>BDMV01000003.1:18030676-18630892 GCA_008326285.1 Oryza officinalis | reverse complement strand
CCCGCCGAGCTCGATGGTGTAGCGCGGCGACGAGATGGGCGTCGACGAGCCGCTGCGCGCGTCGTTGACGCGCTTCAGGAGCTGCGCGAGAGTGACCGACGAGTGCTTCGTGCTGGTCGGCGGCGACTGCTCCAGCGGCAGCATGTTGCTGTGCGGCTGGTAGTACTGGTGGTGGTGCAGCTGCCCAAGATAGCCGCTGCGCGGGAGGCCCTCGGCCTCCTCCATCAGCGATGGCCTCCGGTCAAACAACGGCAGCTTGTCGACAAACCGCGACATCTCCGGCAAGCTCACTCTCCTACCAATACAAGTATACAACCCCTCCCCCTCCTCCCCTGTATCTATATAGCTCGCAGGAGAGCCACCTCGATCTCGCTGCCTGCCGCGGCGAGAGCAAGAGCAAACTGGCAATGCTGGCTTGGCCTCTGATCACCGTGGCAGTGACCATTCTTATAGCTCACCCAGCTCAAGTCAAAAGCATTTGGGAGTTTGGTGAGGGAGATCGGCTGCTTCGCTTCGCGCGATTTCTTTTCGTTAGTTGGAATTGGTTGCTTAAGTTGGAGCCAAGGCTAATCCACGAGAAAAAAAGAAAGAAAGAAATAAAATTGATGAGTGCAAATAGCGGCAGTAGCAGTAGCTTGGTTTTAGGAATGGGGGGTCAAAAAGGTAGTTGCGGTGGGTGGAGCTCGCTTGTGTGCGCGCAAGAAATGGCGCCGAGGTGGGTAAGTGTAGCTCAGCCAAAGCTCACCAAATGGGCAGCTAACACTGGCTGGCTAGCTGCACGTACGCTGGGATGGATATCTGTAGGGGGAGAGGAGGGGGGGGGGGGGGGGGGGGGGGGAGGATTGTGAGGGTTAGGGGAGTGGTGTTGGCCAAAGTCAGGAAATGTGGAGGCAAAATTAAATTACAGGCCTCTTTGGAAGTTGCTTATTTTAGTACCAGTGTGTTTGTGGGCTTTTTTTTAGCGTGTTTGTTTCTGCAGCTTTGGAAATGCAACACATTGTCAATGCTTTTGTTGGTTGGAGAAACTGTTCCAATGAGCAAATGCATAGATAAGTGTTGGCTTCCCTTGCAGAGATGGATTGCTTTATGCTTTTATTCAGAGTGTTCGGACTGTAGCATAAACAACAGGAGCATTAATCGCCTACAAAATGCATGGGCATTATTTGCTCAATTTGATGCTTTGTATAACTCTGCTTAGGTGAAAGCTTAGCACATCGGCTACTCGTTACGTGGCTAGGAGCGTTAAACAATTTTTGGTCGAAATCATGGTCTTCAGAATTAAGGCTTTGCTTGTTGCAGCGGTGAAGGGGACGGCTCGACGTGGCATGTTTTATTTTAATCTATAATCGTGGACTCTTTACTTGTGCGCTTACCTTGCAGGTTTCACGCAGGGTGCAGCTGGGAAATGCTGAACGAATCATCATCTGACCATATGCATGAACATTTTCAGAACTCTATAGCTCTGTAGTTTTGTTCTGTTAGACTCTGAATAATCTCACCTTGTTCTGAATAATCTCACCTTGTTCTTCTCTTAGGTTTAATTTCACAACTATAGAAGGACACACGAGATTTCAGCAACTCTCGGTGCTTAAAAGCAGATGGAATCTGGTGCATTTTTTGGTTCGTTTCAAGCAACATAGTCTGACCAACACTACCAAGCAGTAGTGCCAGCACAAAGTACCCGAGTCAACGGAAGTTGACCATACATATGTTCTCAGGGCATTTGTAATGTCGATTCGGTTAGAACAGTCCATCAAAGCCGAATGAAATTTTGGTTCGGTTACCACAATGTGAGAATCGATTGTGGGACCCACAAGAAAAAGAAAAAAATATCAATCACGGTGACAGATCCTCCGCCAAATTTTTACATCCCGTCACATCGAATATTTGAACACATGCATGGAGTACTAAATATAAATGAAAAAATAACTAATTACACAGATTGCGACTAATTCGCGAGACGAATCTTTTAAGCCTAATTGCTCCCTGTTTTGACAATGTGGTGCTACAGTAAACATTTGCTAATGACAGATTAATTAGGCTTAATAAATTCGTCTCGCTGTTTACAGGTGGATTCTGTAATTTGTTTTGTTATTAGAGTACGTTTAATACTTCAAATGTGTGTCCGTATATCTGATGTGACACGCCAAAATTTTACACCCCTGAATCTAAACACACTTCACGTCTCCCATCACTCTTCTCTTGTGTGACGCGAAAATCAAAGAAATATTTTTAGTTGCACGGTTCGACTTCTATTTGGAAGTCGTTTCTCGGTCTGACACAAAATAGTCGATCCCCACAGCATATATTGTTTGGTTTGGTTGCATCAAAGTCGATTTTAGCTCTACACTGGAGATGCTATCAACAAATGCGATAGAGCTCCACCGTTTCAATATTACGTGGGGTAGGATTCAATGGAATCATGAAATGCTCAACGCCGTAATATACATGTTCTTCCTTTCTTATGACCAGGGTGTGAAAAACCGCCGGTAACCGCGCGGTTACCGCGGTTACCGCCCGTACCGCGGGGGTACGGTTACCCGTACCGCGCGGTACGGTTTAATAAAATTCGTCCAAATTCAAAAATTTAAAAAAAAAAAGAAAAAAATCAAAAAAAATGGTGAAGGTAGTGCTTGATTTATAGTGTTTTATGGTGAAGAAATTTCTTAAAAAAGAGTAATATTTATTCAAATTTGAGAGCAAAACGGAGAATAAATTTAAAAATTGGAAAAAAGAAAAAAAAATGGGCCGGCCCGTTACTGTGCGACCCATTACACATCGCGCGGTAACCGCGCCAAACCGCGCGGTTACCGCGTCAAACCGCGCGGTAACCGCGCCAAACCGCGCGGTTTGCCCGAATTTTTGAATTCAAATTTCGATTTGTAAATTTGTCGCGGTTTTGCGCGGTTACCGTGGTTACCGCCGGTAACCGCCGTACCGCCGGGTGGCGGTAACCGGGCCCCCGGCGGTTTTTGAAACCCTGCTTATGACACAAATTTTCATTACTATACCTCGGTTACCATCTATGATTTGCAATTTTTGGATTAGACATTGTCGGTGACATGGGACCGGGGGTGTCAAGACCAAAGGGAAAGACGGCCACAGTGATCCACGTGGCCCGTTCCCCCGGAGGGGTCGGGCCCGAGGGTGACGTGGCGGCTGCCCTCCCGGTCTCCCCCCGGGGTCGGGCCGCTCTCAATTTTGCCCCGAGGGCTGGGACGCCCCGACCCCCTGTGGTTTTGGTGCCACATGTACAGGTTAGGTGAGCGTGACAGGGCTCACCTAACCGCATTTATGGCGGTTCAGACGAGTGCACTACGCCACATTTAATGCGGCGTGGCGCATGCCTATTCGGTCCGTGACCGGTCACAGCGAGTGACCGATCACAGACCGGTCAGATCGCGGGTTAGGTGACGCCAGGCGGCCTGCAGCACGCCTCGCCCCGTCCCGTCCCGTCAGAATGATGAGAGCCCTCTGTCTCTCGTCTCTCAACCGGAGCCGACGTGCCAACTCCTGGAGTTGGTACGCCAGTCCCGGTCAGATGCATTCCACATTCTGGCGCAGGCGAGACGAGAAAGTCACCCACCATTTAATGAAGGTTGAAACGGGCGTCCCCTGGATGGGTCGGCTGACAGAGCAGGGGCGTGCTGCGGCATCTGTCGGAGGCTGCTTCCGGCAGTAGGATAGCCCTAATTGTAAAAGAATGTTTTCTTTCTTAGGCAGCTTGTGGCTCATGTGGTAGCCCCTTGCCATATAAAAGGAGGCCCAAGCCTAGGAAAGGGGGGATCGATCAGACTCTGGCTGACTCGCTCTAGAGGCTGAACTCTCTCTAGATTCTTTCACACTCCCAGATCTACCAGAATACAGGAGTAGGGTGTTACGCTTCTTAGCGGCCCGAACCTGTCTAAACCGTCTGTGTCCACGCGTTCTTTCTCGCTGAAATCCCTCAGATCAGGGGCTAAGAATCTCACCTTGCGTCCCCGGCCGAACCGACAAAGGGAGACCTGCACGGTCTCCTGGTGAGGAGTTTCACGCTCCATCAGACATGTACAACTTCTCTTAAGGTTGTGTTAGTTCTTTGAGGCTCCTAACTAATCTTTCACATACGTAAAACGAAGCGACTCATTAGCGCATGATTAATTAATTATTAGCTATTTTTTTTAAAAAAAGAATTAATATGATCTTTTAAAATAACTTTCGTATATAAATTTTTTTAAAAATACATACCGTATACAGTTTAAAAAACGTGTGTGCAAAAAACAAAAAAGATGAGTTGGAAAAAATGAAAAAAGAACACAGCTTAGGCTGTGTTCCTTGCTGTTGACTCCCAACGTGCTACAGTAGTTTTCTCCCGTGCACGCTTTTCAAACTGCTACACGGTGTACTTTTTTGCAAAAAGTTTCTATACAAAAGTTGTTTAAAAAAATCAAATTAATCCATTTTTGAAAAAAAAATTAGCTAATACTTAATTAATCACGCGTTAATGAGCCGCTCCGTTTTCCGTGATCACTGTTGGTTTTCCCAACTCATTCTCACGAACAGACCCTAAGGCTTTGTTCGGCACGATGGGTTCGGAACGCGCACAGTGCCGCACAGTGTTTTTCCTCCCGCGCACGCTTTTCAAACTACTACACGGTGAACTTTTTTGCAAAAAGTTTCTATACAAAAGTTGCTTAAAAAATCAAATTAATCCATTTTTGAAAAAAAATTTAGCTAATACTTAATTAATCACGCGCTAATGACCGCTCCGTTTTCCGTGTTTACTGTGCGCGTTTGGAGTTCACGCTGCCGAACAGACCCTAAGAAGTCTTAACTACATAAACATTTTCAGAACTTTCAGAACCCTATAGTTATGTATTTTTGTTCTGTCAGAGACTGAATAATCTCACCTTGTTGAGGGGCGGAGCTAGAGGAGAAAGTCACTGGGGTCACTCCCAATGAACAATGGGGTTACTGTCCTCTGCTTAAGGGTGATGAAGAGTGATTACCATGACGTTTAGAAACTTTTATCGGGGTCAACAGAGCCAAGTAACTATATAGTAGCTCCGCCCAGTGGCTTGTTCTTCTCTTAAGTTTAATTTCAGAACTCTAGAAGGACACATGAGATTTCAGCAACTCTCGGTGCTTACCCGAGATGGAATATGGTGCATTTTTTAGGTTTGTTTCAAGCAACATTGGTCTGACCAACACTACCAATGTAATAGTGCCAGCACAAGTGCCCAAGTCAACGGAAGTTGATTGTACATGGTCTCAACAAAAATAAAACCTTGTGCGTTGCTACGGAAGTTTAGTATGATAACAATAAATAAAAATAATATGTAAGATTGCTAAATAATATAAACTTATATAAGTTGATGTGGTTTATGATAATTTAAATTTAAACAGTATATAAAATGATGATTCAAATGTAAAAGTAAGGTGACGTGGTTTTATGAGATAAAAAAGGAGAAAAATAATTTGAACTATAGATTAATCATCTAAGGGCTAAAAAATTTGAGGTGATATGGCTTAATGAGATAAAAAAAATAAGAGAAATAATTTGGACCATAGATTAATCATCTAAGAACTAAAAATAATTGATGTGATATGACTTAACGAGAGAGATAGCAATAACAATAACTAAATGAGGATGAACTATATAAGATATTATAAAAAATGATGGAGAGATATATTAAAATATTATGTGAATTATGTGGGATGATGATTTAATATGCTTATATTTTAAAGCTCTAAAATTTAGTAAATTATAAAATTATAAATAATATAGCATGTTTGCATGATATTTAGATGTAATAATTGTCAGTGAATGATGATGTGATATTTTTACATGTTAAGTTTTAGGATTTAATGAGTTGTAACTTTACAGTAAAATAGGATGTGATAAATTTATAGTAAAAAAGGATGTGATAAAGCTCACCTGTTTCAAGATTATGTGGGGGTAAGATTCAGTGGAATCATGAATTGTTCAACGGCGTAATAGATCGTATAGTCAGTTATGCCTTTCTTATGACACTTAAAATTTCATGTACTACCTTGGTTAACATCCATGATTTACAATTTTTGGATTACACATGTACAACTTATCCAAAGTCTTAACTGCTTAAAAATATACATCTGGACAGCAAAATTCGGTCTAGGTTCCTCAAATTTCCTATTTTTATGACTCAAATTTCGTGGAGTGAATTTCATACAACCACATATACAATGGAAAATTTTCACTACAAAGGATGTTCTCTTAAACATGTAGTAATTTGATGATTTTGCCATTGTTTCAGTAGTTTATCAAAATTTACTCAAATTCTTATGTTTAATTTCCAAATGTAGCATGGTTCAAGGTGGGCCATCCATGAACTAGCTAAGAAAAAAGTACATCTGAGGTCCCTCATCTTGTCACCGAATTACAAAATCGTCTCTCAATCGAAAAATCAGATATATAGCATCTCTCACCTTACAAAACCGGATCACTCTGGGTCTGTTGGCGCAGAATTTAGACGCGTTCGACCACAAAACGGGTTCCGCGTTACCACGGCGGCCTGGGAGATCTGCTTAACTCCAGTGCAGGTCCAAATTGGCTTGCCTAGTCGTGCGCAGAGCGTGCCAGTTGATTTGATTTGCAATCAACAAGAAACAAGTAAACCATATCAGAAAACAATGGTCGATCGACCGATAGGCCGATGTCACATTGTTATAGCCCAACCGATAGGACAAAGCTGTATCGGCTTACTCAAGATAATAAGTAAATTGAAACAGATCTAATCTCGTCGGTCTATTTTAACATGTCTAAGGCAAATTACTAGAAGCAGCCGATGAGGATTTCATGAAGATAAACACACTAGCTATTACCCTAGTGCAAACTTATACAAGCCAATCGGCCAACATAAATACACCAATCACAAAGACATCTTGAAGACACCCTGCAACCGATATGTTTATATACGTCGATCCACATGTATAAGTGGCAAACACATGCAAAAACATAAATAATCACATGCATTAGGTAAGACCGGCTGAAACCCCGGCGCTATCCTTAATTACAACCGAAAGCAGGCTTCATGTTAGATCTCGAAACAGGACTAAGGTCGATAGCAACTCAAAGTGTGAATCGAGACTTAGCACAAAGAAAATCAAGCCGTCGATTGCTTTTGGGGATGGTAAATGCCTTAGATAACCTAAACAAGTAAACCAATTCAATCATCGTCAGCAACAAACCCTAAAACGAGTTAACCGCTGGCGAGATGGAATTAGCAAACCACATCTAGGTTAGCTAAAACACGATAAACGACGATCACATCATCAGGGCTTAACGTGCCTAAAGCGACACGCTAGCCCCGACGATGCAAATCGTCGGGTACGAGTTCTTACCTTGCTCTAAGGAAGCAAGAACTTGTCAGGAGTCGACCTCTTACGAGGGTTGGCGATGCGCCAAAAGTAGATTGATTTGATTGTGTGATTGATTGATTGAGAGAGAGTCCTCCTATGTACAAACTATCGGGATATTTATACCCGAGGTTACAACAGAACTCTTGTAGGACACGATCTTATCTACAACTAACAAACAAGTCCTTGCGGCAGATTTAAGCCACAGATTAGATCTAAACTACTTAATTTACAAGATACAATTGCCTAAAACCGAGCTTTATCTCTATTTGGCAACTTCCTTGAAGCTTATTTCGAGCCCAGACCAAGCCCACATTGACGCTGTCAACTCACAACCCGTATCGGCCCACGACCAAACCAAATCCGTATCGGCCGATACGCTCTCTATAGCAACACCCCCCCAGTCCGATACGGTTACCGGGTCTGATACGAAACCTGGTCCGACTCCAACTCAATCCTTCCTCTCTGCCTCGGTTTCCTCTTTTCTCTCCAAGTCGATTACCAAAATCCGTCGTTAACACATGCCCCCCAATTCCGCTTCATTATATAATGTGGCGGAATTAGCTCCAAGGAACCCATCGACTTCTTTGCTAGGTCTAATATGAAAACCGCGCAGATCCAGATTCGAATCCTTCCGCCGCCGATTCAACAAACCCTTCGCGTTTCTCAACTCCGGCGACCCCTCGGCGTTCCGTCAACATCGACCCCCTTCACAGCGACCCCTTCAACGACAACGATGGCCTCCGCCCCGTTCTACGCCTCCGAGATCCCTGCGGTAAGTCAATTCCTTCAAAATCCACATTATCGCTTTTTTCCGCCGATTTCTCCAAGTTAAGGTTTTTACTCTCTGCCCCCCGGGTCTTATATCTTCATCGCCATTCTCATGATCTAGGTCTTCAAAAACCAAATCTTAATCCCCACCGACGACAAATCTCACCGCTTTCTGCTAGGCCCCCTGGGTGACTGTGACCCGACTTGGCTAATCAACGCCGAGACTGACAGAATCCTCTTCAGGCAAGCCAAGCCCAATGTTTCTGCATGGAAACATACCTTCAGGTCGTGGCCGTCGAAGCTGAACGGATACAGAACCTGGCATAAAAGGATTGCTGCCACCAAGCAAGTCCACTGGGACGAGATTGGGATCGGCCAATGCATAACTCTGTCCCTGGCCGATACCAAGAAGAATGAGCCACTCATGTCGGCTGCTAGCTACTTCTGGTCCAGTACCTTGAATGCCTTCATGTTCAAGCAAGGTCCGATGACCCCCACCCTTGTAGATGTCAAGATACTGACAGGACTAGACATCGACTCTGAGATCAATCCCTTCAACCTCCTGATAAACAGCAGCCACAAGTTGAAGACCAAGAAAATCAGAGGCTGGTCCGGATACATCTCTGAACACATGGAACAGGGATCGGTCTCAGAGCGAGAACACGTAGCTTTCCTGACATTGTGGTTGGAGAGATTTGTCTTTTGTGGATCAACCTGTGGCCCCACCACAAACTGTCAACACTTGGCTCAGGCTTTGGTCAACAAGAAACAAATCCCCTTGGGCCGATACCTCCTGGGAGCTGTCTATCGGCTGCTCCATGTCTCCACACAGGACCTGATGCTAAAACAAACTGTAGCTCATGGAGGACCATGGTGGTTCATTCAACTCTGGCTAACCATTTACACCAATACCATGGTCGATCGGCCACCTCTATCGGACTCTCGCTTTCCATCAAAATACGCCGATCACGAAGACCCCAGGAGCAGAAGATGCATGTCC
The DNA here is from genome assembly GCA_008326285.1 of Oryza officinalis. Taxonomy (NCBI): domain Eukaryota; kingdom Viridiplantae; phylum Streptophyta; class Magnoliopsida; order Poales; family Poaceae; genus Oryza; species Oryza officinalis. Next base: position 18,621,744 of record BDMV01000003.1, on the reverse strand, counting down.
TATGGGGAAGCGGCCTCCGTTTACCCAGGTGCAGACCAATCGGCCGATGACATGGCTACATGGTTCATGCGTTTCTTCACCGGCCCTCCATCAGTCAGGATGGACATGTTTGTCTACACATCGGACCGAGATTTTGAACTCCCTGACGACCTCCAGCTGAGCTTGATAAATGATGACATGGAGTCACGGGAATTATTCATGATCGGCCTCACTCCGTGCCTGCTCCCAGTAGGCATATTTCAGGGAAGAAGCATGAACCTATCTTATGAATTTTACAACCCAATGGTGGCTGCTAGACAGTGCGGGCTCGGGCAACTCCCTATCAGTCTGTATCTTCATAAACTCCTAGAGAGCAGAGGCACGGTTCCATCGGCACTAGTCATGAGCAAAGCGCTGGAAATCGAGCTCCCAAATCTCGGTGATTGCGACCGATTGCATCTAAACGCCTTTGTTCATATCAACTTCCAAACATGGTGGCAAGAGTGGGCCGCTCACATTTTTCATCAATCGGCCAGATTTTATGTGACAGAGCTTATCCAGGGTATCAGCCCTCAAGTCCCAGACGAGCCGATTCCATCCGTGAGCAACAGTGGACGGAAAATCTTTTACGCTCAAGCCATAGCTCCATCAAGCTCAACCATCTTGGAATCCATCATCGGCCTTACTGCCCCAAAGATTTCAACGCTACTTCAGGGGCCGATGATTAAAGAAAACCCCAAAAGGAAAGCACTAACCAAGGGCAAATCCCAAAAATCCAGCAAGAAGGCCAAAATTGATGACCAAGCCGATCTTGAAGAGCTGGACCCCTCCATGGAAGAATTCCTTGAAGAACAAGTGATGGAGGAGGAAGTCGATGCAGCGGCTGCCGATGCATATGAAGAAGAAGACCCATCGGCCGAAACCACCAAGGAGCCATCGGCCGAAGCTACTGAGATTCCACCGGCCGATGACCAAGGCGATACCCCCCAACCAAAAAGGACTAGACATGCAGTTCGCAAGGTCAATACAATCTCTTCTCCGCATTTACATAATCCCCTTCTACTGCTACACTTTAATTCGATATCCTTTTCAGGCTGCGGTGTCATCTGTACTGAAGGAGAGAACTCAATCGGCCGCTTTACCAAGAACCAAAAAGGCAACCTTACAACGGCGCGAACTAGCCAAGGCACGATTGAGGACTCCTTCTCCTTCTCCACCACCCTCTCTGACTGTCTCGGTAAGAGTTGATTTTTGCATTACCTTTCTAATCACATAACCCTATTTACCGATTCCCTGCTTTTTCAGCCTAGGGTTGCGTCACCTCCACCACATCGGCCAACCCCCTCGCCTACTGCGTCGACACAGCAAAGGGAGGCTGATGCGAGCACCACCGATGTTCCAACATAGGTAACTAGGATTACTCTGATTCCCTTTCTGCCGGTTCCTGTTTAACGAGGCTGACCTTGACCCATGTCGATATTTGCAGAACCTAGCCGATATGTTCTCCTTTGATATCGGCCAGTTTCTTGACGATGAGGACAAGGAGCTACCCAGCACAGCCAGGGCACCAATCTCTGACGATCTGAAGAACCGGCTGACCGATATCGCCAATCGGCTGGAGTCCTCGCTGGAGTACTTGGTGGAAGATTGCACCCCCATCAGGGTCAGGGTACAAGAAATTCAAGACGAACTGCCTGAAGACCTGATGGAGGTCCTAACACCGGCCATCTTCTTGGAGCAATACCGATTCAAGCTCAACAAGGCCAAAGAAAGACTCGCAGAACGACGAGAGCGTGACCAACTGGAATCGGCTTTGTCCGCCAGCAAAGCCCAAGTCAACGCTGACAAGACCAAATTGGACGAGCTAGCGGTGGAGCCGATCGTCTTGAAAAACAGACTTGAAGAACTCCGTCGTCTCGAGGCAGAGCTAGAATCGAAGCTGGAAGCCACGCGTCAGGAAATCCAAGAAGTCGAAGCCGGGATAGATGCATCACCTAAAGTCATAGAAGACCAGACGGCAAAGCTCAAGGCATCGGCCAAGTACCTTGCAACCCTGAGCAGATCGCTAAAGCCGATCCCAGGGTCGACAGCCGATGACGCCCAGGCTATAGAAGACATCGAGCAGATTCGCCGTAAAGTCATTGCAGCTATTGCAGACTTCATAGGGTGATGTAGCACATCTTGTCTCTATGCTGTGTAAATACAAACCTCATCGGCCAAGCAGCCGAATTTGATCTGAAAATTCCATGTCTGAATATTACTTCTGAAATCCTCTTTGCAAACAAATATCCCTTTACTAATCAGTCTCATCGGCCAGAAAGCCGAATTCGATCTTACTCTGAAGAAGAAAATTCCTTAAAAAAATTCCGCATTCCGCGCTTGTATATATATATGTGCCCCCCAAATTTTAGAAGATGAGGGCTCATGTTGTAAAATTTGAACTAAGGGCGATAGTATGTATCGGCCATCTAAAGACGATGCATAACACATCGGCTGTAATCATAAATCGGCTGGAGGGCCGATCATGAGTCGATCTAGACGCTAGGATAATATTTCTTCAAGTACTTGCCATTAAGAGCTCGTCCATAAATCTCGCCATCCAACCCCTTGAGCAAATAAGCATTGCGAGGAACACAGCGATGAATTTGAAAAGGACATTCCCAATTATGTGACTACTTGCCGAATTTATTATCTCTGGAACCAATCGGCATTATTAATTTCCATACAAGATCCCCTTCTTCAAGCGACTTGGCGACAACTTTTTTGTTGTAATGACGAGCCACTCTATCTTTATCACGTTTGATCTTCTCTAGGGCCCGTAATCGGACATGCGCCAAATCGTCTAACTCATCCACCATAAGATTATGGTACTCATCGGCTGTCAAGTCGTCTTGCAAAGCAATCCTTCTTGAGCCGATGTTGGTTTCCCACGGCAGCACCGCTTCATGTCCATAAACCAGCTGATACGGAGGCACTTGAATTGCACCATGGCAAGCCATCCGATATGCCCAAAGGGAATCGGCCAGCGTTGTGTGCCATTGCCTCGGTTGTTCGTCGATTTTCCTCTTGATTAACTTGATTAAAGTCTTATTAGAAGCCTCTGCCTGTCCATTAGCTTGCGCGTAGTAAGGAGAAGAATTTAATAATTTAATGCCCATGCTATCGGCGAACTGGACGAACTCATCGGACACGAAGATTGATCCTTGATCGGTAGTTATCGTTTGAGGTAACCCAAACCAATATATAATATATTCCTTGACAAACTGAATTGCATCGTTGGAATCAACCTTCTTAAGGGGAACGGCCTCAACCCACTTTGTGAAGTAATCGGTAGCCACCAAGATATATTTGTGTCCCTTGCTCGATGGCGGGTTAATCTGGCCGATCATATCCATTCCCCATCCACGAAATGGCCACGGCTTTATGATGGGATGCATAGCCGATGCCGGTGCTCTTTGAATTGCTCCAAACTTCTGACAATCGTGACATCCTTTATAATACTTGAAACAATCCTCTAGCATGGTTGGCCAAAAATACCCAATGCGTTTCAACAGCCATCTCATTTTATGGGCCGATTGATGTGTTCCACAAATCCCTTCATGGACCTCACTCATAACGACTTTGGCCTCCTCAGGACCTAGGCACTTGAGCAAGACACCATCAATCGTCTGATGGTATAAATCATCATCTAACAGGACATACTGCAATACTTTGTATTTCATCTTTCGTGACGCCGATTGGGAAGGATTCTTCAAATAATCAATGATAGCAAATCTCCAATCGTCGGCGTCCACGGTGGCGATTTGAACTCGTGCATCCTTGGCCATCGGCCTGTATCCCGATGCCCCCTAAGCCAGGTCATTGGCCTCGAAGTTTTGCTTCCTGGGTATATGCCTCATCGTTACGATCTTGAATGCCTGAAGCAACACCTTGCACTCTTCATTGTAGACTTTGAGGATGTCATCTTTGCATTCATACTCTCCAGAAAGTTGATTAATTACCAGTTGTGAGTCACCAATGATCTCTATGGAATCGGCCTCGACTTCTTGTAATAACTGCAAGCCTTTAAGCACCGCTTCGTACTCTGCTTGATTGTTAGTATAATAAGGCTTGATAGTAAAAGCAAACTCAAAGCTTGCCCCCCGAGGGGATATGTTAACTAGGCCGATACCGCATCCATGTCTGCAGACGGATCCATCAAAATACAATGTCCATGGCACAATATCTGCATATGCAACTGATTCGTCTCTATGTTGAACAATGAAATCGGCCAGGGCTTGTCCTTTGACTGCTTTGGCCGATTCATATCTGAGATCAAACTCTGTTAAGGCAAAAATCCACTTCCCAATTCTTCCTTTTAACACAGGGGCCGATAACATGTATTTCATCACATCGGCCTTACTTACCACAATGCACTCGTTGGAAAGTAAATAATGCCTCAATTTAGTACATGAAAAATATAAGCACAAACATAATTTCTCCACCGGTGTGTACCTTGTCTCAGCGTCTAGCATCCTCCTACTGAGATAAAAAATAGCTCTTTCCTTACCATCAATATTCTGAACGAAGACTGAGCCGATGAATTTCTCATCGACCGATAGGTACAGTCTGAACGGAACCCCTTTCTGTGGAGGGATTAGAACTGGCGGAGAAGTTAAATACTCCTTGATATCGTCCAGCACCTTCTGCTGCCTATCACCCCATACGAAATCTTCATCCTCTTTTATCTTCAATAACGGAGTAAACGACTCTATTCTTCCTGATAGGTTCGATATAAAGCGCCGAACAAAATTGATCTTGCCGAGCAGAGATTATAACTTGGTCTTGTTCGTCGGAGGTTTGATTTTCTTTATAGCATCGATATTCTTCTGTGTAATCTCGATTCTTCTTTCGTGGACCAAGAAACCCAGGAACTGACCGGCCGATACGCCAAAGGCACACTTATTAGGATTCATTTTTAAGCCATACTTCCTCGCTCTTTCAAGTACCTTGCGTAAATCGGCCAAGTGCATATCATATTCTCGTGACTTCACGACGACATCATCAATGTAAACTTCAATCAAAGAGCCGATGAGATCATGAAAAATATAATTCATGGCCCTCTGATACGTAGCTCCAGCATTCTTCAAACCGAATGTCATGACAACCCATTCATATAGGCCGATTGCCCCTGGGCATCGGAAGGTTGTTTTGTGAACATCTTCTTCGGCCATGAAAATTTGGTTGTAGCCTGCGTTCCCATCCATGAAGCTTATAACTTTGTGTCCAGACGCGGCATCGACCAGCAAATCGGCCAGAGGCATAGGGTACTCGTCTTTCAGTGTTGCTTTGTTCAAATCTCTGAAGTCAATACATACCCTAAGCTTGCCATTTTTCTTCACTACTGGAACTATGTTGGAGACCTACTCTGCGTATCGACAAGGTCTGATGAAGTTGGCATCGCAAAGTCGTGTGATCTCTGCCTTGATAGCTTCATGCATATCGACCTTGAATCTCCTAGGACCTTGTTTAAACGACCGATAGCCTGGTTTGATTGGTAGCCGATGTTCTACAATCGATCGGCTTAATCCTGGCATTTCATGATATTCCCATGCAAAACAATCCATGAATTCTTTTAACAGATTTATAAGATTACTCTTGTATTCCTTTGGCAGGTTAGCACTTATGTACGTCGGCCTAGGCTTATCACCTATCCCTATATCAATCTCTTCAAGTTCATCGGCCGACGTAAAACCGTGTCCCAACTTGCCATCTAGCTCGTCCACCGCATCATCTGTGTAGGGACTAGCTTGTTCTTCTTCAACGGCGGACGGCGCTTCTCTGCTAAAGTAACTGCTTGTCTTGATCTTCGATCGTCTCGATGTCGCAGTCAGTTACCTTGAGGAAATCGGCGTCCCAGACTCGTCCGGACAAGCAGTCGATTCCCTCCATCTCCCATACTACGAGATCGGCATTGGCCACGTGTACTGTCCGATCGGCCTGCACGATCTCAACTTGGTCCCCTTGCCATTGCATGAGGCATTGGTGCATTGTTGAAGGGACGCAACAGTTTGCGTGGATCCAATCCCGTCCCAACAACAAGCTGTAGGAACCCTTTCCATCGAAGACGAAGAAGGTGGGGGGTATTGTTTTGCTGCCTACGGTGAGCTCCACGTTTAGTACCCCCTTCGCTTCGGACGCGTTGCCACCGAAGTCCTTTAATACCATGTTGGTCTTGATAAGGTCTTCAGGTACCTTCCCGAGCTTCCTGCAGGTTGTGTATGGCATTAAATTGACCGTCGCGCCGCCATCGACCAGCATCTTCGTCATCGGCCGCCCATTGATGAATCCCTTGATGTATAACGGCCGCAAGTGTCTATAGCTAGCGTCACCTGGCTTGTCGAAGATGGCTTGATCTGGTGACAACTGTAGCCTAGCCGAAGATTGTTCATCGTCGGCCACTGCTTCATCGGCCGCCTGTACGCTGTACTCTGCTGGCAGTATAAAAACCATGTTAACAGGCGCCGGTGTCGCTCGTTTACCTTTTGAAACCGCAGAGGCCCGGGCTGTATTGGAGGTGCCCTCATCGGCCGTGACCACCGTGGATTTTATCCTCCACTCTTTCTTGGTCTTGGCCGGCCGATGGGTTACTGCCACCTGTTGCTCTTGGATTTGTTCTTTCCTCCTTAGCCTCTGAACCCGCCGTTTTTGTGTATTAGTGAATACATCGCTTGGGCACCATTTAGGGTTCTGGACCTGTTCCTCGGCTTCGGTCTGTTGGTCTTGGTGCATCGGCCCTAACCTCTCATGAACAGATTTCCTTTGCTTGGCCGGCCGATACGCTTGCATGCTTGAGCTGCCCTGATAAGAATCTTCTGCACCATTGCATGCAGGGCACTCCTGGATAGATGACAACCTCATTCCCTCATTCCAGCAGGACCGGAAAAACTCGCACTCTCAATGCGGGTCGTAGGAGTTGTCTTGATCAGCGTAGCCTTCAACTTGTTCTTCCTGCCGCCGCTGGTATTTTCTAATCAGGCCCTTAGAGGTCTGATAAGGTCGCTTGCCGGTCCGATGGGCGCTGCCATCGGTCCTGTCCGCCCGCACCATGTTGACTGGGAACGGGTGTCCTTCGATTTTCATCGGCCGCTTGGCATCATCGATTTTAATCCTGCCTTGCTCGATGGCCGATTGAATCTGTTGCCTGAAGATCTTGCATTCATTTGTATGGTGTGAATAAGAGTTGTGCCATTTGCAATATCTCCGTTTCTTGATCTCTTCGGCCGATGACAATATATGACCTACTGGCAACTGGATTTGCTTTTCTTGCAACAGTAGATCAAATATCTTATCGGCCTTGTTGATGTCGAAGTCATATTTATCTTCCTTGTCGCCCTTCTTGGCCCATTGGCACGTTGTCGGCTTTCTCATCCGGGCCCATTCGGCCAGGTCGACATCAACATCTTCCTCGTTGTCGTCATCGGAGGCATACTGATAAACTGTGTTGATTTTCTTGACAAATTTCTTTGACTCCTGGAATCGTTGTTCGTGGGCCGATATGCGTTGTGCTAGCTGAGCTAGGCTGTCAAATTCCTGCGAGGAGAACCTCTCGCGTATCGGCCCTAGCAATCCTTGAAATGCCAAATCGGCCAACTGGGAATCGGTCAAGCTGAGGCTATAACACCTGTTCCGTATGTCTCTAAACCTTTGTATATACTCTGGGACCGATTCATCCACTCGTTGCCTGATGGCAGTCAGATCGGACAGTTTCATCTCTTGTACGCCGTTGTAGAAAATACCTATGAAACTATTTCTCTAGATCTATCCATCCTCTGATGGAATTGCAGGGTAAAGAAGAAAACCACGTGAATGCAGACCCTGATAAGGACAGAGGGAAAAATCTCACCCTCAACGCCTCGATAGCCGATGCCTCCCCGCACTGTGCTAGGAATCGGCTGACATGCTCGTACGTCGAGACGTTGTCCTGTCCCGAAAACTTGGAGAAGTCCGGGATCTTGTATCGTCCTGGCAATGGCACTCTGTCAAATTCCTCAGGATACGGATGCCGATACACTGTAGAGTTCTCCTTGGGCTTCAAGTCGAATTGATCTCGCATCACTTCAGCTATCATATCGGCCCAGTATCCTGCGGGCCGATGTGGGAGGTCTTGCTGATATGATTGCTGCAAGCCCTCTGCTTGATACTGCCAGGGGGAGTACGGCTGGTAGTGGTGATCAAGATTTTGCGCGCCGTACTGCCCTGCGGTGTGCTGCTAGTAGCCTTGTGGCACATTGTATGCAGCTTGAGGTGGAGGATTGTTGAACACCGGGGCTTGTGGCTGTCCGGCCGATGGTTGGTGAACCGGAACTTCCTGCATCGGCTCGATCACTGGTTGCTTCCCCTTGGTCCATTGAGCATATTGCTCCCCCGTAATGTGCTGAGGGCTCCCCCCTGTCTGATTGGTGAGGACCAGTGGCAGTGTTGTTGTTGGCTGCGCCGATGGGGGTGGCATCGGCACTGTCGGCTGAGCCGTGCTCAGGTCGTTCCTCAGGGTCCGATAGGCAGGGAACTTATTTTCTGGCAAGAAAATCGGTCCCTAAGACTTGTACTGGTGAATCGACCCATCTAGGATCGATTTGACCGTATTGGTCAATGTGTTCACCAGGATCCCCGATTGGTTGACTAGCGCAGAATGAACGGCGGAGTCAATCCTATCTTGCAACGTCGGCGCTGCAGTATCTTCAGTCTTGACGGTGTGGTCGTGTGCCGCCGCTGACGTGCTAGCTCCCTCTCCTGGACTCGGCATAACTACCTTGGATTTTTGGATCAAGGTGCCTTGCCGAGTCCTAGAATATGTTTGCAGGTACATATTCTGGAACTGCTCGACCAGATTTTCCATCTCAGCCTTCTGCTCTGCATTGAGCTGGTCGGCGGTTACAGGGACGATGTTCTCCTCGGAAATCTCTACCTGCTTCGACATCTTGAGAAGATTTGTTGTGGTTGCAGAGTTTGCGTTCTTGGTCCCACCGGGCATGCCAAAAGCGTGTTGTTGGTTCCACCAGGCGTGCCAAAAGCGTGTTGTTGGTCCCACTGGGCGTGCCAAAAGCGTGTTTCGTGAAGCTGCCATCAAGGATGTGTTTCGTGAGGCCCTCCTACGGCTTTGCAAGATTTGCGTCCCCTTGGGTGTAGCCGACAGCTTTGGTCTCCACCCCTATCACGAAGAAGACGACAACCGGTGCCGCCTCTGCTCGACTAGACAACTCGAAGGGAGCAGGTGCACTCTCCTCTCCAAGCTAGTCTACACCACTGAGAACGCCTATGAGCAGGCCCTCGAAGAACTAGATGAACTTCGGGATCGGTATGCAGATTTGGAAGCCCGTTACCAGCGCCTTTCTCTGGAACGCACTACCTTACTACTCCTACAGTCATCCGAGATAGCCCATCACTTGGAACGCCACAAGTTGGCCAGGCTCCGTAGGAAACCCCCGCTGGAGTTTGATCCACTCTCGCCTCCACCCTCGCCGTGAGCAAGCTTCGTGTGTAGACCCCTGTCGGGAAATACCTTATCCAGTAGTAGCAGCTCCCTCTTTCCTCCCCAAAGATGTATTACCCTGTACTGCGTTGTAAGGAGGAATTGGATGAAAAGTATTGGAACCTTTTGCCCGTCATGACTCCATTGTTCAGAAAGGATTATCTGTGTTCACACTCAGGTCGATGCGCCTTCTCACAAAAACCATTCGTCAAGATGAGCTACCTCGAGATTGAATGATAATTTTTCCTAAGGAGAAGACAACCCCTGGATACCCAAAATTAAGAGAAGCCTAAGCATGGTTGGAAAACCCGCAATACCATCAAGACCCATCAATGGATAACACAAGTCAGAAACAAGTACAAACCAGAGGCAACCATACTCAGGATAACAAATACAAAAGATTAAAGACGAGGACCGTGAAGGTCGATACATGAGGGATACATGCCAAGGTTTGGCAACCATGTCATCAAACCACCTATCCTAACATCGCTTCCATAATGGAAAGGAAGACGATAGGTGCTAACACAATAAGAAGACAGACAGCCTCGCATAAGTGGTCAGAATGCTCGTCCGCTACCAGAGCACGCCACCGTCTCCAAAGGAAGACCACTGGACGCACCACCCAGGACAAAAGGGTACAAATGGTCGCACAAATGAACCGAAGGCCAGACCACACCCAAACCCAACGCAAACCAGTGGCCACCCCCGCCAAGAAGGTTCCCTCTCTTCTGGAATGCCTCGGCGCCACCCTCCCAGCGCCGCCACTGTCAACGGCACCGCCTGCCGCCTGCATCGGCGAAGGAACTCGCCGCTGCACCTCGATCTCCGCCGCCTCCGCTCTCAGTCGCCGGCGAGACAGTTCCCCGCCCGCAACACCATGCTCCGCACCGCCTCCAGCACCTCGGCCGCCAGCACCTCGCTCGCCGCCGTTGTCGCCACCGCCAACGCTGGACCTCCGCTCCATTCCTCCCCTCACCCGAGCTACACCGCCTCCACTCACCCTCCACTCGCCCTCCACTCATCGTGCCCGCGTGCTCCACCGAAAGCACGCAAAGGAGACCGAGCCGGGGCCCTAAATAAAGGGGCGCGCTCGATGAAACGGGTACCCAAGTGCTCGAGACAGCAGAAAGTATAACCTGTGTGGAAGCAATGCAACCACCGTTGAATACCCCTGAAGACCAGTATCGCCATAAGCAAAGTGCAACCACTGTTGGACCACACCGAACCCGCTCGGGACATGTCAACACCAGTACTGACCACAGAAAAGAGCTTAAGTTTTTCAACCAAGCCAGTATTTCTCAGCAGCCAATGCTCGAGTTCAAAAAAAATTGAGCGCCAAACAGTGGGCCCACGTGTCACTCGGAAAAAGATGGGCCAGAAATCCCGCCCTACTCGTCGGCACTAAAGGAAACAGTCACCTAGAGACCGTGTAAAGTTCCAAGGATACTTTTGACCCCAAGAGAAGACCGTTACCCTGCTTCGGCTAGAATCGGCTGGAATCTCGGGACGAGATTCTGTTAAGGGGGGTAGGTTTGTAACGCCCCGATTTTCGCCCGTCGAAAAATTTATTTTATTAAAAACCTATTTTCAAAAATTTGGTTCTTTGAGTGTAATTAGGATTTTTTTGCCAAAAATCTCAATTGATTCTTTCCCTTGTGAACCCAGAATCTTGATCGTGACATCACCTCCCAAAATTAATTTCCATTATTCGAATTTTGCAGTTCGAATTTCCACTCCAGAACCTTTCCAAAAATTCGTACGGTTGAAATTTCAATTTCGGGATTTTAACCGTGTCGTTAAATAATCTCCTTTCCACCCAGAGAGTCTAAAAATATTTATTTTTAGACATCGACCACCTGACCAATATTTCCTATACGTGTGCATATTAAAATCAATATTTCTGCGCACGTATCGACAGTCATTTTCCTTTCCGTTCAAGTATTCCGAAATATTTTTGGAATTCTACCGCCCGGCAATTATCTGTCCTTTTTCCTGCACCTGTAGTTCTTCTCATTTTCATTAAGTCAGGCAATTAATTAGGTTCACCCAACACTTGTTCAACCACATTTCTTTGCCCCTATTCTTTTTCCTCAGCCCCAGGCCAAAACAAGGGTTAGGCACCGTCCCTGCAAATCAAAAATTAGACACGAGCATGGTTAGACACCGTCGCCGCGCCGCTCGCCGAGCAAGTCAGGCAACAACAGAGAGAGGTTTCTCCATAGCAACCTCGTCGTTGCTCCTTGCCCAGTGCACCGTCGCACCAAGCCAAGGAATCTTTGAGCCAAGCGTCCACACCGAAAGCAAACGCCGAGTCCATGCCGTCTTCCATCGACCACCGTCCACCGTCCTCGCCCCTGTGCGGCCCTGCCATTGGCGTCAGACGGACAGAGCATTCGGCCCCGCTCGGCAGAGCAGCCTTCGTCGTCATCCGCCGGCCGCGACGGCTATAAAAGCCGTCCTTCTCGCTCACTGTCGCCGTCACCACGACCGGCCGAGTCGGCGCCATCACTGGCCGGCCAGGCCAAGCCGTCGCCCTCCCCTGCCAAGCCCCTACCCTTTTTGCCGGCCTCCCTACCGAGCGCCGTCGTCGGCGCTGTGCCACGCCGCCCAGTCGCCGGCCAACGCCGCGCCAGCCGCACCCGTCGTCCTCGCCGCGTCGCGCCACAGCCGCGACCGCTGCCCGAGCCGGCGCCAGCGCCCCGCTACCCGGCCGCGCCGCCGGGCTTCTCCAGCCCGGCCGCCGCCCCGGCCTCCCAGTCGCGCCCGCGCCGCACGCGCGCCGCCGCCTGCGCCGTGCGAGCCGCCTCCCGGCCGGCGCGCCACCGCCTCCTCACGGGCTCTCTCCTCTCTCCCGGGAAGAACACAGAGAAAGAGATAAGAAAGAGAGAGAATGAGAAAGAGAGAAGAAGAAGAGGATAAGAAGGAGAGAAGAAAAAGAAAAAGAGAAAAAGAAAAAGAAGGAGTGGGACCCGCCGGTGGCCCCACTGTCTTGACTATCTCCCGGCGGGCCTTTGATCGCGGACTTTCAAAAAGTCTATATTACCTCCCTCACGTTGTCAGGCCAAGCCCATAAGTCCCCCATAAAAAGTCTACAAAACATCCCCGCTTTCATTAGGCCAACCGGCCTGATAATCTATCCAAAAGTCCATAAAACCTCCCTCATTTCCTCGGGCCGAGCCCAAGAAAATCCATTTCTGCAAAAAGTCTATATCATATCCTCCAGGCCGAAGTCCACCAACAAGCCACCCTCCTCACCAAAGTCTAACTTATATCCCTCTACTCACCCAACCCCCTCTATTGAAGTCCATTTTGCCTCCCCAAGCCATTCATTCCTGTTGGGTTAAGTAATAAAAAGATAAAATTTAATGCTCCTCCCTGGTGCTACTTCCGGCAACGACGTCGCCGTGCGCCGCGCTGTCATCTGAACCCCGAGAACGACTAACTTATTGAACGGCTAACCTCTAACATCTAATATTTGACCCATTGACTCACTAACTCGCTGACTTCTAACTCACTAACCCGCTGACCTCTAACTCGCTAACCCCTAACCCCTAACCTGCACTAACCCGTTAACATTTATTCCTTAACGCTATGTGTTCATTTGTTGCCACCGATCGAACACGTGGTGTGCGAGGACGATCCGCAGGCCGACTGTCCCCAGGCTGTACATTGACGACCGTAGTTTCGTGTGAGGACTACCGCTCGGTGTGCCGCTACCCGGCTGCCGCAAGGTGAGCTCCTCTCCAGCTCTTCCTCTTGCTTTTGTTTCCTTACCGCCGTTGTTGCCGCGGCACGGTGACGTTGTGAGGCACAACACCATACCCGTTCCCTACGCGGTTGCTCTCCGCAGCGACCGCCGCTGTGCCGCTGGCCATGCATGCGCCACACAGCTAGCTGGCTGTACGTGTGCATGCATGCAACCAGCTCACATGCATGCAGCTAGCTAGCCGTGTGTATGCATATGCATGCACGCTTGTAGCTCGCCCAAGCCCTTCACCTCACCATGCGCACACTCTTTTAAAAACAAAACCTGTACGTGAGGAGTTAAGGGCGGTTCCACCCGTCAGACCTTTCCCTTTTCTTTGTTTTAAAACTTTTTCAATCTTTCAAATTCCATATCTCTCTCATTTTAAGTCGGATTTGAACGAAACTTTCGTCAAAATCTTTCTAAAATCAAGATCTACGCAATGGCACTAGTTGGTTATTTTTGATTGTTCTAGAATTTTTGGCTCTTTTATGTTAGCGAGTAGTTTGTGATGTTAGTATTCAACCGGACAGGGTACATCTGCGAGGAGGAAACTGAGCTAATCAAGAACGAACCCCCAATTGAGCAAGGCAAGTCACTACGCCCCCTTCCTCGAACATGTTGATCCTATTTTTATAAATGTGTTGATTGCAAATAAAATTGCATGCTAATTATAAAATGCGTACCTACATTTGCTTAAAGCCTTACCTTTGATATTGTTTATCCTTATGTATTTACACACCTTTGTTACCTGAGTATATTACTTTACGCGTGATTATTTACTCCCTGCTTAGCCCTGCCTACATAGACGTTATACACTCCATATGTGGGATATGTGGATGTGGTTACACTGATCACTCGATGGGAGTGATTGATAGAGATCGGGTGGAGACATAAGCGCCACCCACAGCATGAAAACCTTTGCGAAAACCCAAAAACTTAATTAAACAAAAGTGATTTCGACTGGGGCGGCACAGATAGAATATGGGTGGTTCTGGGAACGGTAAGCCGCCGACCCTGGTCAGTTAAGGACCGAGTCAAGAAGCTAAGCAGGAAACGAACCGAGTACGACCACACTTCTTGAGTGGGGTTAGACCCGGTGGACTAGGTTATTCTCGTGGGGTGGCACCCCAGACATGGTAGGTTCTGGATATCGGTATGGAAATGTGGAAGTGTGTGGTTTAATGACGTCAAGCTTTATATATGTATGATGTAACCTTTAATCTCGGGAACGCCAGGACTCCCCTCACAACCGGCTCGAGGTAGGAATGTGGCGCCGGGGGTGCAATGGGGATTCATAGTCCTTGGAGCGGGTGCCGCCATGCGAGGGTAACTGAAAAACCGGGCCGTGACAAGTCTCATGTGTTGGGTGCGTCACGGAGTGTGGGATTAAAAGCGTACATCCACTGCAGTGTGAGTAAACTAAGCTATTCGAATAGCCGTGCTCGCGGTTAATGAGCGCCGGGACTTGTATTACTCTTGACTAGCCTCGACAATTTGTAATATTGCTTAAAATATGATAGGTATGGAAGGCGTGACCTTGCCTGATGTGCAAAAAGGTTGTAGAGGTTAAAACTGTGAAAATTGGATGCGAGGGTAAACCGGACCAAGCGAGGCTTGGGGAAGGTGGATGAACCCTCGCAGGTTAATGACAATTTCAACTTAACGTGGTTTTCAGTTAAAACTGTTATGGCATAGGTTTGTGAAATAATTTGTGAAAACTAGCTTTATGCAAATAAACCAAGCCATCCTTGAACCCCTATGAACATTATATGCATTCTGTAGTGGTGGCTTGCTGAGTACGGTTGGTACTCACTCTTGCTTATTTACATCTTTTAGAAAGGTGTTGGTGTCGACCTGTACATGTGCTATGCTGGCAAGGAGTTACCGAGGACGGTGGAATAGGGACCTAGGTTCACCAGTCGATGCGTGTGGGATAAGATGGACCGCCGCTGCTTCGCTTCCGCTACTTCATTTAGTTGTTTTGGTATTTTGTGTTGTTGTCGACCATGCTTGGTCTATTCGGGTTCCATTTGGGCTACCCTTGTATTATTAATATATTGTAAGACCTGTAAGACGATGTCAGCTTGAGATATACAACTGTGCCATGTCTGTACCATCTACTGATCCAGGGAATGGTATTGTAATACACATGGGGTTCCCGGTATACAAAACTGGGGGCTCACACAGCCGATGAGGATTTCATGAAGATAAACACACTAGCTATTACCCTAGTGCAAACTTATACAAGCCAATCGGCCAACATAAATACACCAATCACAAAGACATCTTGAAGACACCCTGCAACCGATATGTTTATATTCGTCGATCCACATGTATAAGTGGCAAACACATGCAAAAACATAAATAATCACATGCATTAGGTAAAACCGGCTGAAACCCCGGCGCTATCCTTAATTACAACCGAAAGCAGGCTTCATGTTAGATCTCGAAACAGGACTAAGGTCGATAGCAACTCAAAGTGTGAATCGAGACTTAGCACAAAGAAAATCAAGCCGTCGATTGCTTTTGGGGATGGTAAATGCCTTAGATAACCTAAACAAGTAAACCAATTCAATCATCGTCAGCAACAAACCCTAAAACGAGTTAACCGCTGGCGAGATGGAATTAGCAAACCACATCTAGGTTAGCTAAAACACGATAAACGACGATCACATCATCAGGGCTTAACGTGCCTAAAGCGACACGCTAGCCCCGACGATGCAAATCGTCGGGTACGAGTTCTTACCTTGCTCTAAGGAAGCAAGAACTCGTCAGGAGTCGACCTCTTACGAGGGTTGGCGATGCGCCGAAAGTAGATTGATTTGATTGTGTGATTGATTGATTGAGAGAGAGTCCTCCTATGTACAAACTATCGGGATATTTATACCCGAGGTTACAACAGAACCCTTGTAGGACACGATCTTATCTACAACTAACAAACAAGTCCTTGCGGCAGACTTAAGCCACAGATTAGATCTAAACTACTTAATTTACAAGATACAATTGCCTAAAACCGAGTTTTATCTCTATTTGGCAACTTCCTTGAAGCTTATTCCGAGCCCAGACCAAGCCCACATTGACGCTGTCAACTCACAACCCGTATCGGCCCACGACCAAACCAAATCCGTATCGGCCGATACGCTCTCTATAGCAACACCCCCCCATTCCGATACGGTTACCGGGTCCGATATGAAGCCTGGTCCGACTCCAACTCAATCCTTCCTCTCTGCCTCGGTTTCCTCTTCTCTCCAAGTCGATTACCAAAATCCGTCGTTAACAGGGTCCTTAGGCGGTATTGATCCCGGTTTTGTCCGACGTGACGGCTAAGTCAATGTGGGACCCACATGTCAGGGTGACCCACGTCATCACCCTCTCTCTTTCCCCTCTTATCTCCCTTCCTACTCTCTCTCACTTTTCTCGTCGTCGTCTGTGTGGGGCGAAGCGGCGGGTACGAAGGAGGCCGGTAGGGTGAGGCGGGAGAGGAGGTGGCCCACGACGGCGAGGTGACTACGGGAGCAACCGCGCAGCACAAGGAGGAGGACGTCGGCGATGCAGAGGAGATGACGGCGACAGAAGAGTCAAGAAGCTTGGGAGAGTTGGGAAAGGGCAAGGTGCATCCCTCGTCGTCGCTGCCGATGGTGGTGGGTGGTGGAGAGATAGTGGAGGCGGTATTGATGAGGCTCCTACTAGCGGCTGTGGTGGCGATGACGGCGACGCTCAGGGCAAAGGGGAATGAGGTGCTCGCATACCTGGTGTTCGCGTCGATACGGTCGTTGTCGTCGTTGCCGACAAGGTGGGGGGAGGTGGAGGAGGGGAAGGGGAAGGGTGGTGGTGGTCCATCACGCGTCGGAGCTCGAGTGCAGCTGCTGACATGCAATCTCGTGGTGGTGGTGATGGTAGTGCGTGTGGTGCAACGAGGCCACAGGCATGACGACGACCATCCCGACGTCGGCCATCCCATAGTTCAGCGCGGTGGCGGCGGCATGGCGTGAGGCAGCGACAAAGAAGGACGGCTCCATAGGCTAGCTCCTAGTGAGGCGCTGAAGGAGGGACCACTAGCACAGAAGAGGGAAGCCCCGCCCCGGCCATGGCAGCAATGGCAGCGCAAAAGTAGGTGACCGAACCTCGACGACCTGTTCTTACCGACGTGTCGCCTCACCACGACATCCCGCCTCCCGGTCTCTGACCTCCTTCGCGCGCTGTCGGAGTTGGCGTTGTTCTACCTCACCGCCGATGGCCGCCCACTCGCTCATGGCATCCTTCCTGCCGTCGGGGTTGGTCCAGCTTCACAACAAGGGCTGCGATGGCGGCGTCATGGGGGCCGAGTCTCGTGAATGCTACCTCTCCATCTACCTCGCAAATAAGCCCGACAAGGCGGACCTCAACAAGGCGTGGCTCTCTCGCTTCACCTGCTGTCATTCTCAAGCGAGCCGCTCGCCGTACCCGCCGCCGCTCGAAACAGCAGGAGATGGAGGAGAGTTCGTGTCACTAACATGTGGGGTCCACCAATAATTATTTATTTTTAAAGGACTAAAATGCCCTGACATGTGGGTTCCACGCTGATTTAGCCGTCACGTCAGATAAAAGCGGGGTCAATACCATCTAAGGATCCAAAATGATTCGGTTTTATATGTTTAGAGATGTCATATATCTGTTTTTTTTTTTGAGGAATGATTTTGTAATTTGGTGCAAGACGGGGACCTCATATGTATTTTTCCAACCGGCTAATGCCAAACCTATGGCCAACGAACAGCCCAGCCATCCTTGTCATATTTCCTCCCCACGGCCCACGTGAACACCCAGCTCTCCCCCTTCCCGCCGCTACAAGCTCCTCTTCCGCCGACTACCACCGGCGCTCCGCCGCCGCCCGGCACGCCGCAACCGCATGGAAGAGCCACCACTCCTTGCATCCACCTCACGCGCCACCGTCCCCGTCGCATCCTCCTCCGCAAACTGCCCCGACTCCATGGACGAGGGGCCCTCCGTGTCGGCTCCCGGTCTGCCCTTCGCCGAGCAGCTCAGGGCTGCGGGGCGGCACGCGTCCAGCGGCTCTCCGGAGGTCCCCGAGGCGCAGGTCCAGGCGTTCGCTTCGATGTCCCGCGGGATCTACCCGTTGGCGCGGGCCGAGGCGCTCCGCGGCCTTGCGGCGGTCCTCGAGACGGCGGACGCCCGCGGTGGGCTTGTGGAGCTGTGCTACGGATGCGCGGTGGGGCTGATGAGGGACGAAGATGAGGGCGTCAGGTTGGCCTCCGTGCGATTGGTGAGCTGTTACCATTCTATTGGTATTTTTGGCTTTTTGTTTTCTCGACTTGTTGTTGGTAGGCTGCTTGAGGTTTAGCGACCATGAAGTTTTAGGAACTGAGGAAATGTTCTGTTTCGATGGCCAGATAGCTCTATGTGCGGATAAGTTGAATACGAGAGAAGAATCGGATGGAAATGGCGATAACCAAACAGACATTATGTTCCTTCAGGTATGGTTTCAGATCAGTGGAGGTTCCGGCGGATTTGATGTTACCTTACAATAGGAGTAACTAGCTAGGGTGTGCCCCACTTAGTATGATTTTAGAATTTTTTATGCTAGCATTTTATTGAATATTAGTTGGCGGAGCTAAATTTTTTACAGTTATCATCACATCTTTTTATCACCATAAATTCTTTTGACGGTATAAGACAGTATAAGGTGAAGATGCTGACTGCTGATTTCGAAAGTGATGTATTATTGACTTGTTCTTAATTGTTCAACCAGATATACAAATTTATGACTTGAAATACTTTTTGTGCATTTTGTGTTTGTACATAAACAAGTTTACCCTCACTTTAATAATGCTTACGGCTTACTTTCTCTTTCCTGGCTCCTCTATCCAGCTTAGCTCCGTGGCTAGGGACATGTGTACAAATGTAAGAATTGAAGCATTCAATGCACTTGGTAAAATGCAGAGAGTTTCTGAGGGTGTTTTGCTTCAGTCACTGTCTAAGAAGGTCATAAAACCCAACACTGGGAGTAGTTCTATCATCAAGGGGAAAAAAGTACCTCCTAAATTAATATATCCCTGCGCCGCTGGCATTTTTGCGCATGGTATTGAAGATGAGTTCCATCAGGTTTTATCATTTCTTGTGTACCATGGTTTGTCTTACATTGCCATCATTTTCTTTTTTTTATTGTTCCTTGTATTACAGGTTCGGACAGCTGCCTGTAAATCACTGGGAGCACTTTCAAAACTCTCTACTCAATATGCACAGAAAGCCCTGGACTTATTGATGGGCATGATGAATGATGATACAGAAGCAGTTAGGCTGCAGACTTTGCAGGCCTTATTACATATGGCAACATATGGATGTTTGACTATGCAGGAGATGCACATGCATATGGTACTAACTGCTAGCACTCTAGCAGTATAGTTTCAATCTTTTCGAGGGAGTCTGAATCAGACCTGCCTTGCCTTTTTTTTTTATGAATGTGGTCTGTCCATTGTAAGCTAGAATGCTGGACATATGGGTTAGTTGTAGAGTGTTGGCCATATGGGTTAATTCTTTGTGCCTTAGCTATCTCATGTCCATTATTCCTATGGCATTAACTGAGTGCTATTTATTAACTAAAAGTTAACACTTATAAGCAATGGCCTTTTCGAATATTGCAATTAGTTGTATTAACTGAAAATAGGTATTAAGCTTGCATTTTTTCTAATTATATTGATCACATAATTGCCCTTAAGGCAGATTGTCACTAGTCAACAATCAATCTTCCTTTCATGAATCTATGAGTACACTAGCAAAATGCATACGCTCATTTTCATCATGGTTTTTTGTTGGCTTGTTGATGCATGTTGGCATCTTGACTTTTTATGGAACTGGAAACTTATTTTTGTTATATATTTTTATATCTGTGGTAATAAAGTTCCTGAAGCCAGTACTAGTGTCCTGAAGGATGATAATGACTGCAGATTATTTTGACTGTCATGGTACAGTCCATACTTTAGCTTTTGAAAAATTTGTCATTGGACAAAGGCCAAGCAGTTGTGAATCCTTTTGCCCTGGGACTTCCCATTTGAGTTTGAGGGCGTTTTGATTTTCATTTATACATTTGAATTGACCTGCCGAATAATCAAATGTGGTTTTCATCTAGATAGTATTTGTGCTCAGTTTCACTAAATTCTAAATTTTGTGACCTGATGTAATGCTGTTGCTCTTGCAGTTCCTTGGTTTGTTGGTTGACATGAATGCCTTAATCCGAGATGCAACACGTAAGATCCTAGGTTTAGTCAATCTGCCTAAACTTCAAATGTTCAAATCTGCAATCGATGTTCTCATTACAAGTTTGGAAAAACATCAAGAGGTATGTTAGCCCAATAGTGTTGCTGAACAATCAACACATTTCTGTCTTACTTTCTCAATTTTTCAGCAGTAATTAGCAACTTAGAATATGATGTGCCACTGTAGTGTACTCCTATTTTTCTCTGAATGCTTGAGTATATGACTCATTTTTTTTGTAAGAATTAATACTTTTCTTCCATGGTGTAACTGTGTTTGTTGCATGCAGGAACAAGAAATATATAGTGTTCTTTTTTCCGTTGGTAAGAATCATGGGAACTTTTCAGCCAATATAGCTAAGCATTTGGCCAAAGAGGTCTTTCTCCAATACTCATTTCCAGTTTATTTCTGTTTTTTCATGCCATCTGGAATTTTGTGTGTGATGTACACTAATTAAGAGTTACCCGTCCAACATCTCTCTTAAGTATCAATAAATCAGATATGCCTTACGTTTTACTCTCTCAACTTTTTTTTTTACAATGTTTACTTTTTCCATATTTTGCTCCGCTGCTGTGTTTTGCAATGATGTTTATATACATAAGTATGTATATGGCTTCGTCTCCCTTCTTAAGTGCATGCTACTTGCTTTGTAAATGATCCACTTGGCAATATCACCTCCAAGGCTCCAAAACTTCATTCCAAAATGTTAATTAAGGCGCCAATATATAAATTGTGATATTCAGCGATCGGTGCCTATTAAGCTACAACACATAATTCTGGATTTGTTTTTTCTTACTTGTTTATGCATTATTCTTGTTGTTTTGTGTATAGACTCTGGTTTATGTGCTTTCAGATAGCTTGGAATTATTCCTTTTTTTCTTCATCTGATATTGCATTCTCTGTATGTCACAGATCAGTATGCCATCTGATGGAGAGCTGATCTTGGACAAACCCAGGATAAAAGCATTGTTAATAGTGTCTATCTCTGTAGCTTTCTCTGATGATAAACACAACAAATGGGATATACCTGAGGTTATATTTTCACATGCAATTGCCCTACTGGGAAAGATCTCTTGTGCAATAGGAGAAGTAGTTGATCAGAATTTGCTCTTATCCTACTTTTGTCAAAGAACTGGAATTCCATTTTGGGAAACTAAGTTGCCATCTATAGAGTATGGAGAATCTGAAGGATGTAGTGTTAAAACAGTGGCTGACATTCGTCCTCGGATAGAAAAAACTGGAAAGTCAACTAAATGTTTAGATGAAGTTCTGATGATGCAATCAATTAAGTCCATAATAGAAACAGTTGAAAGGACTTGGACTATCAGAAAGTCGTGCAATATTCGTGATGTTCGAAATATTCTAAGGTATCAATCACACTAATCCTTTCTCTTCTTTTTACAAGGATCGATCCTTCCCTTTTGACATGACTAGCATTACATTTTACCCTGTTTTGTAAATGACTCACTGCTTTCAATGTTGTTGATTGTAGAACATGCAAGGAGGAACTAAGAATATTAGCTTCAAATTCTTCTGGATCAACTGGAGCATTCTTGAGCTTTTTGTGTGAGTATCTTGATGCAGTACAATTTATTGTTGAAATATTACGATCGTTTCAATTGGATAATTCATATGACCTTGGCCCAACTTCACCTGATATTTTACTGGAGAAGTTAGATACATCTATAAGAAGGATGAAGTGTTGTTATGCTGGATTCAATAGGGAAATGGAGATTCAAATCTGTGAGCTTGCTTTGTTGGCGAATTTATTTGGACTTCCAAAATTTGGGATTCACTCGAAACTAGTGCTGGATAAGTTGCATTGTGTGATTAATCGTTTAGATTGTCTGTGTGCTGATGAATCGTGCGAGCTTTCTTACTTCAGCAGAGAAATTAAGAAAGCCTTTGATGCTAACTTTGTCGGCCATGATATTTTCACTTTGCTTGAGCTCTTCCATCCAAAACCAAAAACAGATTATGGAATGCTGAAAGCAATAAGCGCAAATTTGCACGTAAGAGACAATGACTCTGAAAATCCATCATCATATGTTTGTGGATTACCTGTGGCTGTGAGCTTTTACATATCTCTGTGCAACATCTCTAGTGAGGACAGATTGTGGCTCCGCATGATTGTTGGTGAGTCTATCCAGCACAGCTTCTTAGAGTTGTCCAGTTTTGGAGGTAATGATGAGGTGAAGAGCTGCTCTACGATTATTCCTTTCTATGCTACCCCAATGGCATGCTCATTTATTCTGAAGGCATGTTTGGCAATGGAATGCCCATACGGAAGCGTCAGCATTCAACAAGAATGCAATAGAGGGCCAAGTGGTTCTATAATCGAACTCTCTGATGAATTGGATGTCTATTTTGTCTGCACTGAGCGAAGGTGATGAATGAAACTACAGTGATGATATGTTCCACATGAACATCTTTAGTATATACTCTTCGATCAATTCTGAACCAGATGATGTTTATGCTTAACTGATGAAAATGAACAAAGAACTAGAAGATACTCCCAACAGAACAAATTGCCTTATACATTATGTTAAAATGAAGCTGAATTGTTCGCAAACATCTGAAATAGGGTTTTTATTTGAAACTAAGAAATTCTATCTCCACTACTTGGGAAAGAAAATAAAAAACTTGTTTGCCAATTTTCAATGGCATATCTACACGAAGCTAGCCCTCTGCAAGGGCTGAGTAGAAATTTGATGTTCGGATGAACGAACGTCCACCTCATTAGCGGACGAGCTAAACCACCTCGTCGGCGCGACGGGTGCAACGACATACTTCGCCACCGATTGCAAACGGTCACAAAATCTGGGCCCTTTTTCGCCGTGGCAACAAGCGCCGGAGCACCGGGGACCGCGGCGCCTTCTCCCCAAAGGTTCTGATCTGGTAGCTCTTGAGGAATTCCTGGCGCATCACGTGGTACTCGGCGGTTCCGCGGACAGCACGCGCCTCCTTGTCACGAACACCAGTCGTAGTGTCGTCTCCTCCATCGGATCCCGGACAGTTCGCCGGCTGTTTAACTATCGCGTGATCGACCTCTGCTTCCTCCGTCGTCTCCTCCTCGTCCCTCTGGAAGGGGCAGTAGTCTCTGAGATACCTCTGCCGCCGCGCCTTGGCCTCGGCGATCTCCTCCCAGCGGTTGCCCGGCACGCCGTGAGAGGCGCTTCCTCCGCCACGGGCGGCGACGACGGACTCCAAGAACGCCTCGAGAGACTCCGGACCGCAGCGATCGGTGTACGTGATGCGCGCCGGCGGCTTGCAGTACTGCTTGTTATATCCTCCCGGAGGAAACCACGTCTTCTCCTTCTCCACCGCCGGCGGCGCGGGCGACGACGACACCCTCTCGTCCTCCACGAGCGGGTGGAGGTGGACATTGGTGCTCTCCTCCTGTCGGCCGTCGACCACCGTGGCCGCCGTGCCACCGCCGTCGCTAGGTTTGCTCCTCCTTCCCCGATGACCTGCCGGTGCGCCTGCTCGCCGCGCTCTCCCCTTCGTCGTCGTCGTCTCCGCGACCAACAACCGTCTCGTCTGGCCGAAGCCGAACCACCGCCTTCTCCCGAACTCGTACACAAAGGCTTCCGCTAAAGCCACGTGCACCTTGACGGCGCCGGAGAAGGGGTTCCATGGCTGTCTCGAGCTCACCTCCATGACCGGCCGCCGCTGCCGCTTGATCGTCGTCGTCGTCCTTCGGCTCTTCTCAACTTCATCGTACGCTTCCTCGGCCGGCGGTGAAGGGGCGCCGCGAGCGGAGCGGGTGCAGCACGAGAGCATCGCAAGCTAGCGACCTAGCTAATCATCATCTGCATCGGCCTCTCATTGAGAAAAATTACTTGCCTTAGATTGGCGATCAATCTGGTGGAGCGTGCGCATCTCTCGGAGTTGGGATCATGCACGAACCTTGGTTGCGCCCGCGGAAAAAGAGTCCTGTTTCGTTGCATGGAACGACTTCCCTTTCCTGTATTTTTTGGGCCATTCCAGAGCTACAGAGTAGGCCTCAGTCGGGCCTTCATACGCACGGGAACGGCCCGAACTCGAATAGCACGCAATGCTCACCGTGTTATCATTATTTTCGCATATGGTTTTACAGCTTTTTTCAGATCAGTGATGATGAGCTGGTAAGCAAGAAAACATGTACTATTTTTTGGAAAATAATATGTCATAAATTTTTGAAGCCACTATTTTTGTCTTGCAGAAACTCGAAAAGAACAGGGAGTTCATATAATCCATCGCTAATAGAGTTGATCTAAAAAACTTACGACGATATGATTAATTAAAGAAAAATCGACACAAACCCTGACATGACCCACATAAACACCTAGACATAGAGATGTTGAATCTATATCACCAACAGACATGAACACCGACTCCACAAAAAATTATCGTTGCTCACGTATACTATTGAGTTCACAAGTTAGTCATTTAGCATAGGAAAAAACCCAAGATGATGCCTTTAAGAATGGTATGTCAACAAAACGGCAACATTGATCGCTCAAAACATGGCTATGTTCACACCCAAAGAGCTCCCCTAGGGTGGATGGGAAGAAAGACCAATAGCGATGACTTCAACTGGGATTATAACATTCAAAAGCATCGTTGTCATTAGCACAGCAAGCCAAGTAAGGCTCTCGCCTTAGGGCCTCTACCCAACCACCAAGTTTAAGAGAAAAGCCACCAATGTTGTCTTCACACCTCATGTCAGCTATATACAAGAATCGACATCACTATTGTGCTTCAACATCTCGTATAGCCATAGTTACCCTCGACTTCACAAAAGAAAACGTTAGTTTGCATAAGTGTCATTGTTGCCAAGCTCATGAAACAATGAAGTAGCTCCAACTCCACGAAGCACGTCACACCTCATGCGTGCCATCATTTTGCTACCGTGCATTGTCATAACGAATAGTGCGCCTCTTCACTGCCATGCCACCAAGTAACCACACCACCCGATGCCATCGGCCAAAGATGACACACAAGGGACATGTTTGAATCCTAGTCACTAGCTTTTCCACCATGCCGTTGACGAATGCCACATGTCCACCGGCCACCAACACATCATATAGTTCTCCATGACCGGATCAAGGTCTGTCCAACACAAAACCCCGTCGATCCGCAATCGCTTAGACAACCTCTTAGGTCGACCTAAAGAGAAAAATATGGGAGTCATGAGCATCCCTATGAAGTCACTAACTGTTCCTTAATAAAAAAACCCAATTATTCTCGGAGGATTTGCCTTTCTCTTTTATATCTCGTACCACTTACTTTATTAATAGATAAACAATATTTTAAAATGTGTGCAAACAACATGTTTTACTTGACCACGAATATCATTTGAATCTTTTTGCATTTAACTTGTAAAAATGACATGGATTTCTTTGAAAATAGTTTTTTAAGCATTTTAACTTATCTATATTTTTTTACTGTATAATTATATAAAATGTCACTATTTACCACCATTATCAAACCAAGTTTACCGAGGCTGTGTTTCTTTGGATGAGTTGGGAACTCATTCCCTCCGCATGAAAAACGGAACGACTCATTAACACATGATTAATTAAGTATTTACTATTTTTTTTAAAAAATGGATTAATATGATTTTTTAAAATAATTTTCATATAGAAACTATTTAAAAAAACGTATTATTTAGCAGTTTAAAAAACGTACGCGCTGGAACTCTGTATGTGGAACGAGTATCCGTCCTCCTGACCTTCTGCACGTTCAAAACCGCACTAAACTTCAAAACAGTTCAGACATGACAATGTACAGAAACACGCAATAACCTATGTCGCGGGGACCCGCGCGTTGACGACGTGTGCGATCCAAGGCCGTCGCATGTGCGGTTCGGCCTGTCTCCCACCAACGCAAAAGCACGGCCCCGGCCGGCAGGCCGCAGGCGGCAGCATCTCCCCCTCCGTACCGTGCCAGGAAATCAGGAAACCCAGGATCCGCGCAGTACGCTTCCGTGAGTTCCGTTCCGTCCCGTCCCATTCTCCACCCTCCGTTCCGCTCACCCGCCTCGAGCACGACGAGCCGAATATTTCCGCGTGGAATCGCCCAGGGAGCAAACGTTGTGCGCGCCTGCGTGCTGAGCTCCGTACCCGCGCCTCGTTGATTGATTCCCCAAGCGTGCGCGGCCGTGCGACCGTGCGACGCGCTGCCGCACCCGGCACGCTGCGGCTCCGTGTCCCCTGGAGTACTGGACGCCCGGCGGATCGGCTATTCTAGAAAGAACTTTCTCTGGCAGACGGCCCTGTATTTTTTTTAAAATACACGTGGCATGATGCTATTGGCTGGAGTGGCACCATCCAGGACTTTTCCGTGTGATCGAGGCGTGGCGGCCAATGGTTGGCCATACTGCTGAGTTCGGTTCTTACTCTTCCTAACTCATCTTTCTCGTTTTTTGCGCGTACGTTTTTCAAACTGCTAAACGATGTGTTTTTTACAAAAAAGTTTTTATATGAAAGTTGCTTTAAAAAATCATATTGATTCATTTTTAAAATTTTTTTTAACAAATACTTAATTAATCATGTGCTAATGAGTTGCTCCGTTTTGCGTATCGAGATTAAAACCAACTTTTAGAACTCAGCCGAGCGTCGCTCCCCGGCAGCAGATTCCTTGCGTCCCGATCCGCGCAAAGCGGCGGGGGAGCGACAAAAGCAGCCACTCGGTGTCACTGCGGGTGGGGCCGGATGCATGTGGCCCCACGTCTCTGTCTCTCCCGGTTGCGTTGCGGAACGACCCCCGGCCGGCCGTGGAGACGCTTTCTCGCTTTGTCGCGGGCCAAATGGGCCTGAAAGGCCCAGATCTCAAGGGGTACACGTGGCAGCACGAGGCGTCATCTGGTGACGTAGCAACCTCCCCCAGGTCAAGTAAGGCATCTGGCTTAAAAAACTGAAAAACTCCGTTGCTTACCGGTTAATTGACCCCGCCCGTTCTATCCCATCGTCGCATCAAGCCAACATAGCCGCCACGTTGACGAGACCTACCTCTCACTGACACCTCTGCCCCACCCTACTGTGTCCCCACATGTAAGTGTACAGACTCCGTTGAGATAAAGAGATAGACCAGCAGTATTTAAGCGGCCATTGAACTACAGTGCCAATTATATTTTCCTCCTCGTCACGATCGATGGGATTTTTTACCCGAGCGAGAATAATAAAGTAGTTTACTCCACGAAAGAGAGGGGAAGGGGGAAAAAAGCTTTGCCTCCCTTTCTCTCTTCCGTATTGCGTTGCGCCACCAATCTCCTCCCCCATCTCGGTCTCCTCGCCGCCACCATCCGCCTCTAGGGTTTCGGTTCCATGCGATCTCGCCGCGGCGGCGGCGGCGGACGGGAAACCTAGGTGGGAGGCTCTCCTCTTGTTGAGTTTGAATCTGAGGTCGTGAGCCAATGGGCAAGGGCGGGCAGGAGGAGGGCAAGCGGCGGGACGGATCCGACGCATCCGGGTCGGGGCCGGTCGCTGCGGCCTTCCCGGCGTGGGCGCGCACGCCGAGCGAGTGCCTCGCGGAGCTGGGTGTCGCGGCGGACCGCGGGCTCTCCTCCGAGGAGGCGGCGGTGCGGCTGCGGCGGTACGGGCCCAACGAGCTGGAGCGGCACGCGGCGCCGTCGGTGTGGAAGCTGGTGCTCGAGCAGTTCGACGACACGCTCGTGCGCATCCTCCTCGCCGCGGCCGTGGTGTCGTTCGTGCTCGCGCTCTACGACGGCGCGGAGGGCGGCGAGGTCGGGGCAACCGCCTTCGTGGAGCCCCTCGTCATCTTCCTCATCCTGATAGTGAACGCCGTCGTCGGGGTCTGGCAGGAGAGCAACGCCGAGAAGGCGCTCGAGGCGCTGAAGGAGATCCAGTCCGAGCACGCAACCGTCAAGCGAGACGGCCGGTGGTCCCATGGGCTTCCGGCACGCGACCTCGTCCCCGGAGAGATCGTAGAGCTCCGTGTTGGCGACAAGGTCCCCGCAGACATGCGTGTGCTCCAGCTTATCAGCTCCACCCTCCGCGTCGAGCAGGGTTCCCTCACTGGTGAGACTGCTTCGGTTAACAAGACCAGCCATAAAATCGAGCTGGAGGACACAGACATCCAGGGAAAGGAGTGTATGGTTTTTGCTGGCACTACAATTGTCAACGGCAGCGCTGTCTGTGTTGTGACGGGCACTGGAATGGACACTGAAATAGGCAAGATCCACGCCCAGATCCAGGAAGCCTCACAAGAGGAAGATGACACGCCACTGAAAAAGAAGCTCAATGAGTTTGGGGAGGCACTGACAGCCATAATTGGGGTGATCTGTGCCTTGGTTTGGCTTATCAACGTGAAGTATTTCCTCACCTGGGAGTATGTGGATGGGTGGCCGAGGAATTTTATGTTCTCATTCGAGAAGTGCACATATTACTTTGAGATTGCAGTGGCACTGGCTGTAGCAGCAATTCCAGAGGGCCTGCCTGCTGTGATCACCACATGCTTGGCGCTCGGCACCAGGAAGATGGCGCAAAAGAATGCACTTGTGAGGAAGTTGCCAAGTGTTGAGACACTGGGTTGCACTACAGTGATTTGCTCCGATAAGACGGGAACTTTGACCACCAACCAGATGTCAGCGGTGAAGCTTGTGGCAATTGGGAGGTGGCCTGATACACTTAGGAGCTTTAAGGTTGATGGAACCACTTATGATCCAAGTGACGGGAAGATAAACGAGTGGCCAAGTTTGAGCATGGATGAAAATCTTCAGATGATTGCCAAGATTGCTGCAGTTTGCAATGATGCGAGTATTGCTCACTCTGAGCATCAATATGTTGCCACTGGGATGCCCACAGAGGCGGCTTTGAAGGTATGGCTTGTTAGCGCAATAAAATAATCTTCTCTATGTTGCTTCACCTAATGATCATGTAATATCTGCAAAGTGTTAACAGTGATGTTTTGCATAACATAGAACATATGTGTAGAACCCCTGCATTTTCAACTTGCTTACAGTTATTTGATTATATCTATTGGTGAATGATTGTGTTATGTATGTGGCAGGTTTTGGTTGAGAAAATGGGACTTCCTGGTGGATATACTCCATCTCTGGATTCATCTGATTTGCTAAGTATGCCGATTCCTATGATTTGTAGAATAGAATCCATGGGCATTATTAGCATTCTTTTCCAATGAATCTGGTCTAATTTTCACTTTTCTATTTTTTTAAGGGTGCTGTCAATGGTGGAACAATGCTGCTAAGAGAGTAGCTACTTTGGAGTTCGATCGGACTAGAAAATCAATGGGAGTTATTGTAAAAAAGGCAGACTCTGGAAAGAATTTGCTGCTTGTCAAGGTATTCTGAACTATTTATAATTCCATTGCAGAATTACCAAATGTTCCTCTATCATAAATGACCTAGTGGACAACCATGTTTTGCTTACTCCTATTTAATTCTTCATAATTCTGGAAACAACTCATGGATTATATTCCAACTGCAGCACATCCTTTTGTCCTTTCTCTCCTGGAATAGGCTGTATAGGCCTTGTCATATTATCAGTTCTCTTTGCCAATAGTATCGAAGGCTGTTTTCCACTTTTGTTCCTTTAATTAGCTAAGGTTGCCCCACTTGGTGATGAATTCTTTATGTTCTTAATTGGCAAGTGTCGTGTTTTTTAATCCATTGCATTTTCTTTTACCTGTGAATGTATTCATGGTAAGACTGGACTCTTGCAGGGAGCTGTAGAAAATTTGCTAGAAAGGAGTGGCTATATTCAGTTGCTTGATGGATCAGTTGTGCTCCTGGATGAAGGTGCCAAGGCACTTATATTATCAACACTTCGTGAAATGTCTGCTAGTGCATTGCGCTGTTTGGGTTTTGCATACAAGGAGGATTTGGTGGAATTTGCAACATATGATGGCGAAGAGCATGCAGCTCACAAATATCTACTTGATCCTTCATACTACTCTTCCATAGAGAGTAATTTGATATTCTGTGGTTTTGTTGGTCTAAGGGTGAGAACATGTTCTTCATAGAAATTCTCCAACTGTGACTATTCAATAACTAGATGATTTCTGCATTTACGAATCTGTGCAACTTTTAACAATACACTATGACAGGATCCTCCCCGAGAAGAAGTCCACAAAGCAATTGAAGACTGTAGAGCTGCTGGAATACGTGTTATGGTGATTACTGGTGATAACAAAGAAACAGCAGAGGCGATATGCCTTGAGATTGGAGTTTTTGGTTCCACTGAAGATATTAGTTCAAAGAGCTTCACAGGGAAGGAATTCATGTCTCTTTCTGATAAGAAAAAACTCTTAAGGCAAACGGGTGGCCTTCTCTTCTCTAGGGCTGAGCCAAAACATAAGCAGGAGATAGTTAGATTGCTCAAAGAAGACGGTGAAGTGGTTGCTATGACTGGTGATGGGGTGAATGATGCACCAGCCCTGAAGTTGGCTGACATTGGAGTTGCTATGGGCATTACAGGGACTGAGGTCTGCTTCTTGCTTTGTTATTAAACTGTTCCTTTTCTTTGATCTTTGTGAGGATAACTTTGCAATTTATACTTTTCACCCTTTTTTTGAACTTGTGTCACCTATCATACATTCTGAGTGGTACATCACATTAGGCTTCATGTTCTCATGTGATGTAACCATTCTTAGGCTTCTGATCACAATTGTTATAGTTTAGCTGTGCTCTTTTCATTACTATTTCTTGCTGCCATTTTGTTCACTTTTTGCTTCATCACTAGCCTGTTACTATGCATGGATCTTTGTTGGCCGCTTCCCTACTAGGCATTTGTGATAAGAACTGCTTAAGATCGCACGATAATCCTTAGATAGTGAACTGGAGTATAAATTGGATTTTCTATTTCCTTTCAATTTTGTCACCTTATTCTCTTTTTATGCTTCATAATTTACTAGAAAATCCATCTCATAGTGTTTTCAGATCTCTTTCTATGTTATCCATTCCCTTTTTGTATGATTATATATGGTTTACAATGGCCCTGCAGTTTTTACCATAGAATGCAGGGTATTTATGGTGTACATAAGATCATATATTTTGTGAACTGTAAAAATGACACAAGCACATGGGCATGTGACAGACCAAAATTTAGAAGAAGAAAAAATTCTGCACAATCTGTTTCCTTGTCTTTCTGTCCAGAATCTTATACCACCTGCATATTTCAGTCCTGAAAGCATGTGGTTGGTGCTTTACTTATTCTCAGTAAATGTAATAGACCAGAATCCTGACCTTGTCTTTGTTCTTATACTTTTTGTTAGGTTGCAAAAGAAGCTTCAGATATGGTTCTTGCAGATGATAACTTCAGTACAATAGTCGCAGCTGTTGGTGAAGGGAGGTCCATCTACAACAATATGAAGGCATTTATAAGGTACATCATTACACCAGCTATGGCTAACCCTTTCTTGCTTTGTAATCTAACAAGTCAATAAAAATGCTGTCAGTTCACGTGGGCTATGTGGTATTGCAGATATATGATCTCTTCAAACATTGGGGAAGTTGCTTCCATATTTCTAACGTCAGCTTTAGGTATTCCTGAAGGTCTCATCCCTGTGCAACTTCTGTGGGTCAATCTTGTTACAGATGGTCCTCCTGCAACGGCTTTGGGTTTCAACCCACCTGATAAAGATATCATGAAGAAACCTCCACGAAGGAGTGATGACTCATTGATCACTCCATGGATCCTGTTCCGTTATATGGTATGTTTTCCTCTCTTTTTCTTCTGTTTATTTGAGATGAGAATGTTTTCCTTTCTGATCATGCATATTTTTACTTGTCTATCCTTTTTTAAAGTCAATCGATATTGTGTTATTATGCTGAACTCTTTTATTGTTTATTGTGTTCATGTAGCTTGCGAACAAAAAAAATGCATAAACAATTTTTAGATTTTTAGTAATTTTACGATAACCTACTTTTGTTTATATGTGGTTTCGTATTTAGAACTTTTTATGATAAGATGCTTCTATTTAAATCACTGTAGTAATGCTAAGTGTGCACCAATCCAACAAAAAATGAGTACGAGCATCATCAAACATATTGGATACTCTTTTTTTCCTAGCATAGGATCTGTTAGATGTGGCCTGTTAGGTTGTTGGGGGTTGCTTTATATATGTTTATTCATTGAGAGTTACTACATTATATGATCACCACAAAAAATAGTGTTGGTCTAAATGGTCTGGTGATCTATTTGACTACTAAAGAAAGAGGAACACACGCCTCAGTTCTGGTTAGCAAAAAGAAGTGTAAGTCTGTGAGCATCATGGTTAATGAATAACCATTAAAAGCCTTATGGTTATTAGTTATGAGCTCACATCAGTCCTAATGCTCTGCAGTTTGATAGTGCACTGTCTGGACCTTATTCCTAACTCAATTCTACTCACCTGGAATCCGTGTCCATCCTACAGGTCATTGGGATGTATGTTGGGATTGCCACAGTGGGAGTCTTTATCATTTGGTACACACATGGCTCTTTCCTGGGAATTGACCTGGCTGGTGATGGTCACTCTCTTGTCTCATACTCCCAGCTCTCAAACTGGGGCCAGTGCTCCTCATGGGAGGATTTCAAGGTGTCACCATTCACAGCAGGTGCTCGTACATTCAACTTTGATGCGAACCCATGTGATTACTTCCAGGGCGGCAAAATTAAAGCAACAACCCTCTCTCTGTCTGTCTTGGTGGCCATTGAGATGTTCAACTCGCTGAATGCACTGTCGGAGGATGGCAGCCTTCTGAGCATGCCTCCGTGGGTTAACCCTTGGCTTCTTCTGGCAATGTCGGTTTCATTCGGGCTGCATTTCCTGATCCTCTACGTGCCATTCCTTGCCCAAGTCTTTGGTATTGTGCCCCTCAGCTTCAATGAATGGCTTTTGGTGATAGCAGTTGCCTTCCCAGTGGTTCTCATCGACGAGGTCCTTAAATTTGTGGGGCGGTGCTTGACAGCCCGTGCCAGAAAACAATCAGGAAAGCGGAAGGAAGAGTAGATGCTAGTCATCAGTATTTTAGATTTCTAGTTCTGTCACGAGGAACCAACACCTGATGTAGCACAAACATTATTTTTTCTCTGAGTTCCAAAGGCTCTCGTTCTTTGTTGAGAGAATGTTTGCGAACATGACTATGCAGCGAAGTTAGGTACTATATAGAACTCATAATCAGGCAGCGAGACAGACCGCATTTATTCATTGTAACTAAGATTGTTATTTGTGAATGTGCTGGAGAGACAGCATGTTTGCCTGCTCAGCTTCTATGATCTTGGTCGTCTTGCACTTGCATTCATGAGATTTTGTTAGTATTTGTGAATGTGCTGGAGTCACAACTGTAGGGAGTGACTTCCTGCTGCAGTCTCTGGATTCTAAGTTGTCCAGACAAGATTCTGCCTATTTTGTCCGTTTATTCGTGAGAGTCTATACTCGCTACTGGTGTGATGTTTTGCATATGCATTGTGTTTACTGGCGTGATATACTCCACTTGCGAACTGTGGTATCTATTAATGAACCATAATGCAGTTTGGTGCATCTTTCTTCTACATGGAAAAAATGTACATCCTTTGTTGAAATTTACATGCATATAAGATCAAAACTGAGATATACGCAATCCTATTGTTTACAAGATGCCAGTATAGCTTAAATCCTTCATCTGCCCTCTTCCTCGCTCTTGAGCATCCTTGAGAATACTCTCTTCATGGACATGCCGTCGAGGTCCCCCAGGTTGGCGCTCACGGCGGCGTCTGTCACGACGCTTGAGATCGACGAGCTGCGCTGAACCTGCGCTGCCACCCCGGAGCTATCCGGCGATGCCACCTGCAGCTGCAGCGCGTACTCGAGGCACCAGAGCACGTCCCCCATGCTCGGCCGCTCTACGCCGTACTCCGCGAGGCACTTCTCGGCGGTGTCGGCGAACCTCTTGAGCGAGTCCGGCCGTATCGTCCCGGCGATCTTCTGGTCGACGATCTGGTCGAGCTCGCCGTCCCTGAGCCGCTGCGTCGCCCACTCCGCCAGGTTCACCATCTCCCGCGGCAGCGTCGGGTCGATGACGGCGCGGGCGCAGAGCACCTCGAGCAGGACGACGCCGAAGGAGTAGACGTCGGACTTCTCCGTCAGCATCTGCCGCCGGAAGTACTCCGGGTCGAGGTACCCGAAGCTGCCCTTGACGGCGGTGCTGACGTGCGTCTTGTCCAGCTCCGGCCCGGTCTTGGACAGCCCGAAGTCGGCGACCTTGGCCATGAACCCGTCGTCGAGGAGGATGTTGGCCGACTTGACGTCCCGGTGGATGATCGCCTTGGCCGAGCCGGTGTGCAGGTAGTGCAGCCCCCTCGCCGCCCCGATGCACGCCTCCAGCCTCTGCTTCCACGGCAGCGGCGGCAGGTCGGAGCCGTACAGGTGGCTCCGGAGCGTGCCCTTCGCCATGTACTCGTACACCAGGATCATCTCGCCGCGCTCGTCGCAGTAGCCGATGAGCGAGACGAGGTGGCGGTGGCGCAGCTGCGACAGCAGCTCGATCTCCGTGCGGAACTCGTTGAGCCCCTGCTGCGACAGCCGGTTCCCACGCTTCACGGCCACCTGCGTGCCGTCCCGCAGCGTGCCCCTGTACACCTTCCCGAACCCGCCCACGCCGATCACCATCTCCTCCTCGAACCCGCCAGTCGCCTCCTGCAGCGCCGCGAAGGGGAAGCGGTACCCGGCGCCGGCGCCGGCGCCGTTCTGCCCGAGCGTGACGACGTTGACGATGCTGCTCCTGCCGAAGCTGGTGCGAGAGCGGGCGCCCAGCGCGCTCGCCGAAAACGGCGCCCAGGTGTTCGACGGCTGCTTAACCGGCTTCTTCTTCTTCTTCCGCAGCATCCTGACAGCGACGAACCCGACAGCAATCGCCAACACCGCCCCACCCACGGCCGATCCGGCGATAATCCCGGTCTTGATCTTTGAACCGCGCGGCGACGTGGCACCGTCGCTGGAGTCGGCGCCGGTGCTCCCGACAATTCTCATGATTTCGAGGCCGTTCAGGAAGCCGCCCGGCCACGCGTTGTCCAGCGTCGACGACCCGATCCTCACGGCGATCCTGCCCGTCGTCGCATCCTTGCTGGACAGGACGAAATCCCTGTACACCGGCACGTTCAGAAGGTTGAATGTGTCGCCGGCAACCTCGAAGTCCTCAAGCACCCGCCGCTCGCCGATGTAGACGTTGAACGCCAACCCGGGCGTCGTCTGGCTGACGATATCGCAGAAATGGAACCGGAGCAGGTAGCCCGATCCGGCCGGGGCGTCGAACAGCCACGTCAGGTTGAACTGTGCGCTGTTGACCGTCGCCGCCGCCGTGTTCAATTCCGTCGCCGTGGCGTACACCGCCGCCGGCGCCGTCAGCAATGTCGAGTAGCCACTGTTGTACTTAATATTCGTCGGCGCCACTTGCTTGTGCGCCGCAGCCGCGTAGCCGCTCTCGAGCTGGAAGCTCCGGTCCGGCAGCCATGTCCTCCACAGCGTGTCGTTGTTCGGCGTGACCTTGGGTTCTCCCATGTTGATCCGGTGCACGGTCTCCAGCGACTGCATCGACAGCCCGGTATACTTTGTCGGTGGGCTCACCATCTGCGCCGTGTCGCCGATGAGCTCGTCGGGATGGGACACCACTTCGATGGCGTTGACGAACGCCACCCTCTTGCCCGTCGGCGTGAACGTGATCGCCAGAGCGCCGCCCGCGACGTTCACGGAGAACTCCCTGACCACGGTCGTGCCGTTCTTGGGCGTGTACCCGTTGACGAACACCACGCCCTGCACGGACACCTTGAACGCCGCGTCCGCGGTGAGGTTGTACGACTGGTACCGGAAGGGGAAGAAGCGGAGGCGGACGAAGTGGCGGCCAGGCTTAACCGCGAATGTGTAGGTGGCCGGAGCCGTGAACACGCGCGCCGACTTGTACAGCTCCGGCGCGTCGTCGCCGGCGCCGGCGATCAGGTTCGCCGAGGTGTTGGCCTCGGTGCTCTGGGGCGCCGTCAGCACCGAGGTCGGCAGACCAGCATCCCCGACGAACGTCCGGCCATCGACGGTGGCGTTCCCGGACGTGCCGCAGAGGAAGAGGTAGTTGTCCGCCGGGGTGTACGCGCGCACGGCGGCGCATAGCGCCGTGACGACGACGACGAGCTGCACGAGGATCTCGAGAACC
Organism: Oryza officinalis; assembly: GCA_008326285.1. NCBI lineage: Eukaryota > Viridiplantae > Streptophyta > Magnoliopsida > Poales > Poaceae > Oryza > Oryza officinalis. The sequence goes on along the minus strand of BDMV01000003.1, from coordinate 18,585,132 downwards.
GTCGGCATGTTGCAAGATCGACGTCTCTGGACTAGAACAAGAGCCGGTTGATCAGAGCAAGTTGCGCCATGGCCGCATGGGAGACGATCTCTAGTTCAGAAACCTGCAGCTTGACGACGACGACGTGAAACTAGGAACAGGCAAGGCAACTGCTACCAACAGAACTGAGCCTGTGCCTGGTTGGATTAGGGATGGATGAAGATAATACTCGAGTTTTGTAGGCTTTGTAGTGATGAAAGGGCTTGTAGAATGAGAATTTGTTTTTGTTGGTTGAGATGGGGGACGTTTGATTAAGCTTGTTTTTAACATATGGGTATTCGATTAATTGGGCAACCCAAAACTGTCATTTTCTGAGGATCCCAGGTAGAACGGTAAATTGGGATATATTTTATCAAGAACCTTTAAATGCTGTCATTTTCCTGGTTTACATGTTGCACGACAAATCTTAGCCATTTGATTCGGTAGCTTTACTCCATGATGTATAAATAAATCCTCTAAGAAAAAGTTCACTATTAATCCTCGTATTGAAGAAAGGGATGGAGAAAAATACAAAAAACATGGTCCGGTTTTTGTGCGTACAGCTGATCGTTATCCTTTTGACTCTACTACCCCGAGTGAGAACCACACACCTACAAACCTACAAAGATCTTTAGCTGTTCAACACTTGGACAAACTCTGTTCACAAGTACTGCTACTCTACTGTTTCAACAGTGACATGGTGAAAACAAGGGGCAACGAAGAATCCAGAACGATTGGTCCTTTTCCTCTTGTGCTCGAACAAAATAAAGGCGATTATGATAGCTCGACGGCCATAGTGCTCCGCTTTTCTTTCCTCTCGTCGTCGTCGCGTCGCAAAGTGGGAGGAAGGAAGAAAGGAAGAGCCGAAGAAAGAGTCGCCAACTACCAGGGTTAATTGGCACGCAATCTGATGGGAGGCAGCCGTCGTTTTCACCCCACCGTCGTGCGTGCCACTTGGGGATCATTTCTGAACCAGCCGGTATACACGATTTGGACCAGCAAATTAAGTAGTATGATATTGGAGTCTGAATGTCTGACCATATCCTACGATGTTGTGATCTCTACCCGTTATTGGAGCACCTGTTTTTGCACACAGCACATACAGGTACATCATGCGTTCACTTTCCAGTTTCCATCGTCAAATTGCCATTGAGACGCATCTCAATTCTCAAGTGAGTACATGATCAGATGACTGAACAAGTCATCAGCTGCTGCACCGCTTGATCGATGTTAACGCTGATTAAAACAAACAAACAAAAAAAACAATACGCGATGACGTCCATACGCGTGGGCGTGCTTGGGTTGACCGGTGGCGGCGAGGCCGGGGGGCTCGGGGCTTCAGGTGGAAGACGGCTGGAGCTGGCGGTGGGGGCGTAGCGTGATGGCGCGGTGGAGAGAGGTGGGAGGAAAGCGACACGCGCTACGCGGGATGGATGGATGCATTCTCTCCTCTCTCTCTCTCTCTCTCTCTCTCTCTCTCTGTGCGTCGTCGGGGGCGAGACGAGACGAGCCGAGGCGGGCGACCAGCTGCGCCTGCGTGCAAGGCATGCCAGGACACGATGATGATTGATGTCGCCATCGCCTTCTTTTGACTTAGACCACCCAGGCGCGCGTTCTGTTTCCGGGATGCGTACGTAGGGCGATCGTGTTTAATTTAGCTGTGATCACGCATTCACGCACGTATTTTTTCCGTTTGGGTTGGTGATACTGATATCCATCGAGTCAATGGGGTTATGGGGGTCAGACATTATCGTCGCATCGGCATCGGGCCGTGAGAAACCCGGGAATGGGGCACGCAGTGGCCACTGGTTTAGACTTTGGACACGAGATGACGGGGAAATTAATGTATATCTGTCTATCCGTGTGAAGGGTTGCCTCCACACTCGTGCCGATCCGGCGACCCGTCGTGGGCACCAGTAGCCGACGAAGTTGGGGGGAAAAAACGGTGCGCATCGCGTGCGTCGACCCACCGCCGATCCACGCCTTGCAGACCAGAGTACCAGACGATGTCGTGTTAGCGAGCGCCTCGTCGGGCAGCGCCATCCGCATGTCTGTCAATGGCTGCCGCGCGCGATCTTTGATGCAGACTTGACTGAAGGAACGGATCAACGCTAAGAGCAAGTTTCATAGTACAATTTTACTTATATATTTGTCTAAAAATTTTCTTTTAAAAATTTAATAATTATAATTATATTATAACTTGTATGTAATTATAATGTAACTTGTATGTGACTTTCACATAATTTTAAACTGTTAGATTTGTCTGAAGATTTGTTCAAATAAAGAAAGAAACAAAATCACAATGTGCGCACATATGACAGAAATCGATCCCACGACCTTCGTTTCATATAAACGAGATGAATTTGGCCGTGTTATTGCAACTAGCTAGGTGGCCCGCATAATTGCGCAGTTAGCATCCATACAAAATTATTTATTTTTTATATATGATTTTACTTAAAATTTGTTAAATATCTATCTCGTTGTTTTAGGATTTTGAAAGACCGAACTTTTATCATCCATATGTTTCTAATTTTATAGTTTTTAAAAGTCGCTTTGGTCGTTACCCGTACTCATTTGTCAGGCCTTTATTTGTTTGTCGATCTATCACTATTTCTATTCATCTTTTATGAAACCTTTAAAAATTAGACCTTTTTTAGATTTTAGAGTTTATTGTTTTGTTGGGTTTTGTTTTTATAATTTTTTTAAAATTTCGTCAAACACCGCCACTGTACTCCTCTACAACCCCTTTGCTGCCTCCTCTTTTTATTAGCATTGGGATTTTAAAAATCGAATATAATTATCGTTTGGGTTTATATTTTACTTTTTAGAATTCCCGCTAAACCGTCAGCGGCTTTGTCACTGTACTCCTCTACGCGCGACCCGTCCGCTGCCTCCCCTCTTTATTGTTATTAAGATTTTAAAAATTAAACATGATTATCATTGGGGTTTATTTTTTTACTTTCTAGAATCCCGCCAACTGTCGTGACCGTGTTGCTGAATGGCTTGTCCGTTGTCCCTCTTCTTAATCGTCATTGGGATTCTATTTGGGATTTTGTTTATATATTTATAGTTTTTATATGTCTCATCAACTATCACCACTTTACTCTTTTACTGGCGTATTGTTTTTTTCTCTTTATTGTCATTTGATATCATTGTGTCCTAGATAAACTATTTTTTTTTGAAAAATCCATATTTTTTATTTGTAAATTGTATTCCTACATGAACTCTTGTAATTATTTTTCTATTTTCGAAATTATTTTATTTGTTATTCCAAATTTTAGTTAATCTAGTCGTATGTTCTAGGTGGTCTATTCTTTCAATAGTTTTTATTTTTTATTACAAATTTTAGTTATTTATAAATTGTATTTCTAGTTGAACTCTTATTTTTATTTTTCTAATTTATGAATTTATTTTATTTTTTATTTCAAATTCTAATTAATCTCGTGTTGTGTTATAGATGGATTAATTGTTGTTTCAATATTTATTTTTTATTTTGAATTTTAGTTATTTCAAAATTGTATTCCTACTTGAACTTTTCTTTTTCTTTCCTAATTTCAGAAATTTATTTTTTTTATTTCGAATTTTAATTAATCAAATATTGGGTTCTTATATTGACTCCTCTTTCAATATTGCTTATTTTTAATTCCAAATTTCAGTTATTTTTTAGATTGTTTTCCTACTTAGACTCTTCTTTTTTTCGATTAATGTGAGAACTTCTAGTCTCTACAGCGAATGTGGTGTCTTTTTTCGAGCTATCTTAATAATATAATAGATAGATAACATGTTATGAAGGATTTTTGAAAGTTACATACAAATGTTACATACAAGTTACAGTGTAATTACATCATTATTGTACTATAATTACATTTGTCAAAATTTTAGATAAAAAATTATCGATAAATGCATAGGCGGTCCTTAATAGTATAGCCAACTACTAACTCCAAATCATTTATAGTCAATCTAATAGTCTATTTATATAATAGTTACATATAAATATATAGTACATTATTTATATATACCACTTTTCATACACACATAACGTCTTGGAGTTCGTCCTGCAGCTGACTATAAATCTGTAGCATGTTTTTTTCTCTTTTCTCTTATCTCTTTCACATGTGCTTATAGCTTGTTATTGTGCTTGCTCTAAACTGTAGCCGTCGAGCGGTTTCACGTCCTGTTTGGACAGTAATAAGGTATTACTCCCTCCATCATATAATATAACAACTTAGGACTGGATGTGACATATTCTAATACTATAAATTTAAACATAAAATTGTTATATTATAGAACGGAGAAAGTAGTCAGACTCATTGCCACTTGGACTTTGGAGAGTTGGAACATTCGCTGGGCAAAGCGTGAGACAAGGGTTACATTGCCATTTGTCGTTCATACAAGGGCTGAAAACGCTTTTGTAGTTGGCGAGTGGCAACCAAGTCGAACCCGAGCACACTGCCGGCACGGGCGTTTGTGACGTTCACCCAGCGGCTGGAGCGAAAGCCAGACCAAAGCCGGGGGCCGCGGCCACACCACGGCAATATTTTGCCTCCAAATCCCGAGAAATTCGAGTCAACCGCAAGGGGAAACGGCCCGGCGGGCGGACGCATTTGTCGACCGGGCGGGCGTCGGGACGAGGATGCATCCACCGCAGTCCCGCACCGCATCGGCGCGTTTCATCCCCATTAGCGACCCGCGCGCGTTCCCCTTCCCCTTCGCTCTCCCGTTTCACCCAGCCAGGCGCTCCCCTTAATCATCGAGGTCCAAATTAGCCTGACGTTAAAAATGCCTAGCCACGGCTGCTTAAGTGCTTAACCGTGTACGAGTCAAAAAATAAAGTGCTTAACCGTGTAAAAGAAAAAGACGATGTACTACTATCTTCAGTTATGTGCTATTCTTTAGGCTAGCCATTAACTCACGTTCTCTTGCAGAATCTGGCAACTATGCCACAGTTGTAGGATCTGAATGTACATGATTCAGTAATATACATTACTCTCCATTCAAAAGTTTAAGGTCTATTTCATTTTTTGGTTTTTTAAAAAATCTAAAAACCTATTTGTAATCATTATGTGCTAAATTAAATTGTTGATCGAAATTCAAAAAATTATCTTAATACTTATTGGTTGTATGTATATACATGTCATTGGTTTTGTCACATGGTGGATTAATTAATTACTCCTTGGTCTTGATGATAAAAAAATATGTAAATTTTTGGATGGAGAAAATATTTTTTCCGTATTGTTCAATTGTCCAAATTCGTTGTACTAAATGATTTTGTCTCATCTAGTACTAGGTTTTATAAGACAAAGGGAGTACACGGCACCGACCTGGCACCAAGTTCAGTGTCCGGAGTTGCAAACATTTTCTTCTCGGATTAAGCTTTACAGGCTGAGACTCTATTTCAGTAGTTGCAAAAATTGTTATCAACCTCGGCAACACGTCCAACTGTGCGTATCCAAACTCCAAACGAGACGAGTAACCAGTATGTACTGGGTTACCAAGCTAACTAGAACCGTACAAAAAAAACAATTGCAATACTCAAATGACAAACTAATCCATAAGATGATCATATGTATAAAGAATACAAATTACTCGTACAACAATCTCACTGATAAGATCATCAGGATCAGCTAAAAGAGACGGTAAAGTATAAATCAAAACAATGACTAACTAGAGGAAGGCATTTTATGCTGTTGAAGTTGAATTGCTTGAGACCATCATATTGGCATGCTGACCTTCAATAGGAACCTCTCAAATATTGTTTTATGGAAGTTCTCCAATCATGCAGGGGGTGTATGGGAATGCTTCGTATATGCCCGCTGCGTAAGTATAATCTTTTGTCCGTAATTTGCCCAAGTACTGAACTTTCGAGCTATTCAAATTGTATGCCACTCCTATGAATAATACTCCCAAGAATACGATCTATTTGTAAGGGTGAAAACCAAGGAAGTAAATGCAATGATTGTTCTCCTCATCCTCATTTCCAATGTCAAGAACATTATCGTCATCTGAATTCCACTCAAAATTTTCTGGCACTTCCATTCCATCGTTGTCATCACCATCATCTTGCTCACCCTCCAAGATCCATGGCCCTTCAATATAGTGACGATGGCTCAAACATGCCGTTGAGAGCCCAAGATCGATGTTATGCTTCAACACCCACTTGGTCTGACCACATGATTCATCAAGGATCCAAATCTTAAGTTGGTACCAATCACGAATGCTTGCAAAGTACACTCCTTTTTCTGATCTCCCTAGGTAAGATTGTGCATGGTTGCTCTCTTCAATGTCTGTTGGTGTTTTTTATCACCCGGTACTTGTCATTTGACAAGGACAACCTGCAAAACACCAAATCATCCACCAGAAGAGTTCTTAACATACTGAACGCTACAAGCCTACAACATAGTGGAACATGGACAAACAAAAGGAATGGGAACCTCTACATTATAACCTCTAGTATAGAGAATGAACAACGCTTAGCATTAGGATTTAGGAGTAGCTCATAACCGTCCACTATTAAAAACCACTGGCTCAGATCGTACGCTATGGTAAACGTGCTACAGTATCAAACAATCCATACATTATATGCATTGCTACAATGCAGCTGTGCGTCCAACGGTCCAAGCAAAAGTGAAGAAATAAATATCAGTCAATGGTTTCCATGGTGTGTACCTCATAACAAATCCACCACGGCAATGGACGTAGAGTTCTCCCCGCCAATACACGCCGTAGCGCCATCTTGGCCACAGAGACCCCACCATCGGTGTCGGTGAATCCAATAGCGCATCCGCCACCGTCCCCATGGCTTCCCCTTCCCGAGCGAACGGCCTCTCATTGCCCTGTCCTCGACGAGAACACGAGCAGCGTGCACGGCGACGATGGCCATTACGTCAGGGGGTAATCGAGTGGGGGATCTGGCGGCGGCGACTCCGTGCCGTCCGGCAGCGAGAAGAACTCGATCAGGTCGAACGGATCCGGGTTCTCGGGCACCTGCGGGATCAGGACCACCTCGTAGTGCGGCGACGCGGCGGGGTCGAACACGAGGTGCGCGGCCTGGCGGCGCGCGTCCACGCGCGGGAGGCGCTCCCACCGCCGCGTCGCCGGGTTGGCCACGTCGAACTCGAACACCCAGTCGTCGCCGCAGAGCACGAGGCCGTTGCAGTGGTCCCGGACGGGGCTGTGGCTGCCCATGTGGCCGGGCAGGAACTCGTCGAGGTTACAGTGGATCCGGGGCCCCGTCGTGGAGGAGCGGCGGGCAAAGAAGCTCGGGCGACGGTAGTTGACGACGGTAGTGTGTGTGTGTGACATCAACCAAAACAACCTTGCATATTGGTACGTGATCTAATTTGAACGGTTTTGTGAAGGTAAGGAACGGAGATTTCTGGTATTTTAGTTTAAGGATGTTATTAATTAAACTCGACGAAAAGACGAGGGATGATAAATGGACTTATTCCTAAAATGGCTGGAAATGCCTTGCGTTGGGCCAAAACCGGGCGCCGCGGCCATACCACGGCAACATATTTGCCACAAAATACCGAGAAATTCGTGGCAACCGCAACGGGGTGAACGGGCGAGCGCGTTCGTCGGCCGCGCAGGCGTCGCGCGAATGCGTTCCCCGCATCGGCGCGTCTCCTCCCTCCCCATTCCCAACCCGCGCGCGTCACCCCCCTCCTCCTCCTCCCTGGATTCCTACCTCTCGTTTCCCCCTAGCAGGCGCTCCCCGATTCCACTGCGAAGGAGAGGCGGTGGCGGAGGCGGAGGTGGAGGTGGAGATCGACCTAGCTAGCCGCGATGTCGTGGCTCCGCAACGCGGTGCACCGCGCGGTGGAGGCGAGCGGCGGGCCTCTCCTCACCCGCACCGTCCGCACCTCCCTCGGCACAGTCGTCCACCACGCCGGCCAGGCCGTCGCGGGCGGCGCCAGGCTCATCAACGACCGCATCGTACGTGCGGGCGCGCGCGCACGCGTCCTCTCGTGTATGGTTGGTTGCGGCCTTAATTTGATTCCGCCATTTTGTTTGTTTCTTCGGATAGGGGAGCCGGAGCTACAAGAGCATGAGGCTGACGGCGAAGAGGCTGGAGGACGCGGCGCTGTCCTACAGAGGGGAGGATCGGGTGCAGCTGCTCCGCCGGTGGCTCGTCGTGCTCAGGGAGACCCAGCGCGCGGCCACGGCGGCGAAGGAGGCACAGCGCGCGGCCCATCCTGATCAACACCTGCCCGTGTTGGTGAGCATATATGCGTATCTGATCTAGCTTGCCGTGTTTTAAACTACGTTGCGTGATCGATCGGGCATGAACTGGTGCTCATTTGCAGGATCTGTATATGGATTACGAGACCGGGGCCGAGCCGATGAACTTTATCCATGTCTTCCTGTACAGCCAAGCGCTCGAGTGCCTCGTTTTATCCATGGTAGGTTGCATTTGTGCAATTCAATTTTGCGAACGCCTTGTGTGCGCTGGCTTGCTGCTATTTAGGTCACTGCTTAATGATTTGAAACAATTATCTCGTTCTCTATGGATCAGATTATGGAATTCCCTACTGAAGAAGAAGTCTCGCTTCTCTCAGAAGTTTTTGGGCAAGTTCTTCAACCATTTCATGTCTAATTACTCGTTTCCAGTTTTTGCTGTGGCTTTGGAATGTGAAGGAAGACCTTGAAATTCTCGCTCATATACTGTTGTGGTCTGTGCATGCTGCATGCAGAATGTGTCTTTCTGGAGGAAAGGATGTCCACAATGCAATACTTAGTAGCATAAAGGAGTTGGCAAAGTTATTTTCAACTTACCATGATGAAGTGTTGGTACATACTTCCTGTTTTCTTCCTCTAATATCAAAGCCAAAGACTGGAATTAAAAAAATCCAGTCTAACTGTAGACCTCTTAATTCCAGAAAACCTCCTTAGCTCAGCCACTTGGTCCATGACTTGATCTTTGGAACTTTCTAATGATTAAATTAGATGCCAGAAAAGTCATAAAATTTATCATTTATAAATATGTACTTCTGTGTTTTTCCTAACCAGGCAAAACGTGCTGAGCTGCTTCAGTTTGCTCAATGTGCAATCTCAGGGTTAAAAATAAATCCTGAAATTGCAAGGTTAGCTCTTTCTTTTGGGGAGGAGGAGGGTTTGTTTTGGTAATTCACGGTTGCATGTGTATTTTACATGATCTAAAACTCTGTTTCTTCTTAATTCCAGATTAGATGATGAAATCTTGCAGCTACAACAACGGATAAATGGAATGGACGCTCTTCGATCTAATTCAACCAGTAGGCGTAGCAAAGCATCACAAACAGTCGCGGAGGTAGGTCTAGTTTCTTTACCTTCACAAAATCACAAATGCTACCTTTAATTGTGCTATATGATCTGGTGACCTATCAAAACAAGAGAAATACAGACTAATTTTGTTGTTTGGTCCATATGTAAGGTCGACGTGTTTAGACTGTGGGCTATGAAAGACTGTCAATGCTCTGATTAATAAGTATTGAATCATCCACTATTTCAAGAAATTGGAGTTTGGAGATTATGGAACTGCACTTTGTGCATATGCATTATGTTTTTATATTGTTTCTATACATACATTTATGTTCAAATGCACATCCACTCTTTGGTTTGTGCTAAAACGACAAATGTGTGAGTATGGCCTACTAAAAACATTACTGTGCAGTGTCCATGGAAAATAAAGAGAAGAGAGTAGTTAATAATGACAAGTGATCACATATTAATTGCGTTATCCTTTCTAAGAAGTGCATAAAAATGTTCATTTGTTACCCTGGAATTTTTTTATCATCTGACAATTCATACTTATTGTTGCTGGTTATATGAATGCAGACAGCTGTATATTTATTCATACTATTTGCAGGGTTTCAGAACTGCAGTTAATGAGATTCGCTTATGCTCTAGAATGGAAGAACTTGTATTGATGAAGAAATCAATGCATCATGGCAACTCATTCGAGACTTATTTTGAGAAGGCATGATATTTACAATTTCTATATTAATTTGGATTTGTGTCATTGTTCTGGATAGTTCTTCATTCTGGAATTCAGATTTAACACATCAATAACAGTTATCTACTTGTCACCCCTTTTTACCCGATATGTGTTTACTACTTTAATATCCATCTCGTAAAACTTTGCAGGTTAATAAATTGAAGGTTTTGTCAGAATCACTTGCAAATTCAGCTGCAAAAGCGGAAAGGAGAATCATGGAAAATAGGTTTGTCTTAAGCATGATGTGTTTATTGCATTCACTTTGAGCGCTTTAGCATGTAGTTATTTCACAGAATATGAGTGTGGTCAAAGTAATTTGGTGCAACATAATTGGTATAACTTGAAATGATATGTAAATTTTATAGTTAGTGGTGATATGTAAATTTTAGGAAAAATAATTATATCATGTTGTACTTTTCACTTCAGAACCGCTTTATATTTTAGGAAAAATGATTGAAATGACCCTTTCTGCTTTGATGTGAATTTTGTGGCTTATGTTTACAATGTAGGCTACAAAAGGAGGAATCTCTTATTTTCCGAGTTACCAAGACAAATGAAGTTAGTGTAACTGAAAAGGTAACTTCTTTGCTATGAGCCTGTGAATTATCACTTGAACTATTGTGGACGTTGTGGTACTTGCATAAATCTACATATACAACGAGGCAAGCTGGTGTTTATCTTGCATTCAAATCAATAAATAGTTTTACATATTTTCCTGAAGCACAAAGAAGACCATCTTAACTTCATCTATCATGTCCATCTAACCATTATTTCTGAAGGATAAAACATAGCTGGACATCTGAACTGCTCTAACATTTTCTTCAGTAGTCTTGGTCATATAAATTGTGTTTAGTTTCTGAGTTCTGATTGGTTGCCCTTTCCTTTGAAGGAATTACTGGCTGAGATCTCTGGGCTTCAGAAGCAAAAGGATCAACTTGAGGCTGAACTAAAGAAAGTATGACGATCCATTCTTTTTCCCTTTTCGTACGAAATAATGTTCCCAATCCGACCTTTTGATTTATTTCATTAAGAATCGCATCATGCTGGTAATTTCTTGCTTTCAAATTCAGTAAATATGCCCATTTTACTTCTAAGGGGTAGCCAAAACCTGTGAAGTTTTGTAGGGCCTGGAATTTCCATAAATGCATCAACATGAACCACATTAAAGAAACTTAAGTTTTATGTGAATTATGTATGGGGGAAAAAGAAGCTCTTCCATTCGATTAAAAAAAAAAGCATTGCAAACAACCTATAGATGCACTGCACAGTGTCATCTTAGTGAATTGCGCCACAGATTTACGAAAAACCTAAAGGGACACCAACCAAAACACCTCCAAAGCTATTGTAAGGTTGAGGTTTAGTTGGTTCTTAGAAAAAAGAAGTTGAGGTAAGTTCTGAATCTCTGATACTTAATAGTGCTGGTCAGTGTATGAGAACTGGGAAGACATCCTGGAGAAACACTCAGGGTGTAGATATGAGCTTCGAATAAATTGTAACTTTAAATTGTGATTCATGGCCTTAGTAGTACCGCACAGATGTTCTTTTTAATCTCATACCTGATTTAACAACATAAAAGTTTTAACGGATTTATAATAGAAATTTGCCATTCTACTTCGAAACCACCTGAAGTATTCGCCAAATTATTTACCACTGTGAGGTAAATATTTAGGTTTTACTGTTCTGTAGAAGTTATGATCCCTTGATAGAAATATTTGTACGAGTGATTCTGAAACTCAGATTACAGGTAAATACTATACTGAATGCGGCTGTCATGAAGCTTAAAAAAACTAGAGAGGAGAGAGACCAATTCGATGAAGCCAGCAATCAGATTGTGCTGCACTTGAAAGCAAAGGTTTGGTAACCTCTTCTTTTTTAGTTTCTAGTATTAGACAGCTTTATTGCAAGCTAGGCTTTCACTTGCTCACTGTTTTCTTCCATATTCTTACTCTAGGAGGAAGAACTGTCAAGATCTATTGCTTCCTGCAAAGTTGAGTCAAGCACTGTCGGTGCATGGATCATTTTTTTAGAAGATACATGGAAGTTGCAGTCTTTGTACGAAGAAATAAGGAAAAAACAAGCCAAGTATGTAGGCTCTCTTTTAGTGAAGTATTGTGTGATTTCTCTATGAAAATACCATTAATAGTCATGCGAAATTTTTATGTACAAAGATTTGCTGATATATGTTACACTGTTTTGAACTTTTCTTGTTGCAGTGATGAACTGGATAAGTGTGCAACTTGCTTTGCAAAATTGATTAATCATCATGTTTATGCACGAGTGGTACTTCATTTGACTAGTATCACAGTACTATTTAGAAAGGCCTTTTGCATGGCATATTATTTCTCAATTTGTCGTTTCCTTTTGTTTTCTAGGAAGAGCTGAGCACTTGCATTGATAGTATAAAGACCTTTGTTGATAACTTGAAAATATTTGATGACAGGTATAGCTCTCATTTGCTAGTTTAGACTACTTGCGCTGTTGCACATGAAGTTATCCTGATGCTAATTCCTCTTACTGAATCACCAGATCAGTATCAGCGGAAGATGGAAATAATGGTTCGTCCAAGCAATCAAATCCACGTAAATACCTTGAGGAAGAATATCTGGAAGCTGAGAAAAAGGTCATCTTAAGTCTTCTTTGAACTGCTTGCTAAAAATAGAGATGCAGGCTAGTAGAGGAGAACAAGCTGGGACCAGGAAGCTGGTTCCCGAAAGGTTTCTGGTGACATTTATAGTTACCTTTTGTTCTATTTCAGGTGGTAGCAGCATTCAGTTTGGTTGATAACATCAGAACAATATATTTTTCCAATCAAGAACATCAAGCCAGGTAGTTGTTCAAACTATTAGGAGTGTTTACAATCCATAAGAAGGTACCATGAGTTAACCACACTTTCTGATGTTAATTTGTGATACCTCCTACTACATTTATAGTGTAAATTAGCATTACAAAATATGATGCTCTTAGTATCTTCTCGAGGATAGTAAATAAGCTCGACTACTAAAGCCATCTGGTGGCGTACCTTACGGTAAAAAAAACACTAGAACCATATGCTTTCTGTTTTTTTTTTTTTTGCAGGAGAGAAGATCCTGATGTGAAAAAACTATTTGCCAACATAGACAAGCTGCGCGTCGAGTTTGAATCGGTTCCACGGCCACTGCTGCAAATCGAGATCAAAGAAAGAGAAGAGAGAGCAAAGCAATCTCGTTCCTTGCAGGCTGCTCGCTCATCAGGACAAGCAGGACACGAGTCCCCAATACCTGCTCAACTCAGGACACGCCTGCCATCAGAGTCCGACTCAGAACTGGCGAAATTTGACCCAGAGTACAAGGAGTACTCCGCTGACGACATAAGTGGTTGGGAGTTTGATGAGCTTGAAGATGAGGAGGCAAGGCTTTCAGTGAAATCTATATAGGAGGCAGCGAGCTGGGCTCAAATCCTGAATAGTTCGTGTAGAGATAGAATCACTGGCCCAAAAATTTGGAGAACGTGTTGTAGGGGAGTGCTGTGTACAAAACTGTACATTGTAGCCTTCGTTGCCCTAAAGATTTCTTTGCTTCATCTTGTGAACGTCGTGTTGTCTTACTGCACATATGTCGGACATTGGTAGAAGAGCCGTTTACGATTTATGATGTGTCAACCTCTCTGTATTGACCATGCGTGTACGTACTTACAAATTTGCGCCGTATATGCTATCCTGTCCTGCTAAAGTCAACTTCCTCCTCTTTTATTCGTCTGTCTTGCTCTTTTTTAGCCTTTGTTCTTTTCTCCTGCTTTACTTGACAGCAGAAAGATCAAAGATGCTAAAAGAAATGGGGAAAAACCAAAAGAAGCTCTCAACCCTTTCTCTGCACAAAGGGATAGCCCTACCTTTCTCAGCCTCTATTTTTTTATATTTTCAATTCATAAATGTTCTTTATCTACAAATGGAATAAAGAAGCCGTTAGTATTTTATCTCGACAGTATTTACAACATTTCTTTCTGAAATTTCTGAGTTCTGACCATTTGCAGCAACAAGGGGGAAGAAAATACGAGAAAGGACTGTCACAGTTGTACTAGTAGTAACAGCAAAGGTATCATCTTATCCCCCACCACTACCCCCTCCCTCTCCCAAAGCATCATTCTTCTTTTGATCCAGGATTTGTTTACAAACTTTCCACCCCTTAACACCTCTGAGATACATATATGTATATATATAAGTACATGAATCTAGTCACTCTCTGGTATGTGGTTTGTGATTTATAGTAACAAATACTACCACATCTACAAACACCACCTCACTACACAGCACATCACTACAAAGACAACAACAACTACACACATCCAAAATTCCAAATCCAACAAGAGAGCAGAGCTCACCCAGTCACACACACCCTCACATCTGATCTAGTATGAGTGAGTGAGTGAGCACAAGACAAACCCTGGAATCAATCAGCCTCCAAAGACAAGGGGGGCCCAAGCTGCCACCCCCATCCCAATTCTGTTTTCTTGGATCCCTCTCCTGCCAATGCTGCCACTGCCATTGCCTTGCCCATAAAAGTTTTTCAAACACTCCTGCCAGCCGCTGCCCTCCATAACTCCTCTCCTCCTTCCCCCATTTGGCCATCTTTGGCCGGACGATCGGACCAAGCAAGCTGCTGCTGCTTCCACTCCATGTGCCCCAGAGCAGCCACGACGCAGCCTGCCATGGCGAGAGCAGCGGCCGTTGCTCAGTGCTTTGGAGAAGAGGAGTACATCGACCTGGATCTCAGTTCTTGCCGGGGGTTCGAGTTCCGGGTGTGCCGGAGCGCGGCGGCGCCGCCCTGCGGGGATGAGATGCTCTTCCGGGGCAGGCTGCACAAGGCCAAGCAGCAGGAAGCCGACGCGGGCGGCGGCGGCGGATGTGGCGGCGGCAGGAGGAGCACCGCGACGGTCGCGCCGTGGCAAGCTGCTGCTGCTGCAGAGATCCGCAATGCGCAGCCGGCGGCGAGGATGCAACAGCCGGAGGGCGGAGCCACCGGCCGGCGCAAGAAGGCCGCCGGGACCGTGCACGCGAAGCTGCAGGCGTCGCGGGCCTTCTTCCGGTCCCTGTTCGCCAGGACCTCGTGCTCCGACGAGCAATGCCACGGCGTTGGCGTCCGGGCCACCAGGAGCAGCAGGACGGCCATGGCGGCTGGCGGAACCAAGAACGGCGGAGCGGCCGGGGCCGTCAAGGCGGCGGCGTTTGGCCAAGTCAGGAACAGCTACGGCAGCTGCAGCGGCAGGGCGGCGGCGGCGGCGGCGCCGCCGACCACCCTGAGGAGCAGCATTGAGCAGGAGAAGCTGATGGACGAGGAGGAGCACGCGGCCAGCGTCCGCCAGCGCAAGTCCTTCTCCGGCGTGATCAAGTGGCGTCCTCCGCCGGCGCCTGCAGCCGCAGCCGCGAGGCCGCCGCCGCCGCCGCCGCCATTCCCGACGAGGAGGAGCTCCGCAGCGAGCGACCCGCCGCTGAAGCGATGCAGCAGCGCGCGGTCCGAGTCGGAGGGGCTCATCCAGGGCGCCATCGCCTACTGCAAGCGCTCGCAGCAGCAGCTCGTGCTCGCCAGGAAGAGCGTCAGCGACGCCGCCCTCTGCTCCCTGCAATTCCAAACTCAGCTCTAGTGTGTAGCCTTCTCCTACTACTACGTGTGCATGCTAGCTAATTATAAATGGCTCCCAAAATGATCACGACGACGACAATAATGTGAAGTGCTTCTCTCTTTCTTTCTTCCATTCATCTCACTGCCCACGTACGCCATATTATTTTTTCCTTCAGAGAAGAAGAACAAAAAAGCAACTCAGATTTCAGGTCTATCAATAATTCAGCTGTAAAGCAAACAAACTCATCATCAATTCCCGTAAAAACCGGGGAGTTCTGCAGCGTCCTCTGAAACAAAGAACGGCGCACATTTTTCTTGTCAGCCTGGGCCGCTGCCTCTGCCGCTGCTGGCGGGCTCAGAAATTGTTCTGACCAACTGCCGCTCGCTCATTCAGTGCGACAGTAAAGAGCGCCATTAAACCCCAAGCCTGAGACCCAGCAGTCAAGCTAGCTAGTCGCTATCCCCCTCCACGAGCCCACCACTAGCCACGACGCCACCCACCGCCAGACCAACGAAGAAAAGCAGCAGTCGCCGCGCGCGATGCCGCCGTTGATAAGCGGTAGATCGATCGATAGATCGCGCAACCACCCGCACTCGCTCGATCGGCAAATAATATTAGTAGCTTGTGCTCCTACCTCGAAGAGGTTTGGTGGGGGGGCAGAGGCGCATCTCGCGCACATGACATGGCCGCCAGTTTTGGTCTTACATTATCGCCGGCAATTAACGTCGTGGAGTACGACCAGTCGCGGTAGTACGTTTGCTCAGCCATAATTCTTTGACCCCTCCCCATGAAGAGTGGAAGACCCTTTGCCTTGATTGATGGAAGCTGAATTGCTGATCTCGACTACTACACAAATCGCCAAAGAACTGCACAGTTTCTGCAACCGGAACAAACCTTATCGAACTAGTAGTAAGACCTTTCCGAGAGCAGCGTGAGTGACACGAGGAATCGCGATGCGTGCCAAAGCCAAGCCAGAAATTTCTCGCTTTAGACGCGAGGAAAGCGTCTTTTACTACATATGCAACTTGGCGGGCTCCTCCTCTCTTTCTCTCCCTGCTCACTCACCGGTTTTCAGTTTTCTCCAGGCGATGGCTACGCGCTCTACTCGAGTGGAGCTCAAAGGCACGCACACGAGAAGAGAGAGAGACTGAGAGAATGAAAAGAAAATACAGCGAAAAGGCCTTTACTTAGGCCTAGCTCACCGTGCATGTGCCGAGAGGAGATGTGAGATGCATCGGTGCGGTTACACCTGTGGGAACAGTAGCAGTAGCTAGCGCTATCATGGCGACTTTTGGTTTTCGGATGAAGATAACAACAGCTTTGGGGTGTGTGTGTGTTCATGCAAACCGTGCATGCATTGCATGCGTGCATGTGGGTGTGCGCGCGCGCACAGCACACACATCTTTCGCTGTTCTTCGCGCTCGCCACACAGCCTGTACCGGACGCAGCCAAAAGCCATTGCAAACAAAGGCGATGGCAACGGCACGGCGTAAAATTTGAGCCGTACTTTTTCTCGATCTTGGCCTCTTTTTCGCGTATACCGATGCGCGAGCAGGACGTTGGCTGGCTGGCTGGCCAGATCGCCGGCCGGCGCTGAAGACGAGAGGAGACCGGACGTCCCCGGTGGGGCAGGAGACCGGACGTAGCGCGGCATTGTCTTGTGTACAGTAAGGTCAACGCCTCCAGGTTGCGGAAGAATTTTGTTCGTATGCTTTATTTGTATCGTTGCAGAGCAGGTAAATTTACAATTTAGTTTGCTACGTAAAAGAAGAGGTTACTCTCCATGTACGAGCGGTAACTTCTTATTTCCTGGTATTGCCAATTGACAAACAATTGAAAAAGGGCTCATTGCAAACTAGAGGGTTGGGTGAATTGTCATTGTTACGTAGGTAACTTATCCACACATTAGAATTTAAATTTTGATAAATAGAGTTGTGTGTATGAAAATGTCTATTCATTCTCAAGAGGATGACTTCTCATTTTTATTTATTTATATATTTTTAAAAAACTAGTAAGATAGCCCGCGTGATGCGCAGACATGTGTATTAGTTTGTTATAAATAGGCCTGACAAATTAATTTCAAATTAAAAGTAAGATGTTTTTTTTATTTTTTTAATTGAATGTTAATCGGCTCTCTCTATTCTTATAAAATATTAAGAATTTATTAGTGGATATATTTTATGTATATCAAGCTATCCTTCCCTCTAATTCATATGCATATAATTTGTTGCATATTTGCATGTAAATCAATAAATACGAAGAAAATATACATATCTTAGACAACATCTTTTTATGATATATGGCACCCATATGATATTTTTCTAAAAAGACCTAGTCAACATGAGTCATAGAATAAAATGTAAATTTAATAAGAAAATATAACTTTTATATACACGCAAGAGTACAGAAACCCATGAAGCTACTGCCAAGGATTGGAATTTAGGATATCACATATTTGTCATTAGTTTTCGTCTCTTTATATATGTCAAAGCAAAATATGACTTGTTTAAAAAAAATATAAAAAATAAATAAATAAGAAAATATCGTTGGGACGTAAAATGAGATATTTTGTATACTTAAGGGAGTAAACTGATTCAAGCTTGCGGGTTAAGTGCTCAATATAATAGGACGAGTAAAAGCATTGCAATGAACATAACTGTTCAAACCATTTAAAAAGTTGGATAAGCGACTTAAAATTATTTGTGCCAATATGTGATAGTCCGTATGTGAAATAATAGTACGTATAACATTAGCAATACAAGCTAGATATTAAAACTCATTCATTGTGTCGTTGTGCTTTGATGCAGCTAGCTGTCTGTTTCTTTTCTCAAAGTATTGGATTTTTTTCATTGCTAAACAAAAAGTCTCACGAGGTCCAATTTAATTGTGCGATGTGGAAGACAACACACATGTCATTTCATAAAGAATGTGCGAGGCTCCACGTAGTCCGACGAAAATATGATTTGATGTCTAAACATAACTGTTCACTTGTCATTGTTTTTAAAATGTGGAATTTTTGTTGATATCATAGTTTAAACATTTTTCTATAAAATTATAATTAGACATTATAATTTATTTACTCCAAACATTGATCGTTTTTTTTTAGCTAGCTTGCAGTGGGTATGAATTAAGTGCATGAATTAGTGCCTACCATCTTTTCACTTCTTCGTGTTACATAATTAGGCATTTTTATGTTCGTGGCAAATTATTATGTATGCTACAATTATATATATAATTATGTAACTATAGTTAATGTATTTTTCTCTCAATTTCTAGTACCGCGATGATTAATTTATGGTTGAAAGTTATCTCTCTTTTGTTTCTTATTTCATAAAACCGTATAATCTTAGTTTTTGCTTTCGATGTTGAATCTATATTTGATCTAAATTTTCAAAGCACATCATTTTAATTGTGTTTATAGCTTTTTTTGGATGATTAACTAAAGATGCAAACTATACAGAGTAACATATAAGATTACGCTGTTTAGCTACGAAATAAATTCATTTTGTACTTTGTTTCTATCATTGTCATACAATATTTCTGCAGTAACGTTTCCTTGTACAGGGTTTTATCTAATTAGGTTAGTTGTGACCTAATTCTCTTGATTATCATCTCGTGCTATGTTAAGCAATACTTCCTCTATGCATGATACGATCAAATTTCCGTGTTCTGTTCGCGTAGGTCATGTCAAATTTTGTTTGCGCTTATTCCTTAAAGTTTCAGATCTTAATTTTTTCTATAGTAAACATATACAAAATTGATTTTGATGGACTGCAACACTGCATTACGATTAGGCTGGAAGTTTCTATCAGATGGACGACGCCTCGCTTTCTTTTCTTTCAGTGAGGAGTCAAACGACGCGGTGTTTTTTTTCCAATTTGAGTCAGAATATCTCTCTCTCTCTCTCTGGCTGGTGAATGGAACATATACTTGGAGTACGTGCGGCTGACTCATGGATGGCGTCATCAAGCGACGGAGGACGGAATCATCTTAAAGCTTTTAAGGAGGTTAAGATTAAGATTAAGATTAGATATAATGATTGAAAATATTGGTCCTATCAATTTAAAGGAAAAATCAATTGTTAGATGTATTTATTTTCTTATAATTACTGTGACTAATTTATGAGCGACGATTTAAAAGTGTTTATAGGATCTAAATTTAATATTTGTTTAAGATGGTGCTTAAAATTTTGCTCTTAAACATTTAGGGCACATTTAATTTGGAAGAAAAACATAGAAATTGTGGAGGATTTCAATCCTATAGGAATAATTTCTATGAATGTCTTTGAAATAAAGGATTGAATCCTATTATATCCTTTGAAAATCATATGGAATGGACAATCTTACAAAGATTTTGGAGAAAATTTACAGATATTTTGAATGAAAAAAATAAAGGAATAGAAAAAACACAGGATTCCGACACGAATGTAAGTGTAAAATAGAGGTTTACAAAACATAGAAAAAATAAAGGAATGATCGTTTGATTGGACCATACAAAAAAAACATAGGAATCGGATGAGAGAGATAGACTCAAAAGATTTTTTCAAGAGGTTAGATCTCCTGCTAAATTTTCTCCAAAACCTACATGCAATGAACTATTCCATAGGAATTTTGTAAGATTTGAAAAACTTCAATCCTTTAAATCAAAGGACCAAATAGGAAATTTTCCTATAGAATTTCAATCATATGAAATTCCTTCATAAATCCAATCCTTTGATTCAAAAAGGCCTTTAACCTCTTGAAAAATTTTCTTTGAGTCTATCTCTCTTATTCGATTTCTATGTTTTTCCTGTGGTTCAATTAAACGGTCATTCCTGTGTTTTTTTTATGTTTTGCAATCCTTTGTTTTGCACTTGCATTCCTATCATAATCTTAAAGTTTTCTATTTCTTCGTTTTTTCAATCCTGCGATTAAAAGGGACCCTTATATTGAAAGTTTGATCTATGTATATGGATCTTGAATTATGTATTTAATTATAAATAACACAAAAATTCAAAAAAAATTAAGGAAAAAATTTGTAACTTGAGAGTTATCATCATTTAGAAATCCACTTATTAATCTGTGATAGATTGAGTGTTAGCTAGAAAATAGAAGAAGTTAGCTTAAAAAAATAGGAGATGAGGGGAGAGTCAGGAGGATGGAGGGAGTACTAACTACGGACGTGCGCACGCATGACGGTAGCGGTGAGGGTCGGGGGTACCATAATTTTTTAGATGGAGATCAAATGGTTAAAATTAATGGATCCATAAATTTAAATAAAAATTAATAACTAAACATTTATTAGAATTTTTATAATTTTTACTAAATTATTAGAACGTCATGTGGACGATAAAGAAAGGAAAGAGGGAGAGAGGGAGGTACGTACGTATTTAGTAGAGGAGGCCCAGGAGGAAAGAGGCAGTGGAGATGATATTTGGATGGGTATTGGGATTTTTTTTGAAAAAGATAGATCTAATGATGTAAAATATTGGGTATGTCGTATTAAGTGAAAATCGAGAGCTAGATGTTTTTTCTCATTTTTTTTATTTCTCTAATTTATTAGAACGTTATGTGACGGCTTAAAAACGTTTGTAGTAAGTTTAATGAACTTTTAGTATATAATAGATAACCATGACCCTTCTTTCCTCTTTCATCTTCCGTTCCACGTCCAATGTCGGGCAGCGTCGGTCATCGCCTGGTCGCCATGGGGGAAGAGGAAGAGAGGCCGCGCGCTGGTCCCTCCGTCCTCTCGCCTCCTGCGCCATGCCCTCGGCCGTCGCGGGCACCTTGGCATCTAGCTCCATGACAGTGGTGACCATAGTTGTGCTGCTCCAGACGGCCGGGCGTGTTCCGGCTGTGGACTGCACGAAGTAGGTGATAGGTGATGTTGTTTCCTATTGGCCTATTGATACATATCCACTGACACTTGGGTCTCACATGTTGACTCAGCTAGTTGAACTAGGTCAATGAGCTAGTTGGACTAGGTCAATGAGCAACATCAGTAAAAACCGTCCTCAAAACAATTGAGAGAGTCAAATTACACTGATTTAATAGTTGGTGGTCAAGATAACCACGGTTGAGGGATATGTATCATATTGAACTTATATTGAGAGAGTGAAAATGGACTTATTGCGTGGACGGACGAAAAGATAACAAGGCCCGTTAGACTGGTTGGTCTGGATCTTTCCTTTGGTTACCAGCACCACGGTTCACAATTTTGGCCCGAAATTTCGGGTGTACGGTGGGTTCCAGTAGGGCATATCTCTCTCGCCAAAAGAAATTAAAGTTTGTTCAAAATCAATAAAATATGTTTAAAATTTAAAATCCGGATTAGTACCACACGGATAACTGTAGTCGGACACCATGTGCACATACAGCTCTAGTAATAGTACTCTTACTGCTAGCTTGCACGATTGCTATCCGTGTATGCTGATCTATTCCTGTTTATCCTGTGAGTTTGCTACAGAATAGGAATAATAGGCAAAAAAAAAAAACTCGCTCAGCATTGCACGTATCGTTCCTGGTCTACGCCTGTACGCAGCAAGCAAAACCTACGTACGTGATGAGTCTCCTCTGCTCCCGATATAGGTCACTGATTAGATATAAGGTATGTTAGCTACTCAAAAATCAAAATCAGTGAGCACTACTGCGGATGATCTGGTTTTCGCGCGACGTGTGAGATGATGCGGATTGGATGATCCATCTGATCAGATGGCGTACATCCGCTTGAACTCCTCCTCGACCCACTCGGCCTCGGACATGCCGGAGGCCGAGAAGGAGCGGGAGCGGCTGAGCGAGGAGCGCTTGATGCTCCGCATGCGCTTGGCCTCGATCCGGTGCGCGATCACCCAGTAGAGCATGGTGCCGATGGTGGTGACCAGGATGGTTGCCCCCATGATGGTCACGCCGACGGCCAGCCACCGCTCGGCTTTCCCCACCACCACGAACGACAGCGCCAGGAACGCCACGCTCACCAGCACGCACGCCACCCACATCAGCTTGTTGATCACCGCCATCATCTGCTTCTTCGCCTTCCGCTCGATCACCACCACCGACGTCTGCACCACCACCACCGCCAGCGATATGAAGAGCGCCACCGAGTCGAACACGAAGAAGATGAGGAACGCCGTCTGGTGGGAGATGTTGGCCTCGCCCAGCGCCTGCCCGGGGGACAGGCTATCCGCGTCGTCCACGTACTCGCCTGGCACCGTGAAGATCGCCGCGAACGCCACCGTCGCGATCAGCACCGCCACCACCGTCGTCGAGTTGATCGCGTTGTTCAGACCTTCGTCGTGGAGCTTGTTGATCTGCTTCGCGATGCCCTGCATCCGCACCCGCGTCTGCCGCGTCTGCTCCAGCTGGGAGTGCACCTCGTGCTTGATGTCGCTCACCTGCTGCTTCAGCTCGCGCCCGGGGTTGCCGCTGCCCGTCGGGCTCATGGCGCGCGCCGACGGGACGCCGTGCTCCGCCAGCACCGTCACCGACTCGGCGTTGCCCATCTTCTCGGCCGTGTCGAACGCCGTCTCGCGGGACCGGTTGATCGCCTTCAGGTCGGTGTCCGGAAGCTCGAGCAGACGCTTGATGATCGGGGTCCGCGCCTTGCGGGCGGCGATGTGCAGCGCGGTGTTGCCCTTGCTGTCCGCCAGGTTGAGCAGCGATGGCTCGCCGGCGAGGAGCGCGTCGACGATGTCGAGGCGGGTGCCCTTGGCGGCCATGTGCAGCGCCGTCTGCCCCTTCTTGTCCACGCGCACCGCGATGCTGGGCTCCGCCTCCATCAGCGCGCGCACCACCTCCACGTGCCCGTTCCTCGCCGCCGAGTGCAGCGCCGTCTTGCCGTTGCTCCGAGCGATCACCGCCAGGCTCCCGTCCGCCTCTAGCAGCAGCCGCACCACCTCCATGTGCCCCTGCGTCGCCGCCGTGTTCAGCGCCGTCGTGTTCGACGCGTCCACCGTCATTGACAGCTCTGGCAGCGCTTTCAGCAGCTCGTTCACCACCTCTACAATATCACTCAAACAAGCATCAACATCTCGAAAGATCCATGCGTCGAGATGAGTGACAAGAATTTTGGCGGCAACAATGGCCACGATCGAGTTGAGCATTATCCAATACCTACATCCCCTTGCTTGGCGGCAATGTGAAGGGCGTCGTAGCCGCTCCGGGCCTTGATGCAGGCGGTGGCGACATCGTGGTACTTGATCATCTCGGCCACCAGGGCCACGTACCCGTACTCGGCGGCGACGAACAGCGGCGTCTCGCCGGCCTGATTCTGCTTCGACAGGAGCGCCCGCAGCTCGTCCGGCGGAGCGCCGGACAGCGTCTGCTGCACGGCGACGAGCTGCCCGGCGCGCGCCGCCCCATGCAGCGCCGTGTCGTCCCGCTTCCCCGTCAGCTGCTTCGTCATCTTCTTCCGCCGCGTCGCCGCCTGAGCCGCCGCCTTCGCCGGGTCCATCCCCGCAGCCTGCTGCGCTGGTCGCTGCTGGCCTTCGCCGGATTGTTGGTTTTTTGCGTCCATCATAATTGGAGGCGTGTCACGACGCAGCAACAATGGCTAGCTGTAACGAGGAGATGAACAAGAACACTCCATTAGCAACACTCTTCTCTGTTTCTTTTCTTCTTGTTTTTTCTTTCTTTTCTTTTTTGACCACTTGGGTGAACTCACCAACCAGCTTACCCAATCCTAAACCATTATGGAAATAAAATCTA
Source organism: Oryza officinalis (assembly GCA_008326285.1). NCBI lineage: Eukaryota > Viridiplantae > Streptophyta > Magnoliopsida > Poales > Poaceae > Oryza > Oryza officinalis. The sequence continues at coordinate 18,560,862 of BDMV01000003.1, read as the reverse complement.
TGGAAAGGGAACAATGAAAAGAACAACATCAACAGCAACAAAATAAAAAATGACAGAAAAGTTCATGGAAAAGAGAAAATAAAGAAGTATGAACGAAATGCAAAAGAAGGCCGGCCGGCTAGTGCTAGTGCCATGCAAGTGCCCTCCCCACTCCATCTCCCTCCACAAAAAGCTCCTCCATTTGCACACCACAACGCACCAGATCATGCGATCAAGACTTGGGAACTAGGTATCTCCAAAAGATTATTGCTACGGTCTACGCAATAATGCAAGAACGCCTCAGCCTTTGATTCATCTTTGCATTAATTTCCCTTTCGCAACGCGACGATCACGACGAAAAGCCGCCACATTTCCACTTCATTTCACCAAGCTTTCCCGTAAAGAAGAGGCCATCAACAACGAGGTATATAGCTAGGGAGATCAAAAGGGCGCCATTGATGCAGCAAATGCCAAGGAACACATGCATCCATGGAGGAAAAGGGAATCCAAATCAAAATGGATGAACAGAAGAAAATTTTGGAGGAGGCAGGAACAGACATACCGGCATGAGCTCTGCACCTCGTTGCCGCCTCCATGTGATCCGTGGGACCCTGATCTACACGCCGGAGGAGATGATTACATCGGAGAAGACAAGAGCTCCGCCGGTTATAATAATCACCCAATTGGATCGATGAAATGAACAGGCAACGGAAATGGAATCAAATTTAGGATTTCTTTTAACCATTTTTTTCTCTCTCGCTCGTTTTCTTCTGCCTATATTAAGACAATCGATCACTGGACTAATCGCAAGCCGTGACGTGGATCCATAACTGACGCCATTTTAGATTGTACGTACTAGCTAGCAGTTCATGCAGTTGTTGATACATGGTTAGGTGATAATCGTTTTTTGTTTTTTTGCTCTTAAGTGTTACTCTAATTAATCTCTATTGTTTTCTTCTGTTAATAATTTTCATTTCATTTTATTCTCTCTCTCTCTCTCTTCTTGCATGTCATTTTCGTTGAGTTCTTGGTTTGGTGATGACCTTGGCGCTTGTTTTGGCGCGAGCAAAGAGCAGCTTAGTGCTCGAGAGAGAAAAAAGTGGGGCGTTGACCGTTGACGCGGCAATGGGTCACTCTCGATCAGGACGTGGTTTTGCTTTGGCGGTAAAGTGCGCGAGACACGTTGGGAGGGAGATGGCGACGCATCAACGGACAAGATTGAGACCAAGCGAGTAATCTGACGGTCCACTGTTATCAGACGACCATCCTTAGGCAAATGCGTCTACTACCATGAAGTTATCGACGATCAAAGCGTTCTAGACACGTCGAGATTAGTACAATACAACGGAGAACTGATTTGACGCTCGAGAAGAGCAACATCACATCATGCCTTGTTGCACAGCCGTTGAGACGGGAGCATTGCAAGTGAAATCTTTCTCTGAACTTTAAGCAAGTGAAAATTTCTCTGAACTTTATTAGCAAGTGATGATATGATAGTATATTCAAGGAACGTTCTTGTGAAAAGCACAAGCACCGGGTCTGCATTAGCTATACAACACTCTACAGGGCGAAGGCTTTACCATGGAGGCCGAGCTGGAGAGCTTTTGCAGGATTCGCATATGCGTAAAGCCTCAAAGTGGGATCTTTGTATTGCTACTTGCTAGTGCGGCACACCGGCCTTCTTCGGCTTGCAGCCTTCCACATCATCACACCATCTAAAGATTGCTAAAGAACAGCTACCATAAAGCCTTCTGCTTCACACATCATATCTTTCCATCTGGGGCAAAGTCTATGTCCCTCAATTTTTTTCAATTTTTATATGACTTTTAAACGACATGAAAAAAAACGAGAGGACGACAAAAAACCACCTCCTCCATCTGATTGTCTTTCAGTCTTCAAAGCTTCTGCATTAATTTGCTTTGGTCCCTGCAGTCTTTACTTCCTCTGTAGCAGTCTGTTCCTTTCAGATGAGTTGTACGTAAAACCTGTCTGCTCCTAGTAGTTCTTGCACCAAATTAATTAGGCCATGGTACCACAGTTTCTGTCGATCTGTGGCAACAATGGAGTGGTTTAATTCAACTGTTCGGCAATCAATCATGCGTGAGGACGACGACGACGACTCCAAGCGTCAGGTCAACCGAGCAGTCTACTGGCCAAAGCGTCAATGCCTTATCTGCAATGTGCAATGGAGTGAGTGAGTGTGCCACACACCGTTTCACTTCACCTTTACCGTTCGACGCCCACACGCATGCGGTTTCAGACGCTCTGATGATTGAAGCCCACAAGCAAGAGAGACTACTGAGTACAGACGGCGATCAAGTTGCGGCCAGGCTCGGCCTGATTGCCCGTCTCCATCATTCTTGCCTTTTATGAAATTAATTCGGCAATTTGCCCCGTCTCTGTCGAGATGACTGTTCTGAAGATTACTGCTGCTGATCCAGGCTTGTCCTCTCTGGTAGAAAATCCGGCATGTCGACATGGAAATATTCTCATCTTCTCACGTGCCATGGACAAAGAGAAAGCTCTCCTCACCATGGATGTCTCCTTCAAGGCTATGATTCCATTGGAACAAAGGAATTTTACAGATTAGTTTGATCTTAATCAAAATAAAATTGTGTTCAAGAGGAAAAAAATGCTTCTAGAGACACTGCATACAGATCATGATTAGAATAGCCAACGATAGAACAGAGAAGCATACATATCATTCTTCTATCATCATTGTTGTAGTATCAAAAAAGAAGATATGAAGCTGAAGGCAATGCACATGGAGCACAGCTGAGGCTGCATATTCTGATAACCAGTCTATCTGTAGTACTAGTATACAACAGCACTGTCGGCTAAGCTCCTGCTGATTCAGGAACAGGAAATGGCAGATTACACCAGCTTATTGGAACGTATACAGTTAACCCCTAATAATAACCTCAAGGGTCATTCTGTTTATAACATCCTATTTCATTTTTACATTCGGGTGGTATGACTGCCAAAAAGCTGAGAGATGAACTAACCAAAATGAGCTTCATATGGCGTATATTCGGTCTATCTCGGAATCTGAAAACTCTGAGTTGTGCTGCCATGAGTTTGAGCCACTCCTCCTTGTCGATTTCACCTTCTTCCTTATCGAACGTGTGCGCTTGGATCTCACCACATAGTAGGTCATTGTACCAAGCACACCGGCCATGATCACTCCGCCGATTAGGGTCACCAGAAGCGCCGCCCACTGGAAGTGCTTCCCAACCACAATATAAGCGGATGATATGAACGCCACTGTAGTGCACACTGAAGCCAGCCACATCAACTTGTTGATAATCTCGACTACCCGCCTCTCTGCTTTAGTCTCTCCCCTAACAAGTGTAATCTGAACCACCACTACTGCTAATGATGTGAACAACGCAATGGCATTGAAGATGAAAAAGATCTTGAAGGATACGGCATGCACAGCTATTGCCACGCCATTAATATCGTTACCGCCTGGCACAGTGAAGATTGCAGCAAATGCAACCGTAGCAAAGAGCACAGCCACAACAGTGACAGAATTGGTTGCATTGTTGATGCCTTCCCTGTGGAGTTTCCTCAGCTCCTTTGCTATGCCAGAAACATTTTTGTTGGTTTTTCTTGCTTGCTCAAGTTGTGTGTGCACATCCTTCTTGATCTCGGTCACTGTTTTTCTGAGCTCGTCTCGGGGCTGGTTCAGATCATTTGCTCTGACTGCACCAGCACGAGACAAACAATCCTTTATTTCTGCAGATTCCTCTGAAAGTGGAAGACCTTCTGCTATGTCAAATGCTGTCTTGCGATCCCTAGTAAGTGCATTCACATTCATGTCTGGAAGAAGAAGAAGCTCATTTACAATCTGCGAGAGGAAACAAGCTTGTGAGCAGCAGAAGAATGCTTATGTTCGTATATTAGATTTAACATGGGAGAACAATACCTCCGATCTTTTTTTCCTGGTAGCAACATGCAAAGCTAAGTTGCCATTTCTGTCAGGCAGCATGACAATAGCTGGATCAGCATTCACTAGTGCCCTAACAACCGCCGCGCTAGTTCCTTTCACTGCCATGTGCAAAGCAGTCTGGCCTTTCTTATCAGTCCTCCGAGCAAGCTGAGGATCTGCCTCTAGCAAAGCCTTAACAATTTCAACATGCCCCTGACGGGCAGCAAAATGCAAGGCGTTCTTTCCATTCCCCTTTGATAGCTCAACCAACCCAGAAACTCTCTCTAGTAGCAGGTTCACTACCTCAATGTGGCCTCTAATCGCTGCTGTTATCAGAGGTGTCACATTTGATTGGCCAAACGTTTTCCCAAGGGATGGATCATGATCCAGGAGTGCCTTCACAATATCTATAAACAAATGTCAGTGGTCCATCTTTGTGCAAGACATAAGTATAAAATGGATATGCAACAAAGAAATAATAGAGGACCGCTTGCCCAATAGCTTGTGTGAACAATCGGTATGTTAGCATCATGAAAGTAACCTATGATTTGTGACAATTGATTTAAGGCGAAGATAAGGTGAAATAACAATTTGGGATTGAAGCTTTAGTAATTGCCTTAGTGATACGTTTAGCTAGGTATAAGACTCAAAACTGTCAAAAAAAACCATTTCATCATGCAAACCTTAGCGATTTGTGCTTATGGAAATTTTGACAAGAGTGTGAAGAGTGTACAGCGCTCACCTCGGTGGCCTTCTTTTGCGGCAACATGTAGAGCATCGAATCCGGACTTGTTCTTCCTCGTGAGGCTCTCCTTGTCAGAGTGCTTGAGCAGCTCGACGACGATGTCAATAAACCCCCTCTCAGCGGCGATGAGCAGCGCGGTCTCCTCCACCTCGTTGGGCTCGTTCACCACGGCGGCGCGGATCTCCGCGACCTCACTGTCGAACTCCTCCCCGGTGCCGGTCATCTGCGCGTTGATTTCGGCGATGATCTGGCGCACAGCTTCGAGGTCCCCGCGCTGCGCGGCGAGGTGGAGCTCCGTGTCGTTGTGCCGGCCGGTCACCTGCTTGACGTACTTCTTACGCCCCGCCTGGTCCATCCGCTTGCCGGAGTTCGAGAGCACCAGCACCGGCGCAGCCGCGGCCGCGGCGGTCGGCGACGGCGACGGGGACGGCCCCGAGCTGTCCAGCCGGTTACCGGAGCCGGACATCACCAGAACGGGGCCCCTTGAGGACGCCGGCGACGACGCCGGGGACTGGTCCAGCCGGTTGCTGGAGCGGGACATCACCAGCACCGGCCGCGCCGGCGACTGGTCCAGCCGGTTGCTCGAGTGGGACATCACCAGCACCGGCCGCGACGGCGACGGCGACTGGTCCAGCCGCTTCCCTGAGTGGGACATCACTAGCCCCGGCCGCCTCACCGCCCTGGGCGGCGACTGGTCCAGCCGCTTCCCGGAGCCGCCCGCCCCTCCCTCCGCCTCCGGCGACGCCAGCCCAATCTCCAAATCCCCCTCCCCTGCACCCCCCAATCACCCGAATTCGATCGATCAAACCCAACCATCCACTTGTTTCCTCGAGAGAGATAGGAACCATCAAACAACAACAACAACAACAAAAGGCGGCGATACCTTTGTCGGAATCGGCGGACATGGCGTGGTCGGGGACGGAGCTACGCTGCGGCGGCGGCGGCGAGGAGGCGACGGGGAGGAGGCAGCATGCGGGGTTGGGGGGCGGAACGGGAGGTGGTGGGGAAGCGAGCCGGATCGCGGCCTCCGCCTCGCGCTCGCGCTCGCGCCTCGGCTGCGCCTGCGTGCGTCGTCTGATGGAAACGAAACGAAACGAACGGGAGCGAGCGGCGTTTGCCTCTGCTTCAGCTTCTTCGCCCCGTTGGTTTCGTATATCAGAGGAGGGAGGAGGCGGCTCGGATCGTTTCGTTTGGTGCGCGAGGGGGCGGGCGCCACCTGCCCGGTTGCGTTTTGCATATGGCCGCCTCTTGTCGCTTTCCCCTCTGAATTACTCGAATTATTTTACTCCACCTTTCTGTTTTCGTGCAAGTAGTGCCTGTCACTCCCGTAAGCTCACTGTCACGGTAAGTAATTAACAAACAGAAACCTCGAATATTTTACATTTTACAGCGGCGAAAACACCAATCTCGTTGTATTCTAATCGTAGAACTACACGGCACATGCGAGTTTTACTTACCGTGGTGTTGGTTCGTGGCTTCTGGAGTAGTAGTATTATTAATCGCGTGCTTTTGTGGGCGCTAATGGCGATCGCTCGGTGGATGGAATCCTCATTGGTGGAAGAGAGAATCGGTTGGGGTCCCCGCTCCCGCGTGCTCGCTACACAACACACACGCATTTTGCATGGCGCTGGCTGGGTGCGAGTGCGATAGTGCGATGGGGCCAACGCGCATACATGTACGCGCTGCCTGCCTCTCTCGCCTTTCAGTTTCATTACGACTTTTTTAAAAAAATCCGAATTTCTGAACACGTCCTCGCCTTTTGTGTAGTATCCCTCTCATTTTTCTTCTCTTATTATCCCAGCCGGTGAAGAACTAAATGATGACCGTGACATCTCGGTTGCGACAGACCTTACATTTGCATAAGCGAAAACAGAAAAATCAGACACCACACCACTACCAAAACGGTTTTTACCGGTGACTAAAATCGATTTGTAGAGGTGGTTCGGGTGGCCGCCTTGCAACACCCAGTGCTCACTAATTCCTCATGCCGATTCATCTCGATCCTAATTCAGTTGCTGCTCAGCTTCAGCACACACAGACACATCGTACTGTACTATATGCAGCACTAAATAAATGCCATAAGTAGCGTCAAGTTCAGTGCACCGGAGGAGTCGGGGTGGTGGTCACACGCATCAGCAACGGCCTAAACTGCTCCGCATGTTGGGCTGTCGCCGCCGTGACGGACGACGGGCGGATGGATGGATGCCCCCACGTGGTCAGCTTTATCTTGACTCGCCGTCGTCGGTCCGGTTGGTGAGGCGAGGTCGGTCGGTCGGTCGGTCAATCAGTCCACTGATCCACTCGCTCTCCCACCACCGTGCAGACGTGCGGCGATGCTCTAGAATCCAACATGTATCACGCGCATGCTGCGGGAGATTGATCAGATGATTATTCTTCGCAGAGGCTTTTTTTTAAGAAAAAAAGAAAAAAGAGCTGATGCTTGATTGCTCAGGAGAACGGTAAAATCTGCAGCATGGCGTTCATTGCCCCTCCAACGTATTTTGACGATCCTCGAGAGCAATGCTGAAGCATAAACGCAATAACACACGGCAGAAATAAGACATCTGCGGCGAAAAAAAAAAGGAATCAGCAAAATTAACGACCACAGTGGGAGTCGAACCCACGACCTTCTGATTCGAAGTCAGACGCGCTAATCCACTGCGCTATGCGGTCGGTAATGCTTTTTATTTTCATATATGAGAGTCTTACAAAATAAAAAGGAAGGAGAGGGACCAAGGAATGGTTCCACGCACGTGCGGCATCTGCGGGGAACAGGCCACCGCAGCAGGAAGCATCGCATCCGACTCCACGCACCACCACGTGCCACCCTTTCGGACTCTCACTCCCCCTCGCCACCGCTCCTCCGCCTCCGACTCCGGCGACCGCGCCCGCCGCCGCCGACAATGAAGCAGCTCAACCGCCAGTCTACCCTCAGCAAGCAGCACCGCCCGCACCACCACCGCCTCTCCCTCCCCCGCTCCCTCGCCTCCTACCTCCTCCGCGAGCACCGCCTCCTCTTCGTCCTCCTCGGCTTCCTCCTCGCCTCCTCCTGCTTCCTCCTCTACCCTTCCCTCACCCCTCCCTCCTCCTCCTCCTCCTCCTCCTCCTCCTCAACCCGCGACACCGTCACCACCAGAATCCGTAGTGGCGGCGGCGGTGGCGGCGGAGGCGCGTCGTCCGTCGTCTCCGCCGCCGCCGCGCGCCGCCTCCCCGTCGGCGTCCGCAAGCCGCCGCTCCGCGTCGTCGTCACGGGGGGAGCGGGCTTCGTCGGCAGCCACCTCGTCGACGAGCTCCTCGCCCGCGGGGACAGCGTCATCGTCGTCGACAACTTCTTCACGGGGCGCAAGGAGAACGTCGCGCACCACCTCGCTAACCCGCGGTTCGAGCTCATCCGCCACGACGTCGTCGAGCCCATCCTCCTCGAGGTCGACCAGATCTACCACCTCGCCTGCCCGGCATCCCCCGTCCACTACAAATTCAACCCCATCAAGACCATCATATCCTTTCCACTGCAAACGCTGTTCCACATTTTCGTCCCCCCCCCCCCCCCCCCACCCCAAACCAAAAAAAAAAAGGCTTTTGTCTGCTTGCATTATTGAATTGCTGAAATGGATAGGAGTTCTTGAATGTAGGGTAACAATGCCAGGGCAAATTTGGAATCTTGTGGCTGCATTGCCATTTGCCTGGAAGAACCTGAAATTTTGTCCTAGTCCTATTTTCCTTAAAAATTTTGTTTCCTTAACTGTTATAGTACAAGACAAATGTGATGGGGACCTTGAACATGCTAGGATTGGCAAAGAGGGTGGGAGCCCGGTTCTTATTGACCAGTACCAGTGAGGTGTACGGTGATCCTCTTGAACATCCACAGAAGGAGAGCTACTGGGGCCATGTAAATCCCATAGGTGCTAATTGTCTCAAGTAGCAAACTTTGTGATATGCAAATATATATCTTCTTATGAGTCTGGCCCATTCAAAATGTGACCACTCCACTGCATTATTTGATACATGACGTTGTGTGGTAATGTTCAGGTGTTAGGAGTTGTTACGACGAGGGAAAACGAACAGCAGAGACTCTAACCATGGACTACCATCGTGGTGCCGGTGTGGAGGTAAAGTTTCAGTTTCTGAATAGGCATCTAATTAGAGTTTTAGAGAGGGGGTCCCCAAAATCTTAACACAGTATCTTGTTTGCAATGGGACAGACAAACCTGTGCTAAAAATTAATTGTACAGGGTCCCTCAACAAACATTAAGTTTTATTGAAGTGGAACATACATTAATTGTATAGGGCTCAAAATAAACGTTATGATTCGGTGAGGTATGTGAGTGAACTGCACGAAACTTCCACTATGAATTTTAGGATTAATTGTACTTGGCTTTGGGAGATCACACCATGAACATGTCTCAGGAAAATATGATCCATGGAATTCACTTTTTCTTTTATGTTGATGTTTTGCGTAAAAATTGGTCTACAGCTGAGCTTTAATGTAAAGTTGGTCTATTAATGGAACATTTTGCGGTTCATAATGTTGAACCTTTGATAGGGAGGCCCGGTGGTTGTACTGTCAAGAGTTAGGCAATCTCTCCATGTTTACCGCATGTTTTGTTTATGTGTTGAGTAATATCGTTGCCTAGTGAATGGTTTCCATTTCCTAAAGAGAAAACTTGGCTAACAAATGTTTCTCCTCAGGTAAGAATTGCACGAATATTCAACACATATGGCCCTCGTATGTGTTTGGATGATGGCCGAGTTGTTAGCAACTTTGTTGCTCAGGTTTGTCTTAATTACTTAATTTATGATTCTAATCCTTTGGAAAAGAGAAGTACATTTGAAGTTCAGCATTACTTACTATTAAAGATGCCTCATTTCCAGACATTGCGGAAACAGCCAATGACAGTTTATGGTGATGGAAAGCAGACTAGAAGTTTTCAATATGTTTCAGATTTGGTATTTCTGACTCTGCTATTCTCTTGTTATATACCGAAGAGTCCTTTTAAAACTGGAATTACTTTGATGCTTTCTTCATGCATTTGAATCTGGAATCTGCTCATTTATGAATTTATAGGTTGATGGATTGGTAACCCTGATGGAAAGTGAGCATATAGGACCTTTCAACTTGGGAAATCCTGGAGAATTTACCATGTTAGAGCTTTCTCAGGTTTGGCCCTCATACTTTAAATCCAATTCTCCTGCAATCCTTGTATGAAGTTATGAACAACGCTTTGGGTTCTTGCCTAGGTTTCCTACTCTCTACAAGCAATAATGTGCCTGCTATTTCTGCAGGTAGTGAAAGAGATAATTGACCCAAGTGCTCGTGTTGAGTTCAAACCCAACACTGCAGATGATCCACACATGAGAAAACCAGACATCTCCAAGGCCAAATCTCTTCTTCATTGGGAGCCAAAAATCTCACTGAAGCAAGGCCTGCCACGTATGGTTTCAGACTTCCAGAAACGCATCATGGATGAGAAATGATAAGCAAGAAGAAACGAATGAACTCACACCTGTATTATACTCCCCGGATCATTTCCAGTACCTTGACAAGCTTAGCTGCAGAAGTACAACAGAGAAATTGCCCAAAATTTCTTCTTCGAGGCAAACCTTTTTGTGACAGGAAATCTCTTGTTTGGTTTTGACTTCTTTGATACATATGTTTTGTCACAGAATTTTGTCATCAAAAGCTTAGCCTTTCAGACAACAGTACTACTAGAATTTTACATAAACATAGAGACTTCTCTCGGAATTATACTTTGTTAACCCATCCAGTTCTGTTCTGGGGATTTTTGCTATTAGAGGGCATCAGAAAGATATTTCTGTTACCTCGCATAATACTAGTATAATCATGTGATCAAAGCAACTACTAGTACATTGTGTACTAGGTACAGTACAAATAGAATACAATGTCACGTAGTACTTGAAATTACAAGCATTTTTCATGAAGCTGAGAAGCAGCATAAGCTGCAAGGCCAAACTGTTTGAAATGGACTACTAGCTAGAAGCAGCTCAGATGAGGTGAATGCTGAACTGGAGGAGAGTCTCGACGCCGTCGGTGGTGTGCTCGTCGCCGGGGTGCAGCGTCTGGATGGCGGCGAACCCCTTGGCGTTCTCGTACTTGCCCGTGCCGCCGATGATGGCGACGTGGGACTCCGGCGCCGCCATCCGGTGGACGCCGAAGAAGCTGAGCGTGTCGCCGTGCGCCTCGCCGCCGTCGAACATGGCCGTGAGCACGAGCGTCTTGCTGGTGCCGTCCTGCGAGCTGGCGACGTAGAACCCCTGTGCCCTGCCGACGACGGCGGCGCCGAGCTCGTGGCCCTCGGTGAGCTCGTCGTCGATGACAGTGGTGGTGCCGAAGAGGAGGTTCTGGAGCGTGGCGCCGGACGGCAGATCGCCGGCGTTGACGAAGGGGATGTTCTTGCTGCCGCCGTTGACGGCGTTGGCGCCGTTGCTCTGGACGATGGCGCCGGCAGAGGACGTGCCGCCGAGGCCGGCGACGTAGGGGACGTTGTTGCCGTTGATGAGGTTGCTCGCGCCCTGCGGCAGCGGCACCGCGCCCTGGATGGGGAAGATGTTGTCGTTCGGCCGCGCGAACGGGAGCTGCCCGTTCGCCGCCGCGCTCGCCACCACGCCCGTTACGATGCGCGCCGACGGCTGCGACCCGCCCAGGATGTCGTGCATGAAGAACGTCAGCGTGTGGTCGCCCGCGCCGGCAGCACCACCGCCACCCGCCGCCCCCGCATTGCCCGTCGAGGCAGCGCCGCCGGTTGGCACGGCCGCGGGGGCTACCACCGGATCAGCGGGCGGGTCAGTCGGCGCGGGCAGCGGGTCGGCTGGCAGAGGAGCCTCCGCCGGCGCCGGCGCCGCGGCAGGTTTATCCTCGAGGACGCGGCCGGCGAATGCGCCGTTCGCCGCCGCGAGCGCGATCACCACCAGCCACACAGCCGCCTTGCCAGCCATGCTCGCCGCGCGCACGCCGCTGCCGGAAGAGACAGGACAAGATCACAAGAACGAACAATGCCAAGCGCAGAACTAGTCGTCACTTGCTGCTGCTGCTGATGCCGTTCTGCATGTCGCAACTCGCAACGAGGCTGCAAGATTTATACTGGAGCTAGCAGTGGGTGTGCCATTGCTGCAGCCTTGCGGGTTTGCAGGTGGAGAGAGAGATGGATCATGCGCCATGGGTGGAGTTGGAATTGCTAGTGGCGCTTTTTCTGTGGTGTTGTGTTGGTTGCAGGAGGGAACAGTGCCCAAGATTAACCTAAACCTCTCGGAGAAACGAAAGCGAGGAGCAGTTGGTATACAGACGGCGACACGGCGCCACATAAAACCCAGGAGATGTGAAGGCACCGGCCATGTACTCCTGTCTGATTAGAGGAGTTGTTGCCTTGCTGGGCCTTACGCTGCAAGATTTTTGGAAGATTATAGGCCCATAATAAATTCATTTTTTACTACTCTGAGCTATCTATCTATCTATCTATCTATCTATCTATTATATGATTAAATGATTAAGACAACTTTAAAAGGAGGCACCATGTTCGTTGTGGGGGTTAGAAATTCCCACATTAATCGGAGAAAAAAGAAAAAGATTGTCCATTGGATTATAATAAATCTAAATTTTAATGGCTAAGATTTAATTAAAATTTCGAAATTAGAGGAGATGAGATGGACACGTTGAATCCAAATTAGACACCAGATCTTATAATCCAAATCAAAATAGGAAATTAATTTTTCAAATCATTTAAGTAGTAAAGTACAGATTGCAACAGGATTCGTAATAGGTCGGCCGACGGCACTACCTAACCAAATCAACTGACCGTAAGCCTTTGGACAAATGTATAGTAGATAGTAGCAAGTACATCTCAAAAAAGTAATTATCAGCATTTTAAAATTGGGACAATTGCTTATTTGACCTTGTTTCGAAGCCTAACTACCAATATGACCTTATTTTTTTTAGTTTGCTTATTTGACCTTGCTTTTCGAAAACGAACATCCCGTCTGACCCTGTTTCTGCAACACCGTTAAAAATTCATTTAATAAAAGAAAAGAAATATAATTACTTTTCGTAATGACCAAAATGCCCTCGAACCCTATCCACATCTAACCCTATCTAGACTAACCCTATCCGGTCTCTCTCTCTTGTATCCCTTCTCTCTCTCTTTCCCAGCAAGTGGCGGCGGCGACGCATGGAGGTAAGCGGTGGCGCCGGCTGGTGGAGGGAGGGAGCACCGGTGGCGGCGGGCCATGGAGGGAGGGGATCCACGCCGACGCCGACTCGCGGAGGGAGGGCGGCTGCACCGGGGCGTGGATCTGCGGCGGCGCCGGCTGGTGGAGGGAGGGAGCACCGACGACGGCGGGGCCGTGGAGGGAGGCGATCCGCGCCGGCGCCGACTCGCAGAGGGAGGGAGCACTGATGACAGCGGGCCGTTAAAGGAGGGGATCCGCACCGGCGCCGACTCGCGGAGGGAGGGCGGTTGCGCCGGGCGCGGATCTTCGGCGGCGCCGGCTGGTGGAGGGAGGGAGCACCGGCGGCGACTGGCCGTGGAGGGAGGGGATCCCCCGGCGTGGATCTGCGACGGTGCTGGCTGGTGAAGGGTGGGAGCACCAGCGGCGGCGGGCCGTGGAGGGAGGGGATCCATGCCGACGCCAGCAGACTCGTGGAGGGAGGGCGGCTGCATCGGGGTGCAGATCTGCGGCGGCGCTGGCTGGTGGAGGAAGGGAGCACCGACGACGGCGGGCCGTGGAAGGAGGAGATCCGCGTTGGCGCCGACTCGCGAAGGGAGGGCGGTTGCGCCAGGGGGCGGATCTGTAGTGGCGCCTGCTGGTGGAGGAAGGGAGCACTGGCGACGGCGGCGGGCCATGAAAGGAGGGGATCCGCGTTGGCGGCGGCTCGCGGAAGGAGGACGGCTGCCGAAGCTGATGCTCCTCGAACTGGCACTGAGGTCGGCGTTGCTGGGGCGCACGGCCTAGAGGAAGTCCACACCTGCCGCTTCCAGCCCGTCGGCGAGCTTCGTCAGTTGCGCGTGCGGCACGGCCATCATCGTGCCAAGCGCGACGTACAACACGGCATGGCCGACGTGGTGACGGTTTCAGTGCTCGATGTAGTGGCCTTCCATGGCATCGAAGCTGTTGACGATGAGGCCGTGGCTGCCGGCAATGGCCTTCCCTAGCTTCGGTCCATCTCCACGATCAAATTGATTCGAATTTGTCAAATTGAATCCAAATCTGTTAAACTTGTCTTGAATGTGAAACATATGTCAAAATTATTACAAATTTGTCAACAGATCTGAATATATACATGTTTTGACATAATAGGGTCAAATAAGCAAGATATAATAGGGTCAAATAAGTAAGGGCAAAAGGGACTATTTGCCCCTAACTTAACACTGTTAACTCACCTTAACGGAATAGGGTCAGATAGTAGGTTCATTTTCAAAAAGCAGGGTCAAATAAGCAAACTAGAAAAAGTAAGGTCATATTGGTAGTTAGGCTTCGAAACAGGGTCAAATAAGCAATTGTCCCTTTAAAATTTGTCAAAAGAAAGTTAATTTCTATTTTAGCTTCCCTCAGTTACAAATAAAGGCTTATTTATTCACGAAATTTTCAAATCACAGTAATAAAAATATAAAAATTGCATAGAAATACATGTGCAAAGCAATTGATAGGACAAGTATAAGAACTATCCTTTGTAGGGTTGGTAGTAAAATACATAAATGCTTAATATTATGTTAACATGATCATGATTTAAATGATTTAATCTATAATAAAAAATATTTAGTATTAACATTTATCGGAAAAAACAAGAAAGATTTAAACCATCATATTGTGATCAGTCTAGATTATAACGACACAAATATATTAACAGATTTAGAAGAAATTTAGAGTTCTACTTACTAACATAAGTTGAAGATTTACTCGTCTATCTATTATATTATTAAGATATCTCAAAAAAAAGACATCACGTTTGCTCTAGATGCTAAAAATTTGAAACAAAATAGAGTAAACAATTAAATAAATAAATATACTGCATACCAAGAAGAGTATAACAAACAACATACTATAAATATCCAAAAGTGGACTATCTAAAATTTGAAATAAAAAATAAAATAAATTCTTAAATTAGTTTTCAGTGCTTATTCCAAATAACTTTAGAAAATTATGAAATTTAGAATCAAGTTGAAATAAAATTCAAAAATAGCTAAAATTCATAATAAAAAATATAGTAAGAATCAAAACGTGTTATTGCGATTGATATATGTGCTTAAAAGAAAGGATCAATATTCACTTTGAATATCTAGAAATTACCACACAATTTTAGCTGGAGAAAGAATCAGATTTAATTTCTAGCCACTATTAAAACAAAACAAAACAGAGTTGGATTTCTCATATATGTTTGCAGCCAGATCAACATGGTCGCCATACGTGTGCTGTCCACATAAGCCTGTATTCTCATGCATACACACAACAAACCAGTGAGCCTACAAATAAGTGATGGAGCAATCTAGCAAGCTGTTGGCCCATACATGTTTATGTAGCCTACTTACCATTTAAATTGGATTCAGTATCATTTGGATTGCTCATTGCATGTAAATTATAACCTCACATGTATATATACAACTACAAGCATTTACTCCCTCTGTATCCCTAAAATTAATTGTTGACTTAAAATATTATTGAAACACTAAAATATTTACACCTTTCAACTGTTAGCGGGTCTAAATTTCCTTCTCGCATTACCCAGTAACTATAGCGATTTTTCTATCCTAAAACGCATTCACGAGGCATCGAAGCTGACAACCGGTAATGCCTTGAGTTAGGTGCCGGTTGTTAATCCTAACCGACATCATTTCGTAGGCTCCATCATTAATCACGACCAAGTAACCATTTATGGGTCCCATAATAACCAATCAATTAGAAACGAGAAAAGCTAAACCAACTTGGTTTGCATTTAACAAAATCAGACGACGGCTAAAATATAAAGTTGGCAACTAGAAACCACATGCCTGTACATCTCAACCATAAGTCTTGGCGAGCACATGCGCGTAGCTTGTTCCATGCTCAACATACCCGGCTAGAAAACCTGATCGGTTTTTTCAAATCCAAAGAAAACGATTAACAAAACTTAAAGAAAACCAGGTGTAAAAAAGTTAGATAACTTATTATGGGTGCTAGCCACGTAAATGCGTGGACCACCTAGCTATTACAATTTAGAAATTTTGTATGTGAAAGCTAAAAATTCTCACATTAATTAAAAAAAGATAAGAGTTTACATAGGATTACAATTTAAAATAACTAAAATTCAGAATAAAAAAATAAAAAAATATTGAAAACATAGTCCATGTATAACACATTACGAGATTAATTAATATTAGAAAAAAATTCTAAAATTGGAAAAGGAGAAATAGAGTTCAGGTAGAAATAAAATCTAGAAATAACTAAAGATCAAAATAAAAATTATATAGGGTGTGTTTGTTTGTAAGAGTTGGGAAGAAATTTTCTTCGCACGGAAAACGAAGTGACTCATTAGCACATGATTAATTAAGTATTTACTAATTTTTTTTGAAAAATGGATTAATATGATTTTTTAAAGCAACTTTCATATAGAAACTTTTTGCAAAACACACACCGTTTAACAGTTTGAAAAACGTGCGCGCGGAAAACGTGTGGGGTGAGTTGGGAACTCACCCCAACGAACAGACCCATAGTGTTGAAAGAAAAGACCATCTCAAACACAAACATGAGATTAATTAAAATAAAAAGTAAAGAATATTCAAAGAAGAGATCATTTATAACACAACACGAGATTAATTATAATTCAAAATAAAATATAAAATAATTCAGTAATTAGAAAAATAAAAATATGAGTTCAACTAGGAGTGCAATTAAAATTCAAAATAAAAAATAAAAAACCAGTCCATGTAGAAAATAGTACAAGATTAATTAAATTTTGAAATAAAAATAAAAATAAATTTTGAAATTAGAAAAAGAAAGAGTTCAAGTAAGAATACAATTTATAAATAACACAAATTTAGAATAGAAAATATTAAAAAAAGTCTATCTATGATACAATGGTGACAAATGACGATAAAGAATGAGACATCATGGCAAATGACAATAAAGTACGGAATATCAGGCTAGTAGTAGAGGGATAAGATGATAGCGGTTGATGGAACATCTAAAACTATAAAACAACACCTAAACAATGATTAGATTTAATTTTTAGAATCCCAATAACGATTAAGATGAGGGGTGACGGGCAGGCCGTGAAGGAGTAGGGTCACGACGGTTGACAAGACTTCTAGAAAGTAAAAAATAAACTAATGATAATCAGATTTAGTTTTTAAAATTCCAATGACAATTAAGAGGACAACGGGTGGGCCATAAAAGAGTATAGTGGTTGAGTATGACAGGACTTCTAAAAACTATGAAAAAAGAAACCGACGAGACCAGGTTTTAAAGGTTCCAAGGAGGATGAGTAGAAGTCGTGACATACTGGGTAAGCAAATAAAAGAAAGACAAAGAAGTGTGGGGTAAGAGAAACCGACGAGACCAGGTTTTAAAGGTTCCAAGGAGGATGAGTAGAAGTCGTGACATACTGGGTAAGCAAATAAAAGGAAAACAAAAGAGTGTGAGGTGACGGTTAGTGTGACGGTTAAAAACTATAAAATTTAGAACCCGATGATGATAAGGTTCGTTTTTAAAATCTTTAAGACAATGAGATGACTATTTAGCAAATTTTAAAGAAAAACATATGTAAAAAGGATTAGATAATTTTGAATGAAGAGCCCAATTACACAGACCACCTAGCTAGTTTATCTTAAAATAAGTTTATTTTTAACTAATCATTATATCGAGGCATGTGAAAATAGAATTATATTCGAATTTTCAGCACCTCGCACCAAATTAGAACAGGTTCACCCATCACCTGCAACCAATTGGCTGTGTACATCCAGTTTGAATGTAGAGTTTTTAATCCATTTTCCAAAAAATCACCTGCAACCAATAGAATTGGACTGAAAAAGCTCAACTTGCCCAACTTGCCATCACAAAATTCACAAGCTCACAACATTACAGCAAGAAATCCAAGCTTCCTCGCATGTATGCTTCCTCCACTGATTACGGTAACCAGCAGCATGGCCACATTTGCAAACAAGAATAACACAAGCAATATTTGCATGCAGGTAAACTCTTAACACATATACGATTGGTTCATGCCAAAATTTATACTCCGGCATCATGCCACAGAAAATGTACTCTTTTCTTTCTAGTTAGGAGGGACAACTCCAGAGGTCACAGTTATTAAAACCCATAGTTACAACCAGGTCCAACCGGGAATTCACATATCTGATGAGTCGCAGCACACCTAAAGGCTGCAACAATCTCACCTTCTGTTCTTGAGATTTCTTTAACCAATTCATGGCAGCTTCCAGCAACCATCAAGGCATCAACCACTGATTCTATCAGTATGCTTCAATGGCACTAGGGATCAAATCATGGTTCACTCCAGCCACACAGCATAGCAGGTTTTGTCACCCCCAGAAACTCGGATATGGTTTCTTGCATGAGATCCTCATTTACCATTCTCCCAACCTCGCTAGCAACAAGATCAATGCCATCTTCAGAACCAACCCACCCCAAGTCCATGAATAGGCCCTCATGAGCATACTCCATTTCTTGCCGAAGCTCGACCACCCTTTGCCACACCACCTCAACGAATCCCTCCTGGTCCAATCTGGACGAGCAGCTCCACGACAACCCCTTTGAGCTATGCTGCATCAGAGAAGTGATTATATCCGCAATGACATCATTTGTGAGATCAAACAGGAGCTTCCTCTCTGGTGATGGCCACAGAATGAGGTCATTGTACTTGTTTTCAAGTACATCAAACACATCAGGGCCAGCTGGGAACTCTGATAAGTAGCACATGTCTAGTAGCAGATCCCGGTTAGCAGCATTAATGCCCAAAACAATCAGCATATCAAGCACGTAAGAGAAATCCCTTTCTTCTTCATCCCTAAAAGTAGGGGATATTTCCTTATCTGGAAATGGCTGACTTGCTGTCGTAAGCTCATCATCACTTGATATTAGCTCAGTGTCATCTGCACTGTCTGTAGCTTCCATCTTGAGAAGTCGCAGTTGCATTCTCAGTCCTGCAATATCCCAGCAAATCAAACTTAAGAACGTGAATTCGTAGCAAGACGATTAGGGAAACAAGAACTGGGTTACTTGCCTTGAAGATCTGCACTAATTTTCTCAAAATCACCAGAATAAATGTCCTCTGCGTCCAAGGAAGATTCAAGAACAGAAACTGGACTTTGTTGATCATCTTTGTCGGAGCTCAACGGAGATTCTGATCCTGTTTGGGGAATCATCCATGGGACTTGATTGCCATCACTTTGATGGTCGTCAATCCTCATCGCAGATACTGATTTTTCCTCAAACTTGCACACTGGATTGTCATCACACTGATGCTTTTCGATCCCCTCAGCCTGTGAGTACATGGATGAAGTCAGCAATCAGAAGATGTCAAGAAAGGCAACAAAAAACAAATCAACATGATATCATGCACACAGAATTTTTCATGTGTTTTGAGGAAAAATGGATGATACACATAAACACTCGTATAGAAAAAATGCATCTAGCTTTTCACACTAATGGATGAATTTTTCCATAGGAAATGGTCAACATATGCAAGAAAAAAATTCACCTAATTAGGCAATAGGCACTATAAATTTACCTCAGTCATCAAACTGTTGAGACTAGGTACAAGAAGATGGTCGTCTGATTCTATTGGTGACTGTTGATGCATCTGCTGGTTCTGCCTATCAGGAGAACATAGTTCTTTCTTCTGTCCAGGAACCACAGGACTGGTATCCAGGTAATACACTGTATCTAACTCATTGTCAGGATTTGAAGGATGTAGAAGTGTCTCTTTAGATGAATCAGCCAAAGCAATACCATTTGTTGGTTCCTCTGAATTTACATGTATTTCGCGTTCAATTATCGTTCTTTCCTCATTATCTGAGGAGACACGGTCAGCTTCATCGCTATGAAATGTTGCATCTTGAAACAGAGATTTTCTATTCCTGCTGTGGCATGCATGTTCAGAATCATAGGGTCCTACTTTGAGAACATCTTTCAGCATAGAGAACTCATTATGCCTGCCAGTTCGTTTTCTGTTATTTGACTTCTGAACTCCCCGATTGAAGGGTGTTGGAAGAGATTTGGACCTTGGTAAACTACCTGTAGCCACATCTCGCCAACCATCATTGCTGCTGATGCCAAGAGGAGAGTTACATGTGCTTGGCATTCTATCTTTCTGTGATTCACCCTTTGGATATTTCCTGTTTGACATTTTCTGGGTAGCAACTTTTGAAGCTTCCTGGTCAGAAAGAGCAAGCATGTCTCCAAGCATGCTGAAGCCACTATTCTTGTCTGCTTGATGCTGATATCGGTGGGTGGCCTTCCATCTGTTAGAGAGGTGTTTCTTTGCTTCCCTGCTAACTTTTGTTTCTGTTGAATATGCTGGTGAGGACGTGAAGCTAGAAGAAGCATATCCATCAAGTAGCTCAGAGGATCTATGAAATACCTCAGAAGACTTGACATTAGAATGAGATGACAGAGGATGTGATCTTTCATCTGAAACAAATGTGCTAGTCTCTGGTTTGAAAATGTGTTTTCTGGTTCCAACACCCCTGGTGGCTCTCATTTGTTTCATAACCCCTCTAGCAATTTCTTTAGATCCCTTCGCTACATCATCTAATGCTTCAGAATCTCTGAGGGGACCTATGTATTCTTCAGTACATGGGCTCCACATAGTATCACCGTGACATGGTTTGTGCCTCCTAAAATCAAAACGAGAGAGCTCATTCCTTAAGGCGAAGGCTCCTTCAATGTCCTGAGCTTTATCAAGACTTGGCTTCAGGACAACAATCCGTGTGGAGCAAACTCGCTTGTCACTGATTTCCTGGTGACTTGACCTTGACAGTTTCTGCCTTAGTGAACCAGAGTCCTCTTTTGGGTATTGACTGGGTAACTTAGCATATGGCCTATTCTGAGAGTGTTCAACTTCCTTTTGCTTGTAGAAGTAGCTTTCAGCACCTTTATCTTGTGAATAGATATTGTCTGTGTCAGTAAATTGATTTCTTCTAGATGGTTTCAATATTGTGATGCAATTTGCAGTAGAGGACGGAGAATCATGGTCATGTAGGTCTCTTTTGACTATAGGATCAAGTTTTTGAAGAAATTGCACAAGAAGATCTTTATTGGATAATAATACATCAAATGTTTCACTGAGCTCTTCTGATATCTGAAGGGATTCATCAGTAGAAAGGCGTTTTGCATCCATAAGTTTTTGCCTCATCTGATCTAGATCAGGACAACCAGTCTTGCCAAATGTGGAAGTTACATTTCCATTTTTAGATCTTGGGCTCCGGTGTATTTTCATTCTTGTTGCCTCCATAACTTCAAAAACATCTTTGACTTCTGGCATCTCATCTGTGCTTCTCCGACGTGGAATATATTCAGAAAAACTACGCCTCTCGTGAACGCAACAAGGTGAAGACTTTTCTGCATGACTTTGGGCATATCTGTGTTGGTTATTGGCTCCAAACGAAGGCAGTGAATCAAGACCCATTAGTCTTCCTACGACACCTGGTGAAGTGTGCCTAGCATTGACATCTTTCGAGAATTCTTCATCAATAAGTGTTTTCATTGGTATACCACTAGCCTTCTTAGATTTACTTCGCCAGTTTTCCGCAGCAAGCTGAGAAAAGCAAAAAAAAAAAAAAGGCATAACAATCCATTAATTAAAATATAGGAACAAGGTATA
The DNA here is from genome assembly GCA_008326285.1 of Oryza officinalis. Taxonomy (NCBI): domain Eukaryota; kingdom Viridiplantae; phylum Streptophyta; class Magnoliopsida; order Poales; family Poaceae; genus Oryza; species Oryza officinalis. Next base: position 18,539,382 of record BDMV01000003.1, on the reverse strand, counting down.
GTGACAGAGGACAATTATGTACTACCCATTTTCAGATTTGAGTATTAGCAACATTCACTTGTACTAGAAGAGATACAAGGTATAGTAACAGAAGACAATTATGTACTACCCATTTTCAGATTTGACTGTTAGCAACATTCACTTGTATTACAAGATATGCAAGGTATAGTAACGGAAGAAAATTATGTATTGCTCATTTTCAGATTTGAGTATAGCAACATTCACTTGTACTACAAGAGATGCAAGGTATAGTAACAGGACAATTATGTCCTACCCATTTTCAGATTTGGCTATTAGCAACATTCACTTGTATTACAAGATATGCAAGGTATAGTAACAGAATAAAATTATGTACTTCCCATTTTCAGATTTGAGTATTAGCAACATTCACTTGTACTACAAGAGATACAAGGTATAGTAACAGAAGAAAATAATGTGCTGCCAATTTTCAGATTTGTCTATTAGCTGTTCACTTGTACCACAAGAGATATAGAAAGTGTTGATATAAGAAGAACATGTGCGTCCCAGTTTTGAGCTTCTAGTTTTATGCCAAAGGTAAGCATCATTAAGCTAGAGAAAAGAACATGTTTGGAGCTCCTTATTTATAACCGAAACTCAAAAAGTATGTGCAATACATGATATACCTCTTCTACTAAATGCAAATCACTCACCATAGAATCAGAAAGCATCCCAGGATTACTTGTTTGTTTCCTCGACACAGTAACTGAATTAAAGAAAAGGGTAACAGTGAGTGTTTCCTGTAGAAATACCACATCAATAGCAAAACAAACAGCACGGAAAAATGGCAAGCAGAAGGCACTTGATGTTGAACTAAGAGATAGAACAAAGAGTTTAGGGTGGTCATGTTCAATTTCCGCTAACTACAGAAGATAGGAAAGGTGAGTAGTAAGACATGTATTACTTATTTCCGGGCTTGATCAGGCATGCTTTGATAGCACATAGACCAGTCACCACAAGAAAATAAATTTACTTTTGCCATAAGCATGAAAATATACTTGGTATACTATTAATACACAAACATCAAGTCTAAAAAGGAGAAGTTAAAAGGAAAAGGTTGAGTAGGAGTGAGGTTTTCTAGCTCCCTTGATCCAATTCCTTCAAACGAATCAATGTAAAATAAAAAATAAAAAATGAAATAGATTGAAACAACCAGCTTGTGCAGAAAATCTGTGGGTTCCAGGGAGGCCCAATAAAAGTAATGTTGAATGGGATTCAGTTTACAAACATACCCTAGGAGTTCCGAATTACCTGCTCATTTTATGAGGAAAGAAGTTTTACGTTTGGACTGCGGAGAGTTCAGAGGTGGAACCAAGATTCACAAGTTACGTAACAATATTAAATTGTTTACAAAATTACCACAATAAGTAACTAAATAACCTTTCATCACATAGCGCCACTTTGTACAGGGGATATTCTTACAAACTTGCTAGCACACATAGAAGACGACTAGACGAGCACATAGAAGTGCTTTAGTTTCATGATTTGGCAGTGGGCAGCGTCAGGCTGAAATTTCTACGAGGATATAACATTTTGTAGATCAAATGTCAATTCATCGAGTTGGCAAACAAGAAGTTTCACTAGTTAACGTAGCGAATGGCTCTTTTACAGACTAAGTGACAAATCTATGTTTAAGCGAAGATTCGTTTGGTGATTAGAATAAGAAGCCCACTTGGCCATGAACCTTCACGGCATCCAACTGAAATGGGGACGCAAAAGAACATTATTTAATGTTTTTACTTACATAACCAGCAATTCACGGGCAAATGAGGTTTCTTTGCGTGATCTTGTGGGAATAGTCAAGTCGACAATATCTCACATTTCCTTAGAATTGCACATTCTAGAGGACCCCCAATAATAAAATACGGCCAATGCTCTAGCAGTTCAATCCAGGATGCAAAAACTGAATGGAAATCTTTCATGTTTGGTACAATAGTACTCCTAGAATCTAGGTTATTGTAGCTGAAATGAAACAACATAAAGGAACAGAAAAAAACAAAACAAAAAAAGTCCGCTAGAATCATTTGAATTTTGAAAGCAAGAATCCTCTCTCTCCAATAAAGGCTTGACTAGGACCTAAAGTCCATGTGAAAGTTATGCCCCCTCCTTATTTTAAAACAGAAGGGTAAAAGAAAATTCCACATCGTTTTACTCGGCTATTATGTTTTCTTTGAACTCAGAAGATCAAATGTCAAGCTAGTTACCCCAAGTTCCCGATTTGATAACGTGATCAGACAAAGGGGGGAAAAGCGTACTTTTCTGTAAGTAACACCCACTGATATGATATTTCTCTGAGGTATAGATCATGACAAAAAAAAAAAGGAACCTTTCATTCAGATTCAGAATCGTAAGGTAAACCCCGAAAAACCTTCACTACCAAAAAATCGAAGACGAGATCTTTAACCATGAACTCCTAAAAAAGCTCACCCGGAAATTCCGAGCAGAGAAACAAAAAAAACACAAAATTTCAAAGTAAAGGAGAGGAGAAAGACGGGTAGGAGATTTGGGGGAGAGAACAGAACTGAACCTCGGTGATCGACGGCGGCGGGGGAAGTGGAGCCCGCCGCCGCATTCCGCTCCAGCCACCCTTCGCCGGCCTCTCCCCTGCGCCTCGATCTGCCGCGCCCAATGCCCGCCATGCCCGGCGTCGCCTGGAGCCCCCGGCTGGACGACGCAGCAGCAGCAGCGACGGGGCCGCCGCCGCCGCCGCTCATCCACCGCGGCGCCGCGCGAGCTAAACGAGCACGAGCAGCAGATCGATATTTCTTCTCCCTCTCTTGTGTGCGCGCGTGAGGAGTGGCGTCGCCGTCGCGTCGTGAGGAGGAGGACGATGGGTAAAAGGGCTTTGCTTTGGTTTGGTTTGTTTGCCCGTTCCTTTGCCCGCACAGTGCAGCTGTGCCTGTGCTACTGCTATGCAGACTGCAGCCAAGCCGATGACTTTGTATTTTCGGTTTCTACTCTCTCTCCCTCTCCCTCTCTCTCTCTCTCCCCCTCCCTCCCTCTCCATCTCCACCGCTCTTCCTCTCTCTCCCCCTCTCCATCTCCACCGCTCTATCTCTACATCTAACAGTCTTATCTTTTCACTTATATTCATGTTTATCCGTTAAAATTTAAATTTTCAAGTGATTTCAAGGTTTTTAATCGTAGTTTATTTTTTAGTTTTTGTTTTTATTTTTAAATTGTTAAAAATACGTATATAAAAACATAAATTATTTTTTATTTACAAATATGACGTTTCGTTTTTTCATTTCATATGCCAAACGATGGGGCTATAAATCTATCAGAATTAAATTTTCATATCACCAGGTCGAATCAGTGGAGCCCTTTACTCTTATTTCTATTTGCATATAAGGTGCTGTTTGTTTGTAGGGGCTAATCCATAAGTCTCTCTACTTTAGCCCCTAAATTACCAAACAGGATGAACTAATAGAAGCTAAAACTATCAGGTCCATAAGTCTCTGGTAGGGATGAAAACGGTTCGGAAACGGACGGAAACCACCTTTATCGTTTTTGTTTTCATATTTTTTTTCGGAATCGAAATCGGAATCGGAAACCTCGAATACGGAAACGGAATCGAATATTATCGAATACGAAAGCGGTGCGAATACGAATCGGAGCGAATACGGTAACGGATATTTATCGAAATATAAAAAGCCCTTAAACTAACCTTCTTAAATCAACGAAGAGACGTAGCTAAGCATTTTTTTCTAAGACAATAAATCAATATTTTTATTCTTTTATTAATTAATAATAATACAACTAGTTGCAAACTTTACTTTCTTGGAAAAAAAGAACTATATTCATCTATAACTAACTATAATTATAATTTGGATGGTATGACCTAATAAAAATTAAAAAAATAGTCATTAGGAAAAAAATCTAAATTACTGGACCAATAAAATATCTCTATTTAATTAAACTTCTCAATACATAGTATAAATCTAAATATTTATAGTAGAGAAGGATGAAGCTACTCAGTTGTATATGAGAATTTTTTCCGTTTCCGATTCCGAGAAAAAAACCTGAATTTGTTTCCGGAAAGTTTCCGAATTCATTTCCGGAAAGTTTCCGACGGATTCCGGTTTCCGACGGATAATAGTCTTATCATATTCGTTTCCGTTTCCGAGAAAAAAATTCCGAATTCGTTTCCGTTTCCGAAAGTTTTCGAAAAATTTCCGACCGACACTTTCCGTTTCCGAAAACACGCCCGGAATCCGAAAATATTCCGAACCGTTTTCATCCCTAGTCTCTGGGGGAGGTGCTAAAAGGGACTAAAGGCCTAGCGACCCTACTCCACTACCAGCAGCAGGTTGCATGAATGAAGCATGTAGGTGCAATAAAGTACTACTAGATAGGTCATTTAATAAGGTTTTAGTCCCTTTTAGTTCCTTCAAACAAACAGGGTAGGACTAAAGAGGACTTATGTTTTAGTCCTGGGACTAATCTTTAGCCCATGTTAACAAACAGGGCCTAAGCCCTCAGAGAATTGTAGTGACTATTTCTTTTAAAAATCTTTGTGAGGCTATTAAACTACTTCCTCTCCGTATTAAATGTGACATATTTTAGTACAATATAGCTGGACAACAGTCTGTTTGAATTCATTGTATTATGTTACATCAAATTAAGTCCTAGATTTTTTTTGGATGGCAGGAGTTAGAAGGTGATCATTAGGGGCCTTTGTCTGCAATGATCACGGTTGTTCAAGTGCAATAGAACCTGTGAAGTGCTTGAGCACTGCTATATTGTATTCTACATAGGAGTAATTTTGTACTAGAAAACATATACTAATGTCATTATGGATAATAATAGTTCCAACACTGTATCATTGTACTGGTTTTAAATTTGCCGCCCGAAAAATAAATTAAGCAAACATAACGTGGCACAAAACTTCAACTTCTTTAATTGAACATCATCATAACATATTAGCCCCGTGCATTCTTTCGAGTTGCCGCGAAAAAAAAGACCCATCCACTTATATCACACAAAATAACATGATATGAAACCTAAAGCACATTAATTATTAACTGATGTGCAATATGAAAATAGAAATGTGAAATCTCGGCTTTAATTTGCCCCCAAGCATATAATTTTTTTAAGAGACCTCGAGGAAGGGAAGGAGAAGAAGTTTAAAGCCCGATTCTATACTACTATATACTGCTATAGAAGATAATAGTTGTGGTAGTGGCTCTGTCATCAACTCACCATCATTACTTTACATGTTCTATAAATTACTCATTGATATTATATAGTAATAGTGTAATATTTGTTTGAACTAAGTGACATATTATATTCAAGTAAACACATGGGCATTATTTATCCATAGGAAAACATGGGTGTTTTGCTAGTAAAAAAATACAAAAGTTGAATTACCTAGAAAAACAAATACAAAAGTTGAATTACCTATAAATTCGTAGTGAGCCATCTATCAAATTCTAGTCGATAATCTGAGAATAGTCTTTGCTTCCAGCAACAGCGCTCCATGAAAAAACCATCAAATTTTTCTGGAGACCACAACGTTCACAACAGCTCCAACCAAAAACATCCATCGGAACCGTGAACTGCGTGAAGCATCACTTTCGAGCTCCAACAAACAGTTGGACAAAAGAGAAGCCTAGCGCACTCATCTCTAGTCCCCCCGCAACTCCCAAGTCACATGAAAATTTTAAACTAAAGGGAGCCTATTTGCAAAAGAAACCTACACCCATCAAGCATTTTAATATTTTTTTCAACCGTTTCTCTTAACGATAAAATCTGTTCCAAGTGGCCATCACGATTCACGAATGGTTCAGACTGCACAGCATGACAGGTAGGGCCCACCTGGCAGTGGCCGCTCCGGCCAGCCTGCACACGTGTACGGCGAGCAGGACCCGGCCGTTGTACACGTACCGTGCCGTCGGGCGTACGCTTCGGATGCCCAGCTGGTCGTGGTCATACCCTGCATGGAAGGGGAAGCGGCGAATCACGGTGGGCCCCACCTGTCATGGACCGAAACCCTATGCGTACGCTGGGTCCGCCGTATTCCAGTGACGAGCTGGTGGGGCCCACCGCCCACGGCGTGCGCCTGGCGGTGCGAGGTCAGCTGAACGCTCGGATCTTCTGCGCGACGAGTCCGTGAGTGCTACTCTTTCATCCTAAAAAAATATTACTAGCAAAGTGCTCCAAGTGAAAGATATGTCTAATTAAATACTTCCTTCGTTTTTATATTATAATTTGTTTTGATTTTCTAAAAAGTTTAATAAATTTTATAAAAAAAATATAGCAACATTTATAACACTAGATTAGTTTTATTAAATCTAATATTAAATATATTTTAATAATTTTTTATGTTAAAAATATTATTATATTTTTTATAAATTTAGTCAAAGCTAAATAAGGTTGATTTAAAAAAATCAAAATAATTTATAATATTAAAAAAAAACTAAATCGATATATTTTGAGACGAAGCCAAGTATTAGGACTAGAACGTGACACTGCTACTCCGGCAACAGTGTACTGTTCGGTACCACAACGTGTATAGTGGTACTACTCCACTACGGTACTCTACCTACCAAGTACAGTAACTAACCCGGCAACGTAAGTTCTGTGCCGCTAGTACCCAAGTGAGTAATAACTCCATCATCGAAGAATTACTCCAGCTAGCAGTGTGGCACTAGTATATCGACTACTACTCAGTAATGTCCACACCTTTTTGTCTCGAAAAAACAAACTTCTGAGCAGTAGCGAGAAAACAACGGTTGACTCGGCTGCAACTGCAGGGTTAGCCGGTGTCGAACAGGGAGGAGATCTGGAGGATGGAGGGTCAGGAGGACATGCGCCTAGAGTCAACGAGATTCTTCGCCAAACGATAGCTATGGATGGCCTGCCCGTTCTCGTGTCTCGCGCCGTCGCCTGTCGTGATAGCCGAACCTGCATTGTGCTGCACTGCACAGCACAGATCTAGGCTTTTCCTACCCGACATCGCCGCACGGCTCGTAGTCGTAGGCCTACTACTTCTATCGTAACTATACCCGTCTTCTCCTCGACTAATTCGTTTGTTTCCAAGTTGTTTTTTCTGGTCCTTGTACCACTGTCACTAACCACCAACATTAATGTTGACGGGGAGTACAGTGGTGTACAAAAAATACAACAGATGAACGTTGCAGGGTCCTGTTCACCATGATCCGTACTGCCTGGCCGTTCGCGTTCGGTACACAGAGAATTTTTTTTGCGCCGTGTGTTGCGTACAACTCGTGAAAAGAACTCCGGCTACTTTGCTACTTTTGCCCTTTGATCTTTCGACGACACCGGCCGGCTGATCGGCTCGTCGACTCGTCGTGTCCAATACTTGTGCCTACAGTACACGCCTCATCGCATATGTGTACTCCATTTCACATCACAAAACGACGGGAACACCATTCACCCGGAAAATAGAACGACTAGTACTAATGCGCTTATAATAATTCTGTTAGGTAAACCAGTGTCTCCTCTTTGTCGCCAGATAGTGGAGCTGCACTGCACAGATGAAAGGATGGTTTGGCTGCATCTTGCGTGCGCACGAGACACGACGGACGGGACACGACACGCACGCTGATGCAGCGAACAATCTACAGCCATTACTGCTGTATTATACTACCGCCGTTGATGGCCGCGTTTTCGGGGCACCGATAATCTACGAGATACTGTATATACCACTACTGCTGCTATTACGCGCATGCGTCCATGGTCCAACCTCAACTTGGCACTATGGACAAGATTGGCTTTTTTAATATATCTCGACAAGTGGCATTGTGCAAGGAAAACTGCTGCTGCTATTACTGTGTTACACCCATGGAGTGTTTGACTTTGTATCACATCACGTGTACAGGTTCGTCCGGATGGCCGCCTCATCCAGCAGTTAATCAGATCGATGGGAATAGCACAGGACGGATGTTTGGTCACTGGACTGCGTAGCCTTGTCAGAGGTTAATGGGGGGCCTTGATAATAGTAACTTTTTGTTTGTCACCTAATCTTTTGTTTTGTTCGTACGTGCATTTGTGTTAGCGTTCATTCGTCGTTTCATTCTCGTAATCCGATTCGAGCGACGCAATTAGCCCACGCACTATTAAAACGGACTCGTGGCATAGAGGAGTTCCGGGACACAGAACTCCAATCCAGCCAAAAAAAGACGATAAAAGAAACCAAGCTAAACACGAGGGGAAAAGCAAAGACGCATTCAATCTGAACACTGAATTGGACGAATAACCACAATAAAATCAGCTAGGAGCAAACCATGAGATTGCAATCCAATGAAATCGATCAATCACCTGGCACTTTGCCTCAGCACTGGCATTGATCCCCCACCAGATTTCCGACCACGTCGTTCGCAATCGATCTATTCTGTATTTGCATGTACTGGAGTTGCACGCACGCAGGCATGCCTAAGCATATATGGCGTAGCGCATGCTCTCGCACACCATGAGGTGGCTGACCTCATCGGCGCATGGCAGCCGCCACCTGCTCGCGCCCCACGCCTCCTCCATGCTGCCTTCGGCCCCCACGTCCTCGTCGTCGAGGCACGCCACGCACGACATCATGAGCAGCGCCCTCGCCATCAGAGCGCCTGCCCCGGTCGCCGCCAGACCGCACGCGTCGTCCGCGCTGGCGTGTCTGGCTCTTGTCTCCCCCACAAACTGGTCTTCCACCTCCCCCTCTTACACCGTGGCATCGGCTAACTCCGCATGGAAGCTTCGCCGTCGTCGCTCCGCCAAGCCTTCCTTGCATTTGTTGCTCAAACTGGGAAAAGTTGGGGGTCTTCACAGTGGGCATCCGACTTGCTCGTCGGCATTGTAGTGCGAACCTTGAGTAGAGTGGAGAGGAGGGTAGGCTGAAGGTGGAGGCTGAGAGGAGGATGCGACGGACTAGCGGAGTGTGGCGGCAGGCAGCATTCGATGGCTGCTCACCTCCTCGATCTAAGGTTCACAAGCTAATTTGGGGGTGAGCTTGGGACGTTTCAGTGGCGGCTGGGGATGAAGATAGGACTAACCAATCGCCTTCTTGTCTTGGATCGATCCACACGGATAGACCGAGAGGATTGGGGCAGAAAGCATTTCCCTTTTCTTTTATTTTTTTCCTTTTTTTAAGGACTCATCAATTGTCACCCACGAGAACGGAGAGAAAAGGATCGGGGATAAACCGGTTCGCTTTCTCTCTTTTTTTTTGTTTTTTTAAGGACTCATCTTCCGGTTCTATTGAAAATATCTATTTGCCAAATTTTATAGAGAGAACCTAAGTAAATAAGAAAAAAAATTAATGATCCTAGGTAAAAGTAAAAAGGACATAAACAAAATGAGGTCCTTATGGTTTCACGTCAATATAGCGTTGAGAAGCATGTTTTATAATTGGTTGTATTTTTTTATACAGTATAGATGGAGACGTCCATGTAAACATGTGCACACTTATCCATGTGAAAGCGCACACACAAACACTCTCCATGAGCACTTTGAAGACTGGGCCAACATATTTTTTTATTCACAACATCACCACATGCATCTCACCGAATTTGCTATAGATGGGTATGCCTTGTCTTGTGATTTTGATCTATATACGATGTATAAATGTACTAACAAATATGTTCTGCGTTGCAACGGAAAAATATGATAAATATTAATTGATTATGGTTCAATTTTTGTTCCAAGAAGACATGTGGTGTACGTATATCAAGGACAAGGCAACTGCATTGACACAAATATATTTTTCTTATCTGCTAATAGGTAGCTCTGAACCTTTGCATTAATATCAATACTTAGAAGTGAAACATAAAACATTGCTTACATATGGGTTGTCCTTATTGCATTTGAATCTGGACAATATCTTTGCACTGCTACACAATTCAGAAACTGAAACAGACCGAACAAAATTCATTTTCCAACAGCTATAAACTAAAATTCATTTGAAGGAAAATGAATTCTAGGGTTAGAGATGCAACAAAGCAAATATTTCTATCTAAATCATGAGCAATCCTGACCGTTCGATTGAATCAGACATCTATCAGCGTTCCTACGTCGACTTGGGCTGCACATGGGCCCTTGTGCACGGTGTGTGAGAGAGATATGGGCCGTGCTTTCAATAATGGGCCTAATTATGTTTTTTTCCAGTCGATTCATTAAACTATTTAATTAGTTTAAGCATTATTTGAGTCATTAAAAATTGCTGAAATTTGAGATAAAAATGTAATTGTATATTTTCATGATGTAGACTTTTTTTTACTATAGTTGATTGTAATTTCATGTCATTATTTTTATGGATGTATTTAATCATCACTTATGTCTAGCAGTATCCGGTTAACTCTCATAAAACTTAAGCATCTTTGTTTTACCATTTTTTTAAAGAATGTATGTGCGCCTGTATGGGTTAAGATTTTAATTTATGTTAATGAATAATTCTTTTTGAATAAAGCTCAGTGATAATGCAAAATGCCAAAATGATGGATTAGTGGTAGAGACTTTGATCGATCTATAATTCTTTTTGTTTAAAGCTCAATAATAGTACGAAATGCAAAAATAAATTAGCTATCTGTAGAGACTTCGATCGATCTTGTGGCCTTCTGCTCCCCCACACACTCACCATTGTTTCTTTGGCACCTTTCATCACCGTGGTCACGACTGCCTATCTGCTAACCCATATAGAAAGTACGTTGTAAGATAAGCAGGTTTGTTGGCTGTGTAACACTGAAAACATTACGTTAAAAAAATAACGGGTCGAATCATAAGATTAAATTCTAATGATCTAATGCCTTTGTTTTCTGGTGCAACGCGCGCGCGCATATATATATATATATATATATATATATATATATATATATATCTTGAGACCTTGTCGCCTAAATATTTCTCATAGCAAAAAATGAATCTCATTCTATGATATTTTATCTGTTCTATTAAAAGTTAAATCTAATATGAAATGTAATACATCAAACTTGACTAAAATGTATCTCATTTTATATTAATTTTTTTTTAGAGAAGGGAACGGATATGCTTTGGCTATCTTGTCATTTGAGAGGAGTTTGGAGTTCAAACGAGAGCTCCTCTCTCTTTCTGTCCGTTTTTTTCATGAGGACAACAGAAGAAAAGCAATGTGCCATGGAAATAGGGAGGAAATATGGAATGTCGAGCGTACGGCGGACGTGACTGATGATGAGACGAATCCAAGTCAGATCACACATACTATTATTCGTCATTCGTCATCTGCTCCCGGCCGCAGCAATAAAAGCGAGACGGGATGGCGACAGGTGCTACGGCTACGCACACGCTGTACTGTACCCGCGGTCTGACCGTGTGAGCTCACACGGAGAGAGGGGCCAGTGGCCCACTGTCAGTGACACGTCCGTGCTGTGTCTCCGTACTCCGCCGTGTTGCTTTAGCAGCTGGACGCCCGAGGAGTGAGACAAGATGATCGTATCCAATGTTTGGGCCACGACTCCCATCTTCTTCTTCATGTCGCGTCTACTGGAGATGATTTTTCAACTAAACAATTATAAAAATTTTTTTAAAAAAATTAACAAGATAGATAACTATATAATATATCATTTCATAAATATGTAAGTTCAAATTTAACTTATAAAAGTTGTAACAAAAATAACAAATTTAACTAATTTTAGTTAAATTTGTTATTTTTATTACAATTTATAAAAATTAAATTTTAACTTGCATGTTTGTGGAGTGATATATTATATATTGATCTATCTTATTATTTTTTTAAAAAAATATAACTATTTAGATAAATAACATGTAATAAACGGATAAACTTCTACCAAGTGATTAAAACGGTTCCCTCGTCTTTCCCCGCCCCACCGCGCTAGGAGTTCCGTGAATTTTTTTTAGAAATAATATTATTTTAATGAAAAATCGCAAAAAGAGTGGGCTCTAACACCAAATTGCGCAAATATGGTCCTGTCGACCGGGCGTGAGACGACACAAGCACCTGTCGAACCGGGGAGAACCGACAGGCCTTGTCGAACTCCCGCAGTTCGACAGGGCCCACGCCACCGCCCAATCGGCCAACGGGAGCGCGACATCAGCCCCTATCGGCCAGCCGCGTGACGACAGGGCCCCCCACCGCCCCTGTCGACCAGCCGCGTGGCGACAGGCAGCGCTCACCGCTCCTGTCGACCAACCGCGTGCCGACAGGCCGCGGTGCCGACCAGCCCCGTGCCGACAGCATGGCTTATAACCCCGATTCATTTGAATTGAGGACCACTTCGTCTCTCGGCTCTTCACCTCAGCTTCGCCTCACACGCCGCCGCCAGCTCCAGCCGCCGTCGCGCCAGCTCGCCGTCGCCATTGCCGTGACTGTCGGTGCACCACGTCGTCGTGAAGATAGCACCACGAGAAGAGAAGAGAAGGCAAGTAACTGCATTGATTAAGGTATAAAGCTACGTTAGGTTGTGAAATTTTAATTTGTAAATACGAGGTTTGTTATTTCGATGTTATTATTTGTGAATCGTTAGTCATTGTTGTTAGTACATATAATCTGTTGAATCTGTTAACATCGAAATAATTGTTAGTCATTGATTAGTCATTGTGTAATGTTAGTAGATATAGTTATTTAGTTGTATGTTGCAAATAATTCGAAGTTAGTATATGTTTGCTGAGGTGATTAGCAATTTTGTAATGGTGAAATAGTTATCATCGGGGATAAATCAATGTTGAGCGTTAGTACGAATCGAAAGAAAATTAAATTTAATTAGTCAAATTTACAATGCAGAGCTGTGTCACTTGGCCAGAGGGAATTACTACGTGGTTGGGTAGGAGACGTTTGCAATAGTGCAGGAAAGAGCAACGACTGCGAAGGTATAAATTTGTAATCCCTTTGGACGACAACAAATTTTTTTTATTAATCATTGTTGGTTGTTAGTACAAGTATTATACATTTATTATTAGTTAAAATGGAATGGAGGTATTATACGTTTATTATTAGTTAAAATCGAATGAAACTTATATTTAAGTAATGAAATATAGTTTGAATACGTTAGGTCAATAATGTAAGCATAGAGCATATGACACCTTAGTGGGTAGTGACGTATTAATAGCAATTGGCATACTATTTCAGGATGTCAAGTGGTGTGCCCGTTCGGGTGTATTATGGTGACGCTCCAATACAACTCTGTGATAGCGGGGTAGATTTGACCGTATATGCATTCGTTGATACTACCCTAAATACACCAGAGCAGTTGGTTTTGAACGAAGTGCTAGGGTGGCTGCATAATATGTTCGGGTTAAATCCTTTGATTGAGAAATTCATCATAAAAGCCGTGTGGCCAGTAAGGAGTGAATACGGATGGCAGTGGAGAGTAGTAGAGGTTGCATCTACTGGGAGTTGGAGAAAATTTGTGGCTAAAGTAAGAGAGAAAGGTTATAGCCTGGCAATATTGGTGCAAAAGAAAATAGATATTGTTGGGACCGGCGAGACCAGCCGCACGGAGGTGGAACAAGCGCATATCGTGGAAGAGGCTAATATTTCCAGGAGTGGTGAAGAGGAAACAGTAGAGGAGGAGGCTACTGCAGATGTAGTTGTGCCCGGTGGCAATTGTCCAGTTAACGAATTGGATGACGATGAGCCGGACTCACCTTTGGCTGTTGTCACACCCCGATTTTCGATCGGGATTTAAAATTACCTAATAATACATTTTTCAGAAATTAAATAAAAATTTAAAGCAATTTAAACAAGTGAAATTAGCAAGGAAATCAAAAATTTCCTTTAAAAATCATGGCCGGAAATATTTTTGTAATATTCTCTGTGCCTTAAAGTACTCTCCAAAATTTTTCGTGAATTTTTGGAGCTAAAGAAATAATTTTAAAGTCACAAAGTTCATTTAACTGATTAAATTAAAGGAAAAACAAATTAAAAATGTCCCCTTTTTGTTTTGGGCCGTTTTCGGCCCAAAACTTCTCTCTCTCTCCCGCGGCCCACGCGGCTTCCTCCCCTCTCCGGCCCAGCCACCCGAGCCGCCGCGCCTCTTCTCTCCTTCGGCCCAAGGCCGCGCCCCCTCCCCCTTCCCGGGCCGGCCCGAGGCCGTGGCCCAAAGGCCGCCCGGAAGTCTGCCGCGCCTCCCCGCGCCGCGCGCCCGCTGACGGGTGGGGCCGCGACGAGTCGTCTCCGACTCGGCCGGCCGCCGCGCCGCCCGCCTCCGCCGCTTTTCCCGGCGGGATTCCCGCCGCGCCGCCTTTATATTTCCCCCCCCGAGGCCCCTCCTCGTTTCCCCGCCGCCGCCGCCCCCAAACCCTAACCCTAGCCCGCTCCGCCGCCGCCGTCCGCCGCCGTCTTCGCCGCCGGTAAGCGCCGCCGCCTTTTCCTTCTCCCCTCTCCCGGCCGCCCGCTCGCTGCCGTGCGCGCCTCCCGCGCCGCCGTCGCCCGTGCGCTCCCGCACCGCCGCGCTGCCGCTCGTGCGCCGCCTCTCGCGCGCCGCCGCGCCGCCGCCTCCCGCGCCGAAACCCTAGCGCCGCCGCGCGCCATGGCCGGCTCGGCCGAGCCCGAGCCCGGCCGCTCGGCCGCCCGCGCGCCTCAGCCGTCGGATCGGCCACTCGGGCCGATCCCGGCCGCCCGCTCCCGCCCCGCGTGGCCGCCACGTGGGCGCCGCGTGGCTGCCGCGTCGGCGCCACGTGTGCGCCACGTGGAGCGCAGCCGCCGCCGCCGCGGCTGACTCAGCCCTAGCCGCTGACGTCAGCCCTAGCCTCCCGCCTCGGCCTAGAGGCCGGCTTTTTCCTTCCGGGCCGGCCCACCGCTTCCTCCGGCCCAGCGGCCGTCGGGCCGATTGGCCCATCTCCCCGCAAAAGTCTGTTTTGCGTCCTCCTCTTTTTTTTTCAGGCCGGCCCACCACTCCCTCTCGGCCCGTTTTCCTCGCAGCCTCGGTCCATTCCGCGAAGAAGTCCATTGTGCCTCCTCAGCCAATTCCAGTTACAAGTCCACTTTTCGTCCCTCGGCCCTTTTAACTTTTTCCCGAGAAAATCCAGCTCATCTCCTCAAGTCCAGTTTACCTCCCTCTCAGCCTAATTTTCCCCTTTCCCCTGCAAAGTCCATTCCACCTCCTTTTTCTCTCCTGTTCGCCGACACTTGTGTCGCCAACACGTGGGCCCCTTTGTTTACTCCAATCCACACCCAGACCACGTGGCCGCCCGCGGCTTCGCCACGTTGGCGTCCACGTCGGCGCTACCTTCTCCCTTTCGTCCGCCGTGGTCACCACGTCGGTGCCACGTGGTGCTTTTCCACCGTGGATGTCCGCCCTTGACCCGTTGACACGTGGGACCCGCCGTTCCGGCGCCGTTTCCCTTTGATGATGTCAGCGTAGTCCTTTCCTTTGCAAATTAATTAATAATTGCGCAATAAATCGATTTAATTTCCAGAAATTCATTTAAATGGCTCAAAACTTCTAAAATTCATATCTAATTCATATGAACTCCAAATTGAGCCATTCAACTTGCAAAATTCATCTAAAATTGAGCTCTACGTGTTTGTTTACTTTTTATGTACTGTTTACTTGGTTTTTATTAGAGTTTTTCCTCGTTTTGCGTGCCAGCGTGTAGATTCCGTCGTTTCGGGAGTTTGCGCTCGCGAGGAAAAGAGTTCGGAAGATTGTTTGAAGAAGCAAGGCAAGTCACACATTCCCCTTGAGCATGTTGTACCTATTTTGAAATGTTTTACGTTTGCAAATAAAGTGCATGTTTTGCTAATTACATGGGAATAGGGTTTACCTATCCGTTCGCTTGTGCCATGTTTACTTGTTAACCATCCTTTGTTAACCTTGGGTGATAATTTGACTAGCGTGAGTCACTTATGTTGACTTTGCTAGAATTATATCTGCTTAGCCATGCTTAATTACCACTAGCTCATTTAATGGGATAATTACACTGTTTACAATTAGCTTCTAACGAGCGGTTCGCTCGGAACACCCGACCATGTTTCATTGGTCGTAATTATCCAACTAAAATATGACTTAATGGTGGGCTGTGGGTGCATGGTTTTGCTGGTCGCACCCATGGCAATTAAGGACCGGTTCATGGGAAACCCTGGAAGAATAACAGTGCTTACCACAAGCAAGAATGGGCAACTGCTGGACTTGTAGTGTAACTTTTCCCTAGCTGACGTACCAGGAGGGTGGGCGTGATGGAGTTTGGATGGGCCCGGCGAGGGTCTATGCGGCTCCGGATTCACCAAGGCACGAGGGGGGGCTGCCCACTGCCTTTTGAGGGGTGGGGGCGAAACCTGAGGTGGGTACGATTGGTTAGGGGGAGTTATGCGAAAGGTCTTGTCACGATTTCCCCCTTTGCAGTATCGTGGTGATACTTCGGGGCATGGTAACATGTGTGGAATCGTGTCTTGTGGGTACAGTTGCGCACCTCTGATCAGAGTAAAACTATTCGAATAGCCGTGCCCGCGGTTATGGGCGATCGACCAGATTCACCGTGATTAGTCCCACATGTTTAATTAATTTGACTTAATGAACTGGTGTAGTTCAGGTGGAATGGTTGGGCCTGTTCAACGTGGTTGTAGCGTTGTTCAGTGGAGATTTAATATTGCTTTAATTAAACAACTGTTTTACTGTTTTAAAATATAAAGGTTTTCAACCGCTTTTCTGCAAATAGCCACAAGCCTCCCTTTGTCTCCCCTGTGCATGTTTGCATCTTGGTGTGGCTTGTTGAGTACGGTGGTTGTACTCAATCTTGCTATTTTTTCCCCTTTTTCAGAAGTTTAGTACTTCTGAGTTGAAGATGAAGTTAGAGGACCAAGGCTCAGACCCCAGTTGAGTTTGCCTGTGGAGTGGAGCTGAAGCCCCGCTAGGATCGTCTCTTTCCGCTGCTGTTTTCTTTTTGGTGTGAGGACTAAGTGCCTCTGTTGTAAGTATTTATCGCTTTATTTACGTTTGGATCTGTTTATTGATTTGTCGTTTTGTGTACCCTGGTTGATGCCTGGACAGGGACTTAATACACAAAATGGTCTGGAAATTTGGGAAAATTTCCGGGCGTGACAGCTGTTGATGCAGCGAAGGAGAACGATGCGGTAGTGGAAGAGATGGAACTGGAGAACGAGGAATATATTTCGTTCGTGGTGGAAGGGCAAGGGCAAGATACAGCACAGTGGGAGGAGGAAACCAACGTACCTGAAGATTGGACGACCATATCCATGACCCGTCTGGGGGTTAACGATGGTTTAGATACCCACTGGCGATATGATTGTGAGAAGGTGCAAGTTGGACAGATGTTTCACGACAAAGGGCACCTACAAGACGAGGTGAAGAGGTGGGCTTTTCTGCAGAAGCGGGAGTTTAGGGTGAAGGTTTCAAATCGGACGACGTATGACGTGAAGTGCATAAAGCCCGGATGCCCTTGGAGAGTGCATGGTTACAAGCCACAACATGACAACTTATGGGTAGTTTCAAGGGTTGAGGAGCATACATGTTTGTTGGACAAGACCCCTTTAGTCCACAGGAACATGACGGCTGCATTCGTGGCACAAATGGTTTATTCGAAGGTTGTTAAAAAAACCTCTTTGTCGCCGTTCACAATAATGCATGACGTGGAGAAAGAGTATGGGTATGAGATATCGTACGACAAGGCTTGAAGGGGTAAGCAGAAAGCATTAGAGATGAGATTTGGAAGTTACGAAGATTTATACCACAACCTTCCCCCACTTTTGGAGGTGTTGCAGGCCAGAAACCCGGGCACACATATGATTATTCTTGATGAGGTTAATGACAATGGGAAAAACGTCCTTCGTCGTTCATTTTGGTCATTTGGGTGCATGATAGAGGCCTTCCGAAATTGCATTCCGTTGCTATGTGTTAATGGTACTTTTATGACAGGCAAGTATAGGGGAACTATTTTAACCGCAATCGGAGTCGACGTTGATAGCCATGTCGTCCCCGTTGCCTTCGCTTTTGTTGAAAGCGAGAGCACATCGAGCTGGCTATGGTTCCTGCGTCACATTAAAAGGTGTGTTGTTCAAAACAGACCAAATGTGTGTGTTCTGCATGACCGACATGCCGGCATTCTATCAGCGGTGCAGCAGCTAAAGGAACATGTAACTGAGGAGGTTTCCTGGCCAGATTTGCATAGCAGATGGTGTATGCGACATCTCGGTGCAAATTTTTACAGACAATTCAGGAGCAAGAGGTTAATGGACCTGTTCAAAAAGTTGTGCAAGCAGAATCAGCAATGAAAGTTCGACGCCATATGGGAACAGCTGGATCGGCTGACCACTACTCACGTGCAAGAGGTTCGAAAAAACCAGTTGTTGCCCGACAAGAGGAGCCGGAAGGCCTAGAACCCGTTCCAAACGAATCACCATCTGTTACTCGATGTAGGAAGCGGGGGAGGGCTACAAAGTGCTTCACTGACTGGATAGAGCATGAGCCAAGGGAAAAGTGGTCATTGTTGTACGATACCAATGGTTCACGGTATGGTGTGATGACAACAAATCTTGCCGAAGTATACAATTGGGTGATGAAAAATACACGTCCTTTACCACTTGTTGCTATCCTGGAGGGCATCACAAGGGGTACACAGAAGTATCTTTGTAAAAGATACGCCATGGCTAGTCTTAACCTTGCCAATCCTAATGTAAGGTATAGCCCCGCTATCACACTGTACATGGAGGAGAAAAGCAAGAAGGGCACAATGCACAGGGTCTGGCCTGCTAGGAATAGGGAGTTGCTGTTTGAGGTACGTCTGTGTGACAAAAGTGGTGTCGGTATTGGGAGTACGGACATCACATTGGAGTGCACATTGTGGCCAGACTATCATGCTTGCAAATGCAACTGCAACAAGCCTTTCCTTCGACATCTGCCATGCTCTCATGTTCTTGCCGCTTCCGCAAAAGGTGGTGTCGATGCGAACATATTCGTCTCGCCATACTTTACTAAGGGAGCATGGGAGGCGACCTGGCGCGGTGAATTGCGTGGTTGGCGTGCGGTATGTGATTTCACTCGCCCACCCCCAGGGGAAGCCAACTGGGTGCTTGACTCAAATTTGCTGGTTGGCACGAAGGGGCGTCGCAAGACCCGACGAATCAAGAACCACATGGATGAAGCTGAAACGAACACCCGTTCGCGACGTCCAAAGGCTTGCATTGTATGCGACGAAGACCATAGCCGTAAAGATTGCAGCATGTACAATGTAGGCAAAAATACAGAAGGTGGCGATATTCGGCGTGTTCCAGGGTGGAGGTCGACTTCGAGAAATAATCCTTAGTTATTCGTCTTGTAATATTTATATTTACCAGTTCTGGAGTATGTTCACTTGAACTTGTTAGTATTTAACCTGTATGTTGATACTATCGCGTTGCATAACCTGTACGATGATACTATCGCGTTGCATAACCTGTACAATGATACTATCACGTTGCATAACTTTTTCACATCATTTTATCAGTATTTGATTTCTGCTATTAAAATTTTGTCATTTTTTAATTCATTTCTGATGCTCACGACACTTATAATCATGCATTTTATAGATATGGCTGCCAGGGATGACGTATCGCTGATCGACGAGGTGATCGATAAACATCACCGTTCGAGACGACTGAGTCAGGGGACGTTCTGCAACGTGCTGAGGATGCGGGGACCGGATCATTATTGGCGTATCGATCCTCGTTGGGTTCCAAGGTATGTGAAAAACCATTTGTCATCTCGTGCTGTCATTTAAATTTTCTCGCATTGCTAATTATTTCTTTTTGACATGTAACAGGTTGAGAGCCGCTGGGTTGTCGACCTTCGCACGCTTGGTTGAGCCTTCACGTGGAAGGTCACCCCGTATCAACATCGATGCGGCCTTGCTGAGTGCTTTGGTGGATAGATGGAGGCCCGAGACACACACCTTTCACATGACAGTTGGAGAGATGGTACCCACTCTGCAGGATGTGTCTTTTTTGTTGGGTCTACCTATAGTGGGTGCAGCAGTTGGCCCGACACAGGTCCATGCTGGATGAGCGGATGATCTGTTGGCCAGTTTTGGTGGAGTGGTAGCTGCTTCGCTGGAGGATCTCACAAATGGGCATGGGCCCACGAGGAGTTGGTTGTACCAGTTCCACCAGGAGGTGTTCCCAGAGGACCAGGAGGACTGGGTAGTGCGCCAACACTTAGTCGCATATCTACTGTGGTTGTTTGGGTGGGTGATGTTCATGGGGACTCACGCTGACTCCGTGGACAAGCACTTCATCCACTACGCGGAGCAGATCGCCGAGCTACCTGTTGAGGAGATTCTGCAGTACAGTTGGGGGTCGGCTGTTCTTGCGGCGACGTACGCTGCTCTATGCGATGCTTGCAACAGGAACAGCAAGGGAAGTTCTCTGACAGGATGCCCTCTGCTTCTAATGTTATGGGCGCAAGAGCGCTTTGACATTGGAAGGCCACACCTAGAGTCGTACGCAAGTTACGGTGTCGATGAGATGTATAAGTCTGGACTTGAAGACATCGACGATCGTCCCACCATGGGATCGCTGTGGACACACCGCGAGGTAAATTGTACATTGCAATGCATTTTTCATAGCACTTTCTTATTCTGCGCTTTATCTCGATTTATGGGCACTAATCACATATTTCATGCTTTTGCAGTCGAGGTGGGTGAGCGGAACGACACGTCGCGGGTACACACAGTTCGTGGCAGACTTCGATCAGCTTACGCTCGACCGGGTTCACTGGACCCCGTACACGCATCACGATGTCGTCGAGCGAGCACCGCACGGTCTTGCAGAGCTCTGCACGCGCGACGCAGAGCTCTGGAGGACCACTTGTCACCTCGTGCTGGACGTGCACGTCGAGCCGTACCACGTGCAAAGGGTACTTAAACAACTCGGCATGTACCAAGACTACCCTCCGAGAGATGGACGCTCTCTAGCTGTTAGCCTCCACAAGTAAGTACTTGTCCGATAATGTTATAGGCAAGTAGTGTGTTTTACCCCATTGTAGACGTTTCTTACGTGCTCATTTCAATGCTACGCAGGTACACCTGGAAGGGACTCGGTCTGTCCCACGAGGGGATCATTGTTCGGACGATCGCGCCAACGGTTGCAGAGTGGGAACATGCGGCGGAGCACTTGGTTCTCCAAACACCTCCAGACGACGGAGCTTCGTACGGACAGTACCTTCGTTGGTACCGTAGTGTTACGCGCTGGAGGTGTTTCCCGCCACAAGGGGAAACGTCTGTCCCTCAGCAGGCGTCGATCACGGACACGTTTGCCCCACAACCTCGAGCTGCGTACAACTCAATGGTATGTCGTTGCTTTCGTTGATTATCATAACATGTGGAACACGTTCAACTGTTCTAACGCCCTTCCCTATTCGTTCAATAGGCCGAGTTTGTGGAACAGGTTCACGCTGAGTCCAACATGTTGCTACAGAGACTGGAGACGAGGCCTCAGCACGTCAGGCAGGACGACGTGGCGTCCGTCCTTCGCAGTTTCCGTTCACGGGCTGCGGCGCTACTTCGTCGTGTCTCCTGTCGGAGCGCGCCTGATGTGGTGCAGCCTTCCAGGCGGGCAGGATCGCCACCACTACCACGACGCTCTAGTGTGGAGCAGTTCCGCTCCTCTACTTCACGTCGCCACTACGACGACGCCGGTCCATCGCACGCTCGGCCTTCGCTTCAGGAGACGCCTGACCCTGTCCGCCTAGGGAGATCGTCTGACTTTGGGGTTCCGGCATCG
This sequence comes from Oryza officinalis, assembly GCA_008326285.1. NCBI lineage: Eukaryota > Viridiplantae > Streptophyta > Magnoliopsida > Poales > Poaceae > Oryza > Oryza officinalis. The sequence continues at coordinate 18,517,712 of BDMV01000003.1, read as the reverse complement.
AGTATGCCACCACCGCGGCCTCAGGTACGGCACGTTTGCCTTGCTTAACATGCAGTTCATATCGTACTCAACCTCCATTTTATACCATATCGTAACCTACGCAACGTGAACAGCCACAGCAGGTGTACGATACCCAGGGAGCCTACGCGCAGCCAGACTTTCCCTACCTGCCGACAGGGGACAACCTGGCGCCCACACCGGGTTGGAGACTCTACGTTACTCCGCGCGCACTGGAGTCAGGGTACACACAGCACACAAGTAAGTATTGTTTACAACGTAGTTACCATCATCGTTCGCTTAATTTTTATGCATAGTTACTAACTATTATAATGTGGCATCGTCTCTATTTTGCAACAGGTTACGACTACGGGTTTTCCCAGGGGCATTCTGCAGTTCCTGCTGTCTCTCCTCGAACACAGTTCGTGGACGATTTCTTTGCAACGGATGCACCCGATGCGTAAGCTGGCATAGACTACTGGTACGGTGCTCATCCGGTCACGCAGCCTACGCAGCAGGGGGAGTCCGTGCAGCCAGAGGATGCCACTCCACAGCAGCCGGCACGACATAGGCACCCACCTGATAATTTGACCTATCCCACAGAGCAAATCAGACAACGTAAGAAGAGAGGGCCTAGCAAGCGTGCGAGAGGGGGGCATTCTTGACTTGTAGTGTTATTTATGTGCTGAATTATTTTTTTGTGCATTTACTACTCATGTCATATTATATGTATGAACTACTTCATGACATACACTTATTTGATAAACTGCCTTTGAATGTCTTTTCTACTTGTGCTAAAGTATCACTTCTTTTATATTTTTTTACAAGATTTAGAAAAAATTCACTATCGACATCATTGTGCTCACGCGTGGTTACAAACTACTTTCAACGCCTATGTCGTTTCGTTGTCGAAAAATTGGACACACCAAGAATACAATGCGAGATCGACTCCACATGCGCCTATGTCCTTATATGTAATAACTACTTATGCATATGACAACAAACTTCCGGCGCTTGGGTGTCGGGTCCATTACATAGCACAGTATACCACAGTGCACGGACACACTGTCAGTTCGACTTGTCACGATCAACTTTCGGTGCATACGTCCACTTTTACTTTCGGCGGTAATCAGGTGGACCCATCGTGCCCCATGATGTAGACATGTAAAGGTTTTCACTGCTATCTTTGGTGCCTACATAAGTCTCCATAACGAGCGATGCGGCACATAATTTCTTCATCTGTGTAGGCAACAAGCGCTACCACAACCCTTCATTGCACTAGCTTTCGACAATGGCTAGACGTCGGGGCGTTGAGGATCCCAACTGGCGTAGCGATCCTTTGGTATACCTATTCCCACCTTGGTGCGAGCGGTCTCTCTGTCTTTGCGGTGACCAATGCCAACTAATGGCTTCGAGGAATCAAGACACTCGAGGAAGGCGTTTCTTTAGGTGCCCTAACTATGACTGTGAGGTATTTTATTCTCTGCATATGCTTATTCAGTTTGAATGAGCGATTGTTTATTCTTCATCCAAATCTATTCGTCAGGCCCGCGCTACGGCTTGTGGATACATCGAGTGGGTCGATACACAAAATCCCGTTCTCGACCTAACCACTTGTGAACAAAAAAGACGCTGGTATTTCGCATCAGAAAGTCCTGAGAAATACTTGGCGTTCAAATTTGCTTACGAACAACAATGTCGTGAAGAACAGTGCGACTGGCGGGTGCTAACGATGGCACTCCCTCCATGGGAAGCCCGTCCAAAATGCAAATGCGGTGATCGTTGTCAGGTTCTCTGTTCCACCAAGCCAAGAACTTTGGGTCAGAGGTTCTTTGTTTGCCCAAATATTGTAGACGACGATTTCATGGTGAAAATATTTTCGTTTTCATGAATCCTTATTTTGTCACAACATTCAGTAACTTTGTTCGCTTCACGTCTATTCGTTTCTCGCAGGAACCGCCAAGAAGATGTCAATACAAAGAATGGATAGACACCAAAAAGGTTCTGAGTGATCCAACTTCCCGTGTGATGCAGCTTGAATTGCCAGAGCAATACATGTTTACTAAAAAGCAGTTTGAGAGGGGAGAGGGATCCTCACATAGGGGTTAGCTACTATCGGACAACTTACGTTAGTCAAATATGTGATGTCATGTTTCGTTGTCCCATTACTATATTGTCGTCGTGTTCAACTCTTGCATTACCTTCCTTCTAGTCCGAATCTAATCTTATCTATGTAACCGCAATGGAACCAGGTGTATCATGTTTAAATTATAGTACAACTTCTCCTTGTTTCGGTATGGTCATGGATGTGCTCAACATCAATTCTTAAAAAAAGTTTCTTCTCGGTTTCTAAAAACATGTTCTGTGAATTCAAAATTTTTTGAGTCCTCCGAAAACGATTTTCGGAATTTCTGAAAATAGACAGAACCAATTTTCGCTTCTGCAAATTTTTGGCCCTATCCAAAAGTGATTTTTGTAATTTCCCAAAATAACCGATAAGCAAAATAAGGTTCTGTAAATTAATAAATTATAAATGGATATATCTAAAATTATTAAATTAAAAATCCGATGTGTTTCTCCAAACATTCAATTAAAAATGGGTATTAATCAATTATAACAAAATTATATTTACAAAAACTACTTACAAACTTAATTATGAAAACAACTTACAAATTATAATTAATCAATTATAAAATATATGTCATTAATCAATTATTAACAAGTTAAAAATAACTCTTAACAAATTAATTTGAATAACTAAAAAACTATACTTAACAAGTTAAAAAAAAATAAGGCCGGCCGGCCCGGTCTGTCGAACGGCCGGCGTTCGACTGGACCGGTGGCCCGACCTGTCGAACGGCCGTCGATCGGGCCCTGTCGACATGCCGTGTGTCGACTGGGCCGTCGACCCGGCCTGTCGATATGCCGCGTACCGACAGGGCCCGATCGACTGGCCTGTCGTCCCTCCAACGTTCGATTTGGGTCTGTCGGATCGCCGTGGTTCAACTGGGCCTCTTTTTTGCGATTTTTTTGCAAAAGCCCACTATTTTTACGATTTTTCATTAAAATACTATTATTTCTAAAAAAAATATTCGAGTTCCGTCACCCTACCCATCACGCGGCCCTCACAACATGGGCACATGGCAACATGCGCATCAGCACATACCTGGCTCGGCTACTCCCGGGAGCACAGGACGTCTGGGACTCTGGACTGCCGCCAGCCAGCCAGGGATTTCGTGCTAGTAACAATTCTTGTAGTACGATGCAGTTTGGAGACACCTTGAATCAGTTTGGAGACAACTTTGAGCTGCACGGCCGCATCCATTTAACGGTTCACCAAAAGAAATACTCCATCATCCTAAATTATAAATTATAAGACATATATTTTTTTACACGATCTTTAATAATATATTTTAACTAATAATTTATTTCATATTATGTACTTAACGAACATGAAATTAGTATCACATGGTATGTACTTCAAAATATGAATCTAATTATATAATATGCATATTACTTAGCGTAGATATGGTTAAGCGTAGATATGGTTAGTATAATTATTACTCAAAAGTTATCGAGTTTGATTTTTAAAAAAAATATATTTTATAATTTAGTACGGAGGAAGTACGGTAATAACATCCGTTTGACTCAGCTTCACCAGTGAGACTGCAACAACCGGATCGCCAGATTTGTTCTTAATCATTGCAACAGAAGGAAATCGGTGATTAGCCAACTTCTAGCTCTAGGACAGCAACACTGCCGGCAAAAATTGTGCCCGGCAAGAGCTGCAAATTCTGCTTTACCATATGCACTGACGCTAATTCGGCCTGGGACCCTGGACTAGTGGACCGCGGCTTCACAAATCATAACTACAGATCATCCCCTGAAGCTAGTCTGGGCCAGCAAACACCATCCCCTCGAGGCAATGCAACAAAGCCACTCACTTTACTGTGCAACGAGACATTTTAGCATTTTCTGCAACAGTGAGCAAACTCCGAATAGCAAGCAAGCCACTTGGAGCTTAGATCTGACAAGATAGAGAGTTACATTCCTAAAAAAAAAGATAGAGAGTTATTAATATTGGTCCAAACTCAAAAGAATTAGACACCTGGGCTTAAAATAGCAAGATATACTCTACACTAGACAGCCACAAACGCACTGAGTGCCAGATGATGCCCATCATTCATTTGGACAACGTTCAGAGACATGATGATGCTATACGACTGTACTGTTGAGTAATTTCTATATGTTGATAAATTGTAACAATTCAAGAGATGAGTTAGATAGTACTGAAATGACAGCTATCAGCTATGAAGATGAACTATAAGCAGAATGCTATCTACAGAAACACTAAATGGAAGAAACGAATGATTAATCCCTATCCAATCAACTCCAATTGGCATAAACCGATTGCCGTTTGTATGAACTTTCTACAACTCCTGACTCATGAGATCAATACAAGCTGGAGTCAACATCCAGAGCCATGCAAATACAGGAGAGCTCAGCTTGACTTGGTTCTCATATCAAAATGATACATGGAAGACTGGTATCCTGAACCAAAAAAAGTACACCAAGTTAGCTCATGGCAAAGAAGACTAAAGAGCTAAACTACCGACATAGTGTTTCAAAACATATAAGGTTGAAACGTCAACCTTCATATTGAAGGCCAAAGAGAAATCAAGAGTCAAGGCTGAGCTATATATTACAGTTCTCAATAGCTTAAATTCTTTGATGAATTGGTAGGCGCATGAACAAGGAAAATTCAATTTCTCTAGCTAGCGCCTAAAAAGGGAATGGAACTCGTTGCCAATTTTACCTATCAATACAATCTTCTTTTATCCAAACATTTTCCTGAAATTGTCAGGTGAAGGTAATTTCATGCTATATCATGATTCACACAGCAGACCACATGCCTATTTTGTTATAAAAATATTGTAACACCGCATATCATAATCGTGTAATCCTACGATAAAAGCTAAGCCTGCTGTAATTGTGTGCCATGCTGCTTTTGCTCCGACAATGAGCATGTTAATACAACAATAGCATAGCAGATTGCAATAATATAAAGAAATAATTACCTTAAGACAATATAACCAGTCCAAGGTATATTGATGCGCAAAGAAAGATAAATGAGATGAAGCCCCTGAAACAGAGAATAGCAATTGCAATAACAAAAAGTTTTTAGTGCCAGGATAATCATCATACAATATCACAACATATAAGGACGTGACTGAATAAAGAGCACACCATATGACACCCCATGCACAACCATTGCAAGGACATGGGCAGATTTCAGCAAATTTCTCAGCATCACTTGAATGAACTCTTCGTGATATCAAGTCATCATAGATATCTAGATAAACACAACAGCATTACTTATAAGTGCAGTTGGTAATCCCATTGCTTATTCTATCATCAAATAACACCAATATGATTTTTGTTCTTACCATAGACTGAAAACAAGCTATTCATCACACCTGTAAGATGAAAACAACCATAAGAACTACTTTCTAACATACAATTAGTGTTTCCAATGAAAACCGAACCCCAAAAAAGGTATTCAGGGGGGAGGGGGGGGNGGGGGGGGGGGGGGGGGGGGGTCTTCAGTCTCACCAATGAATAAAATGACATACTTGAGACTATGGAATTTTGTAAATTCTTGAATGACCCAAACAATAGCAATGAATACGATGAATCCTGAAAAGCTTCAATGTAAATAAGCATGCAGCATAGCAAACTTCTAAATGAAGATGAGGTCATCTTTGTGCGTACCAATGCAGAGCCAGCGAAGAAACCACTGTGTGATCCAAGCAAGAGATAACAACACATGATTATTGCGTGAAAACAAGCAGCAAAAGACACTAAAAGAAATCGAAGTTGAAACAACAAAGTAGTGGGCATACATTTTTGGCAACAAAAAGAACAACGATTAATGCAAGAATGAAGCAACCCGCTGCAATTCTAGTAGTGAGGAGATTTGTGGAAGCCAGTATGAAGACCATTCCCCAAAATGATGAACCCAGATCTGCACATGGAACAAAACAATGACTTCACAATAATGAAACACCAAAGAAATAATTACAAAGTAATAGGATTGTGTATTTATATAAAAATTTCAAAGTAATAATTTCACTCTCTGGTTGAAAGGTATTAATAAAGCTATTGAGGTGTCCACAGGAACCTAGGACAGTCTAAACAATATAGTGAAAGAGATCTTTCAGACATTATCATCTTGATTGTTGTTTGTCCAGAACCAATCCCTTAAATATTGTGTACTAATCAATTTGAAAAATAGCGAAAGCCTTTTTTTTACAAAAGATGAACACAGCCAAATGAAGTTCACTGAAAGATTATCAGCATTTTGCATTTGTGTGTGCATGCAGAACTTGTGTGAGAAAGGAATACATAAGTGATATACATCCAGCAGGCAAGATTATCCAATATATGCCGCCCCGAGTTTGAGTAACACCTCCCTCATTAGCATGGACCTGCATGCCCTCAACCTGAAAAAGGCAATCGCATTTGAAGCAAATTTTATCAGGGACTATCAAAGTCCAGATACAGTAAAACACATGAAGCTAGCAAAATATTGTGGGTGACTAGTGAAGGAAAAGACCTTTCAAACCAGCAAAGCACTAGGAATTTTCGTAAATGTGGACCTAGTTTCAGAAAACAAATGGACAGCCCTAAACAAACAAAAGAAGATACTAAATGTCCAAAGTATTTATAACAGGGTTCAAGGAACTAAGTATTTATAACAGGGTTCACAGATAAAATTGGCGCTCTTCAACAATAAATTGCAATAAATTCAAGGAAGTTTACATGGAAAATAAGGGAGAAACAAAAGCAAAGCCTAGATGTGTGCTACAGTACACATAATAATCATATCTATACTAATATAAAAAGCAGCAGTTCACTTCTTTCTTAGATACACTCAAGAAAACGTACACAAAACATCCCACTCATTTCTCAGCCATTCAATCTATTCATCGGACGGCTCCAAATGGGTGTAGGAATGTCTCTTGCGATGCTACGGTGAACTCACCGATTCCCCCATCCCGCTGACACTGACATGCCACTACAACCGCCGCTGACCTCGCGCTTTCCCCGCCGCCGCGGCCTCACTGTCGAGTGCCCGAACGACATCTCCGCCCCAAACTCTGCTTAACCGCGTTCCGCGCACCTCGCCCACCCCGCGCTCCGCTTGCCGCGGTCCCGGCCATTCCATTAGTCCACCTCGCCCATCCGCGCCCTTCCTCTGCTCCACCTCGCCGTGCCGACCGCGCTCCGCTCGCGCCCAACTATCTGAGGCAGAGATGGATCGAATACCCAAGCCACGCCGCAATGGTGGAGATTTTCACTCAGGATGAAATACCCTCTCGCAGCTCAATCCAGAGCCCATCACCGCCTCAATCTGGAGCTTCCCATCACTGAGCCCGATCTGCAGCCTTGGTAGCTGGGCGTCCAAACCGGTCTGGAGCCCACTGTCGCACATCCGCTTGGAGCCCTCCAATGTCGCCCACTGTCGTCCTCAACCAGACTCAATCCATCTCTAAACTATCCTGCCAAGTGCCAACAGTCGATCTGTATGACTGTACCTGCTGCCCTGGGAAGGAGAAGGGGCACTTGGGGATCCGTCTCTTCTTCGTCGTCCAATCCTCATTCAAAACAGCCTACTTGTTCAGGTAATTAGTTACTTACTACCTTGCCTAATCGATTTTAAGCTGAGCTTCTGTCTATGAGTGTCTTGCGTAAGTAATATGCAATAGCTAGGTTGGTTTGCTCATGTACTTAACTGAACCGATGAACTCTCTTTCAGCCAATCTAAGTTGCAATGTTAGTAATTAAATTGTTGGTAGATTTCTTACTAATCGAAAGTTATGGTCCATTTATTTACCCTCTCTATCTCTAGATAGCGCCAATTTTAATTAAAAATCAGATGCAATGTGCTCTGAATTGAGGAGGCGGCTATGCAAACTAATTGAGATATAGCAGTGTTATTCAGGTTGTTGATGTTGCTGGTGGTCACCATCGTCCACAGCGTTGCATCTTCTGTTGCACACAGGTTTGTAGCACCAACATTACTATGCTGCCAGCATGCATAGTTTTTGAGCCCTGCAGTTGCTGACACAACGATTGAGAATTTCTCTGTGTACTGATGTTTTCTTTCGTTGTTCCTTTATTTTTTTTCATCCCTTTCAGGATGTATGTTTATGCGCAAAGGGTTGGGAATTCAGGATGATAGTTGGTGATCTCATGCAGGTATGAATCCATTACATTTGATCATCTCTTTCTCAATCATAGCAAGCATTCTTTTTTAGTTAATGCTCTCATTTCTGATCTTGCAGTTCCATGAATCTGGTTATTGAAATCCACTTCAGTCACCAATGTGCTCATGAGGTATGTGAAAATAAATTGTCTTTGGATTAATCCGCTTCAGTCACCAATCTTCTAATTAATTCTAGGCAGATTGTCTTTGGATTTTGGGACCTGCAATTCATTTGCTTCCTAATCCTGATAATGCTCATGTTCACAAATTTAGGAAATCACTTTTCTGCATTTCAAGGATTTTCTACACATAAATTTTAGTCTTCACTCTACACCTCTATTGCTGGTTGTACAATTCTGGGAGATGATGCTTTCGAACCAATGCTTTTTAATTGTGATTGCCAAATTGCTCCCAATTATGTCCCGTAGAAAATTTGATCTCGGTAAAGTTATAATTCATGCAGTAGATTTGAAGAAAATAACTGAATATGTGAATTCTGAAATTTCAGAGAAACTTCCAGAGATTTAAATTTCAAAAATTTGCAAAAACATAATGGTCACCCTGGTTTTGGAGCCAGGAGTACATTTATCACCAACATCACTAATGTTGTATTATAGTTTGTTCCCGATATCTAAAAATTTTCTCTTAATTATCAGCACCATGTATCTGAAGCTTTTATGTGCCATGGGATATTTTCTCCATTTTTACCCTTGAAGCTAATTTTTTTGTGTTGGTTTTTATCAGGTACATAAATTAGATAGACAACATTAAGAAGCTTGCATGGAGCAATGCCCCTGCCAGTCCATCACATTGTTTTTTTTTATTATTACCAAGTGTTAACTATCCCCGTCATCTCTCTCACAGTTCCTTATTACTAAATGCTAATCCATTGATTTAATTTCAGTTGTTGAACTCCTTTCCAACAGCCTATCTGTTCACAACAAGGATTACTAGGTGCAAAGAAGACTACCTAGGCCATGTTTAGGATTCTATTGCCTTCTTAGTCCAACTCGGTTATTTTCGTGGGGAATCATGTGGCTTTTTACAGCTTATAGCAAGGTAATTAAACTGGATTGTCATTTCACTTGTGAAGTTTATTTCATTGCTTTCTTGGTTATATTTCCTGCCATCACATTTTATACATTTAAAGTTAGGAATGAAGTGATGACTATCACTATTTTTGTTTCTTTCTATATTTATGCAACCGTGGCTATCAACTAACCAAGTTGTGGTATCTGATATTACTTTTAGAGCTGATGACCTACAACTGATAAGTACTTAAAGAATCATGAATTTGTGACTCAATTATATTGAAGTCCCTAACTTTTTTTAGTGTTCTTGAATTGTTTCTCTAGGAATTTCATGAACTCAGTAACTAAAGGCAATTCACAACAGTTATTTAAAGGCCCTCAAATTTTATCATTCAGCTGTAGAATATGAATTTGTTCCACAGGAGGAAATGCATGGTATAATCTGAGATGTTCTCCACTAACAGCCATGGCAGCGCCACCTAATTATCTGTTGTTTATTTTATATTGTGAGCAGTTCAAAGAATTGATCGAGCTACCATTTTATATGCTTTTTTTTTCAATTCAAAATTTTAACACTTGAGCAATCTAAAGGGCATAAGCACACCCACAAATTCCAAATCTGAGAATGGAATATCTGTGGTTATTAGTTCTTCTATTTTATAATGTTAGAATCCACATATAACAGACCTTCAGGTTCTTTTATCGTAACAATTGTCTCTCACGCTGATTCTCATGCATGTATGAGCATGTGACAGTATCAAGTTTTTGCTTTTCTGAGGTGTGACAGAAACATTCAAAGGCTGTGTTCAAGAGACATATTTGCTATTCTGTGTTAGTTTTTAATTGCTGTGGGCATGCACTTGTCAAGGAGGAGAGTGCAGTCTTGAACTATTTATAGTGATCAAGGACTTGCAGGTCAATAGTTTTTTGAATTTTCAGACTTAAGTGTAATGATTGGGAACTTGGGATTACACATAGACTAGAGAACAAAAATCAGGGCATTTCGTTTTTTCTCTGCATTTCCTCCCATTTTCATATTGTTCTTCTGCATGTTCTTTCCTGCAGATGTTAGATACTGTAGTGTACTAACTTTTTACATCACTTCTATCTTGCAGGTTAGCCATGAATTGAAAGTACACTGTCCTCAAGGGCACTGATGCATGTTATATCAGCAAAGAAGTTACATGGTTCGGCTACCTTTTCTCCTCTCTAATGGAAGTACTGAACTGAACTCGGTCTATGCTCTGGATGATAAAAGGAGAACATGTAGCAAATGTATGCTTTAAATTTGTAAGTATGCCTTTTTTCCTTCGGCTTTTGATACCTTCATGACAGATATGACGGGAGATGTGAATAGGAGGGGGTACTTTTTGAAGGATTTCGACTCATTCGGATGGTACTTCTCCACTCAAGAAAACATGATTCTTTGTATGACTCAGAGCAAATTTACTATAAAGGGTACTATACTGGTTATCAACAAAATGTATGCTTGTGGTTACAGTTCTATCTTAAACCACTGATTATTCTAGAAAAGTAGATTAATGGTGATAAACATTCGTGTTGAAAAGTTCTCATTCTGTAAGAAGTGTGGGTTACATTTTATACTAATTGCATCCCTTGTAATGGTACCTAAATAATACTACCTTCTTTTCAAAATATATGACGCTGTTAACTTTTCGCACAACGTTTGACCATTCGTCTTATTCAAAAATTTAATAAATATATGTAAAAGTATAAGTTAAGATTATATTTTATTTGATGATAAAACAAGTCACAACAAAATAAATGATATTTATTTTTTTTTTGAATAAGACGAATGATCAAATGTTATGCGAAAAGTCAACAGCGTCATACATTATGAAATGGAGGGAGTATCAACAAGGGTTAGTCTTTTTATTACAAAACCATGTTCCAGTTTACATTCAAAATGGTGAATGCATTGATTGGATTTTGCGTGTTCATTGTTGAGTTTGTAATGAATATTGAAGAAATCTGTTGATCAAAAGATTTTATGTTTATGTTGTAAAATGGAAATAAAATAATGTGTTCTATTTTTTCACTATTATTTTGAATAAAAATAAAAGTGAACAAGGTAGCTTTTTAAAATGCGAATACTAAGATTTATTAAAAACGTGCCTTGCACGTGCACGATTACTAGTAGATTCTAATACTCCAGTTCATTAACACAGTGACATTCAACTAGAATGAGTGTTGGTTATGATTGACTATAACAGACATATCCACGGGCTATAATTTACACCTAATCCTGCAGTTATCTCCCTACTGAGGGATTGTGGATGCATGCATTGTTCATATCATGCAACAAACAATTTAAGGCAAGATTCAATTTGAAGTCGCCTAGCAACAAACCTCTGGAGTATAGGAAAATTCCCATGTGGCCGAACATGAGCATTCTATAGAAAATTTACAATCTTTCAACAGAACTCCACAATTGAATGATGATGAAATGTGCACTTGTGCAGTTGTGGAAAATGATACTTGTGGATAAAAGGAGGGAGGAAAAAAGGCTACTTCCCTAAGGTTCAGATTCTAATTGAAATCCTTCTTTCTGAACGAATGCAAAGATGCATAGTATACACTCAGCTAAGCAAACATTCCCCATCTAAAAATAAATAAAAGTAAGAAAGCCCTCCACATTATGCGATATGGGATCAATCATCACTATACCTACTTTTGCTGAAAGGTACCAAATCACCTACCAAATACCAACCCAAAATGATGGGCAAAACCTCCCCTGATTCCCCCCATCCACGATCAAGTCCAATCAGACCTCTCGATTACTACCATCAATTCGAAGAATTGCAATGACACACCAAGCACAACATATCACACAACAATCCGCGTAATACCATTAAAAACAACAGCACAATCCATCTGCAGGACGCGAGAAATAGCGCAGTAACAAGTATAAGGCGTGTGCTTACATCCCCGCAGGTGAGCTTGCAGGCGAGGGCGTGGCTGGTCTCGTGGAGGAAGACGGTGATGAGCTTGAAGGGCGTGAGCAGGAACGTCCTCCACAGCTGCAAACCAAGGCAGGGCAAAAAGAAAAAAAAAACCACAACGAATCCGAATCAGAACCCACCCCGAGCTCTCACACCAATATCCAGAAGCAACACGACCAAACCAAGCAAAGCAGGTACAAGGGCAGAGGGTGGCTGCTCACGAGGAGGCTGACAACGGTGGAGACGCCGATGGCGGCTATGAAGACCTTCTGGTTGTGGTCGCAGCAGCCCTGCAGCTCCCAGTTCACCTTCACCATCCTCCTCGCCCGGCGGCGCCTCCTCCTCCTCGCTGCAGATCTGCCTTGCTAGCTGCCTCCGCCTCGAGGAGAATGGGGGAGAAGAAGAGGAGGCAGGAAAACACGAGGAAACTGAAACCGTTCGAACAGGTCGAGGAAATTGGACCTTGGTTGGAGCGCGAGGAGGAGAACGAAACGTGCGGGCACAGAAATCGAGCGCGTTTTATGGCCGCGGCTGGATTACACACATCACGGCCATTAGTGTGGGGGCCCACGCAATAATCTCCAGACAACACGACTCGAGAGTTTGACTCGTTCGTTCACAGAGACGACCACACATGCGCTGTGAGCCTGGGATTGGTAGTGTCTGACTTACGTGGCACGGTCTAAGAGTGTTTTAAAAATTAAGCTTTGAAAATGAACTTTTCCTACCTGTTGCAACCGCGTTTTTTCTACCTGTCTCCCTCCGATTCGCTCACTTGTCAAGTTCTCACCGGGTGAGCACGTCATCGTTCGGCGTTTGGACTAATCCCAGAGATGTGGATTTACGCGTGATACGGACGAACGGAGTGGAAGTACGATTATTCTTCGGGATGAACCTCTCAGATGTGTCAAAGTTAGATGGGAGTGAGTGAACCAGCAAGTAATAGCGTCACTGTCCGGGGGTTTCCATGTCGGGACTGAGTAATCGTGATGTCTCAGCTAATTGGGTTGTTTTGTTTGATCGCCTTACAGAGTGTCGTGTGTTGAATGCGACCAGTGGAAAAGATGTCATAGAAGTTTCAGCTTGATGCACTCATGAAATAAATCTTCGAGGCGACCAGTAGAAGATTAAAAGAGACACTTTCGTGGCGGGATTTTGCTTGGCATCCATCCCATTTTCAGCAAATGATGATCTTATAGGGATCTTCTGCCCTCAAAACTGGACATGCTTAGGCAATGGCCGAAAAGAGGGAACTTCGATACAAAGCGGTGAGCCGTAATTTTTGTGCTTTTTGGCTATGTTCTGGCGAGACCTTTTGGTCCGTTTGAAAGGCTGTGTTAAATCGTTCCAAAAATGAAACTCTTAGGCTGTGTTGTTCCAGCTCACTTTTTTCATTTTTCGCGTGCACGTTTTTCAAACTATTAAATTGTGTATTTTTTAAAAAAAATTTCTATATAAAAGTTATTTTTAAAAATCATATTAATTCATTTTTAAAAAAATTAATAAATACTTAATTAATCATAAAAAATATGTCGCTCTGTTTTACGTGCGCGAAAAATGAGTTTTCAAACTTATGTCCCGAACCCAGCCTTAATCCCTTCTTCTCCCGGGATGCACATGCACCCAGCGTGGCTGCACTGGAAAGCTCAGCTCAACTAATGCGCTAATGGTGTCTGGCTCTTGTCGTTCTACGGCTACGCATGCTTCGAGACATTTGTTATAGAATTACGCCTATGGGGAAAGAAGTCGAATACTAACTGTTTATTTTTTTAAAAAAAATCGCGAGGTTTTATGTGCATAAAAATTAGTCCGGAGATGATCCAGCAAGCCCCATTTGGTTCCAGAGTGACCATTGTTACCAGCAAATGATTACGCCGTAGCATTCCTAAAAAGTCTCTCAAACAAATCAACCTGCAGGTTTTGACAATTTACTTCTCTTCACTCCGAGAGTTCAGAGGAAGCCAGCCATAGGCTGCGTTCTGCTGTGTTAGGACTCAGCCTCGAAAAACGGAACTACTCGTTACTCCCTTCGTCCCAAAATACTCGTCGCTTTGTGTTTTTTTTTATAGTTTGATCATTTGTTTTATTCAAAAAATTATGGAATTATTATTTATTTTTTTTGCGACTTGCTTTATTATCAAAAAAATACTTTAAGTATGTATAATTCTTTTTTTATATTTGCATTAATTTTTCAAATAAGACGAATGATCAAACGTTACGAGGAAAAAATCAAAGCGACAATTAATATGGGACGGAGGAAGTACTCATTAGTGTATTAGTATATGATTAATTAAGTATTTACTAAATTTTTTTTAAAAAAATGAATTAATATAATTTTTTAAAGCAACTTTCATATACGTTTAACAGTTTGAAATACGTATATGCAAAACAGCAGGAGAGGAGTTGATAACACATGCTGCCGAGGAAAACGAATTTGAGACAGTCTGTGGGCCGAACAACTTTCAGAATAAAAAAGATAGCCCACAAACACAGAGCAGCCCACAGAGAAGTTACCTGGACTCTGTCCATCGTTGCGGCCGGATGGTATCTAACCGTGTCGACCAAGGCACACCACGAAGGAATAAGTTCACTTTACATCTCTTAATTTGTCGTCGAGTCCAAAATTTATCTCTAGACCATAAAATCGAATACAACGTATCCCTCAGCTTACAAAACCAATGCAAACAAGATCCCTCGACAGTATTATCCTCGGTTTGACTGATGTGACTCCTTTGACTAGGTATTCGTCCCACGTAGTATTGATGTAGCGTTTACGTGGCAATTCGGTACGAAAAAATAAAAAACGTGGGGGCAGTTACACACAAAATAATTAAAAAATATGGGGCCCATGTAACCCCACAGTCATCTTCACTCCTCCCCTCTTCTCTCTCCCCCTCTCTCTTCCCTGCCAGGAGAATGGCGAAGCGGGTGGCGACGAGCGAAGCAGGCATGTGGAGCGGAGCACCTTGTTCGGGGTCTCGAACGCTGGGTCCATGTGTTTCTATAGCAAGATGAGCCCGTTGGAGACCACGGTGCCGGCGAGCCTTGCTGCGAACCCCACGGTAAAGAACGTGGCGCCCTTGGACACGAGTGTCGTGACGCGGGAGCCCAAGGAGTAGGCACCGGCCTCAAACATGTGGCTAGGGAGGCCCGAGGCGGCAGCCGAGGCGCTGGTGGTGGGCGCGAAGAGGTACATGAAGACGAAATTGAGGATGGATCCGACGACGAGGATGGAGAAGACGAAGTCGAGCTCATTGAGGCCGAAGTTGGGGTGGGACGTCATGTCCTCGAGCACACGAGCGCTAATGCCGACGAGCTCCTCCATGAGCACCTTGAACGGGAACTGCGGATCCGTGGCGACGCAGGCAGCCCACCTGGCGAGGAAGATGGCGAGGATGCCACTGCAGCTGCCCCTGTTGTCCCCGAAATCTGCAATGTCGCCAAATCCATTCGTCCACTCCGCTCCGCGTGCTTGCTCTGCCCGCCACCGCTCGCTTCGTCTAGCCTGCTTCTCTCCGCCATTCTCCTAGCAGGGGAGAGAGAGAGAGGATAGAGAGAAGAGGGGAGGAATGAGGATGACATGTGGGGCCACATGGCCCTCACCATTTTTTATTATTTTGTACATGTAACTGACATGTAGGCCCCACGGTTTTTATTATTTCTCTGTACCGGATTGCCACGTAAGCGTTACGTTAATGACACGTGAGATTAAGACCTAATAAAAGGAGCCACGTAGGCGTCATGTCAATCAAAACCGAGGCCAATACTACCGAGGGACCTCATTTGCACTGGCTTTGTAAGTTGGAGGATGCATTGTATCTGGTCAGCCAAAACTGGGGACGAATTTCAAATTCAATGACAAATTGAGGGACCTAAAGTGAACTTATTCCCATCACGAACGCACTAAACTCTCTCGGTGGCCATAGGTCCACAGCCCCCACAGGCGGCCGCTTTGAGCATGGCCCGGCGGCAAGGTGGCAACATTGCATCGGTAACGTCGACGTACTGCCTACCAGGTGACGGTTGTGCCCTGTGTCTCGCGCTCTCGTGGTGTGGCCTCGCCACCTTTCGGTTGACGAGTACATCGAACAAACTAGTCCATTCATAATTTATGGCGTTTTGAATATGGTTGAAGTTGAACTTTTATAACTCTAACTATTAATAATTTTAAAAAAAATTTACTTTAAAAACGCTTGAACAACTATAGTAAAAGTAAACTTGTTTTTATATATTATATATATTATAATAAAAAATTATAGTCAAATATATATTTTGAAGGTCGTGTTATCGTTTAAAACGTAAAACGTAAAGAATTATGAAACTGAGGGATTACTAGCAGTAATTACGATCGAGCGTTCGTGCGGCATATGCCCGTGTGAATTTCGCCGATGACCATCCTCTGCCGGCGTCCGGGCATCGAGCAGGAATGGCAGTATGGTACAGGTTGATAGATAGGAAGGAGTGAAGGACAGGCCTGACCGACGGCTGGGCCAGGCCAGCCGAGACGACGACGGCGACTCCCCCGACGACGACAACGGGCTCGATCGCGGGGCGTACGGGGCCGAACACACGACCCATCTTCGTTACGGGCAGCTCGCGCACTGTCGACTGCTAATGCTGCATGATACCTGCATGCTACCTCCCGAGTCCCGAGCAGTCACGACGAATAGCGGGGTCTCTGTCTGCTGCAGATCTCGCGGATTCCGATCCCCCAAGCACAGAATCCTGTCAGGTTTTCCTTGTTTGGACTAAGCGCTATTCCGTAGCTTCCGCCCAAGACATCCTGTCGCGTCCCTCGCGGAACTACTCACCATACGTTTTTTACGCCCACAGTTTCCATCAGCCTATACTACCATCTCCTCCCTCCTTCCCGTGATCCCGTCTTCTGTTCATCTCCTCCTCAGATCACAAAGATGCTGACGACTGATCGAAGCACTCAGTCCGATGACCCTCCCACTAGCCTAGCTTGTTTTTTTTGCCTCGCAACGCGAATTACAACTTCCCCTCAACCCCTCCTGCATTACAAGAAGAAACGTCTTTAATCTCTGTAAATTGCAAGACGACGACGCTAGGTACTCCCTGCGAGAAGCTAGGCTGAACCGTGATCTCGGAGATAAGATTGATGATGGATACAGTTCTGGAGCTACATATAGCCAATATAGCGATGATCAGATGGCTGCTTCCAGCTTGCCAACCCCTGTACACGCACGAACCACCATATATATCCAGCACCCTGATCGATCAACCTCCCATACTCTTATTTCCTAAGTACAATAACATCTAATTAATTAAGAACTAATGAAGGGATGCATGCTAGCTTAATTATCACAATTAACTGGCTAGCCACACGCATGTGATCGATCTCCTGGCCTGGTTAATCAATCAGGAGCTGCTCACGCCTCCCTTTTCTGATCTCAACTGCTTGTACTTGTCGAAGAACTCCTTGTTCTCCTTCTCCAGCTCCTTCCACACTGCATTAGTTTACAGAGACAAGCCGATCCCCAACAAGTTAGAATACAACCAGAGAATTCAAGATTTCAGACGACAACCGAATTGAATCAAACTAGGCAATTAGCTAGACGACCTGTGGAGGTGACGACGGGCTGCACGTCGGCGCGCTTCGACAGCGTCTCCATGCACTCCTCCATGCTCATCCCGAACGTCATGCATTTCTCTATCAGGTGCTGCACCTGTAAACATATCACACGGAGATTTAATTAGGACAAACACCATTCGCGCTTAGCCGAAATTTCGCAAAACGATCGATAGTACCAACGATTTATATGCCATCCTTGGCGGTCGCGGCCTCTCAAGAAAATTCGGGATTCTGGTAGTGAACTGATTTGTACAAGCAGTGCAATGATGTATATATAGAAGTTTTGGTCGATCGATCTCGTTAGTTCTGCGTCGTTGTCAATATATAGAAGTTAGAGAAAGATCCCGCAAAACCTACGCTGGGTAACACGAGATTTGCCGGTGTTAAAATGAGTAAACTGCAGTCGATGATTGCTCAGAATGGAATTGCTAGTCAGCTGAATAACAGATGAGCCACGAGTGTTTCAGAATTCAGAGATCAAAGACAGATAGAGAGATGGAAGATGATGAATTGCGTGTAGAGATTACCATGTGGATGTAAGAGGCAGGGGAATCATCTCCCAGAGCCATTCTCTCCTCTCTCCCAATTAAACGACTAGTGCTTTGAACTGACCTCCTCCTCTTCCTTCCTCCCTCCCTCGGTCCCTTTTTTTATTCTCTTCTTCTGTTCTTCCTTTGGAAGTCTATGCCTCCGCTGCAATCTCCTTTAGCGTGTTGTGTTGTGTGTGACGATAAGGCGTGCAGAGTCGACAGGGAAGCGCCCTATATATACATGCAGCATGGATGAGGACACCGCCCGGCCCCGCCCGCTCGCTGCACCGCGCCCATGCACCGCTCACCGCAACTGTGGCGCCGCACTGCTTCACCCGTGAGGCGGCGGTGCATGGACGCGGTGCAGGGAGGCGGGGAGGAAAAGCGGGGCGAAGGGTTCACGTGGGCGCGGGCATGCGATTGGAGGAGAGGAGATTGGCGGGGGGACGGGAAGGGGCTTAGGGCGTAGGCTGATGCGGCCATGCGGGGGGAAGGAAGAAAAGACGAGAGGGGCAAGCGAGATTGGAAAGCGATGTGGACGTGGCAAATATCTCCAGAGAGAGTGTGGGGGTGGGCCCGGGAGTAGGAAGAGGCCAGGTGGACATGCACCTCGCGCCTTCACGTGCCACATGGCCCCGCCAGGCCGCGTCGCGACGGCGAACATATCGATCGGGTATTCCCCTGTTTTTCCCTTTCTCTCTCTCTTACCCTTCATGAACTGCTGCCCCTGGCCTTCTTCAATTCACTAGATTCTGATAAGGTATGATTGAACTTTCCTGTTCGAATCCTTAGTCGAGAAACTAAACTGTTTCTTTAATTTTTCTTAATTCTTGCGTGCACGTACTCTTCTGGGCCAATATGAACTTTCTCGTCTGCTCGGCCATGGTGGAGTTAACCTGGTCACGAAATCATGATCCATCTTCCCTAAAGGAGATTAAGACGGCATGGAAGAAAGTAGGTGGAGTCGGACCGACAGATGGTAATTAAAAGCGCTTGAAGCGACAACCGGCGTGCTGTTTGTAATGTCACGTTTGGTCGGGTTGGATGCGCGGTCATTTTTGGTGGAAACACGCGCCGCGCGCACCGCCTGCTCACGCACACCGTTTGTGCTATTCTGCATTTCAACCCCTTGTCGTGCGCGCGCGAACGTACTACGGTGCACACGGCGAAGCCAATGCCGAGAGGCTTGGTGAGTCCGTGAGCGCGCAGGAAACATACTCTCGCGTGTTAAGCGATCGCGCGGCAGCGGCACACGCGTCGATCGGTGGCAGCACAAATTGAGCCGCACACACAGGATCACCGGTGCAAAAGCATATGGGGACCCGAGCAGAGCCCAGGCCCAGGCGCAGCGGGCGATAGCGAATTAGCGAGAACAGGACAGAGAGAGTCGTAGCGCCGACGTGTCGTGCATGCGCGGATGCGCATCTGTCGTGGCGGACGGTCTCGACTCGACGTCTTCCCAGTCCCAGCGGCCAGCGCGAGCGCGCCTAGCCGAATCTGGATATGGGTTCGTGGTCCTGCTGCCTGCATGCACGTACGGCTGCACGCACCCCTGTTTCGTCTCGTCGCAGAGCGAGCCCGAGATGCGTGCGCCAACGTGTGACAGCGTCCTCGCTCTATCGTACGTACGCGACGGCGCTCTCTCCTTCGTTCTCGTACGTGCTGGATAAGGCGAGAGCCTCTCAAGGTCTCTCAACTCTCAAGCGTGTCTAAGGCTGAGTTCTTTTCCTCCTCTTCCGACTCATCACTTTTTTTTCACGTGTACATTTTTCAAACTATTAAACGATATATATTTTTGTAAAAAGTTTCTATACAAAAGTTGTTTTAAAAAATCAAATTAATCTATTTTTCAAAAAAAATTAGCTAATACTTAATTAATCACGTGTTAATGGACCGTTCCATTTTCCGTGCGCGGACTATGTTTCGGGAATTTCATGTAACGAACACACCCTAAGTCTTTAAACAGGTTTTTTCTTACCACTGGTAACCATATTTATCATGGGATACGTACCTAAAGCCTTTAGATATGAAAAAAGAATTTGAGCCATAAGAAGACGAGGATCTATCATCATATAAAAAATGATAATGGTTACCGACGATAAGGTTTGAGAAATTTTGACCAAATTTATTTTTTAAAAAAACCAAAAAATCATGGATGTAGTTTTTAATTTTTAGTGACAGATGGTAAGATATTTTTTTAAAAAAAGAGTAAGATAAAATCAAATTTTAAGACAAAACCGACAATAGTTTAGAAAATGAAAAAAATCCGATTATATTGTGGACTCTATTGTTTCAATTACATATCATTATATTGTGGATTCTAATGTTGCAGCTACATGTGACATCATCATTGTGCTTTTAAATGTAAGGTTGTTGAATTATTATATTATGAATTATTGAATTGCTTCAAAATCTATACCTAGAAAAAGGCAATGCCAAATTTTTCTATTTTATATTATAAGTTAGGTTTGCAAGCATTCTATATATTTTTTATAATTATTTTGAATTTCTCCACACATTTAGATGTTTTTTTAACTTTACTCTTTTCCTACCATACTCAATACGAAAGCCACGTCTCATATCACGGTTGTCGTGTCAAAGCCGTGCTGTAATCACGTCCAAACCATGAAACCGTTAAGATTTAAATTCAAATGTTCAGTTTTTGACTATTATCATGAAGGAGCGATAGCCCGATCCAAAATGAACAAGGTAAGCCGTGGTCAACCTGTACGCACACATCGTCGCTGCACGCGCGCCACCGCGCTAGTCACGTCATCAGAGAGAAGTGATACAAGTAAAAACATTGAGCGTTGTTCCATCACACGCGTCCAACAAGATAATCCTAGATCTGTGTGCAGATACTTAGCATGGGCACTACTGGTCAGTTCATCTTAATTTGCATTTGATAAAAAAAGATTTCCTAGAAGTCGTCCCTTCAAACATTTTATAAACGTATTGATGATTTATATAGGACCTCAGGGTTAAACCATATATCCCTTGTCATTACACTATCAAATGTATCTCTTAATTTTTATTTGATCACTCGTTCTTTTTCTAAAAGAAAAAAATACAAACGCTTGAAAAACCATATTATTAAAGTTTATTGCGTGTAAAATATAACCATGAAACTTTCGTCCATTGTGGCCTAACTTTTTCTAAATTACCCGTGGCTAAAATTAGAACAATGAAAATTAAAATTACCAAGTAAACACGAACGAAGGGAATAAATAAGTAACGAACCAAACACACGAACCACCATCCAACCGATACAGTCCAATGCCAACGGCCAACCCGTGCCAGGTGACCAGGTGATCAGGTCCATGCGTAGCTAGCTAGTTATAGCCCCTAAATCCTGGAAAGCAAGAAACGTTCCGACACCGATGGATCAAGCGAATGTCTTCCTGTGGAGATAGAGCACGCGTGACAGCTCGAAGCGAAGTGACGTTCTGCTCGAAAAGTCCGTTGTATGAACCGGGCAAGGCCTATCTATGCTGATTTCGCCTTTTGTTTCGGAGTGAGAGGAGGCGCACCGATTTGCCAACTGATGGTACGAGCGAGTACGGGATTTCCACGAGGAAGAGAGGGGACAGACGGGGAACGGGGAAAAACGCGCGACGGTGGGCTCACGTACGTGGGCCTCTCGCGGCCGGGGACCTCCAAATAGTCCAGTGACCAGTGAGCCCCCGTTTCTAATGAGATGGGCCACAGGCCGCGCCGGGTCTGCAGAAATGAGAAATCGCGTTTAGAGCTGGATCTGATCAACGTGGTTAAGGTCGGCCCGTTGTTCGGTTAAGCTCGCCGTATTTAAAACGAGTCCTACCCNCCTACCCCTCCCCCCCCCCCAAAAAAAAGAGAGAGACAACAATGGTAACGAATAGAGTAGAATAGAAAAACACGTGATTTTGACTAAGTTATCGAATACTCAGATCCATTGTCGAATCCTACTCAGCATGCATACACAGTACAGAAGATGACAAAAACATGGGAAAAAACATAGCAATAACCATTTGGATGAGCCACATGAAAACTATATGAATTGATGGGAGAAACAGATTCAAAGAAAGCATTTTAAGAGGTTGGAGTTGTTGCTAACTTTTCTTCAAAATTTACACGTATTGAGCATTTTAAAGAAATTTTATAGTGTTTGGGAAGCACCAATCCTTTGTTTCAAAAGTCAATAGAAACTTTTTTATAGGAAGCGTCAATCTTTTATAAGATTGAAACCCTATAAAATTTCTCCATAAATCATGTGTTTTAAAGACGGGCTAATTTTTTAAACAACACAAAACACATACTCTTCCCATCCTAAAACAACATTATTTTTACCTTTCTTGTTGTTCCAAAAATAAGTTTATCTTTGAATAATCATTGAATTGAAATTTGTGACAGTAGGAGACAAATGCATTGAAACTAGATTAATTATGAGACCATTATATTGGGACTTGATAAAATAGATGGTATTTTAGTTTTTTTTAATGTACGCGTGGGATGATGAAAAATAAACTTATTTATTTTGAGATGGAGTTATACAATGAAAAGTAGCATCACTTTAATGGTGCTTTTTTTCATTCTTCATGACTGAAAATATAAAACTATCATTACTCAGTGGCCTGCTACACGTAGGCAGTAGTCTTTCACGAGCTAACCTAGCAATAGTGGTAGCTTCCATTCAAACAAACAAAGAGAAAGAAATAAACGGTAGCTGCTGCTTTTACAAGAAGAAACATTTCAGAATTCTGAATGCGATTCTAGTTTCAATTGCAGCAGCCTCTGGAGGAAAGCACATGTGCGTACACGCGCATGGGTACGCGCGCGAACAAAAAAAAGCGCGTGTGTACTTAATTAATCAGGTCGTGCCAGTAAACATGCTTCCAGAAGGATGGTCCAAAAATGTTGTTCTAGAATCTATAGACGAGCCACCAAACAATGAGAGGAGATCGTTGGTTTCCAAATTGCGCTTTGTGCCTTAGTTGTCAAAGACCGTTGCTATCAGAGGCTGCTCGCGGTCAACAAAGAGGACAGCGTGGAGGCCGAATAATACCACGGCTACCCAGCAACCTGACTGTACCAGGCTGCTTATAATTTGTACTGCCAGGTTGGGGGCTAAACAATTGTACCACTGGCCTACTGTTATTACGACCGTGTACTGTATAATGTAGGAGTAGCCCAGCATTATTGTGCTTTAGTAGAAACAAACACACATGACAAGATATGATATGTTGGGAGACAAAACTGGAGATATCTTGAAACCATATAGTATTATGAAGTGAATGATTTCATAGTAGAAACAAGCTCACATAACAGAGATTTTACTAAGGGTGTGTTATCTAAGACCTAAAACGGTATGATTTATTAAAGAAATTTTGTCATCGGCATTTCTTTAAAAAACTCTTTAAATCAACTTATCAACTTTCTAATATTTAATCTTTTTATTTATGCCCTTAAATAACTGCCATAAACTCAGCTTCACCATCAAAACTTCAGGACACATCCTTGCCGGTATAAAGTATGAGAAGAGTATAGAATGAAAAGAGTTGAGTGCCAAGCCAACGAAAGACCATTGAATCCATAACACTATAATAATTCAACAAGACGTATTTTTTTAATATTTTGCAATATCAATCCAACCATATATTAATAAATAAATATTTCTAAGAACTAGGCTCCGAATAATTATTTCTTTAAATACCAAAGAATAAATACGAACTTACTAGCATCTAATATTGATAAGAGAGAAGAAACGATCAGAAAAAAAAATGTGGAGGTGATTTGAAGGCGAGCCGAAAGGAGCACCTGGTAGGCTGGTAGTTCCTAACCACGGCTACAATGTCGTTTTCAATGTTTAAAAACATATATATCTAGAAATCAAATATAGTCACAACTATGACAATCTACACATAATCGTGAATTGTTGTTTATCATTTTAAGAGCTCTGGCTACTAAAAAGAACAAACCAAAGCTAAAATTTAAATTTTAAAACTTAATTTCAAAGTTAATTTTAAGATATTTTTAACGCAGTTTCTTTTCCAGCATTTGCTTTTAATCACTAGGAACACACACATACATACATACATATACATATATATATATATATATATATATATATATATATATATATATATATATATATATATATATATATATATATAAGTTTTACGCTGAAATTATTTTTTTCGTTAATAAGCTATTACGATTTATAATAAGTTATGAGCAATCAATAATAAGAAGCTAAAACCTATAGACTCAGAATATAGCCATCAAATATAGCAACGCATGGGCTTATCATAGTTTCATCAATGCAGTACTGATAATTCTATTCTCCACAGGGCCGGTGTCACATGAACAAAGCAGCCGATCCTGGCGCTTCCACCCTGGTGTGTCCCTAGCAAGCGAGGAAAGCTAACCAACACAGCTCATACCGCCCAAGCGCACGCGGGCCCCGCCATCTTCGATGCCCACGAGACTTTCCGCACCAATCCCGCCCGTCGAATTTTAACCCCGTCCAAAAATTTTCCACACGCCGCCGGAAACACGTAACCGCTCTCCCCCCACCCTCACTGCCTCATGGGCCCCACCACTCCGTACGCGCCAACACCCGAGCCCACCTATCACAGTGACAGGTGGACCCCTGCGTGACCATGGTCAGGCCAGCTTTGCACCCGACCCCCAAGCAGGAAGGCCACCGACGCGTGGGCCCCCAGTCCCCCACCCCGCCCATCACACTGCAATCACACAGGCCTCCTTCGGCCCCTCCCTCTCTCTCCCCCTCTTTCCTACCCGCACGCCAGGAGAAACCCACGCACGCACAACCCACCCACCCCACCCACCCNACCCACCCGGCAGCGCCGCGCCTGCCTCCTCTTCGCCGGCGACGAGCCGCCGCCGCGTCTCGCCGGTCGCCGCTCGCCGGAGGGGGGAGATTCCGCTGTGGCGTGGGTGCACTCTCGTGTGGGAGACGCGGCCGAATTTCTCTGACCGGGTCTCCCTTTAGAGTTGCCGTGTGCCACCGAGAAGCTTTCAAAAGAGGCATTCAGTTTTGTGGCGTTGGTCTCGTCGCGGAGGCTGAATTTAATCGGAGCCTCGCTGGGGGGGAGCGACCTGGTCGCCGCCGCCGCCGCTCGTCGTTGCCGTCGAGGGGAGAGAGGAGAGCTGATGAGCTCCTCCGAATCCTAGGGTTTTTGACCGTGTCCTCGAGCTCTGCAAGGCTTTGGAGTAGTTGATGATGCCGACGGGGCTGTTTGGATGGGCGTCTCCGCATGTGCAGCCGCTTACCCCGGTGTCCGAGGTGTCGGAGCCGCCGGAGTCGCCTTCGCCGTACGGGGATGGGCCGGCGGGGGATGCAGGGATGGGGGCGAGGGAAGGGGAAGGCCTCGGCCCCGGCGAGGAGGAGGTGGAGGACGACGAGGTCGAGCCCCCGCCCTCCGCGGTGTCGTTCTGGAGGCTGTTCGAGTTCGCCGACGGAATCGACTGGGCGCTCATGGTCGCTGGCGCGCTTGCCGCCGCGGCACACGGCGCTGCTCTTGTTATCTACCTCCACTACTTTGGCAGGTCCTTGAATTTGCTCGACTCTGAACGGGTTGAGTCTGCTCTCCACGGCCGTAGTGATGAACTCCTTCACCGGTTTAAGGAGGTAAGCTGCTGCTTCAGATGCCGTTGGGTTAATTGTGCACTGCTTGTTGCATTTTGGATTGAGATGATAGAATGGTAATTTACTTAGGTGGACCAGCTATTCCCAACTTCCCATAGTATGATTCTTAGATCACTGGAAATTACCGCTCTTAGGAATTAGTTTTGATTAGCTTCTGCCATATTGCATTGTCTACTTATGACTAGTGCCACATCTAAATGAGGTTGCTCTTGAAATATTGAGTTTAAGACTGGAGGCTTTACCAGCATTACATTGTTCCCAGCATGGCAGAAATCTTTTTTTGGGTGCCATATATACAACTTGGATTGCATATCACTTAGGAGTGCATTTGAAAATTTTCTGATACAGAATTTTCCATTACTACTATACATTAAAAATAGGGTGGTTGGCATTAACTGATAAATTATTGGCTTTTGTTTGCCAGTGATTGCTACTGTAAGGCAGATTTGGGGTTGTGTATTATGGGTATTTTGTATGATATAAGTGTGACCAATGTATGAGTTATATGTTGCTTGTGTTTTATCAAATCTGAGAAAATGAACTTCTGAGATTTGGAGTATTGCGTGGTGGTGCACCTTTCATATTGAGTTGTGATTAACTTTGCTGGCATGTTGGGAAAACACCTAATTGGATGCCTTCTTGTTGTAGTCAGGCCAGTGAGGAGGCTTGCTAGTGGACCACAGTGTAATGGGTTCTGTTGTTATTTGAGTTCTAAGTAATGCAAAATACTCCTGTGTCTAATGAAGATACCAAGGGCTGCATAGATGATCATTTTTCTACTTCCTCCGTCCCATATTAAGTTCATTTTTAGCCCCTTGCATTTGTCCCAAAATAAGTTCATTTTTAGAGTAACCATTGCATCGGAGTTTGTGAAAGTAGGGAATAATTGTATTGGGAGTAGATAAAGTGAGGAATAGTTGCATTGGGATTTGATAAAGTAGGGGTATTGTAGTCTTTTTGGTTTTTTATTGGTATGTGTGGGATGGGTGAAAAATGTACTTATTTTGGGACGGAGGTAGTATTTTCTAAACAACTGTTAGCTGCTTGGCGCAGTCATCCACCTTCCAGCACTTGCGTGGGTTGGCGATCTTGATATGTAAAGCAGCTATGCTACATTGAGCGCTTTAGTAGACATGCTGCACATTTGTGACTGTAGTCCTTTATGTGGACCATCCAAGGATCCCACCTATCCTCCATTTAAGTTTGTTAGTGATACAAATAATATCAATTTTCTAGAGCAATGAGCTAGAAAACCAATTCTCTTTAACTAGTACCATTTCTACTTTTTAGTACTATTTCCCCCTTTTGGTTTGTGTTGTTCGACCTGAATTTCATCTCTAGCCTATCCTGACTTGCTTTTAATGGACGATATTGTTACTATTGTCATGACAAAGATGATGGCCGATGGTCATTGTATCTACTATCTATGTTTTTTGGTAGTGTTGACTATGAGCCTATGGCTGCCTCTTGAATTTTAATGTACTGGATATTCCAACATTATCAGTTGTTCTCTTTCTGTTCTGCTGCAACATTTTTTTAAATACTATATTTAAGATACTGTCACTCCTTTGTCCAAAGTAGTGCGAGTAGTCAGTAGTGTATGGCATGACACTTCTCTTCAATCCCTTTATTGTCCAATCTGCATATTGTTCTCTTACAATTTACATTTCGATGTTGTCCACAGCATGCTCTGTATATTGTCTATATAGCTGGTGGTGTGTTTGCTGCAGGATGGATAGGTAAGCTAATTATTTTCATTTAAATTGCCTCTCACTCAGCAAGAATGCTTATTGCTGAGGTTTCAATTCTGTAGAGGTGTCCTGTTGGATTCTTACTGGGGAACGGCAGACTGCTGTCATAAGATCAAAATATGTTCAGGTCTTGCTAAATCAAGACATGAGTTTCTTTGATACATATGGAAACAACGGTGATATAGTTAGTCAAGTGCTGAGCGATGTATTGCTTATTCAGTCAGCCATCAGTGAGAAAGTAAGTTCAGAGTAAATTGTGCTTTTATTTTTACTGAATTATGTTCCTGGCGTTAACATTCACTATTTTAGTGTGTTCTAACAACTGACTACTTTTATAGGTTGGGAACTACATACACAATATGGCTACATTTGTTGGTGGTCTCGTTGTTGGGCTGATCAATTGTTGGCAAATAGCTCTTCTAACTCTTGCCACTGGTCCCTTGATTGTTGCTGCTGGAGGAATATCTAACATATTTCTTCACAGGCTGGCCGAGAACATTCAAGATGCATATGCTGAAGCAGCTAGTATTGCTGAGCAGGTTTTTGTCTTATGCATTCTGCTGTCCTATCCATTGTTTTGGATTAATTTATGAATATGCCAACCTAAGCTTCAGTCAGATACGGTGTTCATGTCTGCCTTATTACAGGTCTCGAGAGCACTATATTTTTTCTTGAATACGCAAGAGAGTTGCGTATCATTTCATTAAGGGAGCAAAAAAACACGGGGAAGGGAGTGGAAAGCCCACCCTCACCCTACACACATACAGGTCTTATGTTACAAGAAAACAACCAAAAGTGACCTCACCCAATCAGAGCTAGTGAACTATTAAGGAACTCACTGAGCTTTGAAGCTCCAGCCATGCACCAAAGTGCACATTCATTACCCACCGTTTGGATCACAATCATTACACTAGGATTTGTTACAATCATTACACTATGATGAAATGATACGCAGATCTCCTGTGTGTTCTAAAAAAACACGCAGTTGTTTCTATGCTTTCAAATCTCCCAAGCCACCAGAATAATAAGCCTTTTTACATTTATACAAACTTTTAATGTACTTGTTTGTTCCATGATTTTTTTGTATCTTGTCCAAATGTATCCAAATATGGTTGGTAACATATTTTGATTGATGATGAAAACATGTTGGATATGCAGGCCATTGCATACATCAGGACGCTATATGCTTTTACAAATGAAACTCTGGCGAAGTACTCATATGCTACGTCTCTTCAAGCAACACTGAGATATGGAATATTGATAAGCCTCGTGCAAGGGATTGGCCTTGGATTTACTTATGGGCTTGCCATTTGTTCTTGTGCTCTGCAACTTTGGGTTGGAAGGCACCTGATTGCTCGGGGAAAAGCTGATGGTGGTCAAGTTGTGGTAGCTTTGTTCTCCGTAATTCTAAGTGGCCTGTAAGCAACTTAATCAGATAATTTTCCCTCCTCTGTTTTATCAACTAGTGGCTTATCTAATATTTTCCCAATTTATAGTGGTTTGAACCAAGCAGCTACGAACTTCTATTCATTTGAACAAGGACGTATTGCTGCTTATAGACTGTATGAGATGATAAGCCGTTCAACTTCCAGCACCAATCAAGAAGGCTCCACCTTGCCCCAAGTGCAAGGGAACATTGAATTCAGGAATGTGTATTTTAGTTATCTCTCCCGGCCTGAAATTCCAATTTTAAGTGGTTTCTTCCTCACTGTACCTGCCAGAAAAACTGTTGCACTTGTTGGTAGAAACGGATCAGGGAAAAGTAGCATAATTCCTCTGATGGAGAGATTCTATGATCCAACATTAGGTAATACCAATAAGATGCATATTTGATTTTTTGATTTTTCCCATTCCATTTTATCCATTTGCTAAAGCTATTTTTTAATGATTTCAGGAGAAGTACTTTTGGATGGGGAAAATATAAAAAATTTGAAAGTAGAATGGTTAAGAAGCCAAATTGGTCTAGTGACCCAAGAACCCGCATTGTTGAGTTTGAGCATTCGGGAAAATATTGCTTACGGAAGATCTGCTACCTTTGATCAGATAGAAGAGGCAGCCAAGACAGCACATGCCCATGGGTTCATTAGTTCACTTGAAAAGGGATATGAAACCCAGGTAACAGCAGTACCATATCATGGTGTAGCTGTGGTGTAGCTGTGTAGGTTACAGGGCATTCTTTAAGAAACGTTCTAGGATTGTAGGCTGGTTAGTAGGCTGGTTAGCATGGCGAGTTTGTATCATTTCTTAACCATTTAATCTTTTGTACCTTCCTAGGTTGGTCGAGCTGGTATGGCCCTGAGTGATGAACAAAAGATCAAAATTTCTATTGCCCGGGCTGTGCTTTCAAATCCTTCAATTCTTTTGCTTGA
This sequence comes from Oryza officinalis, assembly GCA_008326285.1. Lineage (NCBI taxonomy): Eukaryota > Viridiplantae > Streptophyta > Magnoliopsida > Poales > Poaceae > Oryza > Oryza officinalis. Next base: position 18,487,558 of record BDMV01000003.1, on the reverse strand, counting down.
TGAGGTCACAGGAGGGCTTGATTTTGAAGCTGAAAAAGCTGTGCAAGAAGCATTAGATGTTCTCATGTTGGGAAGGTCAACCATTATAATAGCTCGGCGTCTCAGCCTCATTAAAAATGCTGATTACATAGCTGTGATGGAGGAGGGACATCTTGTTGAAATGGGGACACATGATGAACTGCTGAACTTGGATGGCCTTTATGCTGAGCTTTTAAGGTGTGAGGAAGCAACAAAGCTTCCCAAGAGGTAAAGATAAGTTCTCCTCTGGATAATATCGCGTTAGTCTATGTTCAGTACAAAGTTGGTTCTGGTCTAGGCTAGAAGTCCATATATTCTCCATATAGTTGTCCTCTTGGCTTACAATTAAACATATCAATTGTCTGATATCCTACTATTATAACATAACCAAAGGTCCTGAGTTAGCTTAGACGTGACGGAGAATATTAATTATTGAAGGGTGCCACCTTTCTTAAGCAACATAAGGCTTTAGGATTTTATGTGCATTAGTTCATGCTTGAAACTCAATGTGCATACAACATGTTCTAAGGTTATATGATGTTCTGGATGTTGAAAGCATCCTGCACAAAGAAGCTGCTCAGAACAAATACCAGTTAACCTTGTGCTGACTTTGCTCTAGGCGTGTCTAATTTGCATGATTCAGTCAGAGCTGGCTTACTAACGCTTCTTGATCTATCTCAGGATGCCAACCAAGAATGGCAAGGAGCGTAAGTCACTCCAAATCGAGGATCTGTCGGCCAGCCAAAATTTTCAAGAATCATCCTCTCCCAAGATGGCCAAATCACCTTCTCTTCAAAGAACACATGGAATGCTTCAGTTTTGGCGATCAGACACGAACAAAAACTCTCATGATTCCCCGAAGGATCAGAGCCCACCTTCAGAACAAACTATAGACAATGGGATACCTTTGGTTGCAACCGAAAGAGTGCCATCCATCAAGAGACAGGATAGTTTTGAAATGAAATTGCCTGATCTTCCAAAAGTTGACATCCATCCCATTCAACGGCAGTCTTCAAAAAATTCAGAACCTGACTCACCTATATCTCCTCTCTTAACTTCTGATCCAAAGAATGAGCGATCACATTCACAAACTTTTAGTAGGCCACAGAGTGAACGGGATGATACAAGTTCTGAACAGAGTGAACCAGAAGAGTTGCAACACCATAAACCTCCATCCTTTTGGAGACTTGCAGCACTTAGTATTGCTGAATGGCCCTATGCACTTTTAGGCACAATCGGCGCGGCTATATTTGGCTCCTTCAATCCACTGCTTGCTTACACAATAGCACTAATAGTGTCAGCATATTACCGAATAGATGTTAGCGACATGCACCATGAAGTGAACAGGTGGTGTTTATTCATAGTAGGCATGGGTGTTATTACAGTGCTGGTCAACTGGTTGCAACATTTCTATTTTGGAATAATGGGGGAGAAGATGACCGAGCGCATAAGAAGAATGATGTTCTCTGGTAATTTCCGTGTGCATACGTACATATACAGGCCTCTTGCTTTTATTGCATCTGTTGTGACGTTGAGTTTTTTTTACCTCCACAACCCACACTGATTTTATATTTCTTCACAGCAATTCTGCGCAATGAAGTTGGATGGTTTGACAAAGAGGAGAACAGTGCTGATACACTATCCATGCGCTTGGCAAATGATGCTACATTTGTCCGTGCCGCATTCAGTAATCGCCTTTCCATATTTATACAAGACACTGCTGCAGTTTCAGTGGCTCTTCTTATTGGAATGCTGTTGGGATGGCGGGTTGCACTTGTTGCTCTTGCAACTTTACCTGTTCTTGTCATCTCTGCTATTGCTCAGGTAATATTGTCTTAAAGGTTTGTTAGTTGCCATCATAGCTGGAACAAAATTTGACATATTGACATAGATTGTGATATGTGTTGGTGAGAGCATTACCATTCTTTGTTTGGTCTCATTCTGGACGCAGGGATATGATAATATATCAAAACGTTCTCATAGAAAATTAGGAATTAAATATTCAAGTCAAAATTTGTTTAGAAGTTATAGATTCCATGCTTCTTTAAAGGGATATATACAAGTTAAGCCTAAGAGAGTAAGCACGCAGTGGGCCTCCTAGGCTTCCTAAAATGCCACTTGAAGTCTTGCACACACAGCTCTAGCACCTACCTCGTCACTTTGCACATATAATTTTGATACTCTTTTGATACTGACAATGATTGGTGCACGTTAGAAACTGTAGAAATACTATTATTGATGCCAACAATGTCTGTTCTTGACAATAATCAACCTGACTTGTATCTTTCTATACTGAATAAATGTTTCTACAAGTATGATATTTTGGATTCATGTTCTGCCTCATGTGGCTTGTAGTCTGTTCACAGTTTTACACATTGTCCATATAATACTTTTAATTGCCTGAACTGGTTAATGGCTAAATGTGTTAAACAAAACACTTGCCTCTTGATCTCCATGCAAAACTTCATGCAATTTGGGATTTAGCAATCTATACGGGATATTTATATTGTAACTTGAGCAGTTAGGCATGCTCTAAATTTATTTGATAAACCATGCAGAAATTGTGGCTTGCTGGCTTCTCAAAAGGAATCCAGGAAATGCATAGAAAGGCCTCACTAGTTCTTGAAGACGCAGTCCGAAACATTTACACTGTTGTAGCCTTCTGTGCTGGGAACAAGATAATGGAACTATACAGGTTACATCTTGGTAAGATACTGAAGCAGAGTCTATTGCAAGGATTGGCCATAGGTTTTGGCTTTGGCTTCTCGCAGTTTCTTCTTTTTGCATGCAATGCCCTTCTTCTGTGGTACACTGCCATTTCAGTGGACAAGCAGCGACTCACAATTGCCACAGGGTTAAAAGAGTACATTCTCTTTTCATTTGCATCGTTTGCATTGGTGGAGCCTTTTGGACTCGCTCCTTACATTCTTAAAAGGCGGAAGTCTCTCATTTCAGTGTTTCAAATCATTGACCGGGAACCAAAGATCGATCCTGATGATAACACCGGTTTAAAACCACCTAATGTTTACGGGAGCATTGAATTCAAGAATGTTGATTTCTCTTATCCAGCTCGTCCTGAAATTCTTGTGCTGAGCAATTTTAATCTAAAAGTGAGTGGTGGACAAACAGTTGCAGTGGTAGGGGTTTCAGGATCAGGGAAGAGCACTATAATTTCTTTAATAGAGAGATTCTATGACCCAGTGACTGGCCAAGTTCTGTTGGATGGCCGAGACATAAAATCATTCAATCTGAGATGGTTGCGAAGTCACATGGGCCTAATTCAGCAAGAGCCAGTTATTTTCTCGACAACGATAAGAGAGAACATTATTTATGCAAGGCACAATGCAACAGAGGCTGAGATGAAGGAAGCTGCGAGGATAGCAAATGCCCACCATTTCATTAGCAGCTTGCCACATGGGTACGACACTCATGTTGGAATGAGGGGGGTTGACCTTACAGCTGGGCAGAAGCAACGAATTGCAATTGCTAGGGTGGTTTTGAAGAATGCACCTATTTTGTTGTTGGATGAGGCCAGCTCCGCGATTGAGTCTGAATCAAGTAGGGTGGTCCAGGAAGCTCTCGACACATTGGTCATGGGGAACAAAACAACCATCCTCATTGCGCACAGGGCAGCGATGATGAAGCATGTGGATAACATTGTTGTCCTAAATGGTGGTAGGATAGTTGAGCAGGGTACACATGACTCTCTGATGGACCTGAATGGTCTCTATGTTAGATTGATGCAACCCCATTTTGGCAAGGGCCTTCGCCAGCATCGGCTAATGTAATTAGTGTTGAGTTTGTTAGGTGTAAATTATCCTAGGGCGTGATCAAGTTCTTTTTCGCTCTCTGTCCAGCCAGGGGTCATGTGGTTCTGTGGCTTACCGTTTTGTCGGAGGAAGAATGTTAGGTGTCGCTGGCACTGCTCTGAATGAGCGGAATGGTGACCTGGTCTTGACAACAAAATTTTAGTCTGAAGATTCAGATGACTAGCTTTGTTGAAACTCTAGGAACTTATTCTGGAAATAGTTAGCGGGTTTGGAGGGGAACTTATTCTGGAAATAGTTAGCAAGTTTGGAGGGCATTGTAATTGTTGTAATATATGAGTTGCAAACATTCTTTCTGAGGCTCGTGTACTTGATTCCTTTCGCCTCTGTAATGTATTGGTTTGATCGTGCACACGTCTGTATAGAAACGCTGTTGATCTGTCACATCCTTGGCTCCGGAGACTATGGCGTGCCTGTTTAACTGCCGGTTACTCGTCGCTTGCAAGTTGTAACAGATGGTTGAACCGATTCAATCGACATGCTTAGATGTCTATAATACAAAATAGCTCTAATAGCATACACACAATTAATTAATTGAAGTGTTTAAGGTAATTATGCATCCTTTCTTCCTGGAAGCTGAGCCAGGGTGTTCGATCCAGCATTTTTTCTAGCGGTAGATCAGCGTGTCTGTATGTATGTATCTACATGGCAACGAAGCAATAGGAAAAAAAAAAGATATTTCTGCAATTGAACTGCCTCCCATCACGCGGTGAGGTCGGACAGCTTGAAGGAGTCCGCGACGACTTTGAGCCTGTTCCTCAGCCTGCTCCATCGCCTCTCGTTCGCCGTCACGATCAGCGTGTAGTACCGACCTGCCATGCCATTGCCATCAGGTTAACCAGCTTCTTCTTATTAGAGGGAAAAATACATGCATGATGAAATATACAATTCAATAGATGATATCAATATATCTCTGCGATCTTGTGGTGAGGAGGCGTCATATCATACCGTTTCCAATGGCAACCGTCGCAAATGCGGACACGCCGTAGCCCGGGGCCTCAAGATCGTACTCAAATGTCCAGTAGTTCTTGCCATCCACGGTGCGCTGCGAATCACAACACTCAGCTGCTTATTTTGCTTGCAGAGTTGCAGTCTTGGTTATATCCATTCCAATGAGATCAGACGTAAATTAATCAGCCACAGAGCTATGTAGCAACAGTACCGTGTATCCATATCCATGGTCAGGTAATTACGGATCACTCTACTCAGATACATCATGTGGCTGAATAGGAGTTATTGATTGAAGGAGATGGATAAATGGCAAACCTCTTGCATGTCATAGACAGTTGGTATTTGATTTGGGGCAGCATAAACATTGTTCACCAAATTGAAGATCGCCTGATAGAGGAGTATGTAAATTGTCAGAATAAAAATCTATGATGTATAACAAAAGAAAAGGCTGAAAAATACTGCCTGATTCCTTTACATTACCAAGAAAGATACTATCCGATATCACATGAAATCCTACCTCATCCATTGGACCAAGGTCACGGATATCTGTTTTTGTAGTTGGAATGAAGCCCACACGCACGCACTGCAGCGCTACATTACGATCTTTGAACGCTGAATCATGCCCCAAGAAGTCGAAATCCTAAAGTGACACATGAAAACAGAGGGCATACATCAATACCATGTACCGCCGAAAACACAGTCATTGGAACTGAAATCTCTGTTCTTCAAGACTAAAATATTGCAACCTACCCTCCAATCAGCTGGATACAGGTATGAATATCCATCTTTTGAATCCACATAAGACTTGTAATTCTTTGGCACTTCTGGAATCTAGGAACAGTCCGAGTTAGTATCATCTCATGGTTCCATAAAGGCATAATGGCTACTTGAGAACTGAGAACTTGTATGTAACATGCAGACAACCTAGTACTGAAATAAAACCATGCGACAGTTCAGATGGCCATGCCTTCAGCAAATGCAGAGCCGCCCTTTAGTAGACCAGTGGCTAATGCTCCAGCACCAAGCAGAGTTAATCTCCTCCTTGTCACATCTGTAAGATGGAGAGATGCATAATCAGCAAAATTTTGTTAATCTTCAGAAACAAAATGCATCGATAAAACTGACAAGAGGAATTTACGCTTTTCATCCGAGGATGCTTCACTCGAGCTTGCGTTTATGACTGACGGAGGAGGCGCATTCAGCTTGCTGGTAACAGCACAATTTGGAGCAACCAACTGAAAACAACACCGATATAATGTGGTGAAATGAACAAGATTCAGAAAACGGGGAGAAGAGGGCTCAAGGACATACCTGTTTCGAAACGGAGCAGATCAAATTCTGCAGGCTTGCCATTTCTCCTGCAGGAGTAACTATGAATCTGAAGAAAGTATCTGTTCTTGCCTTCCTCAAGTCAGTTATCCATTGCTGCTAGGACTGTGGCTCGTTCGCTTTTCAAGTGTAGTGTGTAAGTGAGTGGAGGGCAAGGAAGCCAAGTCAGCATCTCCATTATCCTCATTAGAAGTTTAGAACTTTTGGCCTTGTCTTGTACTGAGCACTGACTGACAAAATGGGACCGGTCCGTTCCTGTGGTGATTGCGGAGATATGTGAGGAGAGCTTTATGTTTTTCTAATTCTCTTTTTACCTTTTTTTTTGTTACATTGACCTTGGCTGAAAAACTAACATATGTACACATTAACACGATCCTACCATCAGATCATGCGATACACATTCAACAGCTTCGATGTAACAAGAAAGATGATTCTGACTGGGCTTCAAACTTGGTAGATTATTTGTACAACAGTCGCGAACTAACGCATTTAGCCATAACAAATAAGCAAAGATGCAATTAGCAACCATATTGCCACTAGCATAACAAGACTGAATTTGCTCCAGACCAAACTGTTCACAGCGAAAGGGGATGCTTGAAACAAAATTTTCAGGTTAACATAAACAATATACAACAGCAGCTAAGATATTTTGAGGCTAGTAGTTTTTTGGGGCAGGTTTCACTAAACCCAGTCCAGAACCACTCCCCAAATGCTTGAAATCTCTCGCCTCTAAATGCTCATCATGGGCAGCGAATCCAGTTCCTCCTTTTTCCAAAGGAACAAAATTCCTCTCCTTGCACGGTTTGTTGCACACCAAGCAGACCTTATCAGTTACAAGGAACTTGTCAGAGCACTTCTTGCAGAAGACATGGCCACACGTGCTGATCGTCACCAGGGACATGGTGTTTGTTAGGGTGGACTTGCAACTGGGGCACATGTAGCTCTTCTCCACTAACTTCTTGTTTTTCTGGTCAGTGTTTTCTTCAGTGAAGGAGATAGGGAAGAGCGATTTTAACTTGAGCTTCTCCTGTCCCTCGGGGCAGATTGTGTCAGTGGAGGGCGCTTCCACTTTGGCAGTAGCTTCAGGTGTAGCTGATGGAAGCCAGAATGCCTTCATGTTGCGAAGGGCTTCCTCCTCAAAGGAAGTAACCTTCACGCTGTTTGCTCCATGAAAACCATTCTTGTCTTCAGAGCCGCTGCGATCGTGGTATTGAGGAACAGCTCCATGATTCTGCTGATCAAAAGCGTCCAACTCCTTGGACTTTTGCAGCATGCGCTTCTCCTCCTCCTCTTCCTTGTCCAGCTTTTTCTGGGCCTCATGAGCGGCAAGTTTGCTGGAAGAATGAGAATAAGCACTCAGAATTCCATCCGACTCATTCAGTTATACAAGAAGAAAATTTAAGAGTGTGCAACAATTTCTGATGTTCATTAGATCACAGGAATTCTAGATAAGCAAAGTACAAAAGGGAGACCACTTTGCCTATCAACACTAAGAGGTTAACAAACATACTGCGAAAACAAGCCAAAGAATGACATAGGTTAGGTACCTAGGTACCATAGTCATGGCTACTGAGCCTGTACTATACAGGGTCTATCGCCACGACATATTGGTGAAGGATCCTTCACCGTGATGACATATGCTAGGCATATTAATCCAATGACCAATGGCAATTGGCAATAGGAGATCATTTCATTCTAAATTCAGCTGTGAGCTAAAGCAAACAAAAAAAAGTAACTTCCCCCACCAGTAATTCAATCAGGAATAACAAGACAAAACTACATCGCAGTATTGCGATTAGTTCCATCACAACATCTGCTGTGGCATGCAACCAAAACTGAGGAGCTTAAAGAGATGCCCTCGGAACGCCGCCCAATACGCTTGGACTTCGACATCTCGCAGGCTCCCAGCTCCCAGCAACCAAATCCACACTATACAAGGAACGCAAGAATTCAGCAACTAACAACTACCAACTTCACCATTCCGACAGCTAAAACCGCGCAAAAACTAAGATTACCACGTTCATGACATGACCAATGAAGGACGGGATCGAATCTGGTAGTACCGCTTGATGTCCTTCTTCTGCGCGAGGAGGCACTCGAGGATGCACTCCTTGCAGAAGGTGTGGCCCTTGGGGCAGCAGAGCGGGTGGATGAGCGGCTTGAGGCAGAGGCAGCAGGCGTCGAAGGGCTTGATGGAGTCCTTGCCGAGGCGCTCCCGCTGCGTGCCGTACCCGAGCTTCCGCTTCTCCTCGTACGTGAAGAAGGCGAGGTCGTTGTTGTTCTTCGAGTGCCGCTGCGGCATCTTCGCTCCCCCTTCTCCCTCTGCGCCGCGGCCGACGAGCGCGAGGAAGGCCGGTGAGGCGGCGAGCTTTGTGACGGCGAGGTTGGTCGGAGTCTAACCCTAGATTCGAAGGGGAAGTGGAGAAAATGATGGGGGTGGCGGTGTGGCTGGGGAAGAGGAGGTGGGCTGAAATAGACAGCCAGGTAGGACGGCCGGGCTGGCACGGCCCACGGCACGACTGGGCACGGCCCGTTACGGCCCGTGTCCTGTAGCGGGCTGTGCCGTGCCGGCACGGGTGCCGCGTGCGCGGCCCAGGCACGGCCCACCACGCTGCCGTGCCGTGCCGGGCCGGCACGGGCACGACTCAGCACGCGGGCCGGCGGGGGCACGTGGGCCGGCCGCAGCCCGGGAGGAAAATAGAGAAAAAAAAGGAAAAAAATGGAAAAAATGGAAAAATAGGAAAAAAAAATGAAAAAGCAGTGAGGAAAATAGGGAAAAAAATTTTTTAAAAAAGGGAAAATAGGGGAAAAATTAAAATAAAGAAAAAAAAGGGAAAAATAAAAAAAATATGATTATAATTTATAAAAAATAGGAAATTAGGGAAATAAATATAAAAAAGATGATTACAAAAAAATAGGAAAAAGATAAATAAATATAAATAATATGAGAAAAATGGAATAATGATATTTATTAATTTTGATATTACATGGCTGCCTCGTTAAAAACTTTGTCATGTAAAAACTCATATTTGAGAAAACCATGACAAAGAAAAAAGAGTACAGCCTATAGGTCGAAAATTATTAAAAAAACTAGCTAATCTTGTGCATCTGTATCGATGTAGAGATCTTCGAACTGAGCAACCAATTCCAAGTTCTCTACGGAGTGTTGGGCACGTTCATTAGCTAGCTCCCGGTCTTTGACGATGAGCAGCATTTCCATCATATCGCTGCTTAGATTTCTTCGTCGGTCCTCAATAATTCTTCCACATGTACCGAAGGCCGATTCAGAGGATACGGTAGAAACGGGCACCGTGAACACATCCCGTGCTAGTTTTGAGAGCACGGGATATTGGGTCTTGTGATCATTCCACTATCCAAGGACGTTGAGATCTTCAGTGTTGGTACAATCACTATCTAAGTAGGAGGACAATTCTTGGGTGCCTTGAAAAGTACCAGTTGTTCCTGCAGCGGAACTCCCAGTAGGAGTGGAAGAGGAACTACCACCCCAAATCCGTCCCCATTGTATTTTCTTTTTACCAGCGACAGGGACAGGTGGGGGTCTTTGTAGGCGAAGTCCCTGAAACTTATTCTCATACTTGGCAAATGTCTTGTATAATTTAGTCTTAACATCAGAATAATAGTTAGTATAATCTATGTTCATTATCTCTCTAAGAATATTCAACATATTAACCAATCCCCGTAATTTACCCCTAGGATCAAGAATAAATGCAAAAGCATACAGTACAGGGATTTCCTTCCAATATTTAAGATATTTTTGTTTCATATGAAAGACTGCAGCAGATAGTAGGTGGTCATTCTCATTTTCTCGTAATAAAGTAGCAATTTCAAGGATTTTGTGCAACATTAAATTAGCAGTTGGATAATAAACTCCAGATAAAGCAACAGTGGCATCGTAAAATATCTCAAGAAATGCAGCAAACTTTTCTACTACATACCAAGTTGGCTCGGACATTATTAGTTGCCCATCACTGTTCGTAGCATTATTAGACTGCAAAAAAACGGTTAGTAAATCCTTATAAGGCAACACATGCCTCAACATTAGGTCGGTGGTATTCCATCGATGATTTGTATCCGTGCGAAACTTACGGGGCTTCATACCCGATACATCGCAAAATCTTTTCCATTTTGCAACCCATGGGTTTGAGGCAAATAACCATGAGATTGCCTCACGTACAGAATCAATATGTGTAGATACCCTCTTAAAACCAGTTTTAACTATAAGATTAATGATATGACATGCACAACGTTGATGTAAAAGAAATGATTGACCATAGACAGAGAATACGGGTTGTATAATTTCCATGGCCCTAGAGTTAGCGGCTGCATCATCTAGTGTTATAGCGAAAATTTTATTTGTAAGGTCAAACTCTTGAACAACCATGGAAATTCTTTCCGCGATATTATCAGCGGTATGTGCAACATCTATTAATTTTAAAGCAATGATTATTTTCTGAATTTTCCAATTATCATCAACAAAGTGAGCAACTACACTTATGTAGTCTTCCTTGGCCTTACCACTCCAAATATCAGATGTGATACTAACAGAAAATGTGCAAGTGTTAGATAATTCCTTCAGTGTATCACGACCTTGTTTATAGAACTTTCTTAAATCACGGGTCGTGGTTTGAAAACTAACAGATTTAAACCTAGGGTTATGAGCAGTTTGAATATATTTTTCAAATGCAGTTGACTCACCAAAGTTCAGGGGTAAATCTTGTCTAGCAATTAATCGAGTAAGAGATTCTCGTGCAACCTGAGGATCGTACTCCCATGAACGTACCGTACCGTCAGGATTCAATATCAGCTGTTGTTGTCGCAGTTGGATGCCTTGCTTCTTTGCACACGACGCCGCATGTCGACCCAAATGTCCTGTTCCACTTGAAGATTTTCTAGATAATTTAGTTCTGCATATTTTACATCTAGCCCACGTTACCTCTTTACCGTCAGGGCCAGTCTCCTTGATCTCATCAAAATTTTGCCTTACGGTGGAAGTTCTCGATCTCTTCGAGGACGTGGCCGTTGACACACCCGCGGCCATAGTTCCTGATCCTTCTGAAGCCACCTGTGTGGTCGCAGGCTCTTCCGGCATCGGTGCAGAGCTGTTGCCACCTTGCTCCATGTCGAAATTTTGGTCGTACTCGCTCATGTCGAACATCGGGTAATTCGGATCGTCCATGCTGAAATTTCAAAATAACATATACGTAAATAACAACAACAACAACAACAACAACAACAACAACAATAATAATAATAATTTCTTACCTCCTTCAACTCTTTGTTTGCAGCTTACAAATAGGAATATATGTCTTCCCCGAGTTATTTTTATTTTTGGCAAAATTTAGAGAAATTTTGCCAAAAATTCGGAATACCGTAAAGTCTTAACCTACAACACACAAAATACCACAAGAGAGCACAAGATGGAATGTTTGGATGAGCCAGAATGTTTGGGTTGGCTACCCTATTTATAGGAAAAAATTTCATAATTTTTGAGATTTTTTTCGTATTTTTTTGAATTTTTTACGACCTCCAATGGCTATTTTTAAATTTTAGCCGTTGAAGTAGCAGTTGCGGGGTAACCGTTGCAAAATTCCAACTGAGCAACCAACCATTGCGCGCCACGTGCCCTGGCCGCCCCCCCCCCCGCGCGCGCGTTCAAATTTCAGCCCCCCCCACGCGCGCCTAGGCTAGCTACAGTTGCGGGCCGTGCCGTGCCGTGTCGTGCCGGGCCGGCCTGCTACAGCAGCCGTGCTATGCCGTGCCGGCACACCGGGCTGCGGCATCGGCCCAGGCACGACCGGCCTCCACGGGCCGTGCCGGCCCGGCACACCGGCTAACGGGCCGTGCCGTGCCTGGGCCGGCTACAGTACCGACGTGCCGGGCCGACCCACGTGCCCCTGGCCCATTTGGAGGTGTATAGTGGGCTCGAATCGGTTTCCCTCTTCCGTGGGTGTGTTGGGCTTAGTTTTGGCCTGTTCCGTGCGTTTTTTTTAAAAAAAAAACAGGCAAAAGCTTTGTCTCGTATGTGTTGATAGAGTAGAGTATACCATAGAAATATATTTTACAGGGTTTTTACAAGAACAAAAGCCTGTAAAAAAAGACATAGTCCGCGTCCCGTGAAGATGTGAACTCTGTCAAAGGGGTTGCCCCCACCCCCGCCCTTGCCCACGTGGTCACTTCCTCTTTGATTTTCGCAACTATAGTTGATGGGGCGGTGCAAATGTGACAAAAAATTCTTGCGATACGCTCATACCATAACTTCCAAACTATGAGGATGATTAGCGACTTCAGCGTCTTAGTTGGCCTGGGTGAGGGCGGTTGGCGAGCCTGTGTATTGTCACGGTCCGGACAGCGGTGTGGGCTGGGCCGCTGCTGAGAAGCCTCTCTTCTTGCCGTCGTTGTCCTCCCGTCGCGGCGATCGGGTGAGCGCACGCGTAACGCTAGGGGCCGTTCGAAAGCTGGAATTTGGATGGGCTGAAATTATGATGGTCCAATAATCTGAGTACCACGAAATGGGCTGGCTTGTTGAGTTACTATTGAAGCCCACCATGAGGGTGACGACGTGGATAGTTGTTAGTCGTCTGTCGTCTTCTTCCATCGCTCCTTCGCGCATTGCTTTGTCCACTGGTTCTTGCGGAGTCCCCTTCTTTCTCCTCCGAACACTACAGCAACCGTCGGTCGCATAGGGGATTCGAGATCTGCATCGGCTCCTGCTTGTCCTGAGCAGCGTGCAAGCGGTAGACCACGCGCTCGACCAGGAGTGGTTGCCAGGCGCATCGGGGAGAAGCACTTCGACCGAATCTCTGTGTTGATAGAGCATTGGAGGCGAAGAAAGATGAGCGGCGCAGTCGCAGCGAGCATCGGCGTCGATTCCACCAGCAGTGCATCAGCCTTTCCAGCATGCGTCTGTTGCTCTGGTGAGTTCTCGTGCCGAACAGGGCCGGAGATTCGCGTCCCTTCCGGCATCCAAGGAGGCGTCGCTGCCAAAATTGGTGGAGAGGGGGAGTTGAGGTCGTCGCTATATTAAGCCATCTTGCAGATCCGGCCATGGCAATCAGAGGCGTCAAGCGGAAGCTTCATCTCCAGCACTCCAACACCAAGCCCGTGCTATCCTCTTCGCCGCTGCCATTTACTTTGGCGAAACGGCGAGAGGAAGCTTTAGATCTGTAATCCTCTGAGGGTTCATCCAGGTCTCTACAATCCGATGCCAGCTACATCGCTACTGCTAAAGACGATGTCCAGGCCGTAGTGTGTGCACTCATCATCATCGCTTCGAAGTTCCCTGAAGCTATCCGGCAGTTGGTCCGCTGCCTCACTCTAGCCAGAGTTGCATCTTCACTCGACTGGGACCTGCTCGACTCAAAGCACCTTAGAAAGTTAAAGCACAAGTTCTAGCTTATATTTTAGCCTACTTGCTTGCTTGACTTGGGTTGTTAGATGGCTGGTGGTCACACCCATTGGACGGAGGCGGAGCTGAAAGCATTCCTGGATAGCTGCATGGAAGAAATTGAGGGCCGCACCATCACCTCTAGCTGCCCCAAAGCTCAAGGATACGTGAATCTGCAGAACAAGATGTATGAGAAGGTTGACAAGGTAGTGAACAGGCAGCAGCTGAAGAACTTCTGGGGCCACTGTCATTGCCGTTTCCAAACATGGACCTGGCTGGAATTAGTGGCCATCGAACTAGGTCAAGATCCCTACACTAACTCCATCCAAGCAAGCTCTGACTGGTGGCAGCAGATGGAAGGGGTATGTATAGTTTAACTCCACAATTATTCCATTCTGCACATGTCATGCAAATTTTCCTAAAGTTCATGACACTAGAGACTACATGTAGCAAATTTGAAAACGTAGATGCTTCACACAACACCATCAGTGGAGCAATAGAGCCATACAGAGTAGGAACTTCAACAAACATAGGCCTCTAGATGAATGAGTTTAGAGATTAGATGTAGCATAGTTCAAAACTTAAGCCTCTAGATGAATGTCATTACAGACCAGATGTAGCATAGTTGAAAACATAGGCCTCTAGATACATCATTCATACATAGGTCTATAGATGTATGATGTACTGTCATACATATATTTGGAATGTTAATCGTAAAGTATTTCGAATGACAAATGACTTGTTATTGTTCATTGCTATGTGTGTAGTCCTACTGAATTTAAAACAGACTATTATGTTCTGTTCATGCCATGTGTACAACACACTTGATAATTAAATTTATGTATCTTTAGAATGCTTCTATATATATCAAGATAATTTCAAGTTTTAAGTTTTATGATCTGTCTAGGCTAGTGAATTAAAGTTTACATGTTCTGAACTCTCTACTATGATCTTTTCATGCCATGTGTAGATGACAAGAGCACATTTAATATGAGCATGTCTGCAATGTTTCTGTATTTACCATGATAAAAATGAGTTGCATGCATCGGTTGGAATTTAATCCAAGGAGGTCAGCCATGACATGTTTCAATTAAAATTTGAACTGTCAGTGCCATGTGTTGAGGGTTACTGATAATTGAACTTGCACATGTCTAAATTATTCTGTATTAAGCAAGAAATTGAGGAGCTGAAGTTATTGTTTGCAAAAGTTGGCATGTGCTACATATGTACCGCAATATTTCCAGCGACAAAATGACCTAAGCACATAGCTGAATTTATGAACACATATTTGTGCACTTATTTTAACTACACAGTTGTATTGTCATAGAAGGTGATATGCTTCTGTTTTCTCTTAATTTTAACACATGGTTACGGCCATGTGTACACTAACTGCACTATATGTATTTGCACTTGCATCTGTTATATACTTTGATATAACAAATGTGTGCCTATGTGTATTATATTTGTATATTTTGTCGTTCTAAACATGCTTACATGTTTACATGTGCTGCCATTTCTATATCCTCCCATCTTTACATGCATACAAGTCATAGCATTTTCTGATTAAACCAACTGTGTGCTGTAATTTGTGCAACTTAGAAGAGGAGCGCGTGTATTCAGAAATACACCGCTCAGATTCATGAGCATCACGCGGTTTACGGAGGAAGAACTGTGCTGCTGAACCGCTCCGATGTGGCTGGGTCAAGGCCTGCACAGGCACAGGTGCCCTAGGAGGCTGAGATCCTCGATGTGGAGGACCTCACGCACCTGGCACTAGTTATGCCATCTCTAGAGCCTTCATCAGCGCAGAGGCGCGGCAAAGGAAAAATGATCATGACCCCCAACAGTGCCTCTGGTAGCAGCAACAAGAGGACTCGCAGTGACTCCACTGGAGATGCTCTGAACAGGTTGGCTGACCTAAGGGTGCAGTCAAATGAGAGCAGAGCAAGAAGAGAGGAACTTAGGCAAGCCAAAAGTGCTAGAGCTTGCATGGAGCTGCTGAAGGCTGATGGCATCACCAGGAAGGATCCTCTGTACCACATGGCACTGAAGCTGTTTCGTGATGGGTATTTGCATAATTTCTTCATTGATGATTGCATCACAGCAGAGGAACGTGTGTACTTCATCCACTCACACTACCAGCCAGAAAATGCGTATGCTCCTCCACCAACATGCTTAGGTGGTGCTAATGGATTTGGAGGCTGGTTTGGCAGTGAAGGTGGATTTGGGCCTGGAGGTTCTGATGGTGCAGGCGGAGCAGATGGTGCATCAATGTATTAACATTGCTTAAGGCAGTTCATATCGTACTGGTGCCATTTGATTTGTGTCATGCATATCTAATTTTCCTTGTGATGTCCGTTAAATAACTTGTTCGATTTCTATCGAGCCACGTGATTGTTGTAGGCCTTACTAATTTGAGTGTTTAGTTAAACAATTTCGGCACCATTAATTTGAGCTATTAGTTGCAATGTTTGAATAAATTATGTTGTGATGAATTTTACTTGACATGTGCTAATATTTTAATTATTTCATATTATAATTATTTCATATTACATTTGTTCTTTATCCGTATTCCATCTGTTTTGAAATTTTCTGTGTTGTCTTGTAAATTTTATATGCTGACTAACTTTGCAGTTGAATGATAATGAAGGTAAAACCTATTAAGCCATTCATAATTATACATTAACCATGTTTATTTTGTCATATAATGCTATAAGAACATGAGTACTTTGTCTGAAAGAACTAATGCTTTAGAGGATGGATACTTTAGTGAAGAGGAAGACTACATTCTTGATATGTTGGTTGCTAGTTTGGAGGCAAAGCTGCGTGGTAGGGCTGCAAGACGGGTCCTGCAACAATCCGGGATGGAATGGATGATAGAAACAATGTCCAATGCAGCTCAGTGCCAAGCTATATTTCGAATGAGGGTTGATCAGATTCATGCTTTGTTTGGGCTACTCAGTAATCAGTATAACCTTCACGGAACAATTGAGGTTTGCCCTATGGAAGCAATTGGAATATTCCTATACATCATGACAGGTGGCTATTCTAATCGGGTGACAAATAATAGGATGGTCCGTTCAGGATCTACTGTGTCAAAGTATTTCCATAGAGTGCTTAATGTTGTTTATGCAATGGCAGTTGATATAAATAAGCCTGTAGATCCTAACTTTGCTAGAATGCATAACCGTGTCCTGCAAGATGAGGCCTTCCAGCCATTTGCTGGTGCGGCAGGTGCAGTGGATGAGACACACATTTCTGTTATTGTGGCATTCAATGATTCTATTCAACATAAGAATCGTCACCATGTCACATCTAAGAATGTTCTTGTGGTTATTGGATGGGACGATCGTGCCATATTTGCAGATGCGGGATGGTCAGGATCTGTGCATGATCAAAGGATGCTCATAGAAGCAGTACGAGGCTATCCCTTCGTATTTCCAAGGCTTCCATGGGGTTTGTAACACTCTTTTTATTTTTTTAATTAACCAAGTTAATGTCATACAGGAGTTTTAACAGTGTATTATATTTGTGCAGAAAAATATTTCCTCGTGGACTCGGGATATGCCAGCTGGTATGGATTCCTACCTCCATACCCACATGTTCGGTACCACTTGGATGATTTTAAGGGTACAGAAGCAGCACTACCGCATGGAAAGGAAGAGACTTTTAACTACGTATACTCGTCTCTGCGTAACACAACCGCATGGAAAGGAAGAGACTTTTAACTACGTACACTCGTCTTTGCGTAACACAGTGGAAAGAGCTTTTAGAGTTATCAAGAGTTAGTGGAAAATTCTCAGGGAAATACCTTATTTTTCTAGGCAGAAAGATCAGACAAAGATCATACACTGTACGTTTGCTCTCCACAACTTCAAGCTTAACAGTTCAGACCCGCATTTTAGGACACATAACCCGTTGTACAACGGGTACCCCAACATCCCGAAGGCTCCACCCCTACGCGTTTGGTATGACGCACCTAACAGCGTGAAAGCGATGAATACACTTTGTGAAGCCATTGCAGATGAAGTGTACAACGAGTAGGCGACAATGAGACTACACCTTGAAAAATAAATAACATATCCATGAGTGTCATGGATTTGTATCCTATATGTATTTGTATGTTGCTACGAGACACTATTCTCGTCTATGTATAATTATTTGTGTGTACGTACTATTCTCGTCTCGGTATAATTATTTGTGTGCACGTACTAATGATTAATCAATTTGTCTTCCCTTTAATCACCTCAATTCAATTTGTCTTCCCTGTGTGTTTAATACGTCCGCGGCCACTACGGCGGCAGCAGGCAGTGCGCCAGAACTGCACCGACAGCTGCACAAACGGACAGCCAGAGATGCTAGCGACGTTCCTGCTCTGTTAGCTCCTTCCGTTCGTCGCTCCCATTAATGCCAGCAGTACTACACTTCAAAATTATACTAGGATTATTACGGATGATACACTACCTACATTCGAACGCACCATTGGAGCATGACGGTGTGGGACGCTGCGAGAAGAGACGGTGGAAAAGACGTGGCGGGCTGGGGGTTTCGGCAATTCGGCGTGCGATGGCCGTGGCTGTTCCGAGGAGCGATATGCGGTCTCAGAACGTTCCCGCGGTTCTCGTCACGTATCGAGAGAGAGAGAGTCTTAGGAACGCGAGCGCCAAACCAGACACTAAGCCGGATTGATTCTCCATATGCAAATGCTAACATCAAGTTTAGACTCGTGAACAATGCAAATACTACTGCTTGTGTGTGCTATAATATAATAAGTTGCTGACCGCATCACTATGACTACGCGTTGCTTCGCTGCCCTGTGCCCACACACATTCTGGGCCTACTTACCTTTCGATTGCAGGTTCGCCTGTTCAAGGACGCACCATTTCCTATTATCCCGCACGCCAGAGTTCGACGTGTTTGCAGCAAAATCCTGCGGCGATTCTGAGGGATCAACCAGGAACATGTCAGGGTCGAAAGAATCCTCCTCCTGGCTTGAGCAAGCAAACTCATTGGGGGACGGCACAACACTGGTTGAACAAGCAGCAGCAGAAGCAGCGGTATTCTTGTGACCAGATCCACCGTGCGCAGCAGCAAACCGGTAGCTGCATCCTGCCTCCGTGTGCGCGTCTCGTTGCCCTTGCAGCATCCCGGCGAACGGTTTGGGACCCATCCGCAGAGCGCGGCTGCAGCTGCTGTGGACCGCGAAGGCGTCAGGCGATGCGGATTTGTAGACGAGGGCTCTCCCCGCGAGCATCGTGTGGGCGTTTCTTCTTGCCTGGAGCTCTGCCAGTAGGATCTTCCCCTGGTTCCTCGCCTCGTCCCTCTCCTGCATCGTTCTTCGAGCGGCAGATGATAGCTTGCAGATTGTTTCGTCGGCGTCTGCAGATAAGGCGATTGTTCTTTGCAGCTCCAACCTGGTCCAGTAAAGCTTTTCCTCCAAACATTTGCGTTCCTGCAAACATAGGAAAGGACTTGGTAAAAACTTTATTTTTGATTCACAAAATAACCATATCTTGTTAGTTATAAGCTAGTACTATGGATGCAAAATTAGTACGTACAAATCTACAGTCACCTATTAATGTTACTATATACTTCCTGGTAATTTAAAGTGTATTATCATTGGATTTCTAGTTTTGATTTGTAAGCCCATTAATTGATAAGCGCATATATGGTCCAATTATGATATAGTAGTATTGAGCTTACATTTCATGACGGTGAGGGTATTCAGTTTCTGCTCAAGGGGCTATTGTCATTATACTTCTATAGGTTCATGCAACTTGGGTACATGTTCTTGTCTGCGCCACCATTTGAAAGAGTTTACTTAGATTAGATTAATATGTTTAACATGTTCAAGAACGACCGTTAGTCACCAAAAGATGCTACCAAAAGATAATGTAACATGATCCAGCTTTCGCGACATGCAATAAATCGTTGTTACCTAAAAGACATATTGCAATTTCTTTTTTGCCTGTGAAACATATAGGAATTTTTAAAGACTGCAATGTGCAGATGAACACTCCTTGCCCTTGAGTCTGTAAGTAGTTCTCTGTTCTGGAGCACTACCTTCAATGAACAAACTAATGGCAAATGGCAGGCATTCTTGCAATGAAAACGGACAGAAATTTCAGAAGCAAATGAAGACGCGAACATACCTCTAGGTCCGCGGGCGACGCAAAACTATCTTTGTCGACGAGACTCTGCTCCATAAGGTTGTTCTGAGTATTGTTCTCTCCACCTTCTCAGTATCCTCTTGCTGTTCTTCTCTTCGCCTTCCCCTGTTGCCTCTTAGTCGCTGATATGGACTAGGTGACATGAAACAACCGATCAGAAGGTTGAGCAATTCAGCATTACAGCAGGTATCAACAAATGAGAAGGTTGAGCAATTCGGCTTTATACGTATCAACGAATGGAAAGGGCGATTTTGCAAAAGGAATGCATATATACTCCCTTTAAAGCTTACCATACTTGCAACCTTATTAGCAATCACCCAATCGGAGTTACCATGTAAGTCAGGATAGAGGCAAAGTTTCCATGCATATCTATACAAAATTCATTACTGACAAATTCGACTGCATAAAACCTTGGAAAGCAATAGAGCACCAACAAGATAGGTCGGTTTTTACATCATATCGATTGTTTGGCATCCACATTTCTGATCTTAACTGCCTACGATCGGAAACATTGCATACAGAATCTGATTGCTGATACACGCTAAATTAAGAGGGTGATAATGGGCAAGAGATCTTGCCATCTTTACCACAATTGAATAATTTTACAATTTGCTTTTCCTTATCACTCGTTATAGTGATTGACTGGCATTAGAGGACTTCTAGGAGTACGTGTCCCTTGATCCACATATCGCTTTCCTTTGTCCACTTCATCCAAATTGTTCTCTGATCTGAATTTCACCACCAAATCTGGCACAGGGGCTCTCAATTGGTCGATTGATTCTAAACTGTACGCATTAGACATTAGCTCCCCTGGACGACGCCGAACTGGACTATTCGCCTGTTAGGTGACCAGCATTAGTGATGAATGCTCATTAGATATGATAATTAAGGATGATATAGAGTCATTGCATTTAGGGATTTGCCTTAGTCCTCTAAAAGCATTGAAAAATTGTATATCCCAGATGAACACAAATTGTTATGGTTGATACAAGTTTATACTATGGTTTGTAGCCCTTTTGTTATCTTCTATAATCATATATGGTAAAAGAATGCCCTTTCAATTATAGTCCAAACTGCACTGAGAAGAGCAATAGCTTACCTTATAATCCCTTTCAAGACATTTGGTTGTCATGCTTCTTATAGATTCTGTGCCTTGACTGTGTTTTGTGTCTAACATTTCCAAATGGTCTGAGGAAGTGGCAAACACAGTTTCTATTCTCATTCTACTTTCACTATCCAGTAAGTGAGAATCTGGAAATGAGCATGCACTATGTCAAGAAAAATCCCATCCTTGTAAAATAATTATGTAATCCAGGTTAGTCAGGTGGATGTATTACCCTTGACAGCAGTCAACATGTCAGATGTAATGGCGGCAAACTTTGCATCATTCTGTGTAGAAACAATCAGCATCTTCTGTAATATGCTTTCATTTTCTTTTCTTGTTTCTCTGCATGCAAGAAAATAGTAAGTGAAGCCAGAAAAGGCTTTTAACTGAAAGGCTATCAGATCACCCATGATGGTTACTTCTTCAAAAAGGTGACAACTTACTCAATAAAATCATCAGCTTCCACCACTGAGATCTTATTCAGATGTTCTAAAGATGATTCAGTATGTGACCAGTAAGAAACAGAATGTACAATTTTCTTCAAGCTGCAGTCAACAATGTCCGTTTAGCATAATATAAGTGGCAGTACAAGCATTTTACAAGGAAGTACTCCATCCGTCCCAAAATAAGTTTATTTTTCACCCATCCCACACATACCAATACAAAACCAAAAAAATAAAATACCCTAACTTTATCAAATCTCAATGCAATTATTTTCCACTTTATCTACTCTCAATTCATTTGTCCTTTGCTTTCACAAATTCTGATACAATGATTGCTCAAAAATGAACTTATTTTTGGACAAACGAGAGAGGCCAAAAATGAACTTATTCCGGAACGGAGGGAGTAACTAATTCATGTTGCACCGAATCTGAGATAGGCAAGTGAGACGGGTACCTTTGCTGCAAGATGTCTTCCATTTGATCTTTAATTTTACAATGTGATAACTTACCCTCCCTGAACTGGCTCTCTACCTTTGCAGCATAGGCTGCAGCCTCCTTTACTCCACTGTCTGAAACCTGTTGTAGGTTGGACATTTGCAATTTAAGATGTTTCTGCTCTTCTCTGCATTTCCCGTTCAGCTGTCCTACACAGTCCGATACCTGATAAAGGGAACCTGGTTATTCCGAAGATATAGAGTGAGAATTGGATAACGGATTTGCTCAAGCCATAGATAAGCTGACCATTGTAGATTTCTTGGCAGTCAAGCCTGCTAAAATTCCAGCAATCTTATCAAGAGCAGCCTGCTCTTCTCGAACAGAGAGTTCCTATCAGAATGAAGGATATCATCAGCAACACAATACATAAATGAACTTTATCATTGCATACACTAAATCAACCACCTTAAAATCCTCCTCGAATTTAAGGAGCCGGGACAAGCTTTCTGCTTGGCTTTGCTCCATATGTTTGATAAGCCTAGACGCATGAGCCCTGATATCTTCGAAGAAATCAATCGATATCTTGGACATGACTTGTGCTGATACAAGATCTCTTTTCAATCCCTGCAAGGAAAGTTTTCAGAATGAGTTGCATCTTCTTGCAAGTATTTCAAGGACAAGAGAGACTTACTACTTCTTGCTGTTCAGCGGAAAAGGCTAATAGTTCCTTGAGTTCAGAAATAGACTTAAAAACGTCATTTGATACTTGCTCAGCCTCTGAAACCATCACTGCTAGAAACTGCAAACAAAACAAAACGTAATTATATACTGTACAGTGCTTTGATTACTTTTGTCAGATCATAATTAACACTAGAAGTACTATTGTTCTTTACATTGGCAGCTCTTGTTGCATGAGACAATATGTTTAGACCCATCTGCTCAGAGTGTGCAATAGAACGCTGGTGTAGAGTATTAGCAAGCTCATTCATGCACTGAACTCCAGAGGCATATATATCTTTGGCTTTTGCTATTCTTCTCTCCAATTGGCTCGTTGACTGGAAGCAGTTGCATAATGAGGGTATTTCGGTGTTCTAGGAGAGGGATTTACTGAATAATAAATAAATTGAGTATTTTAGTAGTCATACCTCAGATTTTGTTGAGAAGTATATTTTGTTTTGTTCATTCATAGACTCCAAAAACTGACGTTGTTCGCAAACACATCCAACAACTGTGTCACGCAGAAGGTCAAGACTGCAATCCAGTTGAGACCGGAAATCAAATAACAGCCCTTTATTTTCAGCTTCAGTGTTGGATTCCCTTCCTACAAGTATTTTGTCAAAAGTACCAAGCACGGTCAGTACAAGTAAAAAAAAACTAGAGAGTAGGTGAGACTGTGTTTACCAAGTTTATCTACAAGAGCAGAGATATCCCCAGATGCATTCTCCAAGGCACCGCGTATATCCTTTGCACGTTCAACAATTGATTGCTCTATCCAGTGATACGCAGAAGATTCAAGAATCAGGACATTTTAACATAGATCTTTGCGTATTCAAGCATTAAGCTCTCCAAGCAAAAAAATACATGGTTACTTAAGATTTCAAACAATTACCAGCTCGCAGTAAATTTGATATTATGAACTCCTTTTCCTTGAGCAAAATGTTAGCCCTAGAATGAGCTTCTTCAAGATCAAGATATTCCTTCTTGCAACTTTCGATATTCATCTAGACAGGCACATTCAGAAAAATGTGAAGATCTTAAAAGGCATACATCCACAAGAGGAACATTCTTTCCCTGAAAAAAAAGGAAGTTCTTCAAACTCTTCAGTCCTCACCTTCAACTCTTTGTTCTGACTTTCTAAAGATTCTATTTTATCCCTCATTGTCTGCAAGAAATATTTAAAATGATTAAACAAATACGAAACATTTACACACAGGTTCTGTATCAAATCTGAAGTCTTATACCTTTTTTTCTGCCTCCTCAAGAGCAAACCTTTCCTGAGGAATATAAATTCCATTCTTTTCCCTTGCAGCTTTTACATCTGATAATTTAGTGATATACACTTGAGATCCTGTAATAATGTGAGTAACAAAAGGAAAACCAGAAAATTGAAGATAACCTTGTTTCATTCTTTCCATTTCCTGGTAGAGATCCTTGAGCATTACAGATTTGCAAACTTTTTGGTTTGCCTGCAAGATAGTTGAGTCCATAAAATGGATAAAAAATAATACAATGCATGAAAAGAAGTTAAGCAGCACCTCTGGCTTGTTTCTTATGCTTTTAGCACGATAAGCATAATCAAGTGTAACTATAGTTTCTTCTAGGCAGTGGATGGAGGGAGAAACCGTTGCTATTATGCAAGTTTTGGCTTTTCCACCTAAAGATTCCCTTAGCAGTCTGGTGAGCTTACTGTCCCTGGTGAGTGTATGAAAGAAAATGCATTACTGCCAGCCTCAGTTAACAGAAATGATTATGAGCTTATAAGTCTAATACAAGCACAGGGGTATTACCTGTATGGCACATGAACTGAATGTTCCACAAGTGCAGTAATAACACGACCAAGGGTTAATAAGCTCTTATTCATCTCTCCTGCTTCTCTTGCTCTACCCTATCAGCATGCTACAAATCATGACTTCAAAATGAACTAACAGCCTACGTTAGGATGACAGTAAGATGGAATGTGAAACATAAGAATATTCACTTGCAACAACATAGGACACATCAAAGTTCTCAGTCAACACTAACAGAGCGTTTTCATTTTAATGTGAACATACTACTTGAAAGCAAACAATGATAATTAGCAGGGCTTATGACATTCCTGAATTGGATAGAGTTCTTCAATGCAACTATTTAAACAATAAATCAGGAATGGTTAACTAAGCTAGTAAGTGATGACAGGACAATTTAATCAGAATCACAAATCAGTCAGCAACAGAACCGGATACCTCTCTTGCACCTGACCGAGCAATATTCTCTGATCCTGCCAAGTCTACAAGGTTCAATCTCCCACACTTCAGGAGTTCCTGATTCCCTACTGTCGTTTCTTTGACATGGATGTATATAGAAAAGACAGAATGTGATCGGCTGCCGGTCCAGAGATGCACATTGTCAGTATCCAATTGACAACCCTATTGGCACTGCAATGAAAAATGGAAGTGAACAAATCATCTACCTGCTTTGCTTATTTAGTGCAGTGTCAGCAGTACGCCTCCTAGCTGACCCATTTTCTAGAAGATTGTATATCTCACTAGCACTGTAAACAACGACCTCTTCAAGGCCTCTGATGACTGCCCCACCTTTGCGATCTTCCATGAGAGATATTGCTCTCTTCTGTCTATCTTCAGGGAATCTGCTCTTGTCCTCTAAGGCCAACAGATCTGTGATTTCTTCATTGTAGAGCTCCAAGAAGGTTACCCTCATGCTATAGTCAGCCTTTCGTTCTTCCAAAATATCGAAGATATCGCGCACTGCTCTTGGGATGACACCAGCAGTAGCTGACAGTTCACCGGCCTAAAAGATTAGATGAGGCAAATAGTTTAGTTGCTGCATGTAACTTCTCACTTCTCACAAGTTTCAATTTATACAGTACCTTCTGCCTCATCTCTCCCTCCATCGTATATGTTTTCCCAGTTCCAGTTTGCCCGAAGGCAAATACAGTACAATTGTAGCCCTCAAGCACATCTTTAACAATCGGCTTAACAGCACGGTCATATATTGACCTTTGCTGAGCTTTTGGTCCAAAAACCTGGGGATAAAACAACAGCCATACATATAACAAAGTTCATGAGAAATAATATCAATCCTCCTGTATTCAGCATTATGAAGTTATGTGAAGATTTTACTATGCATAAGATTCTGACCCTCTAGAAATGAACCATCAAACCACATGGAAACTGTTTGACACTACCGCAAGCATCGGAAAAAAACACACACTATAAGCAGAGGAACTGAGTGGCCGATAGTGGCGTTACCTTATCAAAGGTGAACGTCTTGTCTGCTTGCTTGAATATGCTGTGCAACACAGTGACCTCCCTCTTCAAGTCATCGCAAGAGATGGCACTCTGCACATTTGCTTTTTGCTCCTCCTCGCTTAGTGGCCTGGTTGCGCACCATTTCAGACAAACGCATCAGAGACACCATGGCCGAGCGCAAATGAACCGTTAACAGCACAATCTCCCACCCCCAGTATTTAGCATCAATCTGTTCAGTATTTTCACAGCTGCCGAATAGGATGAACTCCCAAGTAGAAGCTGTTTGAACTCTCAAACTTGGATTCGCCATATTGCCTAACGTCTAACCGGTGGAGCAAAATCCAGAGCACCTTACCTGCACCGGAGCACAACCTGCACGTTGGCCTCGCAGTCCTTCATCTCGCTCCCGCCGCCACCGCCTCCTCCTGTTAACCCGACCCCGCTGCGGCGCGCGGAGCTCTGCGAGCCCCCGTCCGCCCAGCGCAGCTCCAGCTGCCGCCGCTCCGGCCGCGGCGTCAGGAACGGGTGCGGCGGGGGCCCCACCAACGACCTCCGGCTAGGGTTCGGCGTCTGCGCCATGCCGCAGCGGTCGTCGTCGTCGCCGCCGCCGCCGGCGCAGGGATTCGCGTCGGGTAGAGAGATCGCGTGGCTTTTGCGGCGGTGGGCGAGTGATTTGGTCGGCGATTTGGGGAGAGAAGGACGAGAGAGAGAGAGAGAGAGAGATGGAGTTGGCCGCCTTTTCCGCGTGCCGGAGAAATTTGAATTCGGGCGACTGATGAGTGAGAATAGTGGGACTTGTACACGCGCCCGGCAGAGTTTGGACACGTGGCGTCGTGTGAGTGGAAGTCTTTGGGGCTTTCGGGATGGTGGGCCATGGCCCGATTCAAAGCTCTAATTTAAGGCTTCCAGATAGCGATTTTACTACGGGAATAGGTTCACCTCAAATCCCTCAATTTTTGGTTGAGCCTAAGGTTCATCCCGGAATCACAATATCAAATATAACACGTCTCTCAACTCCCAAAATCAATGCAAATAAGGTCATAAGACAGTTTGAACGATGGTTTCGACCAATGTGACGTTTATGTAAAGTTGACCTGACATTTAAAATCAAAAAAACCATGACTATCATGTCCCAAACTAGCCTCAAGCAGGAACCAGAGTAAGGCGATCCAAATTAACCTGCGCATTTGTACCAGTCCTAGGAAATAATGCTGGTACAACAGGAAGATTGAATATCACGGCCACCGAAGTCTCATTATTATGAGTAAAAATACAACCATCGTTGGAA
The DNA here is from genome assembly GCA_008326285.1 of Oryza officinalis. Lineage (NCBI taxonomy): Eukaryota > Viridiplantae > Streptophyta > Magnoliopsida > Poales > Poaceae > Oryza > Oryza officinalis. The sequence goes on along the minus strand of BDMV01000003.1, from coordinate 18,460,619 downwards.
CTACGAACAGACCCCGAGTTCACAACTACATTAAAAAAGGCAAAGGCCAAAATTAGTCTAAAACCATAAGCATGACTTAGGAACTAGGCCAAAATCCTACTACTACTCGAAGTCTGCTTGCTCCTGAAAGAACTCTTCATCAGCTGGATCCATCTCCTCTTCTTCGAGAACTGAGGGGGTATACCACGTCGGAGCCATGCGCCGTGAAGAAAGGTCGACGGCGTGAAACAAGATCGTTTCGACCTCGGGCCGAGGAAGGAGAGGGAGATGGCGCCTGGAGTCCTCGTCACGCATCCCCGTATGCACTGGCTCATCGGCGTGCTCAGCAGAGGACGGACGACGATGCGACGAAGGGAGCTCGGTTTGAAGCAGCGGAAGGGAGAAACTGTAACATCCTGAATATTTCGACTTTGGAATACGGAATTAAAAATTCAGAATAACCAAAAATCTTTTTCAAAATACATTCATGCCTGAACTAACTCAATTCGATCTGTCGTTTTTCGTTTACACGTGGGCTAATAGACGAACGTCTGAGGATACGTCGGTATTTGATTTCAAATATTATTCAAGGAGCTATGATTTGCATATGCCAATTATTTTCGAAAAACAAAAACCCTCGGGCATATTTACTTTATAAATAAAGCTATATATCTAAATGTATCACCATTTTGGATAAAACCCATTAAGGGATAGTTTATTAAAACAAATATTGTTCCACTAAAGAAATAGCTTTGATTATTTTCTATGCACCTTTATATAGAGTGATAAGCTTTTGGAAATTGTTTGCAAAATAATGTCTATTGGTAAAGTATTTACTAGAAACCTTAATTACGAAATATAAATTCCTAATAGGCTATTTTCAAGGATATGACCTCCTCAGACAAAGTTTAGTCCTCAGGCATAATTTTAGTTTGCTTGTTTATTGTTTATTTGTGTGTGTCTAGAATCTATGCCAAAAGATCTCGATTAAATCCTTTTACCGAAAAGGTTGTCCTTTGTACAAATTCTATCTCAAACCCCCTTCAAATTTCCAAATTTCATATCCCAAAGAAAATATTCGAACATCCTATTTCTTTGGGCCACATTTCCCTCTGTTAGCCCAACCCATTCCGCAAAACAAGTTCATTTCCACTCCCTCTACCGTGGCCTTCCTGCTGGGCTTTTTCTGGAAAAGTCCATGTTGCCTCCCCGAGCCCTTTCATTCCTATTGGGTTGGTAGTAAAAATAAAGTCTAATTCTTCCCCCATACTGTTTTCGGTGGCGACGTCGCCGCACGCCGCGCCGCTACGACGAGGCCGCTGCGACACCACTGGCTGCCATCTTCCGCTCCCGTCTCACCGGCGAGCTTGCCGGCCATTCCACGCGCATCCTGCTCAACCTCACACCGCCGCCAGCCATGCAACAAGCTAGTTGTGCATGTGCATGCATGCAAGCAAGTCAGCCACGAGCATGCACCATGCAGCTGGCTAGCTATGCGTATGCCTGCATGCAAGCGGCTAGTCGAGCCTAAGCTGGCATGCGCACCAACCCACGTGGCCGTTGCAACCACCCCGTCCCCGTCTTCATGGCAATTCAAGACGAGCCCCGTGCGGTGGAACCTATATAAGCGTCGTCGCGGGTGAGCACGCAACCGTCCCTCTCCATTCTTTCTTCTCCTCCTGCTTGTTCTGCATCCTCTCAGCCACTTCCTCCCGCGCACGCGCTGCCGTCTCTCCGCTTGCTCCACCGCGGCCGGCTCCGGCTGGGCCTCAGTTGAGCAAGAGGACGGGTAGGCCGCCGCGCTGTCATCTGAACCCCGAGAACGACTAACTTATCAAACGGCTAACCTCTAACATCTAACATTCGACTCATTGACTTACTAACCCGTTGATCTCTAACTCACTAACCCGCTGACCTCTAACTCGCTAATCCCTAACCCCTAACTTGCACTAACCCGCTAACATTTATTCCTTAACGCTGTGTGTTCGTTTGTTACCATCGATCGAACACGTGGTGTGCGAGGACGATCCGCGGGTCGACCATCCCCAAGCTGTACCTCGACGACCGTAGTTCGTGCGAGGACCGTCGCCCGGTATGCCGCTACCCGGCTGCCGCAAGGTGAGCTCCTCTCCTGCTCTTCCTCTTGCTTTTGCTTCCTTACCGCATTCCTCGTCTACCGTTGTTGCCGCGGCGCGGTGACGTCGTGAGGTGCAACACCATACCCATTCCTTGCGCGGCCGCCCTCCGCAACGATCGCCGCTTCACCACCGGCCATGCATGCGCCATACAACAAGCTAACCGTGTGCATGCATGCATGCAGGCAGCTCACATGCATGCAACTAGCTAGTCGTGTGTATGCATATGCATGCATGCAAGCAGCTCACATGCATGCAGCTAGCTAGCCGTGTGTATGCATATGTGTCGTCGTTATTCGGCCGAAACCCCGGCCGGCGTCGCCCCTGTCCGGTGAGCCGTTTCGGCCTCCACTCCGCCGTGCCGTTTGGTGCCAAGCAGCTCGCGCACGGCCGACGTCGTGGCCAGCACGTCGTCTCCTGCCGCGGCCGCCGAGTCGTGAACCTCGGCTACGCCCGGCCATCGCGCGCGCTCTGCCGCACCGCCGCCCCCGGCTTCCTCCAGCCCGGCCGAGCCGCGTCACCCCTGCGCCCGGCCGATGCCGTGGCCCAGCTCGTGCCGAGCTGCCCCGGCCGACCACCTCCCTCCCGCGGACATCGGCCAAGCCGCGCGCCACCAACCTCCTGGCCGTGCCGCGCAAACCGAGCCAGCACCGACCCGCCTCCCGGCCGCCTCGGCTGCGCGCCGCCGCCCCTGCCGTGGCACTGCCGCGCCGTGCCGCCATGCTCGGCCGCCCCTCCAGCCGCCTGGCCCGGCCGAGCGCCGGCGCACGCGCGCCGCGCCCCTGGCCGAGCCCGGCCACCACTGCCGCCTTTCCCGGCGCCGCCTCCTGGCCGCGCGACGCGAGCAGTGCCGTCCCGGCCGGCGCAGCCTCCCGGCCGAGCGCCGTGGCCGGCACCCACGCTGCCGCGCGCCACGGCCGGAGCCACCCGCCTGCCTGGCCGCAGCCGCCGCGCCGCCTGCGCGCTGTCCCCGGCCTGCACCGCCGGCGCCGCTCCGCCCTGCCGAGCCGCGCGCCGCCGCCCCGGCCGAGCCGCGCCGCCCGGCCGCCGCACGCGCGCGCCGCGCCACCCGCGTGCTGCCACCGCGCGCCCGCAGCCGCCGTGCCGCCCGGGCCGAGCCGCGCCGTTGCCTGCGCGCTCCCAGCCGCGCGCCCGCGCCGCGCCGGCGCCGCTCCACCCCCGGCCGCGCCGCGCCCAGCCGCCCCACCGCCGGGCCCTCTCGCTCGGCACCCTCCTCTCCTCCCGGCAAGAACAGCAGAGGAAGCAGGAGAAAAGAAAGAGAGAAGAAGGAGAGAGAAGAAGGAAAGGAAGAAAAAGAAAAAGAAAAGGAAAAGGAGGTGGGACCCACTAGTGGGCCCCACATTTATTCTCTCCCCGCGGGCCCCACTTTGACCTAGAACTTGCGAAAGTCTATATTGACTCCCTCACGATGTCGGGCTAAGCCCATGAAAATCCCTACAAGTCTACTTGATGTCCCTCAACTTCATTGGGCTAGCCGACCTGATATTATATCCACAAGTCCATGTAAGCTCCCTTTGGTTCCTCAGACCAAGACCGTGAAGTCACTTATAGAAGTCTATACAACGTCCCTACTCATCCATTGGGCTGCCGACTAAAAAGTCGACATTAACTCCCTAGCCGACCTCCCTCATCTCTGGGCTAAAGCCCAAGCCCTCCCAAAACCAAGTCCACATTGCCTCCCTCTTACTTCACAGCCAAAAGAATATTCTTGGGAATATTCCTTTCCAGCTTAATAAATTCATTTTCGCATTCCAGAAAATCCATTAATCTTCCAAAATTCATATCTCCTCAACCGTAAGTCCAATTGACTCCGTTCAACTTCCATAATTTTTCTAAAAATGTGATCTATCCAATGACACAATTAGTTTATAATAGTTATTATCTGCTCTATAGGGTTTCAGATGTTTTTCACTTTTCAAGCGCGTAGTGGCCGTTTCGGAGATGCAACGAACGTGGACTTTCTCGAAGATTTGTAGACCAACAATAAGGCAAGTCACTACGCCCCCTTCCTCGAATATGTTGATCCTATTTTTATAAAAGTGTTGATTACAAATAAAATTGCATGCTAATTATAAAATACGTACCTACATTTGTCTAAGCCTTACCTTTGATGTTGTTTATCCATGTGTATTTACACCCCTTCGTTACCTAAGTCTATTATTCATGCATGGTTATGTATCGATACTGCTTAGCGTTGCTATGTGTAGATGTTTATACACTCCATACTTGTATACGATTATGGATGTGGATGTGGCGATCACTCGGTGGGAGTGATTGTCGGAAGACGGGTGGAGACATGAGCGCCACCTGCAACACTAAAACCTTTGCGAAAACCAAAAACTTAATAAAACAAAACTATTTCGACTGGGGCGGCATGGATAGAATATGAGTGGTTCTGGAACCGGTAAGCCGCCGACCCTGGTCAATTAAGGACCGAGTCAAGAAGCTATGCGAGAAACGAACAGAGTACGACCGCATTTCTCGAGTGGGGTATGACCCGGTGGACTAGGAAATTCTCGTGGGGTGGCACCCCAGACATGGTAGGTTCTGGATATTCGTTGATGTGTTGATGAAGTGTTGTGGTTTAGATCGCTTGGGTCGATCTGTTGAACGCCGGCAAAAACTTAAAATGCACCCTAAGTATATATTATGTAACCCCCATAAGATCTCGGGAGCGCCAGGACTCCTCTCACAACCGGCTCGAGGTAGGAATGTGGCGCCGGGGGTGCAATGGGGATTCATAGTCCTTGGAACGGGTGCCGCCATGCGAGGGTAACTGAAAAACCGGGCCGTGACAAGTCTCATGTGTTGGGTGCGTCACGGAGTGCGGGATTAAAAGCGTACATCCACTGCAGTGTGAGTAAACTAAATTATTCGAATAGCCGTGCTCGCGGATATGAGCGCCGGGACTTGTACTACTCTTGACTAGCTTCATAAATTTTGAATACTGCTTAGAATAGGATGGGTATGAAAGGTGTGACCTTGCCCGATGTGCGGGAAGGTCGTAATGGTTAAAACTGTGAAAATTGGATGCGAGGGTAAACCAGACCAAGCGAGGCTTGGGGAAGATGGATGAACCCTTGCTGGTTAATGGCAACTTCAACCTAACGATCGTTTTCGGTTAAAACGGCTACGTCATAGGCTTGTGAAATAATTTGTGAAAACTAGCTTTATGCAAATAAACCAAGCCATCCTTGAACCCCTATGAACATTATGTGCATTCTGTAGTGGTGGCTTGCTGAGTACGGTTGGTACTCACTCTTGCTTATTTAAATCTTTTAGAAAGGTGTTGGTGTCGACCTGTACACGTGCTATGCTGGCAAGGAGTTACCGAGGACGGTGGAATAGGGACCTAGGTTCACCAGTCGATGCGTGTGGGATAAGATGGACCGCCGCTGCTTCGCTTCCGCTACTTCATTTATTTGTTTGATATTTTGTATTGCTATCGACCATACTTGGTCTATTCGGGTTCCATTTGGGCTACCCTTGTATTACTAATATATTGTAAGACCTGTATGACGATGTCAGCTTGAGATATACAACTGTGCCATGTGTGTACTATCTACTGATCCAGGGAATGGTATTGTAATACACATGGGGTTCTCAGTATACAACGACCGGGGCTCACAGAAACCGAGAGAAGGAGGAGCGGTTTATATAGGCGTTGTCACGGCATTGAGGAAAGGAATCCAACGGGCGGGCGTGATTTGAAAACGACGTCGGCGGTGGCAGCACGAGGGAGGGAGAGAGAGAGAGAGAGAGCGCGAAATGAGAGCGAGGAGACACGCGAGAGAGAGAAGCGGTGGCGGCGTCTACCGCGACACATGCGTCGCACGTGCTCGGGACGTGGGCCGTGCGTGGAGCCGGGCCGGAGCAGGCGGCCCAGGCGGAAGGAGAGAGGAGGCGGGAAGGATTGGGCCGACCAGGCGAAGGCAGCCCAAGGAGCGAGGGAGAGACGGGCCGGTCAGAGAAAGCGACCCAAAAGAGGCGAGGGAGGCAAAGTAGACTTTTGCCAAGAGGTTTGATTTTGGAGGGAATTTGGAGTTGGATTTGAATTTGGATTTGGGAATTTCTCTGAGATTTGAGTTGGTTATTGAGGGAGAGGCTAAGACCTTGCCACACACAATGAAGCACAACCGAAGAGCAAGCTTTCGCAAATAGGTTTTTAGAGATTAGGTTTTCCTACTAACGCCGCCACGAAACGGGCGTTACAATGACCCGCATGTGGACGAGGGAGGCAGCGTCAAGCAGCAGCGCTATGCCATCGCTCCGATGGGTCTAGCCATCCAGAATCCACAGACCAAGTTGCCGCCGCCGCCTCCTCGTCACCCGCGTCATCGCGAGAGAGAGACTAAGAGAGATCCCCTGCCCCATGATGGCAGTCGGCATCACGCTACTACTCGACCTCACCTCCCGCGCTCCTTGCTATGCCTCGGCATCCATGCCCACTCCGTGATCTCCATCGTCGTCGTCACGCTCTTCACCTCCAGCGTGCCCCTGTTTGCGTGCCACCTCTTCGGGTTCACATCCTCCCCTACTCTACTGACCCACCTGCTATCGACTATCACTAGTGTCTTGCTAGGGATTTTTCATTTGTTGTGTTGTGTTCCGTGTAAGTTTGTGATGTGGGCACCACGTGCACCCACCGTCGAGGTGCCCGGCGAGCGCGATGCGTTGCTAGGGCAGGAAGCATAGCGTTGCTTGTTTCGATCCCCAATGATGACTTGCTAGAGGAGCGGGAGCTCCTCCGCAAAACCAAGAGTCCCAATCTTGCTTGTAGATGTGCGCTTGGTTTTGCTCTTGATGATGTTGATTACTCCCTCCATTTCATATTATAAGTCATATGACTTTTTTAGTCAAAGTTTTTTAGGTTTGATTAAGCAACATTTACGATGCGAAACTAGTTTCATTAAATTTAATATTGAATATATTTTGATACAATGTTTGTTTTGTATTGAAAATATTATTATATTTTTGCTACAAACTTGATCAAGCAAAAAAAGTTTGATTAAGAAAAAAATTAAACGACTTATCATATAAAACGAAGGGAGCAATAACATAGTGCGGTATATTTGTCTTTGTTGCACTTGTGAGTTTGGATAAAGATTTGTTTTTTTAATGAGATACGAGAGGTAAATGCTCTGTTACTCTGGTGCTCATGTAGCCTAGTTCTTGCGGCATTCTGTAGACTAGGAAATATGGGTTTCACGATTTTGTTTCTGATTTTAAGTGGCACGTCAACGTCACGTAAACGGTCACATCAGCTGAAGCCCTCGTTCAAACCGTCTTGAAATTTTATTTGCACTGGTTTTGGGACTTGAGGGACGTGTCAGATAGGTGTTGCAATTTAGGGATGTATTTCAAACTTGTCGACGACAAATTAAAGGATCTAAAGTGAAATTATTATTCCTTTACTATTCATCTTGGGCCTTCTCATGGCCTTGCGGCCCGGTGTGGATAAACAAATAGCCAAGGTTTGAAGGGCTAATCTTTAACTGAAAATGGAGGATTCTCTAAAAACATTTGAAAATGGAGAAAGTGTTGATCTTTTTGCTGGCATTATTTCCATGATCGAAGGACCAATGAAAAAGAATTCTACAGATCAGTACGGTACAATATTAGAATTTAGAAATGCACGAACAGGAGAGCCAATTGTTGCCTTATGGAGGCTTCTTTCATGACATCACCGGAAAATAACGGGGACAATAATCCCAGATGTACAACTGTCTAGAAATGACAGCTATCAATTGGTACTTCATATTTTTGACGCGTGTACAGTAGCAACTAATACTAGTACTGAACAAACATCATTTCTTTATGACGGTGAGCATTTAATTAGGGCATCTTTTTTTAAAAGCACTGTATATTATCACTGATTATTTTGCTTAATGCTTCTTAAAATGCATTTTCTTATAAAAATTTCTTCTAGTGTATAAATTATACCACTTGTCCTAACCTACTTAGGATGTGTTCTTTTGTTGGTGTTGAGAAGAAATTCTCTCCGTACGAAAAACAGAGCAATTTATTAGCACATGATTAATTAAGTATTTACTAATTTTTTTAAAAAATGGATTAATATAATTTTTTAAAGCAACTTTCGTATAGAAATTTTACATCGTTTAACAGTTTGAAAAACGTACGTACGAAAAAAAAGAGATATGAGTTGAGAAAGTAAGGTAAAAAATTCACCCTAAGTAGACATCCGTTTGCCTATCATTTTAAACATCGACATATATAGTCTCTAATGCATATGCTTTATCACTGTCTTTTCTAACTATATATTTATAATAGACTTGCAAAATGTCCAAGCTTTGTTATAGACAGAAAAAAATCATAATATATCATAGCAAAATGTGAAATCGTTGTCATGATTAATATGCAATTATGAACGAAACTTTCTTGATTCCAATGCAACTTATCCTTACCTGACACCCAACTTATCTGAATCTCCTTGTCCATATCATTCCTACTGACGGCTTTGGAAAAGCCTAGTCAGAGTGAGGCACCCCTTCTTCATTCTTGGACCTCACTCCTGAATATTTTGAATATTTTGACTCCAGGATAACGGAGAGTATTCCAAGATAAAGAAACCAGAACTGAGGTTGACACTACTGAGGCATATTTATTTGTGCCAAGAAAAGGCCATTGAAGCCGGCCCAGAGAGAAAAAATGAAAAAAGAGTGTCCTTTTATTCTTTCAAAAAAATGTGAGTGGTATACGAAAATGCATGCATAAAGGGACCCGCCCCTTTATTTATCTTGATTTGTATTTTACTTCCATTGTGTCACCAGGTCCTGATGTGATTCCTCTAGCTGTGTAGGATACCCTATTAAATAATGTTGCTTCTCTAGCTCTGGTTTCTTTTTAGGGGGTCATGGGTGAGTTCTTTACCTAACTTTCTCAACTCATATATCTTTTTTTTCGTACGCACGTTTTTCAAACTGCTAAATGGTGTGTTTTTTACAAAAAGTTTCTATACGAAAGTTGTTTTAAAAAATCATATTAACCTATTTTTTTAAAAAAAATTAATAAATACTTAATTAATCATGTGCTAATGAGTCGCTCTGTTTTTCGTGCGGAGAAAATATCTTCCCAAAACCACCAAACGAACATAGCCTATGTCTCCTACGTTACTCATAATATGTAGAAGGTCTTCATGGAATCCCATAATAATATAACGGAGCGAAACAAAGTGAGAGGCCGGGGGGGGGGGCAGGGAAAAAAGTCGAGTCGATGGACCGGGAGAAGCAAAACGAAATCAGGAGCCAAGGAATCTGTCTACAACTGGTACTTCATGATTAATATTTTGTGATGAATAATTGGCTTCACAAATGATTTATTTGATAAATTGGTTTGAGAATATTTGTGGATGTTGGTGTGAGTGCGTGTGACTAATGTGGGTCAGGTTGTGATATCTGTGCTCAGAAACGGTTGTGTCTGATTGTGTGCAGGATTCTTGGAGGTGATGAACGGTGGGATCGGGACTAGACTCAGGGAGGAGTTGAGGTTCAGACAATCAAAGATACCGGGTGATGAAATTGGATACGAGATGACACACCGTGGATGGACATCGTGTGGGAGGGATCTTTGCAACAGGCTTCACGAGGTGTGCGTGCAAGCATTGATGTTCACGAAGAAATTGAAAAAGAGAAGACAGAGATGTTGATGCACGAGAGTGCATGGTTGCTACAGTACTCGAGGTACTATAGCATTACATGTGTGTCCATACTGTACAACTAGCTTGCTTGGCTGTGTTGGCGTCTGCTGGTTGCTCCAGGAGCAGCAGCTGCACGTGTGCTGCAGCAGCACGCGGCTTGGTCTGGGAGGAGCAGCAGCAGCTCGGTTGGATGGCAGGTCGAGTCGGCTCAGCGGGCAGGAAATCAAGACCGGAACGAAGAGTCCGATTGGTTGTGGCAGCGGTTTTGAAAAAAAGAGAATTAAAATTTTGAAAATTGTAATTTATTTAAAAATTGAGACTTTGAGTTTTATTGTGACTAGGAGTTCTACTCCTACTTTTTGAGTAGGAGATTTTAGGTATAAAGAGATGAAGGATTAAGGCTAGAAGTATATCGATTTTTAGGAGATAAAAGTTAGGGTTTGCTTCTAAACTTCAATCTAGTTCGAGAGTTGAGAGAGAAATGTTTTAGATGCACTTTGTAAATATATATTGATGTAATAAAGTTGATCTACTTTTAAGAGTTTATCGATACGTGTTTTCTTCTGTTCCTGATGGTCTGACCGGCAGCGACACGGCGGTCTGACCAGTGCAACTTCATCAGGTTAGAGGATAAGCTTTTATTTTCGCTAAAAATTTTGGTTTTTGGTTTGTCCTATCATTTACCCCTCTCCGGTAGATTTGTTTGCTATTGTTCGATCGTACACAAAACATATTTTAATCAAATATCTTAAGGCTGAGTTCGATTCTCATACAAAGGAGAGATAAAGTTTCGGATACTCGTGACATGTTTTTCAAACTGCTAAACGATGCGTTTTGTGCGAAAATTTTTTTATATAAAAGTTATTCTAAAATATCAAATAAATCCATTTTTCAAGTTTGTAATAATTAAAACTCAATTAATCATACGTTAATGTCACCTCGTTTTACGTGAAACACTTAATTTTCATCTTTATCTTTATCTTCAGGAGATTCAAACACCATCTAAGTCTCACTTGTTTGCTTACTTGATTATTGGTTATTCACTTGTTTGAATGAAATATTGGACTATATTAGAAAATATCAGGGGATAATTTGTAAAATATTACAAAAGCAATAGAAGGTGGCAGATTCTATACCGTGCTTTTTATGATGAATGTATCAATATTATTCCCTCATGTCAAATTCTAATTTTTGTATCAATTAATAATTCAACGTTTGGAGATTTAAGTGCACGTATTTAGGACAACATGTATTTAAGAACGGAGGAGGTAATATTTGTTAAGCCTATTTCTCAAAACATTAAATCCGATCCTATAGCAAGTATATATAGTCCATGATAATGATTAAGGAATAACCTATTTCAAACGCTATCATCTCTTGTACCACGTCCTGTGCGCTAAGATTCGTCATTACGTGCAGAGATGGAACAAGCTTTTCTTTTTCTGTACTGTCCATTGACAACATAAAATTGAAGAGGACACCCTTCAACCCTTGCGCCATCAGTTAATTGCACGGGACTGTGTTGAATAAAACTGTGTACGCTACTATATCTAGAAACATAATTTACACGATCATGTTGACGATCTCCTCATTTATAACCGGATCTGTCACAATCAAATGGCGCAAATTACTATTTTACTTTTCATAATCAACGTGGCCATCTTGTAGGCACTCACAACAAATCTGATGACTCATCAGATTTTCAGCCTATAAGGTTAGATGGTGTTTGAATCTCCTGAAGACAAAGATAAAGATAAAGTTAAATACTTCACGTAAAACAAGATGATCTTAACGTGTGATTAATTAAGTTTTAATTACTACAAACTTGAAAAATGAATTTATCTGATATTTTAGAACAACTTTCATATAGAAAATTTTCGCACGAAACGTACCGTTTAGTAGTTTAAAAAGCGTGCCATGAATATCTGAAAGTTTATCATCTGCTTATGGAGGATTCGAACGCTGCCTTAATCAACTGTCTGCTTCAAAGTATTTTGGAATAATTTCATTTAGGGCCTCTTAACTTGTCAATGAATCCGATTTTCGTCCTTTAACCGAAAAATCAGATACAATGGGTCCCTCAACTATCAAAACCGGTGCAAAATAGGTCTCAAGGTGGTTTAGACAGCGGTTTCAGTTAATGTGACGCCTACATGGCTAATTTGACTCGGTCTTCATCTGATGTGGCACTGACGTGACGCTTACGTGGCAATTCAATCCAAAAAAATAATATAAAACCATGAGCCCACATGTCAGCTACACACAAAAATTAATTAAAAATGATGAGGCCCACGTGGGTCCCACGTGTCAGCCAAACCGTCCAAACCGAGTCAAAATAGGTTTAATAGATTGAAAAACATGAGCGCAGAAAACGAGTGAGGTGAAATTGGGAACATTGAAGGCTGTGTTCTTTCCTCACCTTTTCCAACTCATCTCTCTCGTTTTCTACGCACACGCTTCTCAAACTGTTAAACGGTGTGTTTTTGCAAAAAAAATTTATACGAAAGTTGTTTTAAAAAATTATATTAATCAATTTTTCAAAAAAAATAAATTAATACTTAATTAGTCATGCGCTAATGAGTCGTTTCGTTTTACGTGTGGGAAAGATTAGTTCTCATTCCACACTACGGAACGCAACGTAGCTTGAGTAAAACACAACCTAGGCTGTGTTTGTTTGGGTGAGTTGGGAACTTATTCCCTCCGCACGAAAAACGGATCGACTCATTAGCACATGATTAATTAAGTATTTATTATTTTTTAAAAAATAGATTAATACGATTTTTTAAAACAACTTTTGTATAGAAACTTTTTGTAAAAAACACACCGTTTAGCAGTTTGAAAAGCGTACGTGCGGAACAATGAGTTGAGAACTTATTCTGCAGAACATGGCCCTAGTTGACTTAGCAAGCAGGAGTTGTTTATAAGGTCTATTGTTTGACTTCATAGCAGCTGGGTGCTGGTTCCAGCGTTTTAGAAGGTCAGCGAACATAATCTGTTCTTAATTGGCCAATCTGGAAAATAAAATACTTAGGTTTGTACAGATGCATCCTCTTATTCTGAACTAGTATAGTTAAAGAATTCTGCTCTTAAAAGTCAGAATGCAGGAATATTCTGCAAATTGAGTTAGATTTAACAAACTAAACTGAATATATAGTTGCAGGTCAGCTGGCTCCTGCTCATCTGGATACACTTGATGCCTGTATATAGATTAGATTACAGAGTGCAATAGATCCGGATTGTAGAAATTATGTCTGAATGTTGAAGAAGAGTTCCAAAAGACAAAATTGCTAGGCACGTTCAATATTTCATCTTTAACAGGTCAGGACAACAGACTTGAACTCCTGAAATAAAAGCAGAACAGCCATTGAGCCACGCTTAGAAAATCCTACAAGATTCTTTTGATATATCCAATTAGGGCATTGGAGAGTAATTGGATATATCTTTTTTGAAAGAACGAGTAATTGGATATATCATTTGTGGAATTAACCACACACGCATCACTGTCAGAGACAGTTTATACGGTAACTTAGCGTGACTCTTCTTCCTCATCCCTGCTTTGCATTAAACTTCTGAAAAATATTTTTTATATATAGCTCAACAGTTTTCAGCTAGATGAGCTAACACAACTTCTGACTTTATAATTGCGAAATAATTCTGCATCCGTCAAATGCCGTTCTAATCCCTTCATCGCAGAGCAGGACCAACGCAAACAAAGCAATCAAAGGCAATTTCTTAATCTCGCCGCTGAAGTCATGGTTTGATGCAAATTGGCAGACTAATATCCAACTTAAGCTCACTCTTAACCCATATTATATTTTTTTAAGCGCGCATTGTTTTCTTAGCTAAGTAAGCAACTAGCCAACTACTAGTCATGGCGTGTCGCTACAGACGAACGACGAGGTGCCAGACTTTAGAAGCGTTGTCGCCGTCGTTGCCCTGCAGAATCTACGACGAGCTGCATGCCCTCCTTGCTTGATTCGGCCGCGGAAACCAGAAGCAGACGTGTTGATTTCTGATAATTTAGTCGTTCTGAAAAGCGCAACTTGTGATAATCTAATCCCACTTGCGATCAGTAGATTAGACGAGAGAACCTTCCTGATGACAGAAACTGACATGGATAGTCCAAATGTCCAATCATATCAAAGTCTCACAGGCCGGAGAGAGTACTATTTTTAAGATAATGGAAGAGTAGAGTTCATGAGATTTATATAGAGGGAGAGTTAGCAAGGGAGTGTGGTCCCGTTCTTTTCTCCTATACATATCACAGACACGCAAAACGAAAAAACTATTAACACATAATTAATTAAATTTTAATTATTATAAACTTAAAAAATTAGATATATTTGATATTTTAAAGCAACTTTTTTATATAAAGCTTTCGCTTAAAACATACCGTTTAGTAGTTTGAAAAATGTGCTAATAAAAATCAAAATAAAATTTTAATCTTAATATGAAAAGAACTCTACCTGTGTGTGATCACAGCATGACAAGCCCAGCACTCCGGCCGGAGCTGGATTCTGTATTTTGCTGACACAAGCTGTACATTATAATAGTTCCAAGCAACAAAGTCAGAAACGGCCCCTAAATTCTGTTTCCTATATTGAACAAATGCACCTGCATCCTGCATATCAAAAGTTCTTTACATGCTGTTTCAGAGCTTAAAATTGCCTGCATATAACAACAATTGACCAAAATCCTTTTTACATGCTGTTATCAGTCTTGCAACGCTATCTTGAAAGCTGCCATTCCTTATCTGAAAACCGGACTCGCTCGTGTTGTCACTCGGATACATCCAATCTACTAATTTCCTGGTCAACAGAAAATTTCAGTCGCCGTGAGCTAAAATACTCTGAACTTCTGAAGAGAAAACATTGCCAAAACCAAGGGGCTATCTTGACATACTATCCCAACCGCTGAACTGCCTGCAGCAACTTGGCCTTGGCATAAATAATTTGTTACGAAGAGCGTCACTGCGTGCGTACTCACGCATGCTTCGCTTCTCTTCTTCTCTCCTTGCTCTTGTCGCTCTCTGCAAGCTAGCCACACTACAGATTTACAATATTTTATATATATATATATATATACTCCTCCTGCTCAAGTCGTCTGAATGCATATGTACCACAGTTCATGGCTGCCCTGGATGTTATTGGATCGTGCTGAGGTTTCAGACTAGCTAGGAAATTAAGCACCTAATCTGACTTTGTGCTGACTTAAAGAGTATATCCATTATTAGCTAGCTAACATATCTAATACAATCTTACGGAAGTAGATAATTGCAAAAGTAGTACATTGGAATCGTGCAAGCTGCACAGGGCCACAGGTATTTTATATGATCCGACTGTTCTTAATTAGCTTTGTATTATTGTTATGTTTCTTAGAGGCAATGTCAACGGCCGAGATGGTGTACACTGTTTTATTATCGCTTTAACAAATTGAATTTGACGAATAAGCTAGAGTGCGATCAAACGTACGTGAAGCAGATGATTGATTATCCTCTGACTTTGCTGCTTCAGTTAGGAGGAGAAGTTGATCTAGGTTTTGTGTTGATGCATCCATTATGCAGTTCCTTTTCTGTTCTCTCCGTAGTGGCGTTATTCTTCTCTCGTCTCTGCTAGGCCGCGTGTGATGGACGTCGTCACAAACAATTAGTTTTCTTTTTATATTCTTATCGCTTATTCCTTTCTTCTTCTGGTACACAAGACGAGCTAATATTACACACCAACAATATACTACTCCAACCAATCATGCAAACCACGTTGCAGAAAAGAACTGAGATTTACTTAAAAGAAATGGAACCAGAACTTCTCCATTAGCCTGGTTTTTACAATGACTAGTTACATGTCCCGTATGTAACGGGATTATGAGATTTTTTTTAGGAATGGTTTTTCAGTTTTTTAAGGGAGTTTTTTTTAAAGAGGGAGCGTTTTTTTAAGGAATAAAAACGACTGTGTTTTCAAAAGTAGTTAAAAAAGATGTCTATTGATAGTACAACTAATCTAGAGTTCTAGACATAACAAGGGGACTTTTGTGACAGCAGTATCGATCTAGCTAAGCCATCTCTTCGCTGAAGATGGATCACGGTTTTCGTCTCTTCGTCAGAAACATTTCAAGACCTCTGATGAAATAATTGCATGCATGACGACCAATCAAGAGAAAGAAAAAAAACCCTAACTGTCTTGCACAAGCGAACAACTAGCAGCCATACATACCTCGATCGTCTACTCGCGATCGTAACGATGACAGTTGCGTGGGGAACCGACCGCGCGCGACCGGAAGACGCACGTCGTCTCCCTCGCCGAAAGCGAGCAGCATCTACCGATCGATATATCATTCATGGATCGTCCTGATCTCATCGGAGAAGTCGGCCGGAGATGTACACGAGAGTGTTCAGAGACCCCACTCCTCAGACCTCCGAAAAGTTCAGAGCCCCCACTCACCAAAACATTTGCTTTCCAACCAAAATTTGTCAACAGGACAGCAGTTCCGTCCAATCCGATTCCAAGACCGGCTGCGCTCTCGCGATCGTAATTCTACGTGACAGTTCCGACCAGAGAAATGGCCTGCTCGTAGTTTGTTTTTGCTGTCGGAAACGACATGTAATATCGATATCGATAGCTCTGATCTGATCAATCCGGGGGGAAAAACGGTATTGTAGTCGCCGATCTGTACACTACTGGATCTCCCACCTATAAAAATTGATGGGGCAATTTCGTTTATGTCCCTACTTTGCTTTCTAATATTGATTTTACCTAAAGTTTTTGTCCTCTTTTTTTTAAACCAAACGATCGTTTTGTCTCTACTTTAGATGGTGAAGTTAACGGTGTTAGCTAATTGGCAAAAGGACATTTATACCCTCTCTTATTTCTGTTCATTAAATATGTTTTTTTCCTCATTTTATACATGTAGCTTTGGAACTTTATTTTTGTGAATATATTTAAAATTAAATGACGCACATTGACTAATATAACAATTTGCACAGATTCTGAATTTGACAGAATTTCGATAAAATTCCAACAGCATTTTGACAAAACTTAAACAAAATTTTGACAATATTTCAACAACATTTCACATAATCATATGAAGTCATATAACAGCCATATAACTTCCCAAGGGCAATAAAGTCAAACAATAATTCAAAAAAGTTTATTTCTTTTTTCTCTATTTCTTTACTGCCATAAACACGGTCCCACTCACTTCCGTCTAAAGTAGAGGTAAACGTCTCTTTCAGTTCAAAAATGTGGGGGCAAAAATGAAAACCTAAAAAGTAGGGGTAAATTAATATTAGAAATCAAAGTAGGGGTAGAAACGAAATTGTCCCAAAATTGATCTCCCGTGCACAAGTTAAGGACCACATACGAAAATCAATTTTTGCAGGCAAGCCTCTTAATAAGCCCGTATGTGAAAATAAGTCTATTTTCGTATTCGGGCCTCCTAAGTGGCTTGCATACGAAAATACCTCTATCTCTTCTTACTCTTTTTTTCTCCCCTCCTCTCTCTCTCGTCTACCCTACTCCTTCACTCTCCCCACTCCTCACAACCATCCCTCTCCTTCTCTCCCATACTCCTCTTCCCCACTCCTCTCCCCTCTCCTCCCTCCCGACGACGGGCTCCGGTGACAGCGGTGGTTGGCGCGGGCTTCGACGGTGGCAGTGTGCTCGGGCAAGAGCAGTGGTGGCGGCGATGGGCGAGGGTGAGAGGGATCCCACCGGAGGCGGCAATGGGAGGGGCAGATCTGACGCCCCTTCCGCCTTCTGCGCGGATCTGGCTGCCGCTCCGTCCTCCACGCATGCGGATCCGCCGGTGGTAGCAACGGGAGGGATGGATCCAGTGCACCCTCCCCCTTCCGCGTGGATCCCGCCGA
The DNA here is from genome assembly GCA_008326285.1 of Oryza officinalis. Lineage (NCBI taxonomy): Eukaryota > Viridiplantae > Streptophyta > Magnoliopsida > Poales > Poaceae > Oryza > Oryza officinalis. Next base: position 18,442,966 of record BDMV01000003.1, on the reverse strand, counting down.
CTCTCCGACCCCCACGCGCGCGGATCCGTTGGCAGCGGTGATGGGAAGGGCGGATCCGGCGCCCCCTTCCCCTCCCGAGTGGATCCCGCTGTCTCTCCGGCCCCCACCCCTCCCGAGTGGATCCCGCTGTCTCTCCGGCCCCCACGTGCGCGAATCCGCCGGCGGCGACGATGGGAGGGAAGGATCTGGCTCCACCTCCCCTCTTGTGGGATCCCGCTGCCTCTCAGGCCCCCATGCACATGGATCCGCCCACAGCAGCGACGGGAGGGACGGATCCAGTGCCCCCTCCCCCTCCCACGTGGATCTCGCCGCCTCTCCGTCCTGCCTAGCATGAGGATCCGTGATGTGACCCTGGCTACTATGGATGCAACCGTTGATCACATCATAGGTCAACCAGAACATGTCAAGATCAAGCCACATAAGTTTTGGAATCCAATTCGACCACCAGCAGCAGTGTTGACTTCAAATAGCCGCCAAATGTGCATACGAGCTCCGTTTTTGGCCCGTGAGTACTTGATGGAAAGCTCTTGGAGTCCTCTTTCCAATGGATCCAGTCTCATCTCCAAATTCCATCTCAGTCATCCGTAGTTGAAAAAACAAGATGCTCCGTCACCTATAATGGGCCTATGGGCTTGTAACTTCATCTGGGACCCCAGCCCAGGTGGGGCCCATGTGGGGTGCGCTCTAACCTGGTAGAGCACGACCTAGGAACCCCCTTGGTCATCCTCCTACCCCTTTAAATAGCTAGGTACTTCTTTAGGGTTTCTCGGGTTTTGTTTAGATTAAAGTTTAGCTTCGCTACTTTGCCGTGTAATCTCGTGATCGGTTAGATCGTTGGCTTGCTCGTTACGGAACTCCAACTTATTATTTGTATTCAATTCCTATTTGCAATTCAGATTGCTTTTATCTTATTCTTTCTTGTTTCTTCGATTTGCTTGCAAGAATAAGATTGATCTGCATCGGCAAGATCAACAACCCACGGAGAGGTGTATCAATCGCTAAGGCGCAACACAACAACGTCTCGTACGGTTGTAGTCAGATCGTTAACGTTTTTCCTAAATCGTAGTTATCATCAACTCACCGAAAGATCAGGCCAATCAGATCCCTGAGCGTATCGAGTGGAGTTCAGGGTTTATCAAGTGGTACCAGAGCAGCTTAGGGTTTATCAATCCGCCAGCGGCTTTCACTACTAAAAAACCATTTTTCATAGCACCATCCTTTAATTTTTATTGTTGAATTTAATGAATACACACTTGTAAATATACTTAAGAGAGATTCCGGTCACCAACCGTCAGCGAAAGTCAATTTTCGTTGGTTGTCACTTAAGAGACCCGCTTGCAAAAATAGAGGTATTTTTGCTCCTCTATATTTGCAAGTGGATCTCTTAAATGACAGTGTCGCTGGCAGCCACTAAAGAGCACTGCCCTTGAAAAACCACCGCCACATTAAAAAATCGGCTCAGTGTTCACACCCACACCTCACCCACCGCATGCGCACTCTCTAAGTCTCCCTTCTCCTCCTCCATTGCACACCTCCTCCTCCTTCTCCTTTCCAGATCCACCCACCGACGCACCCCTCTCCTCCTCCCTCCCCACCGGCGGTGGGTCTAGCGGGCGACGGCGGCTCTGGCAGCGACAAAGGGGAGGGGTGGTGGTGGTGACCGGTGGCAGCAACTCACGCGGGTGGTGGATCTGGCGACGGGGACTCCCGCAAGCGACGAATCCGACTGCAGTTGCCGGGCTCGGCAACGACGGCGTAGGAGATCCTCTCTTCTTCAGATCCAGCCACGAGTGGGGTGGCGGCAACGGCGGCCACCAATGACGGCAAAGGGGTAGGGTGGCGACATTGACCGATGGCGGCGACTCGAGTAGGTGTTGGCGCAGAATTTGGACCCGTCCAACAACAAAACGGGTTTCGCGTTACCACGGCGGCCTGGGAGATCTGCTTAACTCCAGTGCAGGTCCAAATTGGCTTGCCTAGCCGTGTGCAGAGCGTGCCAGTTAATTTGATCTGCAATCAACAAGAAACAAGTAAACCATGTCAGAAAACAACGGCCGATCGGCCGATAGGCCGATGACACATTGTCATAGCCCAGCCGATAGGGCAAAGCTATATCGGCTTGCTCACGACAAAGCAAGATTAAAGCATAGATCTTATCGGCCTTCATCAACGTATTGCTGTCGATTAATGGCATTGGCCGATAAGAACAATAAAGATAACTACACTAGCTAATATTCTAGTGCAAATCTACATGAACCAATCAACCAATATAAACATATCAATCACAGATAAACCCTAGAGAATTATCTATAACAGATGCATTCCTATTAATCAATCCGTTTATGTAAATGACAGATACACATGAAAACATTATAATAAACACGTGTATCAGATAAAACTGGCTGAAACCCCAGTTATATCCTTAATTACAACCGAAAGCAGGCTTTGTGTTAGATCTCAAAACAGGACTAAGGTCGATAGCAACTCAAAATGTGAATCGAAACTTAACACAAAGAAAATCAAGCCGTCGATTGCTTTTGGGGATGGTGGATGCATTGAACAATCTAACCAAGCATAATAATTAAACCGTAGTCGGCAATAAACCCTAAAACGAATAGATCGCCGGCGAAGCATAATTAAGACGCCTGTCAAGATTACTCAAAACACGATAGACGACGATCACATCATCGAGGCTTAACGTGCCTAAAGCGACACGCTAGCCCCGACGATGCCAATCGTCGGTGACGAGTTCTTACCTTTGCTCTGGGAAGGCAAGAACTCGTCGAGGTCAACCTCTTACGAGGGTTGGCGATGCGCCGAAAGTAGATTGAATTGGTTGTATGATTTGATTGAGAGAGTTTCTATGTACAAACTATCAGGATATTTATACCCGAGGTTACAACAGAACCCTTGTAGGGCACGATCTTATCTATAACTAACAAACAAGTCCTTGCGGCAGACTTAAGCCACAGATTAGATCTAAACTACTTAATTTACAAGATACAATTGCCTAAAACCGAGCTTTATGTCTATTTGGCAACTTCCTTGAAGCTTATTCCGAGCCCAGACCAAGCCCACATTGACGCTGTCAACTCACAACCCGTATCGACCCATGACCAAACTGAATCCGTATCGGCCGATACGCTCTCTATGGCAACACCTCCCCAGTCCGATACGGTTACCGGGTCCGATACGAAGCGTGGTCCGACTCCAACTCAATCCTTCCTCTCTGCTTCGGTTTCCTCTTTTCTCTCCAAGTCGATTACCAAAATCCGTCGTCAACACATGCCCCCCAATTCCGCTTCATTATATAATGTGGCGGAATTAGCTCCAAGGAACCCATCGACTTCTTTAATCTGAAAACTGCGCAGATCCAGATTCGAATCCTTCCGCCGCCGATTCAACAAACCCTTCGCGTTTCTCAACTCCGGCGACCCTTTGGCGTTCCGTCAACATCGACCCCCTTCACAGTGACCCCTTCAACGACAACGATGGCCTCCGCCCCGTTCTATGCCTCCGAGATCCCTGCGGTAAGTCAATTCCTTCAAAATCCACATTATCACTTTTTTTCACCAATTTCTCCAAGTTAGGGTTTTTACTCTCTGCCCCCCGGGTCTTATATTTTCATCGTCCTCCTCATGATCTAGGTCTTCAAAAACCAAATCTTGATCCCTACCGACGACAAATCCCATCGCTTTCTGCTAGGCCCCATGAGCGATCACGACCCAACTTGGCTAATCAATGTCGAGACAGACAGAATCCCCTTTAGGCAAGCCAAGCCCAATGTGTCTTCATGGAAACATACTTTCAAGTCCTGGCCATCCAAGCTTAACGGATACAGAACCTGGCATAAGAGGATTGCTGCTGCCAAACAAGTCCACTGGGACGAGATCGGAATCGGCCAATGCATCGCTTTGTCCCTGGCCGATACCAAAAAGAACGAACCACTCATGTCGGCCGCCAGCTACTTCTGGTCCAGTACCTTGAACGCCTTTATGTTCAAACAAGGTCCGATGACCCCCACCCTGATCGACGTCAAGATACTAACAAGATTGGACATTGACTCCGAGATCAACCCCTTTAGCCTCCTGATACATAGCAGCCACAAGTTGAAGACTAAAAAGATTGGAGGTTGGTCTGGGTTCATCTCTGAACACATGGAACAGGGATCGGTCTCGGAACGGGAACATGTAGCCTTCCTGACATTATGGTTGGAGAGATTTGTCTTTTGTGGATCGACCTGCGGCTCCACTACAAACTGTCAACACTTGGCTCAGGCTTTGGTCGACAAGAAACAAATCCCCTTGGGCCAATACCTTTTGGGAGCTGTCTATCGGCTGCTTCATACCTCCACACAAGATTTGATATTAAAACAAACTGTAGCCCATGGAGGACCATGGTGGTTCGTTCAGCTCTGGCTCACCATCCACACCAACCCCATGGTCAATCGGCCCCCGTTATCGGACTCTTGCTTCCCCTCCAAATATGCTGATCATGAAGACCCCAGGACCAGAAGATGCATGTCCTATGGGGAAGCAGCTTCTGTCTACCCAGGCGCAGACCAATCGGCCGAGGATATGGCTACATGGTTCATCCGCTTCTTCACCGGCCCTCCATCGGCCAGGATGGAAATGTTTGTCTACACATCGAACCGAGACTTCAAACTCCCTGACGATCTTCAACTAAGTTTGATAAATGATGATTCAGAGTCAAGGGACTTGTTCATGATCGGCCTCACCCCATGCCTGCTCCCAGTAGGCCTATTTCAAGGAAGAAACACCAGCATGTCTTACGAATTTTATAATCCAATGGTGGCCGCTAGACAGTGCAGGCTTGGACAGCTTCCTGTGAGTTTGCATCTTCATAAGCTCCTAGAAAGCAGAGGCACGGTTCCATGGGCGCTGGTCATGAGCAAAGCGATGGAAATCGAACTCCCAAATCTCGGCGATTGTGACCGATTGCATCTGAGCGCCTTTGTTCATATCATTTTCCAGACATGGTGGCAAGAGTGGGCTGCTCATATTTTCCATCAATCGGCCAGATTCTATGTGACGGGCCTTATCAAAAACATCAGTCCTCAGGTCCCTGATGGTCCGATTCCGGCTGTGAGCAACAGTGGGCGAGACATCTTCTATCATCAAGCCCTAGCCCCGTCAGGATCAACTGTCATGGAGTCAATCAACGGCCTTACTGCCCCAAAAGTGGCGTCGCTTCTCCAAGGTCCGATGCCCAAAGAAAACCCTAAGAGGAAAGCGCCGGCAAAAAGCAAATCGTAGAAAGCCAGCAAGAAGGCTAAAACCGATGACCAGGCCGATGCCGAAGAGCTAGACCCCTCCTTGGAAGAATTCCTTGATGAACAAATGATAGAGGAGGAAGTTGATGCGGCAGCGGCCGATGCACATGAAGAAGAGAACCCATCGGCCGAAACCACCAAGAAGCTATCGGCCGAAGCTACTGAGATCCCGCCAGCCGATGACCAAGGCGACGCCCCCCAACCAAAGAGGACCAGACATGCAGTTCGCAAGGTCAATATAATCTCTTCTTTGCGTTTACATAATCCCCTTGTAATGTCATACTTTAACTTCATATCCTCTTCAGGCTGCGGCGTCGTCTATATTGATGGAGAGAACTCGATCAACCCCTTTACCAAGAACCAAGAAAGCCACTCTACAACGGCGCGAACGAGCCAAGGCACGATTGAGGACTCCCTCTCCTTCTCTATCACCCTCTCCGACTGTCTCGGTAAGAGTTGATTTTCGCATTGTCTTGCTGTTTACATAACCCTATTTACCAATTTTTTGCTTTTCCAGCCTAGGGCTCCATCACCTTCAACACATCGGCTAACCCCCTCGCCTACTGCCTCAGCACAGCAAAGGGAGGCCGATGCAAGCACCACCGATGCTCCAACACAGGTAACCACGATTACCCTGATCCCCTTTCTGCCAATTCCTGTTTAACGAGGCTAACCTCGACCCATATTGATATTTGCAGAACCTAGACGATATGTTTTCTTTTGATATCGGCCAGTTTCTTGATGATGAGGACAAGGAGCCACCCACCACAGCCAGGGCGTCAATTTCTGATGATCTGAAGAATCGGCTGACCGACATCGCCAATCGGCTAGAGTCCTCGTTGGAGTACTTGGTGGAAGATTGCACCCCCATCAGGGTTAGGGTACAAGAAATTCAGGATGAACTGCCCGAAAGCCTGATGGAGATTCTAACACCGGCCATCTTCTTGGAGCAATACCGATTCAAGCTCAACAAGGCAAAAGAAAGACTCGCAGAGCGACGAGAGTGTGAGCAACTGGAATCGGCCCTGTCCGCTAGCAGGGCTCAAGTCAATGCTGACAAGACCAAGTTGGACGAGCTAGCGGTGGAGCCGATTGTCTTGAAGCACAAACTTGAAGAACTCCGTCGTCTCGAAGCAGAGCTAGAATCGAAGCTAGAAGCCACGCGCCACGAAATCCAAGAAGTTGAAGCCGGGATAGCTGCATCACCCAAGGCTATCGAAGATCAGACGGCAAAGCTCAAGGCATCGGCCAAGTATCTTGCCATCCTGAGTAAGTCATTGAAGCCAATCACAGGGTCGACGGCTGATGACGCCCAAGCTATAGAAGATATTGAACAAATCCGCCGTAGAGCCATTGCAGCTATTGCAGACTTTATAGGGTGATGTAACCTATTTCTTCTTTTTACCGTGTAAATACAAACCTTATCGGCCACACAGCCGAATTTGATCTGAAAATTCTAGTGTGAAAATTGTTCCTGAAATCCATCCTGCAAACAGATGTCCCTTTACCAATCGTGTTTCTGAAATCCATCCTGCAAACAGATGTCCCTTTACCGATCAATCTCATCGGCCAGAAAGCCGAATTCGATCTTACTCTGAAGAAGAAAATTCCTTAAAAAATTCCGCGCTTGTATCTATATATATGCCCCCCAAATTTTAGAAGATGAGGGCTCATGTTGTAAAATTTGAACTAAGGGCGATAGTATGTATCGGCCATCTAAAGACGATGCATAACACATCGGTTGTAATCATAAATCGGCTGGAGGGCCGATCATGAGTCGATCCAGACGCTAGGATAATATTTCTTCAAGTACTTGCCATTAAGAGCTCGTCCATAAATCTTGCCATCCAACCCCTTGAGCAAATAAGCATTGCGAGGAACACAGCGATGAATTTGAAAATGACCTTCCCAATTAGGTGACCACTTGCTGAATTTATTATCTCTGGAACCAATCGGCATTATTAATTTCCATACAAGATCCCCTTCTTCAAACGACTTGGCGACAACTTTTTTGTTGTAATGACGAGCCACTCTATCTTTATCATGTTTGATCTTCTCTAGGGCCCGTAATCGGACATGCGTCAAATCGTCTAACTCATTCACCATAAGATTATGGTACTCATCGGCTGTCAAGTCGTCTTGCAAAGCAATCCTTCTTGAGCCGATGTTGGTTTCCCACGGCAGCACCGCTTCATGTCCATAAACCAGCTGATACGGAGGCACTTGAATTGCACCATGGCAAGCCATCCGATACGCCAAAGGGAATCGGCCAGCGTTGTGTGCCATTGCCTCGGCTGCTCGTCGATTTTCCTCCTGATTAACTTGATTAAAGTCTTATTAGAAGCCTCTGCCTGTCCATTAGCTTGCGCGTAGTAAGGAGAAGAATTTAATAATTTAATACCCATGCTATCGGCGAACTGGACGAACTCATCGGACACGAAGATTGATCCTTGATCAGTGGTTATCGTCTGAGGTAATCCAAACCGATATATAATATATTCCTTGACAAACTAAATTGCATATCTGGAATCAACCTTCTTAAGAGGAACGGCCTCAATCCACTTTGTGAAGTAATCGGTAGCCACCAAGATATATTTGTGTCCCTTGCTCGATGGCGGGTTAATCTGGCCGATCATATCTATTCCCCATCCGCGAAACGGCCACGGCTTTATGATTGGATGCATAGCCGATGCCGGTGCTCTTTGAATTGCTCCAAACTTCTGACAATTCTGACATCCTTTATAATACTTGAAACAATCCTCTAGCATGGTTGGCCAAAAATATCCAATGCGTTTCAACAGCCATCTCATTTTATGGGCCGATTGATGTGTTCCACAAATCCCTTCATGGACCTCGCTCATAATGACTTTGGCCTCCTCAGGACTTAGGCACTTGAGCAAGACACCATCAATCGTCCGATGGTATAAATCATCATCTAATAGGACATACTGCAATACTTTGTATTTCATCTTTCGTGACGCCGATTGGAAAGAATTCTTTAAATAATCAATGATAGCAAATCTCCAATCGTCGGCGTCCACGGCGGCGATTTGAACCCGTACATCCTTGGCCATCGGCCTGTATCCCGATGCCCCCTGAGCCAAGTCATTGGCTTCGAAGTTTTGCTTCCTGGGTATATGCCTCATTGTCACGATCTTGAATGCCTGAAGCAACACCTTGCACTCTTCATTGTAGACTTTGAGGACGTCATCTTTGCATTCATACTCTCCAGAAAGTTGATTAATTACCAGTTGTGAATCACCAATGATCTCTACAGAATCGGCCTCGACTTCTTGTAGTAACTGCAAGCCTTTAAGCACCGCTTCGTACTCTGCTTGATTGTTAGTATAATAAGGCTTGATAGTAAAGGCAAATTCAAAACTTGCCCCCCGAGGGGTTATGATAACTAGGCCGATACCGCATCCATGTCTGCAGACGGATCCATCAAAATACAATGTCCATGGCACAATATCTGCATATGCAACTGACTCGTCTCTGTGTTGAACAATGAAATCGGCCAGGGCTTGTCCTTTGATTGCTTTGGCCGATTCATATCTGAGATCAAACTCTGTTAAGGCAAAAATCCATTTCCCAATTCTTCCTTTTAACACAGGGGCCGATAACATGTATTTCATCACATCGGCCTTACTCACCACAATGCACTCGTTGGAAAGTAAATAATGCCTCAATTTAGTACATGAAAAATATAAGCACAAACATAATTTCTTCACCGGTGTGTACCTTGTCTCAGCGTCTAGCATCCTCCTACTGAGATAAAAAATAGCTCTTTCCTTACCATCAATATCCTGAACCAAGACTGAGCCGATGGATTTCTCATCGGCCAATAGGTACAGTCTGAACGGAACCCCTTTCTGTGGAGGGATTAGAACTGGCGGAGAAGTTAAATACTCCTTGATATCGTCCAGCGCCTTCTGCTGCCTATCACCCCATACGAACTCTTCATCCTCTTTTATCTTCAATAACGGAGTGAACGGCTCTATCCTTCCTGACAGGTTCGATATAAAGCGTCGAACAAAATTGATCTTGCCAAGCAGAGATTGTAACTTGGTCTTGTTCGTCGGAGGTTTGATTTTCTTTATAGCATCGATATTCTTCTATGTAATCTCGATTCCTCTTTTGTGGACCAAGAAACCCAGGAACTGACCGGCCGATATGCCAAAGGCACACTTGTTAGGGTTCATTTTTAAGCCATACTTCCTCGCTCTTTCAAGTACCTTGCGTAAATCGGCCAAGTGCATATCATATTCTCGTGATTTCACGACGACATCATCAATGTAAACTTCAATCAAAGAGCCGATGAGATCATGAAAAATATAATTCATGGCCCTCTGATATGTAGCTCCATCATTCTTCAAACCGAATGTCATGACAACCCATTCATATAGGCCGATTGCCCCTGGGCATCGGAAGGCTGTTTTGTGAACGTCTTCTTCGGCCATGAAAATTTGGTTGTAGCCTGCGTTCCCATCCATGAAGCTGACAACCTTGTGTCCAGACGCGGCATCGACAAGCAAATCAGCCAGAGGCATAGGGTACTCGTCTTTTGGTGTTGCTTTGTCCAAGTCTCTGAAGTTAATACATACCCTAAGCTTGCCATTTTTTTTCACTATTGGAACTATGTTGGAGACCCATTCTGCGTATCGGCAAGGTCTGATGAAGTTGGCATCATAAAGTCGTGTGATCTCTGCCTTGATAGCTTCGTGCATATCGGCCTTGAATCTCCTAGGAGCTTGTTTAAACGGCCGATAGCCTGGTTTGATTGGTAGCCGATGTTCTACAATCGATCGGCTTAATGTTGGCATTTCATGATATTCCCATGCAAAACAGTCCATAAATTCTTTTAACAGATTTATAAGATTACTCTTGTATTCCTTTGGCAGGTTAGCACTTATGTACGTTGGCCTAGGCCTATCACCTATCCCTATATCAATCTCCTCAAGTTCATCGGCCGACATAAAACCGTGTCCCAACTTGCCATCTAGCTCGTCCACCGCATCATCTGTGTAGGGGCTAACTTGTTCATCTTCAACGGCGGACGGCACATCTCTGCTAAAGTAACTGCTTGTCTTGATTTTCGATCGTCTCGATGTCGCAGTCAGTTACTTTGAGGAAATCGGTGTCCCAGACTCGTCCGAACAAGCAGTCGATTCCCTCCATCTCCCATACTGCGAGATCGGCATTGGCCACATGTACTGTCCGATCGGCCTGCACGATCTCAACCTGGTCCCCTTGCCATTGCATGAGGCATTGGTGCATTATTGAAGGGACGCAACAGTTTGCGTGGATCCAATCCCGTCCCAACAACAAGCTGTAGGAACCCTTTCCGTCGAAGACGAAGAAGGTGGTGGGTATTGTTTTGCTGCCCACGGTGAGTTCCACGTTTAGTACCCCCTTCGCTTCGGACGCGTTGCCACCGAAGTCCTTTAATACCATGTTGGTCTTGATAAGGTCTTCAGGTACCTTCCCAAGCTTCCTGAAGGTTGTGTATGGCATTAAATTGACCGCCGCGCCGCCATCGACCAGCATCTTCGTCATCGGCCGCCCATTGATGAATCCCTTGATGTATAACGGCCGCAAGTGTCTGTAGCTGGCGTCAACTGGCTTGTCGAAGATGGCTTGATCTGGTGACAACTGTAGCCTAGCCGAAGATTGTTCATCGTCGGCCACTGCTTCATCAGCTGCCTGCACGCTGTACTCTGCTGGCAGTATAAAAACCATGTTAACAGGCGCCGATGTCGCTCGTTTACCTTTTGAAGCCGTAGAGGCCCGGGCTGTATTGGAGGTGCCCTCATCGGCCGTTATCACCGTGGATTTTATCCTCCACTCTTTCTTGGTCTTGGCCGGCCGATGGGTTATTGCCACCTGTTGCTCTTGGATTTGTTCTTTCCTCCTTAGCCTCTGAACCCGCCGTTTTTGTGTCTTAGTGAATACATCGCTTGGGCACCATTGAGGGTTCTGGACCTGTTCCTCGGCTTCGGTCTGTTGGTCTTGGTGCATCGGCCCTAACCTCTCATGAACAGATTTCCTTTGCTTGGCCGGCCGATGCGCTTGCATGCTTGAGCTGCCCTGATAAGAATCTTCTGCACCATTGCATGCAGGGCACTCCTGGATAGATGGCAACCTCATTCCCTCATTCCAGCAGAACCAGAAAAACTCGCACTCCCAATGCGGGTCGTAGGAGTTGTCTTGATCGGCGTAGCCTTGAACTTGTTCTTCCTGCCGCCGCTGGTATTTTCTAATCAGGCCCTCAGAGGTCTGATAAGGTCGCTTGCCGGTCCGATGGGCACTGCCATCGGTCCTGTCCGCCCGCACCATGTTGACTGGGAACGGGTGTCCTTCGATCTTCATCGGCCGCTTGGCATCATCGATTTTAATCCTGCCTTGCTCGATGGCCGATTGAATCTGTTGCCTGAAGATCTTGCATTCATTTGTATGGAGTGAATAAGAGTTGTGCCATTTGCAATATCTTCGTTTCTTGATCTCTTCGGCCGATGGCAATACGTGACCTATTGGCAACTGAATTTGCTTTTCTTACAATAGTAGATCAAATATCTTATCGGCCTTGTTGATGTCGAAGTCATATTTATCTTCCTTGTCGACCTTCTTGGCCCATTGGCAAGTTGTCGGCTTTCTCATCCGGGCCCATTCGGCCAGGTCGACATCAACATCTTCCTCGTCGTCGTCATCGGAGGCATATTGATAAACTGTGTTCATTTTCTTGACAAACTTCTTTGCCTCCTGGAATCGTTGTTCGTGGGCCGATATGCGTTGTGCTAGCTGAGCTAGGCTGTCAAATTCCTGCGAGGAGAACCTCTCGCGTATCGGCCCTAGCAATCCTTGAAATGCCAAATCGGCCAACTGGGAATCGGTCAAGCTGAGGCTGTAACACCTGTTCCTTATGTCTCTAAACCTCTGGATATACTCTGGGACTGATTCATCCACTCGTTGCCTGATGGCAGTTAGATCGGACAGTTTCATCTCTTGTACGCCATTGTAGAAATACCTGTGAAACTGTTTCTCCGGATCTATCCATCCTCTGATGGAATTGCAGGGTAAAGATGAAAACCACGTGAATGCAGACCCTGATAAGGATAGAGGGAAAAACCTCACCCTCAACGTCTCGATAGCCGATGCCTCCCCGCACTGTGCTAGGAATCGGCTGACATGCTCGTACGGCGAGACGTTGTCCTGCCCCGAAAACTTTGAAAAGTCCGGGATCTTGTATCGGCCTGGCAATGGCACTCTGTCAAATTCCTCGGGATACGGGTGCCGATACACTGTAGAGTTTTCCTTGGGCTTCAAGCCGAACTGATCTCGCATCACTTCAGCTATCATATTGGCCCAGTATCCTGCGGGCCGATGTGGGAGGTCTTGCTGATATGATTGCTGCAAGGCCTCTGCTTGATACTGCCTGGGGGAGTACGGCTGGTAGTGGTGATCAAGATTTTGCGCGCCATACTGCCCTGCGGTGTGCTGCTGGTAGCCTTGTGGCACATTGTATGCAGCTTGAGGTGGAGGATTGTTGAACACCGGGGCTTGTGGCTGTCCGGCCGGTGGCTGGTGAACAGGAACTTGCTGCATCGGCTCGATCACTGGTTGCTTCCCCTTGGTCCATTGAGCATATTGCTCCTCCGTGATGTGCTGAGGGCTTCCCCCCGTCTGATTGGTGAGGACCAGTGGCAGTGTTGTTGTTGGCTGCGCCGATGGGGGTGGCATCGGCGCTGTCGGCTGAGCCGTGCTCAGGTCGTTCCTCAGGGCCCGATAGGCAGGGAACTTATTTTCTGGTAAGAAAATCGGTCCCTGAGGCTTGTACTGGTGAATCGACCCATCTAGGATCGATTTGACCGTATTGGTCAATGTGTTCACCAGGATCCCCGATTGGTTGACTAGCGCAGAATGAACTGCGAAGTCAATCCTATCTTGCAACGTCGGCGCTGCAGTATCTTCAGTCTTGACGGTGTGGTCGTGTGCCGCCGCCGATGTGCCAGCTCCATCTCCGGGACTCGGCATAACTACCTTGGATTTTTGGATCAAGGTGCCTTGCCGAGTCCTAGAATATGTTTGCAGGTACATATTCTGGAACTGCTCGACCAGCTTTTCCATCTCAGCCTTCTGCTCTGCATTGAGCTGGTCGGCGGTCACAGGGACGATGTTCTCCTCGGAAATCTCGACCTGCTTTGACATCTTGAGGAGATTTGTTGTGGTTGCAGAGTTTGCATTCTTGGTCCCACCGGGCGTGCCAAAAGCGTGTTGGCGCAGAATTTAGACCCGTCCAACAACAAAACGGGTTCCGCGTTACCACGGCGGCCTGGGAGATCTGCTTAACTCCAGTGCATGTCCAAATTGGCTTGCCTAGCCGTGTGCAGAGCGTGCCAGTTGATTTGATCTGCAATCAACAAGAAACAAGTAAACCATGTCAGAAAACAACGGCCGATAGGCCGATGACACATTATCATAGCCCAGCCGATAGGGCAAAGCTATATCGGCTTGCTCACGACAAAGCAAGATTAAAGCATAGATCTTATCGGCCTTCATCAACGTATTGCTGTCGATTAATGGCATTGGCCGATAAGAACAATAAAGATAACTACACTAGCTAATATTCTAGTGCAAATCTACATGAATCAATCAACCAATATAAACATATCAATCACAGATAAACCCTAGAGAATTATCTATAACAGATGCATTCCTATTAATCAATCCGTTTATGTAAATGACAGATACACATGAAAACATTACAATAAACACGTGTATCAGATAAAACTGGCTGAAACCCCAGTTATATCCTTAATTACAACCGAAAGCAGGCTTTGTGTTAGATCTCAAAACAGGACTAAGGTCGATAGCAACTCAAAGTGTGAATCGAAACTTAACACAAAGAAAATCAAGCCGTCGATTGCTTTTGGGGATGGTGGATGCATTGAACAATCTAATCAAGCATAATAATTAAACCGTAGTTGGCAATAAACCCTAAACGAATAGATCGCTGGCGAAGCATAATTAAGACGCCTGTCAAGATTACTCAAAACACGATAGACGACGATCACATCATCGAGGCTTAACGTGTCTAAAGCGACACGCTAGCCCCGATGATGCCAATCGTCGGTGACGAGTTCTTACCTTTGCTCTAGGAAGGCAAGAACTCGTCGAGGTCAACCTCTTACGAGGGTTGGCGATGCGCCGAAAGTAGATTGAATTGGCTGTATGATTTGATTGAGAGAGTTTCTATGTACAAACTATCAGGATATTTATACCCGAGGTTACAACAGAACCCTTGTAGGGCACGATCTTATCTACAACTAACAAACAAGTCCTTGCGGCAGACTTAAGCCACAGATTAGATCTAAACTACTTAATTTACAAGATACAATTGCCTAAAACCGAGCTTTATGTCTATTTGGCAACTTCCTTGAAGCTTATTCCGAGCCCAGACCAAGCCCACATTGACGCTGTCAACTCACAACCCGTATCGACCCACGACCAAACCGAATCCGTATCGGTCGATACGCTCTCTATGGCAACACCTCCCCAGTCCGATACGGTTACCGGGTCCGATACGAAGCCTGGTCCGACTCCAACTCAATCTTTCCTCTCTGCTTCGGTTTCCTCTTTTCTCTCTAAGTCGATTACCAAAATCCGTCGTCAACAGTAGGCGACGGAACTGGCAGCGGAGACTCTCATAGGCGACGGATCTGGTGGTGGAGACTCCCACAGACGACGGATCCGACGACAAGAACTCCCATGGGCGACGGATTTGGCAGCGGCGGCCGGGCTCGACGGTAATGGCACATGAGAGCCTCTCCTCTCCAGATCCAGCCACGAGTGGGGTAGCGGTGGCGACCGGCTACGACAAAGGAGAGGGGTGGCAGCTGTGACTAGCGGCGGCAAAGGGGATCGAGGACCGGCGGTGGCAAGGGACTACTAAGGGAGCCACCATGGCGGGGCTCGGAGGCGAGTGATGCATGCGGCCATGGCGGCCAGCGGCACTGATTTTCAATTTTTTTCGTCCAAAAAATGTTTTCACTGGCGGTTCTATTTAGCTTGTAGCCAGCGAACATGGTATTTTTGCTACTGGCTGTCTTAGCATGCCATCTACGAAACTCGATTTTCACTTGTGGTCGGTTGGCCTCTAGTGAAAATGCATTATTTTCACTAGCCTTAGGTCGCTAGCGGCATCGTCGGTCGCCAGCGAAAATGATTTTTGTAGTAGTGTTTGAGTGATGAGGACGAGGATGACGACGGCGGGCAGTGACGGTGGAGCTCGAGGACGGCGGATCTGGCAGCACCGTCCTCGGGAAGGGCGGATTTGCCGCCCTGGCCCCTGGCCCTCATTGACGGCTGCTACGTCGACGACGGCGAGGACAACGACGACACCTTGGGAAACTAGGGTTTCGGCCAGCAGCGGGCTAGGTTTCGGCCGATTTTTTGTTTTGAAATTTTTACTTTTTTTGCCAAAATTATTTGTCCATGCAGTCTGTATAGGTGACCGCATGCGAAAATGAGATTTTCACATGCGGTTGCTCTATCCGCATGTAAAAATCCGATTTCTGCAGACACCTGGGTGCATGTGGGCCACCCACCCATCTACAAAAACTAATTTTGGCCACATGAAAAAAATCGAATCTGTAGTAGTGGTAGCTGATAGTATATGGTTCAACTGACTGTCACCGTGCAAGCACACAAGTAGGTAGCAGCGAAAAAGTGGGACGTCGATCCTCTCGTTTTTTACATGCCTTCTAAAAGTCTTTAAAAAAATGATAAGGTAGATCAATACAATAGATCACTCTATAAGCATTGTAAGTTTTCAACTTGCATAAGTAAAAATGTATATAAGTATATTTTTATTTGGTAAGTCGAATTTAAACTTACATGTTTGTAACACGAATGATATATTATATATTTATCTATTTTTAAAATTTCTATATTCTTTTTGAACGATGTGTAACGAACGAGAGGAAGTTTCCTCGAGCGACGAATATGCAACTCCGGCAATAGCAAAGAAGAACCGGTTACAGTGAATGAGAGGACTGCTAGTGCTATACTCCTTCCATCCCAAAATAAATTTATTTTTTACCTATCCCACACATACCAATACAAAGACAAAAAGACTAAAATATCTCTACTTTATCAAATTCCAATGCAACTATTTCTCATTTTATCTACTCCCAATACAATTATTTTCTCTTGTCATAAACTCCGATGCAATGATTACTTTAAAAATAAATTTATTTTAGGACAAATGAAAAGAGCTAAAGATAAACTTAATATGGGACGGAGGTAACAGTAATTTACTTCGCCATCTATGTAGCTACAGTGACCCTTGCAATTTGTTGAAAAAATTGTTGTACTAGCAAACAACTGTTGGGGTTTGATTTTTCCTGCCCATTTTTAGACTAAAATGGCGTGTACCAAATT
Organism: Oryza officinalis; assembly: GCA_008326285.1. Taxonomy (NCBI): domain Eukaryota; kingdom Viridiplantae; phylum Streptophyta; class Magnoliopsida; order Poales; family Poaceae; genus Oryza; species Oryza officinalis. Next base: position 18,426,234 of record BDMV01000003.1, on the reverse strand, counting down.
GCGTACGATTAAGCTGTCACAAGTAGGCAGTAGCAGTCTAACAGATAGTCGAAGAACGGAAACGGTCCAAGCATTACAGCAGAGTCACTGTGGTTACAGTGATCTTGGGGGAAAAAAAGAGGCTACAGTGAGTCACTGTGGTTACAGTGATCTTGGGGGAAAAAAGAGGCTACAGTGATCTGAGACTGATGCAGTAATTTACTTCGTATAACAGTGACCACCTACTGTAGCTGCAGAGCTCACTTTGTGCTTCTGTTGACAAAAATGTAGCAAATTAGACTACTGGAGCTGTTTGATCTTGCCTGCCTATTTCAAGATCAAATGCATACAACTTCATCCGTCCCGTGGGTGAATGCTACGGAGGAGACAGAACCTCTGATTTAACTGTAGTTCAGTCATTGACTTATTAACCCCATTTTACTACGATTCAGGATCACTCACTATCCATTTCCCAGCTAGCTTGCCAGCTCAATCCAGCGATGACGTTTTGCAGATGTAAAATGCCATGTCATATCGTCACAAGTTTATAACTGCCCTGATATACCTGACTGATCATCTGCTCTGTACGTATATATCCGGGTGATTCTTCTGGCTCTACTTGCTTGATTGCTTCAGTAAGGGCGTGTTCTTTCGGATGAGTTGGGAAGAAATTCACTTCGCACGAAAAACGGAACGACTCATTAGCACATGATTAATTAAGTATTTACTAATTTTTTTTTTGAAAAATGGATTAATATGATTTTTTAAAGTAACTTTCGTATAAAAACTTTTTGTAAAAAACACACCGTTTAGCAATTTAAAAAACATGCGTACGAAAAAAGAGAGATGTGAATTGAAAAAGTACGACAAAAAAACTCACCCTTAGTGTACCTAACGATTTGCCGTATACTGTCATCAAAGATAAGACAACTGCGGAAACCATTTTTGCATGTGACCGATTTTGTTATCTACTACAATTTAAGACATGTGAAAATCATATATTTTCATATGCTATAAATCTAAGATACCCATCCGGATTTGCTATATTTAGGACGATAGATTTTTCTCTAAACAGTCAAAATTTTGGCCTTAGAATTGTCATGGAGACTCGTGCTCACGGGGCATTAGCCACGCATGCTTTATCGTTTTTCTTGATTAGTGCTTGGTTGTTCTTTCTCCGTGGTCATCCTCTAACACTCTGCTAGACATGCATGCTGATTTGACAGACGGATCAAAGTAATTGACACTTCATATTAAGCTACATCGTAATTACATTTTATTTTTGAAACTTATCATGTATTATAATTACATACTATGCATGCTGAAATACTGTTCACTACTATTCCGAGTGCTAAATTCACTATTATGAGTGCAGAATTACTGTTCACAATCGCTTTTTTGTTACTGTTCACTCGAAAATTTTTCTTAAAATTTTAGGATCTTTGTAGGGTAGCGAATCGAAAAACAGCCGACGCTTGATTCAGAAATTTTAAAGTCCTACTCGATACTAGCTGTATGCTTCACCTATCTGCCTGTTTAAAGAAACAACTAATTTCAGATATCCGTAGTCATATTTGACCTAGCTAAGAGTTTACCGTCTCCTCAGGCAGTTCCACCCGAAGGGAACACTTCTCTACGGATACTGGTTCTCCAAACACCTATGCAAGATGCAGGCTAAAAACGAGAACAACCGGAGAGGTTTCTCCTATAGGGTCCCTAGTATAAACACTTGTCTAGAACAAATAGACATGGATACTTAAAGAAAATTACTTCATATTAAGCAGGTAGGCTTACATACGGTGTTTTCTTTCGGGAACCCCGAAGGTATATACAAACAAATTTTTTTTACCTTACACAACGTTATATTACAACTCCTTACTTTAATATATTATGCAAGGTAGGCTAGAGTGACTACTACTAAGAAAAGTGGAATGGAGGGTGAGAGCGCGCTTGGAAGCTTTGCTCTGAATGGTGTCTTCGTTGTTGTGTGTCTCCGGAGTGAAGGCCGAAGTCTCCTTTTATAGAGGCCAGGGGTGACGTCGCCTGTGCCTCCTGCTTATCTCTTCGTTACTATGGCTTCACGAGAGCAGGCTAAAGTTGAGGCATTTTCACCGAAAGTTTTATTCTTCACAAGGATATGTCATTCACCACATCCTATATTATCCCTTTATGTTTTATAGGGTGTCCTTCTGGGTTCCTTTTTGGATAGTCTTCTGAATTCTTCGTTTATTCTTCTTCCACGCCTAAATTGTTGATATTTTATTATCAATATATATTGAAAAACATATTTAGCTTAAAGAAATCTATTCATCTAGTTGCCCATGGCCACCAAGATCCATTGTGTCCAAATCAGAAAAAAAGACTTCTAATTTCTCATTTACTGTCTTCTTTATTTGTTCAAATTTCTGATCCATTTCTTGTTTTAATTCTTTTAAGTATTTCTTCCTTTAATTCCTTCTTTAATCGTGGGAAGGCTTCTTCAAATTTTTATATTATCTTCCAATCAATATATTCCCCATTTAATGAATCCACTCCTTTTGTTAGGCATTCCTTGTATGTGGGTCTTTTTAAAAAACCCTTTTTCTTTTATAGTCATTTTAATGAGTATTTCTAGAGCCTTCTTTCCTTTAGCTTATTTGCATTTTTGAATATATTCTTTTGCGGCAGGCTCTAGATAATAATTTATTCCTAATATTTTTCTAGCTTGGCTTAGTGCTTCATCAATGTCCTTATATTTCTTCCAAGATATTCTTCCTATTAATTTAGCATCTATCTTTTGGGCCACAATTTCTTCAAAAGATATGTAGACCCCCGGGAGCTTTCCATCAAATACGACATATATAGGCTTCTGTTGGATTATTTCATGATCTTCAGTAGCTGGCATTAATAACCCGTTTATTAGGTGAAAATATTCAGAGAGGCTATTCAATATTGATAACATATATCTTTTTCTTTCCTTTTATTATTGTATTGGTACCAAAAATTATCCAAGATGCATTCTTGAACTTCATCTAAGATTATATGGTCTTTTGGTTTAAATTTATATGAATTTAGTGGGAATATTCTGAGCTTATTGTCATCTCCAAATGTGAAGCATTCGACTCCGTTGTAATTCATTGATCTTTTCATACCTGCAATTCATGTAAACAAGAAAGCATGTCAGGCAAATTATTATCTTTCCCCTTAATATGTTCAAATATAACTTTATAGCCATTTCCTGTAATAATATCTTCAAATAAAACCCATCTTCTAGTTGAGTTTTTCTTGCTATTAAGCTGATTATAGTACCTACAAATGGCTTCACAATCGGTTTTAACCGTAAATTTTTTAAACCCTAAGTACAGCCTAAAGGCATTGATTGCATTGATTATTGACATGATCTTTCTATCTGTATTATTGACAGTTTTTAATTTATAACTTCCAGAAGCATACCTACATATTTTTTCTTCTGATTTAGCGGAAAATTTAGTAGGTCTTTGCTTTAATATAGCACCCTAACCTTGTTGTGATGCATCAGTGTCAATGATAAAGTAACTCTCTTCTAATGGTAATTCTAGAGGTTTTAATTCTTTCACCCTTTCTTTTATTAATCTTACTAATTTAATGTCTCCAGAATTAAAATATCTCTGACCATTTTTTTAATTTAGCATATAAAGGTCCTGCTAGCTTTGCTAAATTATTGATGTAATTTCTAGCATAATTTACAAGTCCTGAGAATTGTTGTAATTTCTTTTTATCATTCGTAGCATCAGGAAATTGTAAAATTTTCTTAGCAATATGTTCTTGCAAATGAATTTTGCCTTCTCCTATTTCATGTCCAAGGAAGTTAATTTTTTCTTTGCATATTTCTATCTTCTTCTTTGATAGGATTAATCCATTTTGCTTAACCTTTCTAAAAAATAATTCTAGATGAGCAATATGGTCCTTATAAGTTTTTAAAAATACTAACAAGTCATCTATGTATATTAACACAAATTCTTGATTACCGTTAAAAATATTTTATATTTTTCTTTGAAATAGGGCAGGTGCATTTTTCAATCCTAGTGACATCACCGGCCATTCATAGTGTCCCTGGGGACAGGTAAATGTCGTCCATTCATAGACTCTTCTGCCATTTTTACTTGCCAAAATCCGGCTTTTAAATCAAATTTCGAGAAATATTTGCTACCTTGTATCCTATTGATCCATTCTTGCTTATTTGAGATATTATAGGCATCTTCTATAGTATTATCATTTAGTGTTTTATAATTTATGACCATCGTAGATTTACCTTTAACTTCTTCTGCATTTTCTTACTATAAATGCTGCAGACCTATGTGGACTTCTACTCTCTCTTATTGCTCCTAGTTTCAGCAGTTATTCTATATGCATCTTAAATTCTTCTATGTCTTTCGGAGTTACTTCTATTGGGCTAGTCTTAATAATATATTCTGGGTTTATTATATTAATTTTACACTCGATAATATTTTTCTCCTAATATTTCATAAGAATTTCTCCTATAATTTGGATATCCTCTAATCTTTGAACAATTTTTTCTATATCCCTCTTAGACTTAATATCCCTATACCAATTTGGTGCAAATGCTTGTAGTCCTATGCACTCTATATTGAAATTTGATATATAATAATTGTCTATATTCTCACTAAGCTCATATTCATTAATTCTTTCTTTAGACTCAAGATTGGGTACTTCAAAATTGTCGAGTTTGGGGGAGGTTCCACCATGCTTTCGTACCTCTGAGATATATGGAACATTATTTTGATATGGGATAAAAGTAATTCCTTGCTCATGTATTACTGTGGTTTGTACCGATTGTTGTAAAAACCTTAGGCCAATTATCATGTCATCATTTATCATGGATAAGTTTCTTATTGTAATCTCATCTATTATATATTTAGTTCCATTAATGTATACTTCAACATTATAAGCTACCTGATTATGAATTTTATTTATTCCGGACATGTCTGTAGAGACTTCTACCTTATTATCATCAATCGTATGAACTATCTCTGGACATTTTATGAAGTACTTCTCATGAATAATATTTTTTGTACATCCCATGTCTACTAATGCTAATATTTTATATGATACTTTGGGTGATAATTTTACTTTTACCGGTATTCTTACTCCCAAAATTTCTTTAAAAGACAATTTTACTATATATTTATTTCCAAAATTAGTTATGGCATCTCTTAGTTAAATTATTTTAGTAGTATTACTGTCTTTTAGTGTTATCAATTGCTTTTTAAATTCGGTGTTTGGTATGTCCTTATTTTTTGGTAATGCCTTAATATCACAGTTAATTTTTAGGTTCTCTAATTCTACTTCTAGTTTATTTATTCTATTTTCTAACACTCGTACTCTACTAGATAATATCCTTTCATCTGATTCTAATTCTATCTTTTTTCTCCATTTTTGTTTATTTGCTTTTATACATTCAGCACAAGTTTGTTTTAGGCATGTACTATAGGTTACTCTATTGTCTTGGGTTGGATAATAGATGCAAAAGGCACATTTAATATTATAGTCTCCTTTTCCTCTAATCCAATCATGTTCACAGTTTAATTGATCCATCATTTCAATTTTTAACCTTGCTAGTTCGTCAATTAAATCTAACTCTTCATCGGTTGATTCATACTCTTCATTGCTGTTTTCAATTTTGTATGTTTCTATGATAGAATATATTGATTCGTCATCTTTTATTTCATCATCACATACTAATATATTTTCATTTACGCTATCTATAATTAAGACTCACTCTTGTTCTTTATATTTACTAGAATATCTCTTTTGATCTTTATTTGGGCAAGTTATACTTAAATGATCTGGTGAATTACATATGAAACATTTGTATGTTCTATCATAAATTTTCTTTGGGTTATACCTTCTTACATTTTGTTTATGTAAGAAAGGTACTCTATTATCTGATCTTCTTAAGAAGTACTTTTTTTTTGTCTTTATATTATTGTTATTTCTACTTTGATGTCTATGGTTTCTTTTCTTTCTAGGCCTATCTTCTTCATATGATAAAGGTATTTGTACTATTTTATTGCAAAAATTATAATCAGAATGTTTCAATGACCTTTGGGCTTGTATTCCTGTGCATATTTTCCTTAATTGTTTGAACACAAAATTTATAGCTTGAGAAATATTAATTTCAGCTCCTTCAGTTTCCTTTTTATATTCCTCAAAAATCATACTACCTAATGGGTCAGGTCAGGTAGTTTATTAAAATATCGCTCAACTATTCCCTTATTGTATCCTTGCTTAGCAGTTGTTGTATTATATAGATAATGTTGGGAAAATTTCTTTATACCTTTCCAGCTTGTTAATGTTAACTTTCCTATTTCTTTTAATCTTTCATTTTGTAAGGTTGTGTATCCTAATTCTGGGTCTTCAGCTATGATAATATTAGATATTATATTTGTGAAGTTGTGAGGATTACTTCCTGCTCTTTTTAGCTCTTCGTAGTTATTAAGATTCTTTTCAACCCATTGCTCCCATAAGACTTTAGTATATTCACCCAAAAATGTTTATAAATAAGTTATCATATCCTCCACCTTATTCCCTATATTGTGCTGATTTTGTATATATTTTTGAACTATTAATCTCTTCCAAATACTAATGATATTTGGCCAGTCTATGGGATCATGTGCCGCTAGATTTAGTATAGCCCCATCACTTTTTTTATTTTAAAATTTTATTGGTTTCTCAAAATCTCTTCTTTTAGTGCCCATGTGCCTATACTATCCTGGGATATAATTGTATGAATACTCTTCTTTTCTGGAGGCCATCTTCCTGCTGTCTTGGCTGGTTTTTCTCTTTCTCCTTCATTTTTTACAGAACCCTCTCCATATCTTTTCCTTTTTTTTGGTTCCCAATTCTACTTCCATGGCTTCCATTGCATTATCTAGATTATGCAAACCTACCTCATCCAATGAGTCTATAAAATCATTATATTGTCCCGCGTTGTTTCTTCTTCTATATTCTCTATTTCCTCTATCAGATTATTTTCTTCTTCGTAACTTTCTAGTAATAATTTCTCATTTTCTTTCCATTGTTCTTCCTCACTTAATACCTTACCAAACTTTTGATTTTCTTTGTTGTCTTCTCTTGGTTCTTTCAACTATATTTGTTCTATTTTAATTTCCTGGATTCTGGGGGTTTCTATGGCCAAGTGTTTATCTTTTTTTAGTTTTTTATCTTGGATAATTCTCTATAGAAGTAAAGTTTCTTATCTCTAATTTAGGCCACTCACTTTTCATAGTTATTATATTCATCTGCTATATCTTTTAATTTATCTTCATAATATTTTATTTCACTTTCTTGATCTAATTTTTCCATAAATTCAAAAATAATATGTCTTCTGTTATCTATAATATTTCTATAAGATGATTCTGTAACTAAATCATCTAAAGCTCTGGACTTATAATTCGTAAATCTAATACTAACATTCCCTTTGCTATCTTGATAACTTATGAAGTTTTCAGGCTGGCTCAAAGTTTTACTTTTTATAAATTCACTAATTGGCCATTTTTCTCCTACTCTTTCTTCAGAGTCTATCGTCAAAGGGCTCATGAATTTTATTCCTTTAGAATGCATTTTTTCTATCATATCATTTACATTGATTTTGTATTTGGAGGCACTTCTATTAGTCAATCTTCCTATAAATTTTGTACTTATTAATAAATTTGTTCATTTAAATTCTTCGTATCCTTTTATTTGAAAACCAAAACTCATTTTGTCTATGAATTCTTTTACAGGCATCATTAAGTTAGGCGCTATATAGGTTATCAGCATGTTTTCATTCATATTTTCTTCTAGATAGCCTAGCGATGCTTTATCTATTGTGTTCTATCTTTTATCTAATAAAGTTATTAATACTTTAGCTCCTAATTTCTTTCTTGTCATCCCTTTGATTCCTATTATATACATACCTTGTGAATATACTTATATCATGAATATTTTAATCCATTTTCAAACTCTTAAGCTAATATTTTTAATTCTACTGGTTTTGTTAGAATACTTAATTCTACTTCTCTAGATATTCTATATAGTCCATTCTTATTCTCAAAGAATCCCATGCAATATACTTGTTGAGGTCTTATTGCCCTTAAAGTATCTCGTTGATATCTTTCGAGCTGCTTATCTACTTGTGCAATATCTTTCAGCTCATCTATGTCTTCATATTTGTCTTTTTGTTTATCAGAACAACTATCATCTCTGCTTGCTATTCTTCTAAAGAGACTCCTAGATATGTCTATTTTTTTGAATTAATGGCTTGTGAAGATGAGACTATGCCTTATGAAGCCAAAGCTATTTCCTTTCCTTTACTAGAGTTGATTTTGTCTAATAATTCTTTAATATAATCACTATTCTGTGAAATTTTATTTTTTCTTATCTTATATTCTTCTAACAATTTTAATGCAGTATTTAGCTTATTACTAAGAAAAGAATATTGTTCTACAATTTGCTTTTGTTCTACAAGGTAGGCTAGAGTGACTATTACTAAGAAAGGTGAAATGGAAGGTGAGAGCGCGCTTGGAAGCTTTGCTCTGAATGATGTCTTCGTTGTTGTGTGTCTCCGGAGTGAAGGCCGAAGTCTTCTTTTATAGAGGCCAGGGGTGGCGTCGTCTGTGCCTCCTGCTTATCTCTTCGCTACTGTGGCTTCACGAGAGCAGGTTAAAGTTGAGGCCTTTTCACCGAAAGTTTTATTCTTTACAGGAATATGTCATTCACCGTACTCTATATTGTCCCTTTATGCTTTATAGCGTGTCTTTCTGGGTTCCTTCTTAGATAGTCTTCTGAATTCTAAGAATTCATTTATTCTTCTGTGTGTGTATATATATATGAAAATGAAAATAATATTTTTACAGACAATCGGTCGTATCTTTTGCTCGTTCGTGAGCGGCCGATCACTGCACAACTACACAAGAGGTGGGGGATTAGGGGCCACGCGCCTATGTAGCAAAGAAGAGGGTCGACAACAATTTTTTCCTTTAGTAGTGAGAATAACCAATTAACTAACATTGTAGTATCGTAAATCTTGGATGTTGGATTTTAGTTGTACGTCTCGAATGAATGCTTTGCCGCCGCGTACGTACGCACGTAGAACCGATCTCACCTCCATCGAATCAAACACCTTCCCATCCCAACTAAACTACTACCGTACGTCGAAGATCCCATTGATAGTTAATTATGCTTAACATTTTAATATTTCCGTTGCATCTTACATGGCTAGAAATTCAAAGGATATCTTCATGTTAGAGCAAGAAATTCCGGTGCAACACGCGAGTTATCTAGTACTACTAGACACAGATAAATTGTTATAAAATATTGGGTTATGGACATTAGTCGCTATGCACGGTTTATTATTCATACTATAACTATCCAAATTAGTATTATATTAAATCGATTGGTTAGTTTTGAATTATAGTTGTTTACATTAAAATAATTTCGAGTTTTGAGATTAAATAATAAATTACAAAGTCGAGAGTCTAAGATGGGTACAAATTATTATTAGTAATTACGGATTTCAGGAAATATTAAAATTTTAGGATATCTAAAACCCAAAATTCCTTGCCATTCAAAACTTAAGAGTACACGGTATTCATAAAAAAACACAATTTATTTAACAAATTTTTAATACAATCTACGGTCATACTAATTCTATCAAACTAATCATTTATGTGGGGGTTCTCTCAAAGTATCTAAGTTAGGTTGTGTTCGTTTTAACGATAGGAGGAGTGAAAGTTGCTTACTTTTCGCGTACACCTTTCTTGAAGTACTAAATGGTTATTTTTTAAAAAAAGGTAAATCACTTTTTAAAAAATCATATTAATATATTTTCAGGTTTGAAATAATTAATACTTAATTGATCATATGCTAATAACTCATCTTGTTGTGTATATTCTTGTTCTTCTCTTTTCGCCTCCTCTCAAACGCAACCTTAGTATAGGTAATTATAAATAGAGAGATATGATGCTACTAAATTAATTCATACTATTTACTATATTTTTCTCTCTCAGAAAGATCATACTTGAGTTTGCTCATTTGAAAAAAAAAAAATCATACAACGTACATTATCGATCATTACATACTCCCTCTGTTCCCAAATGTTTATCACCGGACATTATTCACATTCCAGCTTTGAACACTCTGTCTTCCTAAAACAATACTCTAGTAATAAATATTTAAAATATATCTTATTGCCAACATAAGCATTAATCGTTTGTTCGTTATAGTATGATCATTTAAAAATCATTAGTGGTTAAAGTTGAAACAATGATGATTAATACTGATAAATATTTGCAAACGGAAGGAGCAGTTAGCTTTGTGAGGAAACAGTGCACTAATGCCCATCTAGAGGAGGATTTATTAAAATAAATAATCTTAACACATTCCTAGCCAAAGCAGCCTACGTACGCAAATAAAACGCAAAGTCAGCAGACATAGTCGTACAATATTTTATTACTACGTATATTATTGTACAATTGAAAAAGGAAAATCCCCAACATGCCGAATACCCGAGTTTTTTTTAGAAATAATACTTTTTTAATAGATAATTGCAAAAATAGAGGTCGATTGAATAAAATTGCAAATTTAGCATCCCATCGAACAACCAAAGTTCGACAGGGGACATATCGAACTGCGGCAGTTCGACAGGCCCCCGTTGAGGACCTGTCGAACTGCCGTAGTTCGACAGGATTGACGAGCTCGGAAAACAGTACCAAACAGTGCATGGACAGTACCAAACAGTGCATGAACAGTACCAAACAGTGCTCCCTATCGAACTCCCCGAGTTCGACAGGCCCCATATGAACAGTATAAAACAGTGTCAAACAGTGATTTTTTTTAAAAAAAAAAACCTTTTATCCCCCTGTCGAACTGCCGTAGTTCGACATGCCCTTGACGGGGGCCTGTCGAACTGCCGCAATTCGATATGTCCCCTGTCGAACTTTGGTTGTTCGATGGGATGCTAAATTTGCAATTTTATTCAATCGACCTCTATTTTTGCAATTATCTATTAAAAAAGTATTATTTCTAAAAAAACTCCCCGAATACCCCGCCTATAAATACACCTGTTCTGCTCATCTTCTTCTCATTCAACGACGCTTCCAAGCTCCACGGCTCATCCTTCCATCTCTCCTTTTTGCCAAGATATACTGCTCGATCAATGGCGTACGGAAAGAGGCCTCGGCAGCAAGCCGAGGAGGCGGCGTTCAGCCTGTTCGACAGCAGCGACATGGCGCGCATCCTGCTGCTCTTCTCCGGCGCCCACGGCGGCGGCGGCGGCGGTGGCGCGGCGGCGTCGCTGCCGGAGCGGACGTTCGAGTGCAAGACATGCAACCGGCAGTTCCCGTCCTTCCAGGCGCTCGGCGGCCACCGGGCCAGCCACAAGAAGCCCCGCCTGGCGGACGGTGACCCGGCCGCCGAGCCGGCCAAGCCCAAGGTGCACGGATGCTCCATCTGCGGGCTCGAGTTCGCCGTCGGCCAGGCGCTCGGCGGGCACATGCGGCGCCACCGCGCCGTCATGGCGGACGGCCTCGGGCTTGGCCTCAGCCTCGGCCTCGGCATCGGCGTCGTCGGGCAGAGCGACGACGACGGCGGCAAGAAGAAGGCCGCGGCGGCCGCCGCCGAGCTGGTGTTCGACCTGAACGCGCCGGCGATAGAGGAGGAGCCTGATCGCGCCAGGCCGGCGGGGCTCGCCGTAGAATTCCCCGTGGTGGTTGACTTCCCGTGCTGACATTAACACGGAGATTTACTTCTCCATACAAGTTTTGAAATTAATTTACAGTTTACATTGTACACTACCCGAGAAGTCAACCCTGGAAACATTAGCTAGAGAGATTCCGTCATACATATTTTTTCCCTGGAAATGTATTCGGATGATTATAATGTTTTCAGGGTCTATATATTGTATTGGTTGACTTTTCGTGGTACTTATAGTCGGCTGTCCTTTTCCCTTCCGGTGCTACATATTTTATTCTATCTGTAGTTGTTGTTTTCACAATGGATTCTTCAACAAACATTTAAAGAGAGAAATAACAATGATAAATTTTTAACCTCAATAAATCTATATATCCTATATAGGATATATAGTTTATCCTATATATTTGGAACTTGAAAAAAAACTTAATATGCATTAAGCCACATCATCTAAAGAACAGTAGCCTTTGGATCTCTCTCATGCTTTGATCTTAATCATCTATATATTATATGCATTTGTAACCCACTTATTGTAGTTATTGCAAATAAATCTCAATATGTATTGAACCATGTCACCTACAAAAGTAATAGTTATTGGATCACTCTCATATTTGACATATTTGATACATGTATTCATGTGTCATGTATAATTGCAATTACGAAGCAACGACAATAAAACTCAAAATATTGTTCATTTAGACGTTATGAGTACTCGATTTACAAAATTGTTTTTTCTCCAATTTTTTTTAAGTATTTCTAAACTTCTCATTGCAACGCGTCGGGTATCCACTAAACGCCGCACACCATCACAAGTGAGCACAATAGCGAACCTAGAAAAAAATTAGTGGGTGTACACATTTGATCGGACAAGGATTTGGCAAGAGGTTAAAACAAGAATTGGCTAGAAACTTAGATATCCATGACAAGACGCTTTTTTTAAGACTGCCTACCCTTTATGTGACTGAAAATTGAAAGAATTTCAATCACCTTGGCTAAGCATCTGATTGATCTCGTAGGATATAGAGATCGTTATTTATACGTCAACCCAAGACATATTTGCACTGCACCTGAATTAAACTGGCTTGCAAACAATGAAGTTCTGACCCATTAACAGATGGACTAGGGTCCCGTTTTAAACTCTAACAAGATTTAATTTTTTCTCGATTTTCGTTAACATGTTTTTCAAACTACTAAACGATGTGCTTTGTACGAAAAAAAAATTATTTTAAAATATCAAATATATCTATTTGTTAAATTTATAATAATTAAAACTTAATTAATTATATGCTAATGGTTTTTTCATTTTACGTATGTCAACTTAATCTTTATTTTCATAAGTTTCAAACATTACCTAGGTTCTGCACCAGTTTGGGCCAAATTTGTTGTCCTCTGTTTGTACCCCTCTTTTGATTTGGTGGGCTTCCCAGATTGGTTGTGAAACAACAAATACACTACCGCTCGTACGCAGCTACTCGCTAGTGACTTCTTAGGTCATTCAATTCGCTGACTCAAATTAACATGAATAAAGCAGAGGGCCCAAAACCAAGAGATAAACAGAAAATTACAAATAGAGGGCATTATCCATGTGCACTGCTAAAAAATATAAAGAATCTGCAATTTCTTTTTTCTTAAGGGCAAAAGCTTTGCAATTTCATCTGAACAATAATTTTGACCAATTAAAAAGGATGGTTCCACATACTTTTATATTTTGCAGGTTCCATAGACAAATATTTTTGACTGAGCTCATCAGCAGACAAGCTACTAAGCAACTAATTAAACAACCAAGGGACGTGACATGAGTAGGTAACAATAAGAAGAATTGTGATTATATTGGACCGTGATTAAATTTACAGTTTACAGATAATTAATAGAAAATACAAATTGCACGTTACATAAAACTACGAAATCAGTAGGTTTGTTGTGCAATTCGACTATGACATCATCCAAACCCAAGAATAACACAACAAGGGCCTATTTAAACTGGTTTAGTTTAACCAGTTTATATAACACGGATCAAAGATTGCCCTTGAAAATTACATTCAGCTATGTTCTTCATGGAAAAGCAACATTACCATCATAACTCACCCCAATGAAAACAATACTTATTCAACCAAATTAAATTTCTCACTTATCAAACAAAGGCAAACTGCTAGTTCCTAGAAACCCAAAATGCAAAAAAGTGAATATTTTTTGACACGAGGATGTTTACTTAGAAAATAGAAGGATGGACAAAACCAACTGGTTACCAACATTATTATATTATTTAGTCAAATAAACAAAAAATATAGATTAATCAACAAGGCAAAATAGCACAATAGCATAGCAGTTGAGCCACTCTCTCCCCTCCCCTAACATCTCTTGCAAACAGATTCTGTTCTCAAATTTTAAAGGCTTATTCGGATCATATGATTGTTAAAACGTAGAAATAAAAAAATCAAAGGAATATGATAGGAATGTATGGGTAAAACAGAGGATTGAAAATCACAGGAATTCTGTAGATATGATTGGTAAAACATGTGTTCGAATAGACAAAGGAAAAACATAGGAAATGAAAAAAATGAGATAGGAGTGGGTGAAAATTTTTCTTTGTTTCTCTATTGATTCCACAGGAAATGAACTTTTTCTCCTATTTTTCTTTAGGTCGATTCCTGTTAACCAAACGACGGGAAAGAAAATATTTTCTATCTATAAAATTTCTTTGAAAATCCTCTCAAAATCTCTCAATCCGAAGAGGCCCTGAAGTTACTGATATGTGAGCTCCACAACTAGCGGATCCACATATCCGCATGCCAACAACCTACGTTATGTGACAATAATGCATAAAAAAATCGTCCATATCTCTCTTTAAGACACATGCAGACAGTCAGAGCGACATTCACAAAGCAGTAGATCAGTAGAACACACAAGGGGTAAAGGGGAATAGCTGCCTTGGGTAAACATAACTACGGATCGGGTTCAAGGCAAATAAAGTAGCAGGAAGTGCGAAACAAAGTTCCGACATATGCATAAATCAGAAAAGCACGATGAGGGCAAAAAATCGAGTGAAAAGTTGCTTGATTTAAGTTGCCTGAAAATTAGCAAATAGCAATACACTTCTTTTTTATGTTGTGTTTGTAAAAAGTTTAATAATTAAATGCCTAACTACATATATAATCCCACTCGATTTCAGAAATTTTTGGCTATTCTTGTGCTCACCAGAACACCGAACCTCCCTAGGTCCACCCCCGCGTGAGCACCAAAATTGCCATTCATACTAGAAGTCTAGAAATTCATGTTATATATATAACTATAATACAACATTTTATTGGATGCATGGTGTATTAAAGGGTGTTGTTATATATTCACAGAAATGAGAAATTACAAAAGGAATTTTAGCTGAAAACTATAAAAGGATGGGATCACTTGTGGCATGATAAAAGTACACCTCTGTTTTATGTGAAACATTTTACGACTGGAAGCCATATAAAACCATATGGCCTTTTGAGCCTGTTAGGGCACCAGTAATGTATAAGACCAAAATATGCATTAAGGTGGGTCCAAGTGGGTCCCAACTACTCTAATTTCCTCTGCCTCATCCCCACACCACCATGACTTCACGAGAGAGAGACCGCGAGAGGCGGCGGCATTCACGAGCGGGAATGGATCTGGTGACGACGGTTGTGGTGGTCTGCGCGGCTAGATCCGGCGGCGTCGGCGACGATCGCTGGTTGATCCTGCGACGGCAGCAACAACAATGGTTGCAGCCAGGCGTGTGGACGAATTCGGAGGCGGATCCGGCGGCGGTCGTTGCCGAATCCAGCAGCGTCAGCGACAGTCCAGGGCGGATCCAGCGTCGGCGACGGCAGTCGCGGGAGGTCCCACGACGGCACGTGTGGGAAGATCTTGTAGCGTCAACGGCGGTCGTGAGCAGATCTCCGGTGGCGGAGACGGCAGTCACGAGTGGATCTCCGATGGCAGAGACGGCAGTCGTGGGCGGATCTCTGGCGACGGCCATGTAGGTGCTCCCCGTCCTCTTTCCTTCTCCCACGACGGGCTCCTTGTTGCTTCTCCACCACAGCGGCAACCAACTGTTTTCGAGAGAGACAGAGTTGAAGCAGAGAAGATTGATTTTTTTATTCCTTATGGGTGGTCCTTAGGGCATGAGCAACGTATCTTGCCAAACTCGATAGTAACAAGACCCAAGACACAGGTGATATTAGTTCACGAAGCAACCCACAATGTTTACGTGTGAAGAGAAGAAGCAAGATAGGGTCCACTTGAAAAAAGTGATTCCTGTCAGCAGTGAGAGACAATGCATTCCTGGTTCTTTCACCTAACATTTTACTTCCATGTGTCAGAGTTGCTATAGAAACAATATTATTTATTTCTTATATACTGGTGGTAGTAGCTCTATAGCCATGTATTGCTTATCACTCTCACAATGGTTACTACTTGGTAGCAAGAGTGTATTCAATGCATACTATCTAGTTTTTCATCATATTATGGATGCCCTTATACATAATGCTAGTTCAAACAAAGAATAGATATAAAGGCCACTTCCATAACGTATAAGTAGACCTTACAAGTATAATGTCACCTCCTATTTTCCTATTTTCACATTGTGGATGTCCTTATGCTAGACCCATAAATTACAACGAGAAGTAATCATGGGCCCATCCAACGTAAAAGCCCATTTTCCTTGAGCTCAAGGGAAAAAAGGAAACAAATAATTTTACTTTCTTCAACTATTAGGTTGAGTTACGCACTTATCTTTCTCTGAAATTAAAAAAAAGACAATTGCTAATTTGACTCTGTTTCGAAGACTAATTATAAATCTGACTTTACTTTTTCTAGTTTGCTTATTTGATCCCTTTTTCAAAATCAAAGATGAAAATTGATCATATTTCGTTAAGACGAGTTAATAGTGTTAACTAAGAGACAAAATAATTTATTTTGTCCTTACTTATTTGATTCTGTTATATAAAAAGTACATAATAGGAATTTTGTGACAGTAGTATCGATCTAGCCATCTTTAATGCAGATAGATCACGGTTTTTATTTCTTCGTTAGAAATATTTCAATCTCCTCATCGTCCACCTGTTGGCTTAGTAGCTGCCGTCAAAATTTAAAATTTGAAACCTCATTTTACAGCTGATTTTGGGATATTTTTTCACAGTAATCTACTAGGGATAGTAACGATGGCAGCGGCGGCTTGAGAATCGCGACTTGAAGCACGTACGACACGTACGTCTCTCTGGCCGAAAGCGAGCATCTATCGGTATATCCATCTTCGTTGACATCGGATCGGAGAAGACGACCGGTGATGTATACGAGAGTTCAGAGACCTCACTCTTAGCTCGGAGACCTCCAAAAAGTAGCAGGTATCCCAGCACCATACATGCGAGCTGGTACTAATTCGGCAGGATTATTTTCAAACCAAAATTTGTCAACATAGCTCTGCCCAATCCGATTCCAAGGCCGACTGGTCTCGCGATCGAAATTACTCCAGCTCTGATATGATCGATCCAGGTGAAAAAACCGTCGTCGCTGTCGCCCATCTGTAGCAGATTGTATACGGTTGTCGCAATGTCACTGCGCAACCGGACAAGTAGTCAGCAGCAAAGAGAAAGAGAAGCCCCTGTCCTTCGCATTACAGCAGAGAGGAACAGTGGCCACAGTAATCAGCGTCCGCTAGAGTAATTTATTCCGTACTAACAGCAGCCGCTGCAGTGCTCGTGCTTTTTGTTGACAAAAACGTACTAGCAAACAATATATCCTTCTACGCAGGTTTGATCCTGCCTGCCTATTTTAGATCAAACGGTGGAGAAGATAGCGAACTTACTCATGATTAAATATGAGAAAAGAAAATACTTATAGTGATGTAGGCAAATCTAAAGATACTGAAAAGAAAATACTTATAGTGATGTAGGTAAATCTAAGGATACATTTTTTTTATTACTTTAGAGTACCTTCAGATGAATCTAAGCCATCCATTGTATTAGATCCAACGGATGAGAGATATTTCTACTACACCTGTCAGATTGTGCAGTAGTGAAGTAAAAGGATATTTTCGGAAAAAAAATGCAATGGCATTACTGTAAATATGCAGTTGATATAGGGTTTCAGCTCTATAGGTTCCTAGGTCGGTCCAATTGGCGATTGCCCGTGCGAATGGATCCAGAGCGAGGACGTGATGCGCCGCCACCCACCGCCCGTCGCCCGCTGGCTGTAGCTTCTGGCACGGCACGAGGAGGTGCCTCCATGGCCCTCCATCGAGTCGCCGGCCGGACGATCTGGAGGCCGGCACGTTGTGGTAACATGGTCGCCGCTGGCACCGTCCTTCGTCGTCCCAGTGCTGCACCGAACCCGCCTCAACTCCGGATCCACTTCAGACGAGTGGGGAGAGCACATCTCCGGCGAGCAATCCCTGTCAGACCCCTCCATCCCGTCGTGCTCGCCCCCTCTCATCGATCTGTGGCGCTGAATCGGCCGCTGAAATGGGTAGGGGTGGGGGAGGGATGAATTGGGGATGGCGGCGGATGTATTTTTTGTCGACGGCGGGAGCATCTTGATCATTGCGGCTGCACCGAGATGGGAATGAGGAACGCGGCATAGACGGCATGAGCTCCGCCTCCCGTGCGGCTGTTGTCTGCTCGTTG
Organism: Oryza officinalis; assembly: GCA_008326285.1. Classification (NCBI taxonomy): domain Eukaryota; kingdom Viridiplantae; phylum Streptophyta; class Magnoliopsida; order Poales; family Poaceae; genus Oryza; species Oryza officinalis. The sequence goes on along the minus strand of BDMV01000003.1, from coordinate 18,407,908 downwards.
ATCACCGCGACTTCTTCCATGACGGCGGCGCATCAACACATCACAAGCAGCCGAAGCGGGGCAGCAAGGTGGACACGCATCAGGCTACTCTGCCGAGGCGCGCCTTGCAGTCTCCCTCCTGTTCTTCTCCTCATCGCATTCCGCCTCCTCGACGAGAGCGCCGCCAATGTTCTGGATGGGAGGGGAGTCGGCAGATGTACTACGGCGCATCCATCGCTCTGGCTCTGGCAACATCAGCGAGAAATGGGCCTCGTTGTCGTACATCGGGAGGTCAGTGCAGCTATGAGGTTTTTTAATGGCTGCAGAGCAATTGTTTGATTATTGCTCTGTTCAGACTAGAGTCAATAGACTAGTTAACACTGGAAAGGATATGAATGGGACATTTCGTTGCATTGTTATCATTTCTCCTTGATGCGGATTTGTGGATGTAGTCCATGGGTGAATCTTATAGTTATGATCGTCATTGGTGAAACCGTGAAAGATACCTTTATTAACCTGGTTTTGTGGCTTGAGGAAATGTATAATTTTGTCATACAAGTAATATAGGTTTGCAGCTTTTCCGATTCAACAACTCAGAGCCATAGCTATATTATCTTCATGCTCCTGTAGTAATACTTAGTTTCACTGCCAACCAAGATAGCACGGTTATGTATTAATGGTTGCTCCATCAAAGTTTCCTTCATATGAATCATTCAATTAACAAAGGAATGTGTAGTTTTGGAGATGGCATGCTGAAAAGTCACTTCTTTGGAGATCGAGTGTTGAATATTCTAACAATCTCTCTGATATGTGCCCGTAATCTCTTCAGGTTCAGTTGTATAGATTTGGGTGGCAATGGCATTCTTGCACATAATGAACTACAATTAATTAATTGAGGAGCAACTTCATCACATGGTTAGAACTTGGTTGATGATGAAAACTCATGAATTTATGATGTCTTTTATAGCTGCAAATTTTTGTTGGTCAATGGCAGGTTCACCTCAGCAGCAAGTATACTGAGGGAGCTGACAGAAATTCCGAGATGAAATGTACATTCTTGATGAACTATCTTGATGAAATATTCACTTTCTTATTTGAAGTCCAATTTGAATTTATGTTCCTTTTTCCATATAGGTGTTTCATGAATTCTGCTTGATTAATCTGCTAGGTTAGATCTGAATTGCATATAACAATGTACTGAAGCCACAACTAACTTTATAAGCTATTTATGATAGATAATACTAGCCCATCAGGTAATGCCTTAGGTTCTGTCATATGTTGCTTTACTGTTCATGGTTTTGTGATCGTCTCACTTTTCAAGTTAAACATATGATGCAGGCTGAAAGGGAGTTTAAGTTGAGTAGGCTGATCTGGCCTAGTATCGTTAATTGTTACACTTTTCTTGATATCTCAATTAAGGCAACTGGAAGCGCAAATCTAGTTGTGATAATCTCAAGTGCCAAGTAAGAAAATGCATGGGTTCTGAACTTCTGATTGAAGGATGAAATCATCGTATGTTCAACTGTACATTAGCTGAAACAACTTACTTTTTTCATAGTGTTGATTAGCTATCTGTTCTTTCTGTTTCAACATAGTCATAGAGAAGATCATTTACTTGTGAATTTTGTAACTATAATACGTTTGTAGTCACAATGACTGAAGAGTTATTATACAGGTTTGTAATACTTTCGTTTTTTGGAGAGTACATTCAAGATATATAAGAATTATAATGTTGTGCTTCAGATCTAGACCAGCTTGCAGCTAACTTTCATCGTGGAGAGCTATGGCCGATCGGCCACAAATTTTAGTTTGTTCTATAAAGCTATTGGTTTTCATGTTTTGTTACGAGTTTCGATAAGATTTACAGCCTCAAGAGAACATCCTTATATTCAGTTGGCCTGAAGATTTCGAACTGTGTAATGTAAAACTAGGCAATATGTACTTTCATTTCTTACCTATACAGCTATACTGCCTGTTAGTAATTATAGAACACATCTTTGACATATATGGTCTAGCATATGGCCTAGTTGAATAAAATTCGAGGTGATTGTACCCGTGCTCGCACCGTCACGCGAGGAGCGGGAGAGAGATGACAAAAGACGGTTAGAAGCACAACAATGTGCCGGCGGAAGGATGCTTGGGCCGTTCTTTTATTAACTCACGATGTTTGGGCCTGCTAAGCAAACTCAGCCTGCTTCTTCTATAACGAAAGCATAATTACTTAATTGCCCTTTCACCTTGTTTAAGCAAATGACTAAAATAGCCATCAAAATAAGTGGTGAGACAGGAGGATCCATTACCCAGCGAGCTCGTCAGCTCGATCCAACGAGTCAACTATGACAGAAAAAAATAATTCTGAACTATAGGAATCATTTTGCAGGTGTAAGAGCATCACTAAGAGATTCTTAAAATCAATCCCAATATCAGTTTTTTTAGGTTTTCGAGCAAAAAAACAGGCTTCAACAGTCCCTCTTTAATCTTCCAAAATTTTGGAGCTCTCATCCCCGTGTTTCTCGCTCTTCTCTTATGAGGAAGAGGGCTGGCTCCCAAAATCCATCCACGTGCTTCTTCCCGCCACGCTCGCGAATGTTGACGCAGGTTATTCCTGGCAAAATCGTCTGCCCATGCATCTAGTTGGACCGCCGTTGTCCCTATTTCCCCTGCACCCGACTGAAATGGCTTCGCAGATCACTCGAGCACCGCCGCGCGCCACCAGTTCGAGGTCATCCGCTACCGGCCCCAACTCCCATGCAATCGGCCAGACATCTGTAGCTGCTGGATGAAGCTGCTACCTGCTGCTGCTAATTGCTGCTGTAATTGGTGATAGTAATTGCTAGTTTGCTACTGATGTTTGCTGATACATGATGTTGTTTGCTGATCTGCATGATGATTACTTTGGCTGAAGGCCTGAAGCTGCTCCTTGCTCCTGATGCTGCTGATTGTTCTTGCTAATGTCAATGAGGGGAGGGATATAGATCTGCCGCACGGAGGGACGAGCAACATCGTCGCCAGGGGCGCACGGCCGACCGGGAATTCGGGATCACGTCAGTCTGGGAGAGAAAAAATAATTTTCTGTTGATAGTTTTAAATGGGACTCACTTTTAAATTTTAGGAAGTCAATTTTAGGCCATCACTTGAAAAGATCAATATATTCACACCTCAAGTTTAAGAATCCCAATATCTAATTTTGGGAATGAATTTTTGAGAATTTCTTGGTGATGCTCTAAAATGCTCTCGCGGCCAAACGGCTAACACCGCGTTACTACCTTAAATACTTGCGTACACGTACTCATGTACTTCCTTCGTCTTAAAATGAAATATGAAACATATTTTTGAATTTGAATCTGAATATAACTTATATCTAAATTCAAATCTATAAATGGTTTTTTTATAGAGGGAGTACGTATAACCCAGACCATCTCAATCGAATCAAACACAGCATACTGAACTATCGTACGTTGAAAATCCAGTTGGTACTTAATTATGCTCAATCGTATTTTACAATCTGCATTTTTCATGCTAGAAAATTTCAAAGCATATATTCATGCTAGCTAGCAATTCCGGTACAACACGCAATTAAGTTCTACTAGACACAGATAAGTTGTTAATATCAGGTTATCGATATTAGTAGCCATGCACGGGTTATTATTCATACTATAACTATCAAAATTTTCCTATAAAAACTTTCAAAATTAATCTTATATTTAATATATTTGTTATTTTTTAATTATAGCTGTTTAGATCAATTACAAATCACTATTTTTTAATTTCGAATTTTAGAATTAACTAATAAACTATAATAAACTCCCTTTTATTCACTAAAAATAATGCATGGAACAGTGAAATCTCTCTCTATATATAATTATATAGAGCCTATGCCAAAAACCAATCCATGGCTAACTAAAATTTGGGGTACTGGGTATCTATACAACTTTCAATTTTTTTTAATTTTTTTTCAAATGTAACTATATTGTACTTATAATGTAATTACATTGTAACTGTATGATCAAAACTGCTAGTTGGCCATGAAGTGAGCGTAGATCAACTGGTTTGGTTCTTTGTGGTAAAACCAGCGCACCCGAGTTAAAATCCTAGATTTGACATAGATGCTTGTATTTACGACTAATTATTCTTTTAGTGGTACACGACGTACCTGTGCCTATGGTGAAAATTTCTTTTACCATTTGACATGCATCTCAAAGCAAATCCAATGGTTGAACAAATTGAAAATTCCCTTAAAAAATTGTCGCAAGTATTCTAGCAATTCTGCTAAAATTTAACAAGCACATTCTACTTGTGTTAGGATTTATAATATAAACTAAAATATTAGAAATTCAATCTAAACTCAAATAGTTAAGTTGATAGATTTAATGGGAATATTAAGTCGTGCTGTGTGAAAGGTGAAGAGTCTATAAGAGCCACATAGTGAAATATATCAATATGACCTTACCCATCCATGACAGTAACTACATGCAATCGCGAAGTCACGTACAAAGGACACGAATTTTCTACGTGTGAGTGCAACCACACCATTATATGCATGCCATTTAAATAGTATTAGAAAATTTTGAAAATTTTGGTTAGATTGGTCGTGATGCTAGAAGTATATATACCAATATGATCTATCTTTCGAGAAACAAAAAATAACAAAAATTTAATGCTAGAGATTGCGGACAAAATTTGTTATTTTTATTTATTCAAGTGTAGATCGAATTTGTAGCTGCATATTTGTGTGCTTACCTACATTATCACAATACTCATGTCAATTTTTTTCTTCACATTTTTATTTAACTATTTGTAACACATGCATAACCTAAGGGGCAACTGCACGTAGGTGCTAAAAATACTTTCCCACGTATAAAATAAACTTTAGCTTTCAAACCATCCTATTTAACACGTGTATATTTTAAGCATTGAAGAACATTGTAAAGTGTGAACCCGTTATACAATATTAAAAATGCTACTTTTACGTGTATTATCCATTATAAAAAGAAAAAGAAAAACAGCCGCCGCCCCCGCCTATAAATACACCAATCGCTCATAGTCTTCCTGCTCATCGGCTTAGGGCAGGAGGTGTCGGCAGCAAGGCGAGGAGGCGGCGTTCAGCCTGTTCGACAGCAGCGACATGGCGCGCATCCTGCTGCGCTTCTCCGGAGCCCACGGCGGCGGCGGCGCCGGAGCGGATGTTCGAGTGCAAGACATGCAACCGGCAGTTCCCATCCTTCCAGGCGCTCGGCGGCCACCGGGCCAGCCACAAGAAGCACCGCCTGGCGGACGGCGACCCGGCCGCCGAGCCGTCCAAGCCCAAGATGCACGGGTGCTCCATTTGCGGGCTCGAGTTCGCCGTCGGCCAGGCGCTGGGCGGGCACACGCGTCGCCACCACGCCGTCATGGTGGACGGCCTCAGGCCCGGCATCGGCGTCGTTGGCCAGAACGACGATGACGAAGGCAAGAAGATGAAGGCTGCGGCCGCCGCCGACCTGGTGTTCGACCTGAACGTGCCGGCATTTGAGTAGGAGCCGGATCGCGCCAGGCCGGGCACTCGCCGTAGAATTCCCCGTGGTGGTTGACTTCGTGTGTTAATATTAACCCAGAGATTTACTTCTCCGTACGAGTTCTGAAATTTATTTAATTTCCATATATTTTGTTCTACTCCTTTGTTTCATATTATTAATCGTTTGATTTTTTAGTTAAAATCTTTAGGTTTGACTAAATTTATTAAAAAATTAGCAACATTTGTGACACGAAACTAGTCTCATTAAATTTAACATTAAATATATTTTGATACAATCAAATGATTTTGTATTGAAAATATTATTATATTTTGCTACACATTTAATTAAATTTAAAAAAGTTTGACTAAGAAAAAAGTCAAATGGCTTGTAATATGAAACAGAAAAAGTATCTACTAAAAGCAAATTTAATAGTATAGTTGTTTATAATAGTATAGTTGACTATTAGCTTCAAAATATTTCATGTCAAGAAAAAATAATGAAAGGAGATAGCTTGTATAGGAACTAGCTACAGAGCACATTTCTCTAGAAGATTATTTTATAAGGCCAGTCTCAATGCTGATTTTCACTACACGGTTTTCAAAAAGCCACATCAGCTAGAGTGGGATGAAACAATGAATGAAACTAGCCTTCACAATGCATCATTTCACTTCACCATTTCCAAAACCAAGTAAACCATTTAATTGTTGTTGAATGAAGGGATCATATGCACCGATTAATTGTGTAGTCATTCACACACAGAGATACACACAGATAAATACGATTGTTCAAATAACTCGAGTATAGCAGCATTCAACCTTCATGATTGTTCAGAGAATATGGCTCGAACTTACATAGTAAAGTAAGCAGATAGATTGCTAAATAACCTTCAGCACACGATTGTTCAGATAAGGGAATAGATAACTGGAATAGCAACATACGACTGGAGCTTAGATAGTAAACTAAGATAGATTAAAAAAAAGTTCAGATTTCCTTCAGCCTTGCACACGGTCACTGGTTCTTCTCTGCACCCCATAGGTTCAGTACTGCAGGATCATATTGCTTTCAGCCTTGCTTTCATCCTGCAGAAACAAAAAAAACAGTTCAGCCTTCAAAAAAAAAGTGCAGGATCACATCACAGATGAAGGAGTTTAATTCTTAAGGTAGATAACTACAATAGATAACCAATAATGCAAAAGATAGTCACAAAGTACCAGATGTATGTGCACGACCACCAAACTTATTCCAAATATGTTCTACCAAATCATCCTTAAGTCGGCGATGAGCCAATCGATTTCGAATAGTAGTATCTTTTTCTAAAGCTCTCTCTAACGGAACATCCTGATCCGGAGAGAATTTCGGTTCTTGAATGGTTGATGAACTAGGAGGCACATTTAGATCTAGATTTTCTTCAATAATGTCTGGTTCCTTCTCATCTTCAACTATCATATTGTGAAGTATGATGCAAGCTAGCACGACATCACGGAGTACAGCTCTGTCATATAGACGAGCTGGTCGATTTAAGATGCAAAAGCGACGCTGCAATACACCAAAGGCTCTCTCGATATCCTTTCTTGCCCCTTCTTGTTCCTGTGCATACAACTTCTCCTTCTCAGTGATAGGGAGTCGTATTGACTTCACAAACACTGCCCATTCAGGATATATTCCATCAGCAAGAAAATACCCAATGTTGTGTTGATTTCCATTTACCATGTACTGGACTCTAGGAGCTTGTCCTTTTAGCTCATTGATGAATACAATAGACTGGTTCAATACATTAATATCATTGTTAAAGCCAGCTACTTCGAAGAACGCATGCCAAATCCAAAGATCATGTGATGCCACAGCCTCAAGAATTAGCGTCGGCACTTTCTGATCACCCCGAGTGAACTGACCCTTCCATGCAGTTGGGCATCTTTCCCATTGCCAATGCATGCAGTCAATGCTGCCAAACATACCAGGAAAACCTCGTCTCTCACCAAGTGCGAGTAGACGTTCAGTATCTTCCATAGTGGGGCACCTCAGATATCTCTCACCAAATACTTCTCTAACACCTTTGACAAAATTCTTCAATGCCTCCATTGCAGTAGTCTCTCCTATCTTCAAGTATTCATCTAGTTCATCTGCAGAACTACCATAAGCCAATTGGCGAATAGCAGTAGTACACTTCTGTAGTGGACTGAGCCCTTGCCGATTAACAACATCGACCCTTTGCGTAAAGTAATCAGACCATTGGCCCAAGGCATCAACGATGCGTTGAAAACGTGGCCTAGACATACGAAACCTTCGGCGAAAAATATTGGAAGGGTAAAGAGGGTTTTCTGAGAAATAATCATTGACTAGTTTTTGATGTGCTTCCTCTCGTGGCCTCTTGATGTACTTCCTCGGATTGAATCGATGGTCAGAAGCCTCTTCTTGAAGACCTTGGATGGTGGACTGTATGACCACCGTGGCTTGATTCAGAACATCATCTATGATCTGATCCTCAGCGAGGAACTCATCCAACAAATTCAGACGATTTTGACTTCCATCAGGGTTGTCATTTTCCTCAGACATCTTCGCAGATGAGAAAATAGAAAAGGTGAGGAGGAAACCAATCAATGAATAAGAAAATAAAATAGAAAGTTCAAATAAATTATGGTCACCTCAAAGATGAAGAACGAGATGGTAGAAGAATGAGGAAGAGAGAAGTCCTTCATGTGTATCAGGAAAAGAGAGGAGGCCTTCGTGTAGTTATATAGGTGAGGAACTGCATGTACATGTGTGTCGGTGACATGGGACCGGGGGTATCGAGACCAAAGGGAAGGGCGGCCACAGGGATCCACGCGGCTCGTTCCCCCGGAGGGGTTGGGCCCGAGGGTGACGTGGCGGCTGCCCTCCTGGTTTCCTCCCAGGGTCGGGCCGCCTCCGTTTCTGCCCCGAGGCCTGGGGTGCCCCGACCCCCTGTGGCTTTGGTGCCACGTGCGCAGGTTAGGTGAGCACGACGGAGCTCACCTAACCACATTTATGATGGTTCAGACAGGCACACCACGCCACATTTAATGCGGTATGGCGCGCCTGCATCCGGCCCGTGACCGGTCACAGCGAGTGACCGGTCGCAGACCGGTCAGATCGCGGGTTAGGTGGAGCCAGGACGCCTGTGCGTCGCGCGGGCGCCAGGCGGCCTGCTGTACGCCTCGCCCCGTCCCGTCGGAATGATGAGAGCCCTCTGTCTCTCGTCTCTCAGCCGGAGTTGGTATTGGTATACCAACTCCCGGAGTTGGTATGCCAGCTCCGGTCAGATGATTTCCCGATTCTAGTGCAGACGAGACGCAGAAGTCGCCCGCCATTTAATGAAGGTTGAAACGGGCGTTCCCCGGGATGGGTCGACTGACCGAGCGAAGGCGTGCTGCGACGTCTGTCAGAGGCTGCTTCCGACGGTGGGATAGCCCTAAATGTAAAAGAATGTTTTCTTTCTTAGGCAGCTCGTGGCCCATTTGGTAGCCCCTTGCCATATAAAAGGAGGCCTAGGCCTAAGAAAAGGGGGGCTGGAGGCTTGCTGGATTCCATCATACTCTCAGATCTACCAGAACACAGGAGTAGGGTATTACGCTCCTTAGCGGCCCGAACCTGTCTAAATCGCCTGCGTCCACGCGTTTTTCTCGCTGGGATCCCACAGATCAGGTGCAAAGAATTTCACCTTGCGCCCCGACCGAACCGGCAAAGGAGGGCCCGCGTGGTCTCCCGGTGAGGAACTTCACGCTTCGTCAATGTGAAACTGAACCCACAAACTGATGGGTTTTCACACCTAATGTGAAACTGCCATACACACTAGAATATACTAATAAATACACTGATCTTCAAAGTGATCAGATTTTACTAATAAATATATTTCAGTTCATATTTTACTATGGAGAGAAATATCTTTCAGATTTCAGTTCACAAAACTCACCTTAGTCCGCAAATAGCATTTCTTCTAACTTGTGTATTGCCTTCTCGTGGTTAGCCTTTTGAGCTTCAGACATGTTGCTTGTATCTTTAGTAAGCAGGGTATTGTAGACCTGAAACATATTTGCTTCCTTTTCCTCCTTTGCTGCCTTCAAATTTGCATTTGATATCTCAATTTGTGCTTCCGTGACCTTTTCACGCTCCACCTTCTGATCTTGCTCGACCTTGATAATTTTTTCAATACTGTCCCCAAGGATGACAATTCCTTCCATAATATTTGTCTTCTTGCGCTTTCCATTGCGCTCAGCCTTTGCAGCCTCTCTACCAATGGGACATGACTGTTCATCTGGAATATCAATTACTTCAGTTTTGTCTTTCTCTGTCTCAAACTGTGCACACCATTTGGGCTCTTCTTTTAGTATCTTCCACCAATGCACCAACGTAAAATGGTTTCCAAACTTGTTTGCATACATCTCCTGTGCCTCTTTCTCCAGCAAGTCGTCCGAATATCCACTTGTATGCATTTGAGTTACCTTAGTCCAGTAGTCATTGAACTCACCGATCGATGTCTTCAGGCGTGACCAGTGAATCTTCAATTGGTTCAGTTCCCTTCTACGCTTTCCATTCCCTTGTTAAACACATCAGTGACTTCATTCCAAAATGTATCACCTCTCTTGTCATTCCCATGAATTGGATCTTTTGAAGCATTCAACCATGAATAGGCCTACAAAATAGTCAATGTGAACAAATCAAGTACTATACCAAACAATGACCTACAAAATATAAACTGATCAGTGATTACCAGTCTTTCTTCCTCTTCATGAGTCCAATATCTTTTCTGGTTGCTCTTTGCCGCCCTATTTGCATCGTTGTTTTCATCATCATCAATCACAATATTCACTGCATTGTTAGTTGAAGTGTCTTGTTTCGTAGCTTGGGGTGTTGGTGTTCCATAGGCACTTGGTGGTGGTGGAGATATCGGGTTGAAGGACATACTCTGACCAACTAAATGAAAATTTTCTCCTGGCATGTGTGGCTGCGACGGATACGGTGGTCGTTGAAGTAAATTTAGATAACCACCTGGTGGACGAGCCCTGGCATATTCACACAATTAAAATAACAGAATAAGAATTGCAGAGATACATCAGCCTTTTTCGATAAGTGTAGAGAATTTGAATCTTACAGCATAAATGGTTGCAGAACCAAACAATCTGTAAATTTAGGACATTTCAGATACTATCGGCCACATACAGAAAGGCAAATGCAAACACCTATTCACAATAACACAATTGATTTTTGAAAAGAAGAAAAACCACTAGTGCAAATATATGACGACAGGCAACATAGCATCACTTGTATTCAGTTCTGTGAAAACATAAGCTGTCATGTTTAGCACTAACAGCTTTTAAATCAACTAATTCAAGGCATCTGTAAATATCATGGATTTGCACAGACTGAATTATTTTTGCAAAGATTGAAATCGATTAACTACTTGTGCATAGATCTAAATGAACACATACCATGGATTTGGGGCGTCCTGGTTTCCATGTTGAGATGGAAAATTTGGGAGCATGGACCCCCATCCTGCTCCTTGCGGTGGCCATAGCGGGATGGTGGATGTCGTTGTAGAAGGGGACGAAATAGGCATAGCAGAGGCGACAGTCCGCGTGGTTGAGGAGTGAGTCGGTGCAGCAGGCGTGGTCGGCGGCGCAGCTGAGGAGGAAATAGGCGGCAGCGGCGAAGGAACCAGTGGCGACGCTATCGATGAACCTGGAGGTGGTGATGGCGTCGGAACGGAGGGCTTCTTCAGTCCAACGCGGTGTTGGCGTGCCTTCCCTCCTCTACCGGATCCGCGTCACCTGGAAGAGGCTGCCGGCGGCGGATCCATGGCGACTCGCGGACACGGGAGGACACAGCGCGACGGGGGACGGCGGACGGACGTACGGGCGGACGGCGGACAGGCTTCGCCTTGCCGCCCCGCAATCGCACTGTCTCCGGCCTCCGACGTGGATGAACGCGAACTGTGCTGTCGGAGGGAGGGGGAGGAAAGAATGGTGAAGTAGAGCACAGGCGGGATGATATGGGGGTGCCGCGCGGGAAGATTGCTGCGCCGCGCGAGAAGATGGCGAAGGGGCTTCGCCCGTGCATCGGATTCGGGAGGACGAAACGATGAGCCTCAATGCGAATTTCACCCAGTTTCCCAGAGCTCGGAAACAGCGCTATCGTGTTTCACCATGATGAAACGATTTCTTTCTCTCTCCTACTTATTTCATGTAAATATTCTCTTTTTGCTGAGTTATCACCTTATTAAATGTGCATGACACTCCCATGAAATGTTCACTGAGACTGGCCTAAGTTTCTAATCTAATCAGCTCTTGCAATTGGCAGGACAGGCAGGCAGGCATGAAACGAAGTGCTGGAGCTAGCGACTATAATTAAGCACCAGCCTTTCTCTCTCCTTCCGTTCTCTTTGCTCCAGCTATCTGTTCATTCCTATCATCCGCAGACATAACCGTATTGTACCAAGCTTCTTGTTGGCTCTAAAACCTATCCAGGTTAGATTATAGCTAGCCATACACAGGTACGTATAGTAATAGATACAACAACAATGACTCGATGCTATCTCTCTACAACCTACTTTACCTTTTACTAGGCCAACTGTTGTCTTTTTACTGCTATCTCATAGGCTCATGCACAACAGCTAAGCTTTCGGTCTGCACGTGTTACCGTGTGTTTGAGTTGCACTCAGTAGTCGTTCATGCAAGCGCCCACTTGCTTTGTCTCTCTCCTCTCATCTCTACAAGTGAAAGATAAATCCCAAAGAGCCACCTGATTGATCCACGTATGCTAAAAAATCTAGACCATTCGATGGAGGAAAAACGATGTTGAAAATATGGTCACAAATCGACATATTTTAATCCAAAAGATTAACATACTAAACATGACATGCATATAGAAATGTGATCTAGTGATTGTGCTAAACATGAACGTGCTAATAACAAAACAAGCATAATCAAGAAGCATGTTTAACACTATGGTTAGAAATTTGACATACCCGGAGAACGCTCCGGTACTAGGTGAGGCGGTGTTGGTGTTGTTGCCTTCGTTGATGGAGTCGTTCTCACCTCCTTTAGTAGCGTCGTTGCCATCACCATTGTTACCGCTGTCTCCACCAGTTGACATGTTGTAGTAGTGGAAGTAGATGAAACAGAGAGTCGGTGTAGAGAAAGTTGATGATGCAGTGCAAAACCGAAATAGAGCAGTCGCGCGGAAGCACTTCCTAAAAACTTGATCACCCGCCTACCTGTGCAGATACTCAAGCGGACAGAGTTCCGAAGGCCTGCTCGTCCCAACAATCCATGCGCGCAGGTGATTGGAACCGGAGACACAGAAGCAGCGCAAGAACAGAGAGTGCCGAGGTGACTGTGTGAGGAAGATGAAACAGAGAATTGCTAGTCTGTCCCGTTGGTGGGTAGGGATTATATAGTGCGTGAGAGAGTAACGTTCGGGAGTAATCAAATCAAAATCAATCCAATTGAATTCTGCGATTAACGTTCGGGATTGAATTCATTCACCCATTAATCCAGAATTAATCAGCCGAATCAATATGATTTAATTCCCTTCACCCATTAATCCAAAATTAATCAGCCGAATCAATATGATTTAATTCCCGTACGTTGCAAAACATTAGGGAGAGAGCAGCAGCCGCAGCCAGCCACGCCACGGCCTGGCCCGGCGCGCACGCGCATGCGTGTGGCAGTCCCACCACTACCTCAACCGCTCAATATGTGCTCTCCAATAGCAGCCTATTTAAGTTGAGATCCCTCCACATTAATTTTCAAGGTGGTATTAATCTCTTAATATTAATTGTGGGCCTATGAAATTTATTGGGAATAACTTGGGTCAAGCCCATTTAATCCAACGATCCCCACCAAATTTCAGAGCTCACAAAAAATGTTCTCAGTCCTGAACCTGTTTGTTATACCAGTGTTTCGGTGGAGACTGTTAAGTTGAACTTTCACCTAGAAAAGGAGTTATGCCTGACTACAACTAAATAATGGACAAAGTCTTGAATTGTCAGTCTTGTGTAGTCATGCTTTACTCAATTCCTTAACTGATACTAGGCTACCATTAGCATCCCCTCTGTTTGGAGCATATAAGTCATACTTCAGGCATTTTCATGAGTATCTAGAGATCACCCAAATCTCATAGAATGTGACTAGCAGTCAGAATCATATAGGTGTGTTCTTTTTAAGATGTTCTATAGGCCAACATCTCCGCTTTAAAAAAGTCACTCGGAACATATTAAGGTATACACCATCCTGCCATACAGATACGGAGAGAAGCACATCAAAGAAATGAGTCCTTTTTAAGGGTTTCTCCTCCCAGTTACCCAATAGCTTGTTTCGTTATCCTAATTCACAGGATCTCCGATCATATAGGATAGGTTACCACTATTGTGTAACTCAAGTGGGTCTCAGACCCATCTCACTCGATGCACTGTCTATCACATTCCGCGATAGCCCCTTAGTAAATTGACCTGCCAAATTTTTAGCAGTTTGAACATAGACTAACGCTATCACCCCAGAGTTTTTCAGCTTTCTGACAGATTTCAGTCTTCTCTTTACATGCCTAGATGACTTCATATTGTCCTTCGAACTGTTCACCTTAATAATCACCATTTGATTATCACAGTTCATCAGGATAGCTGGTACTAGTTTTTCAACCACCGACAAATCCATCAGGAGCTCACGAAGCCACTCAGCCTCAACTGTGGCAGTGTCTAATGCTGTGAGTTCTGCTTCCATTGTTGACCTCGTTAAGATGGTTTGCTTGCAATACTTCTAGGAAAGAGCGTCACCTCCAAGTGTGAACACATATCCACTTGTGGCTTTTATCTCATCAGCATCAGATATCCAGTTTGAATCACTATAGCCCTCTAGTACCTTTGGATACCCAGCATAGTGAATTCCATAGCTCATAGTGCCTTTTAGATAGTGCATTACTCTTTTCAGAGCATGCCAGTGATCATCTATCGGATTTGAAATAAACCGGCTCAACTTGCTCACAGCAAATGAGATGTCGGGCCTCGTTGCACTAGCTAAATACATCAATGAACCAATGATCTGGGAGTATCTCAGTTGATCCCTTACTATTCTTCAGTTTTTTCTTAATAGCACACTTGGATCATAAGGAGTAGGAGCTGCTTGCAATCATTATATCCAAAGCGACTCAAGACCTTGTCCACATAGTGAGATTGCACGAGTGTAATCCCACCATCATCTCCTCTCGGTAGCTTAATGTTAAGGATAACATTAGCCACTCTCAAATCTTTCATCTCAAAACTTTTGGATAGAAAGTCCTTGACCTCCTCAATTATATTGAGGCTGGTCCCAAAGATCAATATGTCATCGACATATAAACACAAGATCACTCCCTCTCTCCCACCATAGCGATAGTACACACATTTTGTCAGCTTCGTTCACAACAAAGCCAGCAGTTGTCAGAGTTTTGTCAAACTATTCATGTCACTGCTTAGGTGCTTGTTTAAGATCATACAAGGATTTCAACAGCTTGCACACTATTCCCTCTTGACCTTCTAATACATAGCCGTCTGGTTGATCCATATAGATCTCCTCCTCCAACTTTCCATTGAGGAAAGTTATCTTAACGTCCATCCGATAAACGAGAAGACCATGAGAGGCTGTCAGAGCAAATAGTACTCGAATCGTGGTCAAGCGAACAACTGGTGAATAAGTGTCGAAAAAAATCCCCGCCTTTCTTTTGGATATAACCCTTAGCCACAAGTCTTGACTTGTACTTTTCAATTGTACCATCAGGCCTAAACTTTTTCTTGAAAACCCATTTGCATCCTACAGGTTTGCACCCATATGGACACTTGACGACTTTCCAAGTATCATTAGACATAATAGAGTCCATCTCACTGCGTACCGCTTCCTTCCAATAGTCAGCGTTAGGAGATGAATATGCCTCTTCTATGGTTCTTGGTATGTCATCCACAAGGTAGACAATGTAGTCATCACCAAAAGACTTTGCAGTCATTTGTCTCTTATTTTTTCGAGTAGCTACAATGTTATCCTCCTCAAGATTCTCCTCAAGCGTTTGATCATTGTATTCTATCGGCACAAAGGACTCAGGGGATAAAATAGGTTCTTGACTAGAAGTACTAGGTGCGTATTTAATGGAAAATTCATTCTAAAAAAAATGTAGCATCTTTGAACTCAAAAATTGTACCAACTCTTATGTTAGGGACTCCAGAATTTACAATTAAGAATCTATATCCTACATTGTGGATAGCATAACCTAGGAACACACAATCCACGGTGTTTGGTTCAAGTTTACGTTTTTTTGACTATAGGTACGTTTACCTTAGCCAAACACCCCCATGTGCACAAGTATGAGAGATTTAACTTTTTCTTTTCCCATTCTTCGAATGATGTTACTTCTTTATTCTTAGTAGGAGTTTCATTCAGGACATGACACATATTCAATATAGCCTCATCTCATCATTCCTTGGAAAGTCCCGTAGTGTCTAATATGGCATTCACCATCTCAATTAGAGTGCGGTTCTTTTTTTGGCCACCCCATTTGACTGGGGTGAATAGGGAGACGTTCTCTTATGAATAATTCCAGACTCTTCGCAGAATGAAGTAAACTCATTTGAAAAATACTCTCCACCTCGGTCAGACCTCAACCGTTTGATTTTCCTTTCAAGTTGGTTTTCTACCTCAGCTTTATAGATCTTAAAGTAATGCAATGATTCATCCTTTGTTTTCAGTAAATACACATAGCAAAATTTAGTGCAATCATCTATAAGTGTCATGAAGTATTTCTTTCCCCCTTTAGTCAATACGCCGTTCATTTCGCACAGATCAGAATGAACAAGTTCTAGAGGTGTCAAATTTCTCGTCTCTAATGCCTTGTGAGGCTTGCGAGGTTGTTTCGCTTGAACACAAATATGATACTTAGAACCTTTGACTAAAGTGAATTTCGGGATTGAACTCATGTTAGCTAAGCGTGTCATACAACCAAAATTCACATGACAAAGTCGCGAATGCCAAACATTGGACTCAACATTATTGCTTACATGGTTCACAACTTTATTACACATATCATCTAAGGAAAAGCGGAATAACCCTCCGCTGTCACAACCTTTATCAATAAATGTCCCATATTTAGATACGATACATTTATTAGATTCAAACACAAGTCTAAAATCATCTCTACATAGTAAAGAGCCGCTAACAAGATTCTTCTTTATTGAGGAGACATGCTGCACGTTCTTCAGCTGCACGGTTTTTCCTGAAGTAAACTTCAGATCGACCGTACTAACACCATGAATAGTTGCAAGTGAACCATTCCCCATTAGCAAGGAGGAACCTCTCCCGACCTGATAAGAAGAAAACAGAAAAATGTCAGCATACACATGAATATTAGCACCAGTATTAACCCACCACTCAAGTGAGTGAAAAACAGAGAGAACTATAGGTAAAAAAATTACCATACCCTGATGTTCTTGCTCCGTCGCTAATGACCACGTTTGCATACTTTTTGTCCTTGCGATCAGGACAATCCTTAGCCTAATGCACAGGCTTACCGCACATAAAGCAGACGTCCTTTGCCTTTCCCTTGTCTTTCTTCTTAAAATTGGTTGTAGCCTTGGGTTTGACATCAGGTTTGACCTTCTTGTTGTTATGAGATGCATGAGAGTTCTTCTTCTGCACTAAAATGGTGCTAGAACATGCCTTGACTTTTTTGCCATGGTTGTCCTTTGCCCTCGCCTTCTCCTCAACACCCAAAGAGCCAATGAGATCAGTAACACTGAACTCTTGCCTCTTGTATTTTAGAGAAGTGGCAAAGTCCAACCAAGAAAGTGGCAATTTGACAATAATGCCACCCACCATGAACTTGTCCGGTAACTCGCTGCTGTTGTTCTCAAGCTCCTTTGCCAACATCCGAATCTCATAAGCTTGTTCTACTACAGGTCGGTCATCGACCATCTTGTAGTCATAGAACTGCTCCATGGCATATAGCTCATTACCAACATCGGAGACTCCGAACTAGGCCTCAAGTGCATCCCACATGTCTTTCCCAGAAGGCATGTTCATGTACACATCCACTATGTTGTCGGCTAGTATACTGATCAATACTCCACGGAACAGGCAATCTGTCGCCTCGAACTTAGCCTCCTCCTTAGGCGAGAGAGACCGTTCGGACGTTTTGCCCTGTGAAACAAAGAAGCATTGCATAGTTGTCAATTACAATAGTGCACGTGCTTTTCATCTTTTATAATTTGAACCATCGAAAGCATGTGGTTTTAGTGATGCCACAAAACCAACTACCGAAAAAACCTATTAAGTTTTTGGATTGTTAAAAATATGATCATAAATCGATATATTTTAATCCAGAAAATTAACATACTAAACATGACATGCAGATAGAAATATGATCTAGTGAATGTGCTAAACATGAACATGCTAATAACAAAATAAACATCATCAAGATGTATGTTTAACACTATGGTTAGAAATTTGACATACCCAGAGAACGCTCCGGTACTAGGTGAGGCAGTGTTGGCATTGTTGCCTCCGTTGATGGAACCGTTCTCGCCTCCTCCAGTAACGCTGTTGCCATCACCATTGCTGCCGCTCCTTCCACCGGTTGACATGTTGCAAAGAGTTGGTGTAGAGAAAGTTGATGATGCAATGCAGAACCAAAGCAGAGCAGTCGCGCGGAAGCGAGTTGATGATGCAGTGCAGAACTGAAACAGAGCAAACTTGATCTCTGTCTCGCGTGTGACAGTCCTACCATGACCTCAACCGCTTAACAAGTGCTCTTCAATAGCAGCCTATTTAAGTTGAGATCCCTCCACATTGATTTCTAAGGTGGTATTAATCTCTTAACATTAATTGTGGATCTATGTAATTTATTGAGAATAAATTGGGCCAAGCCCATTTAATCCAACAAACGAGAGAGGATCAGATCCACGTAGGATCAGTTCAGTAAGAACTGTAGCAGAGTGTTTTCGAGCTTTCCAGCAGACTGATAGTCTAATATCAGACCAACACCTTCGACAGACTAGCAATAGACCAATATACATTCCTGGCTCCCTCACATGTCGGAGAAATAGCAAATAAAAGGAGAAAAAAATGCATGGTACAATTGTTCATTGGGTGAACCATAGTAGAAGTGACCTCTGGTGCATGAGATGCTAGGTGGCTAGGCCCAATACTTATTCATAACTGCCAAGAATATATGACTTTGGCATATCAACAGAAGAAATATTAAAGTTATAAATAAATCAGTTAAATGTGAGATTGTTTTTTATTCATCATTAGGTTTGTTCATTTCTAATATAAATAGATATAATACCAAAAATATATGTACACGTGCTATAAAGCATGCACACCAACAGGAACGAGGAAAGGACTTATGTTGCGATGAGGATGGTGAAAAACAATAATAAAATTATGTAAACTTCATTTTACATATGAATATAAGGTTTGGATAAAAGTACAACAAAAAATTTGTTGTCGTAGTAATATTATTTATTACATATCAAAATAAATATGTTTAGATTCTAACTAGACTTCCTAATAATTTCATTCTCTAATACATTCAGAAAAAAATATAAGGCATGTACCCAATACAAAATATGTTCCCAATATTTATGAATTATGTAAATTGTATATCCAACATTTATACAAATTGTTCACTATGTTGGATGCCCTAACCCAAGCCACCACCACCTTCTTTTTATTCGGCCTCTTGGATTTGTCGGGCTTCACCTTATTACTTCGCTTAAATCAGTCAAAAGGCTAACCAAGCCTTAGTCTATGTTATAAAGTTTTTTGCATGGAATCCAGTTTTTATGTTTGAGTACATATATTTATTTATAATTGTACCAACCAATAATTAAATAATATTGTAAATGAACCCTCAAATCATTTAATATATAAATACACCCTAATCATTTGATTTCATTTTGATTATTTAAAAAATATATACAAATAAGCCCTCAAATAACATATAAAAACATTCAATATGGGAGGGAGGTTAAAGTTGCGCAAATGCGCGATATATACACTGGTTTCTTTTATCCACGTAGGACATACTTCGAATATATGATATGGCTTAACTAATACTCCTGCTCTATTTTTTTATTAAGAAGCACCCTACACGTCACACATGTATAATTGTGAGCACCAAGACTACTATACATACTAGAAATTCATATCATTTAAACAATTACATATCATTTTAATTAGATGCATGCTGTATTAAAGGGCGTTGTAATGTATTTACAGAAATGAGAAGTTACACAAGGAATTTTAGCTGAAAATTATGAAAGGATGAGATCACTTGTGGCATGCATTTAAGTATAAAACTGTTTGTTCTAAAAAAAGAGGTATAAAACTGTTTTATGTGAAGCATTTCAGAGCCCCCTGGTTCAGGTTATGTACGGCCTTTGAGCCCACCAAACTTGGCCCAGAAATTACACTGGAAGCCCAATCCAACGTAAAAGCAGCCCCACTGCAGGTCCCTCAATTTGTCGTCTAGTCTGATTTTCATCCCAGTCCGAAAAGCCAATACAGCACATCCCCCAACTTATAAAACCATGCAAATGAGGTCTCTCGACAGTATTGACTTCGGTTTTGAATGACGTGGCGCCTATATAGATCCTTTGACTAAGTCTTCGTCCCACGTGATATTAACGTGGCGCTTACATGACAATTCGATCTAGAAAAATAATAAAACCCATAGGGCCACATATTAGCTACACACACAAAATAATAATAAAAAATAGTGGGGCCCATGTGGCCCTACATGTCATCCTCACTGCTCCCCTCTTCTCTCTGTCCTTCTCTTTTTCTTTCTTTTTTTTTGTCTTTTCTTGCTTCTTCTTCCCGATGGCATACGGCGACCGATCACAGGCGGCGGAGAGAAGGCCAACCGACAGAAGCATCACGCCAGCGTCAGGGATGGGAAGCCGCTGGTGCTAGCCGTCGTGGTCAGCCCGCTCGCCACTGTGGCGCTGCTCTCGGCTCTGACCGGGCAGTCCATCTATGGGTTGATGCCTCGGCAGTGGGCGAGGAGGCGCCAGCGAGACGGACGATGACGGGCACCTGAGCAAAAAGGAAGAGAAGGCAGGTGCCGGGTGAGAAGGAGCGGGGTCAGGGCCAGGAGCTAGTGGAGGGCCAAGGCGAGGAGTGCTCGAGGTGGACATCCTCCACATGGCGCGACAGAGAGGGAGGAGGCTTACCAGCCTCGCTGTCCCCCTCGACCTGTTGCTACCTCGCCGACCTCCCCGTCTCTCCCTCTTTGCCATCCGGTGAAAGATGAGGAGATAAGGTAGAGAGGGTGAGGGGGAGAAAGTAGGATCCACTGACACGTGGGTCTCATTATTTTTATTTTTTTTGTTTGGTTGACATGTGGGTCTCACATATTTTGTTTAATTATTTTAGTTTTCAATTTTACTCTTTTATTTTTTTTAGCGTCACGTCAATGCCACGTGAAATGAAGACTTAGTCAAAGGAGTCATATAAGTATCACGTCAGTTAAAACCAAGAAAAATACTGAGGCCTCCTTTATACTGGTTGTGTAAGTTGGAGGACGGGTTGTACCCATTTCAAACTGGGCGACAAATTAGGGACCTAGAGTGACTTATTCCGGAGAAAAATATCTCCTCGTCTCCTCCTCCCCTCTCCTCGTCCTCATCCACGGGGAGTCCGCGTCATCCACACGAGCCCACCCAAAACCCAAAACCCAAAACCCTACTGCGCCCATGGCATCGCCGCCGCCGCCGCCGCCGCCGCAGCCGCAGCCTCCCAGCCCCTCCGCCGCCGCGGGGGCGGCAGCGGCGCCGGTGGACACGCTGTTCCTCCAGAACCTGATGAGCCGCGTCCAGCTCCGCCCGCCCTTCCTCGACACCAACTCCTTCCTCACCCAGGACCTCGACGAGTTCCTCCTCAACGAGTTCGCCGCGCTGTCGGCCGCCGCGGGGGCCTCCGACGACGACAACGGCGAGGATGAGGAAGGGGAGGGATCCGATGGGGATGTGGTCTCCGGGGAGGCGAGGCGGCGGCGGACGCTGGCGAGGGAGGAGGCCAAGCTGGAGAAGGAGATCGTGCGGCTCGTGCTCGCCGGGGAGGCGGATGAGGCGCTCAAGCCCAACTCGGGCCAGTCCGTGGCCGTCGGCGACCACCACATCTGCGTCGGCTTCCACGACGATTCCGGCGGGGAGTACCGCGTCTGGGAGTGGCACGGCCACGTCATGGTCTTCGACGACGAGGACGGCTACTCCGCGGAGTACATCTACGGCAACCACTTCGAGCCGCTCGCCGCCGCCACGGCCAGGGCGAAGAAGAAGGAAAAGGAGAAGAGGGAGAAGGAGCTCAGCTCGGGCCTCCGCGATTTGATCGTGGGCGATGGTGGCGGCGCCAATGGCTCCAAGGAGAACGGCAAGGGCGGGGCACCCAGGGTGGTGCGCAGGAACGTCGTCAATGCCCCTGCGGCGCCTGCGAGGTAATAAAACTCCTCTTTTGCTCTAGCCGCGTGTATTGATGGAAGCGAGACATCAATCCGAGAAACAGAAGCAAATAAAGATTTGATCTTTCCTTTTCTTCTGTAGCTGCCGCTGAAGGCAGTTTCTTTTGTTCTGATCAGAAATGCTATATACTTTGCTTCTGTTATGATACACGGTGTACCCAACTGGGTTTTGAGATGGGAGTATTTGTTCCATATACTACACATATGCTGTTCCATTATGTGCTTCAATTTTTGCTGCTCATGCGAAAGAACTTATGCTTGCTGCACCTATCGATTGTGGCCTTATGAGTTATTATCACTATTGTAAAGAATTTGGTTCACGCTTTCAATACAAATCAGAGAGAATGGTCTTCCCTGTGCAGCTGTGCTAGGTACTTGTCAAATTGTTTGCATAAGCTTGCTATTATGGAAACATTGAGTGTGCTGGACTCCTATACCTGAATTGAGGTGGTGAACAGGTGGAATCATACCTCCCGGCTTCTATTTAAGCCTATGAGGAGAGTAAGCGGCAAATTTAAACATGACTTACCTTCGATAAATGCGAAGAAACCAAGAAACATGTTTGGTGACTCGCTGTTTTATTCTTGTCTATTTTTGTGTGCTTTGAAGCTGATTCCTTCTCCTGTCATCAATGGTAATGCAACCTGAATACGTTCTATGGCCATTGTTCAAAAGTCTTGAATACTTTATTACTGGATATTCTAACCTTATGCAATTGCAAAGGGATTCCCAATTTCCCACAGGGAGGGCAAGGTGAAAGTCTGAAACCATGGATCAGTTTGCAATTTTGCATTTCATAGAATATTGAAATGGTGGTTCCTTTGTTCTTCTGTCGATGAAATTTAGATGATTTTCAAAGTTGTTTTTGTTGATTGATATTTCATAAACTGGAAGCTCTTCTATTAGTTTTTCAATGAGATTTAGATGAATTTCAGAATTTCCTTGTTGATTGATCGTATAGGCTTCTCAAGTGTTTAAGCTCAATAACCAAGACCGTACATGCTGATGTTAAGTTCACATATGCTTTCAATTTTCCAATCTACAAGTTTGCATAAAACATCGCTTTTCCATAAGCTATAAATGGGATCAGACATCTTTTGTTCAGAGATCTTTGCACGACAAGGTGCTCTGTTTCTCTGCCCATCAAGAGAGATATGTAGCGTACAGTAGAGAGAAGCAGAATAACAGCATACATGGCCTCCTACAGAACAAGTTGGCTTGTTAGGATTTATGGAGAAATTCCCGTTTTAGTTGGACCATGTAGTGCTGAAATGATTCTCATTTTTTTTTCTCGCATCTGTACATCAACAAATAATTGATTCAATCAAGTAGTGAAGTACAGTAGATATATCTATTGAATAGTAGTTATATCTGAAATGAACCATATAGTCTTGATTGGGTTAACAAGTTACCTTGTCAGTTGTATTTGGGTGAAGTGTTGCACATGAAAACTACGCTCGCCTAAGAAAAGGTACTGGATTGCTCCATGATGACGAATAAGCAGCCCAGAAATGAGGGGAGGAGACTGAGCGGCCTACCTCGTATTTGCTGAGTTTTTCGTACCTTTTTCCTTCGTCATTAGCATACTTTCATAAGTGTGCAGTGGAATGTGAGATAAATCCTTTTTCACTAAAACATTATGAAGGTGTGCGGTGTGCCTTTGGGGTAGGAGTTTTGTGAATACTGGAAACTTATTAATTATATTAAACTGTTACTGCCACATAGATCCCTGATTCTTCTGGTGCTATCAGCCAAATGTAAGCTTTCTAGGTAGAATGGTTTGAATGACATTGAGTTCATCTGCCGTTTTCTGCTTACTTTACTTCCATCAAATAGAGTTTTCAGTAGGTTTGAATCCTGAAGTGGTTGATACAATAGCCACTATAGTTAATGTGGGCCATGTGTCTTCTGTCATTTAGCACTGTTTGAGTCACTTGCATCCTTAGACATTATTATTGGCACTTCTAAAACAAATTGGACTGCAACAGCACTAGTTTTGTCCACTGATGAATCGATCTTTGTGATGAACACAAACTGAGTCAAAGTTGTTTTACTTTTTCTTAATATTGAGCCATGACTTTGAAACAGTTGCTGGATAGATTTCAGATAAAAGCTGCGAACACTGGTACTGGACTTATCGGCAGGAACTATTCTGGATTGCAAAGACGGCAGGCAGGAGAGAAGACAAGCTTTTCCGTAAAGCTGGCCGCAAAGCATCTAATAAATCAAATCATGGTGATCGCATCAAACAAACATGAGTTAATGAAAGATTTATCTCTGACATTAGAAAGGTGCTTTCTTTTATTGGAATAACCTCTTTCCCTAGGATTTACTGTTTCTTTTTCCATTGCATTCACAGGTATCGGTAAGTTTGCTCCATGCATCTATTTCTTGTGTAGTTGTGTTACATGTGTTGTTTGTTCAGACTTCAGAAACAGCAGTTATGTACATGGATACGCCATGATGATCTGGACATGCTAACTGATGAGCTAGAAAGGAAACCTGTGTTTGACAATCTAGTCGGCTGTGAAATAATACTCGGCCGTTCGAACTGACCAATTTTCTAACACCCAACCCCAAAATGATGCAGGATACCGAACATTGATACTCATGGCTGACACATTTCTGGCTAACGATTTGCGTCAGTTTCCCTCTGCTAAACGTAAAAGCTTCTCTTTATACGTCAACACTTTCATTTTGATGTTGAAGGTGATTGCATCTTCTAAGCATTCCACCCTCTCCTTCAGGGTTCTACTGGCATTCAGTTCTTTTTTCTTTTTTTTTTTTGGTTACATGAAAGACGTGTCATCAGCTGTTGAGACAGCTTGCAAAATCTTGTCGCGTCGAGAGTAGTACACATTTTTAGATGATGCAAACACCTCTGAGAAATCAAGAAGCATGCAGGCTGCCGATTGCGATGCAAATGTTAAACAATTGGCCGGCCGTAAGACCCCCTGACGGCGTTTGGTTCATCGGTCACTTTTGTTTAGTTACTTAATCATTGTTCTTGAGCTTGAACTGATTCTGACTCGTTATTACGTTAAACGAAACCAATGAGGGATCGAGCAGTGGTCAACCGGATTCAGAGTTTCAGACCAGCGTCGTCCTACTCCTCCCTGACACTCGTTGCCACGTGGCATGGAGAGGGAGAGACAAGAGCCTAATTCAAAAACATCTCTCTCTCTCTGTCACTGCTGCAACGATCCTGCCACGACCCGGTGCAGCAGCTGATCAGTAGAATACTAACAGACAGTAACGCAGTTTACAGCAGTGAAAATCTCTCAAAAAAAATATTGATGTGATTATCATTAGTACTAATCATATCTGCATGGAAAGAAGTCAAGGCGAAACGGCCATGAGAGGCCGGAGCTGAACTTATTTAATTTTTGTGAGAAGTGGCAGGCCCTCTTATTAATGGTGACCAATCGATCCGCCCCGTTTTCCCGTGTGCTCCTCTGAAATTTCTCGGCATGCTTGTGATCTCTTCCCATCTCATGTGTTTGATTTGGCAAAGCTTGGAGGTTATAATTAGCAGCAGCCCGAGTTAAAACGGCAGCAGCTGAGAGGAGAGGAGAGGAGAGGGAGGCCAAGCAAACGACGCATTTAAGCGCTCTGCTTACGCCACACACGTAGCAGCAGCAGAGGAGTATTTAGCCATTGCGTCGGCATTGCTCTTGCGATCTAGTGCCTGCCTGTGCCTGCATCCTCCCATTGTAAGAACTTTTGCCGGTTTATGTTCTTCTTTGTTTGGGCCATCTGCATTGCAAGAGAATTCGGTAGAAAGATACGAGCTTAGTTGTTCTTATTCGTGTCAAACCTGTCAACTTGATGACTGCTTCTGTTTCTTTCTGTGTTTTCTGGATCTTGTGGTGTATTCTGGGAGTATAAAGATGGGCAGGTCTTAGTTTGTGCTGAATTGTGTGTCTCTGAAAAATTAATACAAATTCATCCTGAAGAGCTTGACTCTGTTATACTTCTTTTTTACTACTTTTGAGCAATGGATCTTCTCTGCTGCTTGTCTACTCTGAACTACTATGATTCTTTTTTCATCTTAACTCCAACTGAACGTTGTGAACTTGTGATCTTTACTCTATAATTCTCTAGGTGGTGAAACCTGCAGGCTTCTGGTGCTGAGAGCTTGATCGTAGGTAATGTGGAACTGCTCTGCATCATCGTCTCTGCTCCTACCGTTCACTGACGACTACGGTAAATTCCCAACTGCCATATGCCATTTTGTTTTCTTCTCTGTCGAATTTATTTAACAGGTTTCTTCAGTTGCAGTGAAATGCGAAGCGTCTAATTCACCTTCCACAACTGTAGGTTTTGACAAAATGTAAGTGTTGGATTCGGTAGTGAGGGCCTTCAAATAATATTCAATTCAATTTCTTTTTTTAGATAATGGAAATGGTTTACGATCTTTCAATTCGCATGAAGCCACTGAAAATTTCTTCGTCTCTTTGGTCAGGAGCGCCACGGACTATGACCTGTTCCATCACATGAGCTTCTCGCCGTCGCTTCAGAATCTTCAGTCACCAACTTTTTTCACCACGAGAAGTTCAGAGAGCTACTTGGGTAACTCCACTCTTTCGAAATGCTTTCTGCATGGATGGTGAGATTGTTTTACCTTACTAGTTAATACTTCTTTCTGATGAACTGATAACAACAGGAGAGAGTTCGATCTATGGTGGCGGTGCCAGGCCTGCACTCGCACAGTTCAGCTATTCCCAACCAATTGCTGCTACTTCTGCTGCTGTATGTAATAATCCTCTTCGCGTACCTGAAACCTTGTGATAATATCATCAAACCAATGAAGTTTGTGTTGTTATTTTTACGTCGTTTGGGATATGCTTGCTTATATCTTCAGCATTTGGTGAGATGGACGGCGGCCGGGGAGCCGATGACCGGCGACGGCGGTTTCAGGAGCTCCAAGAGGCTCAAGACAACAACTACGGCGACGACACAAGCTCCAAGGCATGGGGTGAAGTGCCATTCCAAGCCAAGAAATCAAACCACGAAGGTATCATTGTTGAGTATCTGATAGTGAAAAGATTACAGTTCTTGAATCATCAGTGCTCAGTGTAGGGCTGTAGGCTTAGATTTTCTCTCGTTCATATTGGCCTTTTTTTCCTCTCCCTGCCATCGTACATGCAGGCAACATGTAAGAGGAGCCAGAAGCTGGGCGACAAGATCACAGCTCTGCAGCAGTTAGTTTCACCTTACGGCAAGGTTAATTAACGGCCTCACTAATGTTTATACCCACGTTAATAATCATCAGTGCTTTTGCTGATCTGAGAGCGTTAATTTTCTGAACCTGATCGTCCGAGCAGACAGACACCGCATCGGTGCTCCACGAAGCAGCCGCCTGCATACGGCAACTCCACCAACAAATCCAGGTAATCGCGCGTCAGACATCGCAGCCAGCCACGACGAGTCCACGAGCCCCATCGATTGGGCTAACAAGCCAAAATAAAAGTTAAAATTTAAATTTTTGAATTTGATTTTGAAGTTGATTTTAAAATATTTTTAACGTAATTTTTTTAACGTTGGCTTTTAGTCACTACGAACAAATATATAAAAGTTTTTTCTATAAATAAATTTTTATTCACTAATAAATCAAAATCCATTTTGGCTTGGAATATGGACAAGGCTGCACGACTGCACCATCTCAGCGTCTGCAACCCCGATCGACGAGTCGTTTTCGTGTGTTTCACATGAAAAAAAAAACAAAGCCTGCAGAATCTCAGTGTTTTTCACTTCCTCCTCAGATTCTGACAGCGCCTTACCCTGGAACAAGCTCCTCCTCTGCATCGTCGCAGCAGCAGGTAGCATATATGTTTCTGTTCTTGAAAGTTGCAGCACTGTCATGTCCTTGTTTACTGCAATTGCAACTGTTTTGTGGCTGCAGGATGCCGGAGGAGGAGGCACGGCGACGGAGCTGCGCCGGCGAGGCCTGTGCGTGGCGGTGCTGTCGCCGGCCGTCGTGAGCCTCGCGGCGGAGGGCGGCGGCGCGCACGGCCGCCGCCGCACGGACGTCGAGGGTCAGAGGAGAATCTGGTTCGGCAATCAGTAGCTGCACTGGAAATTAAACGAGACGTGGCAACTCGTTTGGACTTGCTCTAATCGGAGTTACGGGAATACTAGTTGGATGTTCGATTAGCAGTCACGCGTCCACGAGGTCACAAATACACGTTGCCGAAAAAAATGCATTAGGCGTCCTTTTGAGTCAATAAGAAACAAGCATTCCGGCTGTACTCAACCAAAATTGGGCATGTGTAAAGGTAAACTAGCAACACAATGACTTCTTCAACATTGCGCAACCTTTTCATGTTCATGATACTCGCATGTATTTCTGGAAACTTTGCCGTAAGCCCGTAACCAACTTTTTGGCCGAGTTAATATCTTGCTACCATATGTGTTGTTACTAGCAGATGAGTAATTCTTGTTTGTCAGCGTGCCAAGATGTTTACAAATGGCTACATCGATCTAGCTTCAAATAGGCTATAGCCTATGTTTATTTGGGATAGGTTGCATGCGCAAACAACCTCTATTACACCGTCGTCCTCATCGAGTTCCTGGTAGGAGTGCATATAACACTTGTGTTCACGTGTCAGTTTAACTTTTACTCAATTAGAAAGTGCTAACAACCCTCTTCTCCAATCAGAAATTGCAAATAGTGTCCAATACAACTATGAAGTGTTTGGAGAGGTTGAAGAAGAGGAAACTAGGAGATACGCAAGGTTCGAGAATATTCTAGAGACAAAGTAGTACTAGAGCCGAAAGACATGACCCTGAAAGAAGTAGGGAGAACGAGGAAGTCGGCGTTGCCTATTGATGCCCGAGCCCGGAGCACTGCAGAAGCGTATGCTTTTGTTACCTTTTTCTTGGGCTTGGTTGGGTCTAACGCAACCCAGATTGTTACCCAACAGAGCTCCCGACAGAAATGTGATATCAGTATTAACTTATCCATCCATATGAAAAGAGGTTGCTATACCACGGTATTCTATCCGGACAGGATGATACCAAGCACGTGTCAAAGAGATTCTGGTACCAGCCAATACTTGTCAGTACCAGATCTGATATCCCATAGATACCGAGGATACCCCGTCGGCACCAAAGGTTGATACCCATCCATATCAGTCAATATCCGTTGGTATTAGGTTAGTACTTGTTGATACCAGGAAGAAGAAGAGAAAGCCGCACACAGCAACGAGCGCACGTGTTGTCCTCTTCCTCTTCTCCTCTCACCCCCACGTGACAAGACCCCCAACTGAGGATCGGCAAGGTCTTGTTGGCTATGGAGAAAGAAGAATGAGCTCGAGAGGAAGAAGAAACTTCATGGAGAATGTCGAATCCGAACGTGGGACGATGACCTCGAAGGAAGACACTGCATGAGAGAATGAAGCTCGTGGGCTTCCTCTGCAATGGCTAAAAACAAAAACTGGTAGCTCGATCCGTCCCTTTTCAATCCCCCCTCTTCACTCTTTATGTTTTTCTCCTTCTTTCTTCCTATCTTCTTCTTCCTCTAGTTCTAGACCGAGCCCCGACTCCTCCCTCCTTAGTGCCGCGTGGCTAGGAGAATTTGTAGCATCAATGTCGTCGCTATCAGCTCGACCTGCCCTGTCAGGACGAAAATTGGATGCTTCCACGCCGCAACAGCCACCGCAAATTGTTGCAATAGCCACATGCCCTGTTGAGCTTGTCTCCCGCATCTCCTAGCGCGAGGGAGAGAGTCACAAAGAGGATCACGTCCCGTTCGACCCCTGAACGGGATACCAGAATATGGCATTCCCAATATGAATATTATCACAATTTCGCTTGGTTCATCTTATTTTTCTTATTTGGGTTGGGGCTAGGAGTAGAGCTGCATAGCAGTTGGATGGTGTCCAACAAACATGATCTTTTGCAATCTATATTAGATATTGCTCATTTAGGTATACTGGTAACATGTCTCTATGTTGTAACAGGCCAGGTCATATAAATAGGGATGAGTTGTAATAAGATTAGAGATAAAACATTGAATCCGGTGAATACCTATGTATGCTAATCGTGCGAGCATGGTGTGCATGGTGGGAGAAGGGATAGAAAGAGGACGACTCTGTTTTTAAAGTAATATAAATTGGTTAGACATGCTAGTGCGACGTATATGGGATAATGATTTTTTTCGTTCTGCATCCACCACTGCTTGTGCTACATGACAGCATCGAGTGATTATGTTGATAGAGCTTGAATATCAAAGTGAGCATGGAAATTTGCTAACGTAAGGGTTTTGCAAGCTGAACTAGCATGCTAGCTAGACATTTTTCTCAGACAGAAGATTGATCTAGCTTTTTATCCAAAACATATACACAGGTCTACACATCCCGCTATCACGTTGAAAGCTAAATATGTAAAAGTTGTTGATACACATCTTTTTTCAATTATTTTTGGAAACGACTATAAATTGGGCATTCGATTTTTTCTCAAAAAATCAGACGCTGTTTCACCACTTGTGAAACAATGTTTCAGCATTTAGTGAAAGAATGTTTCGGAACTCAAAATTTGTTAATTAAAAATGTTTCGGACTATTAAATGGTGAAACACAGTTTAATCATGATTGAAACATATTATTCTCACTGATGGAACATCAAGCTTCAATAGCTGAAACATCAACAAATTACAAGTGTCGTAAACAAAAATATGAAACCCCATCGAAGTATCAAGTGCAACATTTCAATCCAACCCCAATAAACATCCAGATACATTGGCTGAAACGTCAAAAACTTATAAAATGTATCTGAAAGGACCTTGATGCCGCCTAGAGGGGGGTGAATAGGCGTTCCTATAAATTATCACAACTTCATAGCATATTAGAATGATGAGAACTTTCGGTTCAAATCGGAACTTCCGGTATGGGATTGGAAGTTCCGGTCTCAACCGAAAAGTTCGACGGATAACGAAATAAAACACTAGCTATGAACTTGTAGCTCTAACAAACAAAATATATATGAATCAAAAGGTGACAAACAATGTATCTAAGCAAAATATAAGGTCACCAACTATATCAATTAAGCATACAAGTAGATCGGGTTAAAACAAGCTAAAACACAATATGAGAGAAGGCAAGAACGAGCAAGCCAAGAGAGGAGACGCGTGATTTGTTTCCTGAAGTTCGAATCCATGGATCCTACCATTGAGGTGCCACAAAGGCCGGGTCTATTTCAACCTTTTCCTCATGAGGTTGCACAAATGAACTCCTCGATTTCATTCTTGATTTCTTCCCTTGTGGAGGCAAAATCGAAGCCTTTGCAAACTTTCCAAGGCACACCACAACCTTGGGTGCTCATCGGTGACGCCTAGCCGTCTAGGAGACCTTAGTCCCCAAGAGTAATAAACACAATCGAATATTTGCTTGCTATGAACTCTAGTGTTCAAAGTATGAAGTAAAGCTCACTAGCTCTCAACTTCTCAATCTCTCAATCCAACTCTCTTCCCTTCTCAAATCCCTCTCACAAAGAGGCACCACAAAGGTGGGGAATGGGAAAGGCTATTTAGTTTTGGATGTGTCTAATAATGCCCAAGAATAGCAACCACTCGAAGGAGGGGTGGAGGAGTTTATATACCCGAGCCTCTCAAAAACTAGCCGTTGGAGGCCAAGATTTCATTTTTTCGGAATTTCTGAAATGCATTTTTGGATAAGTCCGAAAATCAACAGAAGGCAATCTCAGTTTCGCAGTCATTTTCAGAATTTCCAAAATATTTTCGAAATTTTCGAGATTTTTTTGGAATTTTCAAAAAACACCATGCAAAATGGCCATAATTTTTTGCTCGGAAGTCTGTTTTTGATGATCTTGGACTATATGAAAAGCTCACTCAGAGAACTATCCAACTCAACCAAAAGGAAGGTCTAAAACCACTCAAAGGATAGGTTAAAATTTGGGTTTCTCTCAAGGTCACTTTGAGCACCGAGACATACACAAACATATCGACGTTACATCCCTCTTGATAGTACAGCATTCCTATACTCAAAAGTAGATAGAAAGAGAATTATACTAATAGGAATGCCTTCTTTTCATCTTCATTTCTTTGTCTTAAGGGACGCCAACACCAAAACCGTTTCATAATATATTCTTCAAACGATTGATGCGGTTACTTGTAGCTTCAAGTGACCTCGCACGGTCCATCATGACAAAGCCGTCACTCGTCCTTCACCACCGGATTTGGTTCTTCGACGCCAAGCCCCTTGCTCGTCCTTCACTACCGCATGGTCCATCGCGACCAAGCATCGCTTACCTTTCACCGTCTTGTCATAGTAGCCACTTTGTATTCCATATCTTCAATATCTTCACTTTGTCATCCTTGGTATCTTTAGGTGTAATCATATTACTTGAGCATCAACACATTTTCAATCCTTGGGACTTATTTTTTCTCGTTCAACTCAATGAAATTATTAGTCCCAATGATCCAGTTGTCAATCTTTACTTGTTGACCAACCGATTGCATGTATAAAAGGATATGAATAAATGATGAGTATTAATCAACACCACAAGTGTCATATACTCAAATATAAGCTCAAATGTAAAGATCTCAATTAAATGAAAGTGAATAACTTGGATCAAGTACATGCATAACTAAGATATAGGATTTGCTCCCCCTAAATGTATGCATACAAAATGTTTGTGTGAAGCAAGAGTACGCATAAAAAGATATGAAACATTGGGAGCTTATCCTATACAAGAATAGAAGACATTTATCAAATATAGGTATTAAAATAAAAGCATACCTTCATTATCTCCATGTTCTTAATGTAAAGAGACTAAATAAGAGAAAATACTCAAACAAAACATTAGTCTCATATGTATATTGTTATTCACATGAAAATATTATATATGAATATATCAATAAGTGCATGGAGAGTAGAAATGGTACATATAACTTGATCTCCATGCACTTTATTTTTGTTGTGATTTAGGTCCACCATCAACGAATATTTCTATTCTCAACTCATATGAAGTCCGTGAACCATTTCTCACAATTTTCACTTCCATATTCACATGAGACTAGGGCAAAGAAAATTCTTATAAAAATATTAGTCTCGTATAATTGGATTTATCATTAATCACCAAAACCAAATTAGTGACATTTGAACTTTCAGTATCAGTCTAGATCTAATTTCTTGCTCCTCTTTAGTGAGCTCATCTGGTTTCCTCCTCCTTCCTTGCTTTCCTTCCCCAAAAATTTCAGCACCACAAGGCCAAATCCAACCAAATTTCTCTCTCCTCCGTCGCGGCGCAAGCTCCCCCATCCAGTAGCAGGTAGCAAGGAAAGGGATCGAGCGAGGAGGGCATCTTGCTGCCGGCCTTCGCCAGTGCGATGCTACCGCGCCAACAGCGGCTAGGCTACGGCCGGCCCGATGATGGCGACCTTTTTTCACTGCACCAACCTCGCCTCCAGGGTCTTCAACTGTCAATTTCTCTTCTATGCCTCCGCTACTCACAGACGAGGTGAGAAGAAATAGAAGAGAAAGATGAGAAGAGAGGGAGAGAGCGCGGGAGAGAGAGGAGGCAAATGGATAAGGATGCACAGAGAGATATGAGGAGTGAAGAACGAGTAGCCGAGGAACACCCGATTGTTTTTTTCGTCGGTTGACCTACGCAAAGGATTCCTATTATTTTTCTTTTCCTTTTGATGGAAATACGCATATGTTTGTAGCAAACTCCCCGATAAAATTGTTTGAGCCGAAAAAAAAAACAACAAAACATTGAATTGACTGCGCACGAGTCCACGGGCCAAGATTCACCCGCCCCCGGCCATCTGACCGTCACCAACCCATGGGCCCCACCTGCTAGCCGCCTCCAGGCCTCGCACCCAAAAAAAGAAAACGGACTAGAAAACCCGGCCCGCCTCCCACTGCGTGTCACCCCCACCTGCCACCTCGCCGCCGGCCGCCACCGCGCGTCAGCCAGCCAGACTGCCGGCGATGCCGCCCCCTTCCCTCCTGCTCCTCCATCCACGCACGCCGCTGCCGCACCACCGCTCCTCCTTCCGGACGAGCTCCCCGCGGCCAGGCAGGGTGGTCTGCTGCGTCGCCGCCGCGGCGTCCGCCGATGGGTTTATCTCCGCGGCGCCGATCCTCCTCCCCGACGGCCCGTGGAAGCAGGTGGGTAACTGGTTTCCGGCGCGCGCCTCACCGCGGGGGCGTTGGGCTGTGGTTTTCTTTTTCAGTAGGCTGAATCTGGTGGCTGGTTGCTGATCGGGTGCGGGTTCAGGTGGAAGGCGGCGTCACGGCGGCGAAGGGGTTCAAGGCGGCGGGTATCTACGGCGGGCTGCGCGCCAAGGGCGAGAAGCCCGACCTGGCGCTGGTCGCCTGCGACGTCGACGCCACTGTCGCGGGTAAAGGCTATTTACCAGCTACCACCAACACTTTCTATTCAGTTCACTTGTAGTAGCAAAAGTTTCTTCAGACTTTAGTTTCGCTTCTCGTTTTCATTTCTCATCAACTGCTGACAGTTACAGAATGAGCATCAATGTGTGCTCGTTAGGACGAACGGCTGTGAATATTTTGCTGTTCTGAGTTCTGAGTTGCGTTGGTGTATCGCCATGAAACCTGTCGGTTGGGCTTAGTTATTGTCCTGTTGGGTTCTTTTCAGGAGCTTTTACTACGAATGTTGTTGCTGCTGCACCAGTTTTGTACTGTAAGCGTGTCCTTAATTCATCAAAAACAGTAAGTTAATTCTGCCTCTCATCTCACCTTTTGCCAAATGAATGGAAGTAATAATTCATTGAGGTATTCTATATATTTTCAATGTATTGTTTTCTAGGCTCGAGCTGTGTTAATTAATGCTGGACAAGCAAATGCAGCAACAGTAAGTGTTTCTCACAACCATATCCGTTCTGCTGGCTCTGAACTGTATTCGAAAACACTGCGACTAGTATTGATATACTTATCTAAATAATTTCGCTCAGGGTGATGCAGGATATCAGGATACAGTGGATAGTGCAGATGCTGTTGCCAAGGTACTTTCTTGCCTATTGGATGCCTATAAAATGGCCAGACATCAGTGATGCTTTTTCTAACTGGCTATTGGTTTTGCAGCTTCTTAATGTGAGCACAAATGACATACTGATCCAGTCCACTGGTGTTATTGGTCAGAGAATAAAGAAGGTACAGCGCTGTCACAACCAAAATATGGTTGAGTGACTGTACTACACTAGTAGTCTAACCTAGTACAATTTCATCTGATGCTTGGGTTTTGATAATACAGGAGGCACTTGTAAATTCACTTCCTAGACTTGTGGGCTCACTGTCTTCATCCATTCAGGGGTATAGTTAGCATGCATTGCATGTAAATGCATCTGCAAGTATCATTTCTATATGACTATATCTAACTTATTATCCCTGCCCCTGTCACAGTGCAAATTCTGCAGCCGTGGCCATTACAACTACAGACCTTGTTAGCAAGAGCATTGCTGTACAGACAGAGGTTTGACTTTCTTAGCCTCGCATTATTCTCATTGGGTTTATTTGGTTTGACATTATCTTTGTTCTTATCATCTTTTTATTGAAAAGTTAGATTGGAGGAGTGCCTATCAAAATAGGAGGAATGGCCAAAGGTTCTGGGATGATTCATCCAAATATGGCAACAATGCTTGGTGTTAGTTCTGTATCAATCTCATTTTCCATACTCTGTCCTACTCCTCTATTGATCCCTTTCTCAAGGCATGTATGAGCTTCATTATAACCCTTTTTTCACAGGTTTTAACAACTGACGCTCAAGTAAGCAGTGATGTTTGGAGAGAAATGGTCCGAACATCAGTGAGTAGAAGCTTCAATCAAATCACAGTAAGTACTGAGAAACCATTCCTCTGTACTCAAACTGCAAAAGAACTTGTCAATCTTAATTATCCAAATCACATGGGTAAATATGGGCAAACTAAACTGTAAGAACAAACAAGAGAACTGCCTGAAAAGTGCTCCTAAATTTAGCAAACATTGAGGTTTAGTTTTCTTTGTATTATGGAAATCTAACGGGCATAATGCATCCTCTTGTCTACTAATTTGGTATGGTTGTTGTGGCAATTTGATCCTGAAACTAGTAGGCGGAAATCCTGATTGTTTACATCATAATTCTTTAGGTGGATGGTGATACGAGTACCAATGACTGTGTTATTGCTATGGCTAGTGGGTTATCTGGTTTATCCAGTATCCTTACTCATGATAGCACTGAAGCTCAACAGTTCCAAACATGCCTAGATGCTGTAAGTTTTAGTTCCCCCAAGCTTTTCCTTTTCATGTGACTCCAGGCTCCATGTTCTTGTCTCCATATTTATTTTGAAATGCACTTTACTGTAGACTTATCAGATTACTACAGTCTGAAATTTCTTTTCTTAGCTTCCCATACGATGGACCAATATGAATCTTATTTTCTTCTTGGTAGCAGAGTTTTGGATGTATTTTTATTTACAGCAAACTGTACCTATCAAGGAAAAAGATGCTGACCTATTCATCTCCTGTAGGTAATGCAAGGTCTTGCAAAATCCATAGCATGGGATGGTGAGGGTGCAACATGTCTAATTGAGGTTAAGCGTTTAGCATTTCATTCACTTCACATCATCAGCATAGTAGGCTGCATTTTCTTTTAGCATGGTAACTTGACGTTTTATATACAAATCGAGTTATCTGGCAACTGCTGCATTCAATTATTCATCATATCAAATTTCCTTTCTTAATTTCTTCGGTGTGACGCAAGCTTCTAAAGTGCCCATTCCCTTTGTAGGTTACTGTAGCTGGTGCCAATAATGAGGCTGAAGCAGCTAAAATTGCTCGTTCTGTGGCATCTTCCTCCCTGGTTAAAGTATGATATTGTTTAGCAACAAAATATTGCTATTTAGGAGAGGATTGGCACCCCTCTTTGTCATTCGTTAGCCCAGAAAGCCTCAGTTGTTACATTATTTTTTATCAGGCCGCTGTATTCGGAAGAGACCCAAACTGGGGACGTATTGCTTGTTCTGTTGGTTATTCAGGCATTCAGTTTGATGCGGACCAGCTTGATATTTCCCTTGGAGCTATTCCACTAATGAAAAATGGCCAACCACTCCCATTTGACAGGTTAAGAAACCTTGACAATATAGAAGTATTTTTTTTATTGACGACTTTGAATGGATTGTAATTTGTGTAGATCTTACAATAGAATTTAAAATATCTACTTTTTTTCATAGATCTGCGGCCAGCAAGTATCTGAAAGATGCTGGAGACATCCATGGTACAGTGAACATTGATGTATCAGTTGGTAAGCATTCAACTTGTTGCATAACTCGACTTCTTGTTGCGTGGCTGAATCTGTAGTATGTTCTTGTGTCACAATGTTAGTCATGGACTTCCGGTTGCATCATTTCTGTAGAAAGCACAACTGTGCCCCTTGCATCCAACATATATTTGCACCGAACCGGAGTAGTTTTATTGGCTTGATGCATTTGCTTTGGGGTATCCTTTCTTATTCCTTGATTTCCTATTTGGCATGGCACCTTTAGTTGAAGAAAACTTGAACAATTCCTAGCACAAAAGTAGAATTGTTTTAGGAAAGCTAAGATTACGTCTTACCCAGCCGTGTTTCTTACCTGAACAACCAGATGCTTCATTTATCTTGTATGAAATTGTATGAGACTGGCATATCATGCATGTTCGTTGTGTTTATCTGCCAGGGAAGGGAGGAGGAAGTGGAAAGGCCTGGGGCTGTGATTTAAGTTATAAGTATGTCGAGATAAATGCGGAATACACGACGTGAAAGTCTTACACTGTCTATGAAGAACGGTCTCCTCTGGATGGAAATGGAATGCTGTTCGGATGCAGCTAGGCGTCTGAGCGATCTGTATCATATTGAAACGCGCCCTTTGTTGTATCAATCGGCTGAACATGCATTCTTTTGTAAGCGTAAGGAATGCCCTAAACAGTGTTACGGCACAATAAGGAAGCTGTCTGATTCAATTCTAATTTACAACGGTAACAGGGGATGTTTGGGCGCACGCCGAATAAAGTTTGTATTTTTGTGTGCAATCATGTATGTATATCGTTTCTTTGGGGGAGAAGAATCAATTAGGCTCCAAATTTGGCTTGCTGCTTGTTGATACACTGCTAGAATAAGCTGATGTGGCATTGGAAAATAAATCATGAGTTGGTGAATAGACCAAACGAGATAGTGTGCTAAATCATGACGCAAAGGATCTTACGTGCTAGCTGAGAACATTCATGTAAGGGAAATTTATGGTTCAAGTATTTGGATATCGGATAATAACATGATTAGCTAGGGCTTGAATATCGGTGGGGTTACGAGGAAAGTGAAACTTTGAGGTTCTTTGGCATGGGCCCTTTCTCGGCCATATGGGCCAGGATCTATAATAGCAGCCCATGTAGAGATGGGCCGGGGTTTGGTCCATGCCAAAATTGTCCAGAGTACAAAATCTGGGTAATGTGCCCGAAAATCCTAATGGGCGATCGCTCGCTTGCATAAAGTCGACACGATCGTTTTCGGAAAATGCTAGTTCGCACGGTGCTCACGTGTCTGACAGGCTGCACGATTGGTTCCCTTTTCGTTTTTGGCACCGCTTTTTTCCTATCTCATGCTTTTCTTTTTTAAATAAGTTTACATACCTAAAATTTATACTATTAAAGTTTAAACATGTAAAGTTTATACGCCTAAAGTTTATACGCTAAAAGTTTATATACCCGATGGATTTGAATTTAAATATATTTTTTACAAAATATTTTCTATACATATGTACAAAGTTAGCATGTACATGAATAGTTTTTAGTGCAATATTTTTTTTATTCTCTTTTGTTTTTTCAAACTTATTTTTTAAATTGGTTTTAAATTCATCGAGTATCCACGTGTGCAAGAGAGCCGCGAGCTAGGCTCAGGGAAAAACGCGTCGGGTGTCGCCGATCGCGTGCCGCGTCCGTCAATGGGTAATCACCTATTAGTCGGGCCCTAATGTGCCACAAGCCACACCCCTGATATGGTGTTTTCTTTTTCAACTTGTACCGCAATATATGGTGTGTTTTTTAAACACACACACACACTACTAGTAGACTCAATATTGCAACTGTTGTAGAATTTTGTATCGGCTCAATAGAATTCTTATGGAATTCGTGTTATGAGATCATGTTGACAATGTGTGATTCATTTCCTTGGGCTTGTATGTGTGCCTATGGAGGCTGCTACAGGTCTTTTGGGGGACCTTTTGGTAGTTGCATCTATTTTCATAACCTCTTGCTTCCTAGGACAATTCAAATTATCATTATAGATTATGAGAGTTTCCTTTTGAGTGGAAGCGAGTCTTGGCAAAGTTTGGACGGAGTTTGATCAAGTTGCCCTAAAGGCCCAATGGGCTGAATAGTTTGGATAGTTGTGTTGTCCGCCTGGTTACCACACTTGTCCGGGCAATTGAGGATCAATAGGCTAGACAATCCGCCTTGTACAGATTGGTGCACGGGACAATATGTTTGTCCAAGTCAAAGTTGTACAGGCGGGACAATTCCCCTTGTGCAAATTGGCGTACGAGACAATATGTTTATCTAAGCCGATGTTGTACAAATCGGACTGTCTAGGCCAACCAAATTGTTTGGGTAAAGTTGACCATCAACATGCTAGATAGTGCGCTTGAATGGACAATATTGTCTGAATTGAGGCTTGACAATCCGCTAGTCGAATGATCGTTGGACTATTCATCTCTTAATGGCCCAACAATTAGTTGTTCATTGACCGTTGCTATAGTGTAAAGGCCGAGATATCAAGGCTGAGACAACGACTAGTTTGAGTGATTGGGGCTATAAATACCAAGTGCTATGAACTTGTTTCAAGACTTTTGAACCCCTTCTCAACATGAGCAATCTAAGTGAGAGTCCAAGCGCACTAAGTGCTATTTGAAGATCTTTTGAGCAAGTGTTCAGCTTGAAAAGTGTTCCTTAAGCAATATTAGAAGGCTATTTTGAATCTCCAACACACTTCCATAGATTCCACAGCTTATTGTGCTTCTGGCTAGTTAGTTGAGAGTGGTTGAGTGCTTGTGAGATTTAAGTTTTTCATTTGAGCACTTGAGATCGACACTAAGCTTGTTTATCATAGTATCTATTCCTTTTGGAGGTACTCATCTAATTAGGCTAGGTGTTGTCTGTGTGCATTGGTGAATTGCAAAGTGTTTGGGACGTTTGTGAAGGTTCTAACTCGCTTCTGCAAAGAAAGGAGTAAACTGGGCGAGAACCAAACTCGATCTTTGTAGTTGTTTGATGAGGAAAAGGGATAAAAGAGACCCAGCTCTCTGTGAGCTCTTCAATGGAGACCCATGATCTCTTGATCCGAACTTCCATAAACAAATTGGTGTCTCCCTTTTTTCTTTGCCTTTTGCATTTACCACTCTTTTGCTTTTGCTAATAGGTGATCCTTGATTGCACACTCCTGTTATCACCCCTTAGGTCTTGTAGAAAGTGAGTGTGTGGCTGTTTATTTTGCATTGATGTTATCCTTTCCTATGTTGTTCCAAAAATTAAATGATCGACTTGTTTAATCCAATGTGAACCTTGTAGTTTCAAGAAACACATATTCACCCTTACTTGGGTGGCACTGGCACCAAGGTCCTTTCGGAATGTCCATTTTTTTTCAAAGTTGTTGCTCTTGGTTTAGATGGCTTGTATATTGCAAGAAGTTCATGTATGTGTAATTCAATTCTCGACATGTAGTTCAAGGGCGTGTG
Organism: Oryza officinalis; assembly: GCA_008326285.1. Lineage (NCBI taxonomy): Eukaryota > Viridiplantae > Streptophyta > Magnoliopsida > Poales > Poaceae > Oryza > Oryza officinalis. The sequence goes on along the minus strand of BDMV01000003.1, from coordinate 18,367,217 downwards.
AATTGTGACACTTGTTTTATTTGAAGTGAACATGAGTTTTGATGTCAAGATGAGAGGTTCAATGTTATTTTCACTCCAACCGACATAAATCCAGTATGCTATTTAAACCCCTCCCCACCTCTAATTAAGGGGCAATTGTTTCCATTTGAGCTTTGGGCCTTGAGCAAAAGTGGAAGATCATTCTTATGCTTTTCCCCTCCATACCCTCTCTCAATCTTCATGATTTGCTCTTGTCTAAGCAAGTTGGAGTTGGGATTTGAAGTGTTTGTTTGAGTAGTAGGGTTCAATCCCCAAAGATATCTTTGTTGCATATGTCTCTTATAGGTTGAGGACTCCTAGATGGTAAGACGTTTCTATAAGTCACCGTTTTGCTTGTGGTGAGCTGAGAAAGTTTAAGGTTGCCGGATCTTGCCTCTTTAAGAGCTAATTCGGTAGTCCCCGTGAGAAAGAGATTGGAGGGGTTTGAAGGAGAATTAATTAGGGTGTGAAATAAATCCCATTTGGATCGTCCTCAATCTCTTTACAGAGAGATTAATCGAACAAGACCTGGGAGAGAGATACCACTGGCGGAGAATGAGTGTTTGGTGTGGTATTAAAAGGATTAGGGTTGAAGAGACCTGACTTTTTGTGTGCATCTTAATGAAGACATATCCCTCAAGGATCCAAACTTCAGAACAAATCCATCACGCCTTTCTTCTTGGCGATATCCTTTTCTCTCGCCATTGCTCTTGTTTTTAGCTTTTCTAGATTGTGTTTGGGCTTGTTGCACTCGGTCTATCTTAGTTTGATATTTGTGCTGTTGCTTCTAGCTTACTGGTAGAACTATATTTTTTAGCTTATTCACTAGATTATTAAAAATGGAACATTTGCTAATGCTTCCAAAAAACATTTTTCATCAAACTTTTTTCTAATGAAATGCTTAGACCACTTGTTAAGTTTATTTTCTTAAAATATTTATTTATTTTATAATTAAATAGATAATTCACGACAATAACTCGCTCAACAATACAAATTAAATGAGGCCTAAGGGGTGAGTTCTTTACCCAACTTTTCCAAGTCACATCTCTTTTTTTCCGCTCGCACGCTTTTCAAACTGCTAAACGGTATGTTTTTTTGCAAAAAGTTTCTATACAAAAATTGTTTTAAAAAATCAAATTAATCCATTTTTGAAAAAAAAATTAGCTAATACTTAATTAATCACGCGCTAATTGACCGTTCCGTTATCCGTGCGCTTTGACTGTGTTGGGAGCACCAACAAACGAACAAAGCCTAAGTTGCGTTGTTTAGATCTTCCTTTCTTGCAACTGTTATGTTAGAAGTTCCAATATAGACAGAAACTTTCAATCCCTTTGTCGTATTTCCTATCTACTTTCACTTATCACATTTATAGCTTATAGTTTTAAATTCGTCCGGTTACCTGACAAAAAATGGTTTAAAACAGTAGGAAAAAAAAACTTCAAACCCACCCCGATCCTCTCTTCTTCTTATTCTTATTCTTTTTTTTTTCAAAAATCATCGTAGAAAAATCTAATCCTCAATTATTCACTTCCAAATTTTTAAGTAAGATGTACATCCTCCGTCCCAAAAAAAACTTAAATCCTGGCTATGAATCTGGACAAGCACATGTACAGATTCATAGCCAGGAATTGACGGAGGGAGTAACCACGAATCTTAGCAAACAAAATAAGCAAATCCTCGTGTTCACTGTTCAGAGCTCCATCCACCGTCCACGCCTGCAAATCAATTTCACCCGCTGCCCGCGCGGCTTTTACCCCAAAAAAAGAAACCATCCCGCGGGCGGGAAAACGGACGCGCAAAAAAATTTCGTGCTCCCAAATTCCCTCTCCTCTGATTGGCCGAGCCGCCCCTCCCACGGATCGCGCCCCCGCAAACCCCATCCGAGCCGTCCATCTTCCCCACGATCCGACCGTCCATCTCCCCTCCCACGGATCGACGNCCACCCTCCCCCTCCCCCAACCGTTTAAATACGCCACCCCACCGGCTTCGTCTCGCCATCGCAATCTTGCATTCGACAAAAAAAAAAATCCTCCTCACCTTCGAGAGCAGCAACCCGCTTAGCTAGGCTAGCCATGGACGCCGCCGGAGCCGGAGCGGGTGGGAAGATGAAGAAGGGAGCCGCCGGTAGGAAGGCTGGCGGGCCGAGGAAGAAGTCGGTGTCGCGCTCCGTCAAGGCCGGGCTCCAGTTCCCCGTCGGCCGTATCGGCCGCTACCTCAAGAAGGGCCGCTACGCCCAGCGCATCGGCACTGGCGCCCCCGTCTACCTCGCCGCCGTCCTCGAGTACCTTGCTGCCGAGGTAACAACTCTCACTCACGTCGTCCCCCATCTGCAGATTTCGATTTGTGCGCCGCCGTGTGGGTTTTCTAATTTGGTGGTGTGTCTATGTTGTCGATTACTAGGTGCTGGAGCTCGCCGGGAACGCAGCCAGGGACAACAAGAAGAACAGGATCATCCCGCGCCACGTGCTGCTGGCGATCAGGAACGACGAGGAGCTGGGGAAGCTGCTGGCCGGCGTCACCATCGCGCACGGAGGCGTGCTGCCCAACATCAACCCGGTGCTGCTGCCCAAGAAGACGGCGGAGAAGGCCGCCGCCGCCGGCAAGGAGGCCAAGTCGCCCAAGAAGGCAGCCGGCAAGTCCCCCAAGAAGGCTTAGACCACGGCGCCTCGCATTGCGTGTTTAGCTGGAGTAGATTGGAAGGGATGTGTCTGTTAGTAGTCTGATGATGCTGTTGATCTAATTTATAGTGGTGTCGTTGAACCTTTGTGATCTGTGCTTGTCTGTTCAAGAAGATAAATTTAAGAGATGTTAAATTTTTCTTCAGAGATATGTTCTTGTTCCTTGTGCTTTGGCTGTGGAGATCTGAATTTTGGATTGTCAGATCTGATCTGGTAAAATCGTTCGAATTTGGTTGTGTTAGGTGCGTAACTGAAATTAACCCAAATTTAGTGGTGGTATGTAGGCCGGTGTTAGTCCATCTCAATAATTCGGTGTTTGGAATTGATTTAATTGAATCCATAAGTATTGTTATTATCTCAGCATCTGTTGCTTTGCTGGATGTTGAAGGGATTGGTTGGAATTTGCATTTTGGGAGGCGAGATCTGGCGCTCTGGTTTGAATTGGAGGGGGAATGGCGGGAAGCCGGGTAGGAAATGAAAATGTGTCTTGGGATTTGGCTGTAGCATTGGGCGGGCCAAATCCATGGAAGTTTGGTGCTACTTGGCGCCTCAATTGTGTCTTGAGCTGTAGTATATTTTCTGGCCAACAGGCAAATAAACTTGCTCCTCAATTTCGCTATGAACTTATTTTGGGTCAAGATCCACATCCTTATGAATCGACCATTTCTGTATTTATGTTGGTATATTTGAAAGATCCATCTCTGTAATAGGAATATAGGATCTTGTTTGTGTATCCTTCTTTTCAAGCAAGTATATTTAATTTTATAGTTATATAGTACAAAGTAGGTGCTCACAATACACGACTCATTCTCTGAACAGTCAGTTACGTTGTTTATAACTAAAAGAATAATTAATTATAAATATGAGCATGATGTTAAATTTGAGTGTGCTAATTAAAAAAAATCAGTCATTTGAGCAAGGGCATTTAATTTTGATCAAGTATGTAACCTTTGTGCCTATTTTCACATCTCATAGAGCGCGTTTATTTTTTCCTCTAATGAACTAATGATGGATTATAATATTATATCTGCTAGTACAATTTAATTTTGAAGAAATGGTTGTCTGCTCCTGTAGAACAAGAAACTTCTCGCACATCATCAGGCCAAGACAACCTAGTAGCACAATTAGAACTTTCCCTTATCTGGAGTGGAGGAATTTTATATAAGGAATTGAACTAATTACTGCAAAATTCCTACACTGAAGGGAGCCCTTTTACCTATCCTAGGTTAACCAGTGCATTTTAATTGATTTAATTGAACTAAAGTGAGTTAATACTAACTTTAGCCATGCCCATGGAACTATAATCTTTTAGGTAATGTGATCATAGGTCCACATGTCAATGATCACGTTTCTCTGACGTATGGATCTGGTTCCGTAGGGTACAAAGCTATCCAAAACCAATTCATCGGATGTACATTACGATTCAAGATAGAAAGATAGTGCTCATGGCTTTAATACTTTTCAGATCAAATTCAAACAGTATCGCTTTAAAGATGACACAGAAGATAACGCTGGAAGCACTAGCTAGTGGAGCAGGAGCGAGTATATGGGTCATCCAGCATTCTACGCACATATAACCTTCCAGCCCGGGTTCATAAATTCAACTTTACCTTCCAACAACAATTTTCCTGTTTTAAAGCTTCCTTTGTCTTAAAAAAAAGACTGTTGTTCGCAAACCAATACTTGGCTCAACAAAAGACACAAAGTACGGATTCAGGCCAGGAGAAATGCTCATAGGTCTTGTTGGAACTGAGCCAGATATCAAGCCATGTAGGTGTACGAGTACGCTTCAAGCCAGGAAAACTGCTCCAGTTCAGCAATGATGGTGATAGACTATGCCCTATGCAGTTTTACATTCTTTTGCGATTTCTACAAAAATTAGTCTTCCACGTATGATCTGCCAAAGGAAAGATTTATTGAGAGTTTAGTCTTACAATAAAACAGACCAATCAGGGGGAAAAAGAAGGCTGGTTTAGTATAAATCTATGCTGAATACGAATCACTTCCACATTAAGAAAGATCTGAATGAATACTGACAAGTCACAATCCCAAAACAAAAGCATTCTGCAGTGACAAAAATGGTGGAGTGCCAACATGCTAGCAAGATGGATGTCTAATCTCAAGTTTATGGCCAATCTTGAAGATATTTTCTTTGGGATTAACAGAATAAAAATAACTATATAAGCAACACAATGTTCCTTGCAGAAGGAAATAAACCCCACAGTTTGGTCCACATGGTTTTACAGAAAAAAAGAGTAAAAAGTTTGCTTCACATGATTTTTACAGCAAACTAGCCAAGTTTTCGATCTGGGTTGAACGTAAAATACTATAAATCCCTGCTTAGTGTCTCGATCTCATAGAACTACAAAAATTAGTGATCTGTTCCACACCATGCAGTTATGCCAAGATTACAAACATGCAACGCATTATATCTTGAAATTAGGTACATCAGTTCTGCAGGCAAATTGCCCTTTTCATTCAGTTCTCCAGGTAAGTGCCTCAGCTAATGTAGTTGTTTGTAAATAGTCTAATCAGCGGAGAGATCAGTTCTGCCATCGAATTGTCCTTTTCATTCAGTTGTCCAGGTAAGTGCCTCAGCTAATGTAGTTGTTTGTATCAGTGGAAAAAAAAGAAGATTTTATCCCCTTAGCATCTGAAGTAGATCAGAGATAACATCACAAATGAGTCCCACTCAATCTACAAGGGTAGGTGTTATCATTAATCACGATAAACCACTCTAGGCTTCAAATAATTAAGCTAGAAATGTGTATGTGGTGTGCATGTACCTTCAATTCCAATTGAAAACCAGGTAGAAAGTACTATATACAGATTTTTAGGACTCTTCTCAGATAAAGAAGAATCAAAACTAACATCAGTAAGGTAAATTGGTCATAGCCAAGATAGGGGATGAGCAGAGCAAATACCCGTCCATCCATTGCCTTAACAGCTTTCTCTGCGTCTGCTTGAGAAGAATATTTAACAAAACCAAATCCCTTTGGCCTTCCAGTTTGGTTGTCTCTCACCAATCGAGCTTCGCTTGATAAGGTAGATAAAGCAGAGTGAAACTAGAATGCCAATTAAGAGCAACAACAAAGATTTTAATTGCCCTGTAGTGAAAAGCATGTGACTACTGACGAGTACCTTCCTCAATAGCGCCAAATGGTGAGAAGACATTTTTAAGTTCTTCCTCTGTTGTGTAAAATGATAGCCCTACAAAATTCCAAAATGAGTGAATGAATGTTTAAGCTGTATGAGCAAGCAACACCAAAACATGAAAGGAGAACGACTGTACAATCCACTAACAACAGAGCTTGCATGGCTTTAGCATGCACAAATAGCAGAATATCTAGACAATTTATGTGTTAGCTCATGGCTCAACAGATTCTAGATTTCTAAGCTATCAACAGGAGAATAACTCAGCATCTGTCAAACTCTATGAGCTCTACAACAATAGCTAGCTATGATTCTAGGTTGTAATTCTCTAACTCGCTAGAAAGCATCCTCTGATCGATCCTTCGTTGCAATAAAAAAGAATCATATTCTAAAAGCACATGTTGTTGCCAAGCCTCAACAACTTCTGGCATGCCATAGCTATCATATTCAGAAAAAAAAAGGGCCAAAAGACACCATTTAGTGCGCATTTCATCCACAAAACCCCCCCAAATCAGATCATGAAACTTCGTATGAACTCATAAAATTCTGCATATGGACTCACAAAGTTCTGACGCACAGATCGTCACAAGCAGATCTTTGAAGCAGCATGACATCACAGGCTCACAGAGATCCAAACATTTTGCAGCAAACCACATGATTGCGTAGGCGGCGAAAAATTAATTACATGGAGATGAACTTACTGCTCACAAATATCTCCGTGCTGAAAGGCTTGGCTCCCACCATCCGAGAGGCCAAGCCAGCCAGACGCCCACCTCGCAGCATCATCTCCAGAGCCCCCGCCTCAAACCCTAGATCCCCAAATCGCAATCGCAAAGAGAAAAAAAAACACAAGAAGCGAATCAGCCACCGACAATAAATAACACTCTACGTCCATTACTTCAAATCCAAGCCGTCCATTATGATCAAGCACAATTTACAAAGCAGGCAAGCTTGCAACAACTACTACCTAACAACATCCTCATCATCGAACACACGAGAGGGGAAAGGGAAGGAGAGAAGCATGGCGACGGAAACCCTAGAGAGATAGGGCTAGTTGCTGGTGAACTTGGTGACGGCCTTGGTGCCCTCGGAGACGGCGTGCTTGGCGAGCTCCCCGGGGAGGACGAGGCGGACGGAGGTCTGGATCTCGCGGGAGGTGATGGTGGGCTTCTTGTTGTAGCGGGCGAGGCGGGCGGCCTCCTGCGCGAGCTTCTCGAAGATGTCGTTGATGAATGAGTTCATGATCGACATGGCCTTGGAGGAGATGCCGATGTCCGGGTGCACCTGCTTCAGGACCTTGAAGATGTAGATCTTGTAGGTCTCCACGCTCTTCTTCGCCTTCTTCCTCCCCTTCTTGTCGCCGGCGCCGCCCTCCTTGGAGGACGCCTTCGACGCCGGCAGACGCTTCTCCGCCTTGGGCTTCTTCCCCGCCGCCGATTTCTCCTCGCCGGCTGCAGGCTTCTTCTCCGCCGGCTTCTTCTCGGCCTTGGGCGCCATCGGAGCTGCCGCCTCTCGAGGGATCGGCGCAAATGGAGGTGGATTCGTGAGTAGGGAGGAGGAGGAAGACTTTTCCCCTTCGCGTGGTGCGTGGAGTTGAGGCAAGGGGAAAGAAAGGCCTCGTTATATATAGAGGCGCGTGGTGGAACCCCATTGGTCGAGATGGGTGAGAGGCGGATCGATGACGTGGAATATCTCCAGAGCCGTTGGATGCGAAACCAGTACAAATCTGTCTTTGTGTCCGGATATGGGCCGGAACTATCACAGGATAGGGCTTGTTGGGCTTTTGTAGGGCCCAAATAGGCGTGATATATCGAGGAGAGTTTTTTTAGTGGCGGCGATGGAGCGGCGGCGTCGTGTGGCCTTGGTTGCTCCGGAATCCCACCACCCAACCCGTTCGGATTAGATAGGGGGCTTTGCCTCTCTCGCTCGCCACACCTCGACTCGCCGCCGCCGCCGCCGCTCCCCTCCTCCGCGCCAATCTCCTCCTCGCGCTCGCCCATGGCGACGGCTATGATGGCTGCGACCACCACCTCGTGCTCCCCGCGCCGCGCGCCGGTCGTACTCAGGCCCATCGCGTCGTCGTCTACGCAGCCGACCAGGCGGCAGCAGCAGCGGCGGCGGGGATTGAAGCAGCTGCCGGGGCTCGTGGCAACGGCGGCGGCGGCGGCGGCGGCCGTGGCCGCGGCGCCGCTCCCGGCGCTGGCGGAGCAGATGGAGAAGGCGGCGCTGTTCGACTTCAACCTGACGCTCCCGCTGATCGCGACCGAGTTCCTGCTGCTGATGGTGGCGCTGGACAAGCTCTACTTCACGCCGCTGGGCAAGTTCATGGACGAGCGCGACGCCAAGATCCGGGCCGAGCTCGGCGGCGTCAAGGACGCGTCCGAGGAGGTGCGGCAGCTGGAGGAGCAGGCCGCCGCCGTGATGAAGGCGGCCCGCGCCGAGATCGCCGCGGCGCTCAACAAGATGAAGAAAGAGACCACCCAGGAGCTGGAGGCCAAGCTGGACGAGGGCCGCCGCCGCGTCGAGGCCGAGCTCGTGGAGGCGCTCGCCAACCTTGAGGCGCAGAAGGAGGAGGCCGTCAAGGCGCTTGACGCCCAGATCGCCTCCCTCAGCGACGAGATCGTCAAGAAGGTGCTCCCATCCGCGTGATGGCCGCCCCGCCGGCGTTCTTGCCTCCCAAACACCAACCATTTCTCGTAAAGATTTTCTGAGTGTTTATCCGTGTGTATACGCTACTTCTCCTAAGAATGTAATTTCAGTGAACTTCTCGTGATAAGTATAAAATCAATGATCCTTTTGTAGAAATTGGATTGAAATTATAAACTGCTTTAATAAGTGCGTACTGCATTTCCCCGAAATTGTTTTCTTTTCGGGATGTTTGCTCTGAACCGCTGATACATAAAACCAAGCTACTAGTAACATCCTGTAATTCCGTGAGGGATACCTCACCGTTTTTTTTGTTGAGCAGTCTCGATTCCTATTGAAAGTTGATGCCCAAATTTGCAAAGCAGAATTTACAAAGAAAAAATGTAGAAAAGCCTCACAAAAGTGCGGACTGTACTAAAACTAAAAAAAATTCCACAAACTTTCTCCAATATTGGGGGCATTTAACTATTAGACATTTATTTGACATTTTTAGATATAGTGGTTAATAATCTAACATTCATATGTCTATATATGGTCTTCATGTATCTATGAGTAGCAATATATAGATATAGGTGACATTATTAAACATAACATCTAAAAATGATAAAAATGATAAATAGTTAAATACTGTATCTATTCTAAAATATAAAAATTATCGGATATAACATCTTATTCGTAGTATTAAAAAATGTCTTATTTGGTATTAAGTTTTTATATTTTAAAACGAACGAAGTATCTCGTAATATTCCAGTACGGAATGCCAGTTTCCACGTAAAATCGATTTTGAATTGCGAAAAAACAGATCTTTGGTTCAGCCGTTCTGGTCGAAGGGTCGAACCCGAACTAAAGAGAACTCCAGCTCACTCCGCTACACGGACCTGGTCTGGTCGAACCCGAACCAAGCAGATCGGTCGGACCAGAGCCACTGAACCAGAGCCAAGGCGGAGGTAGGGTTTTGAGCCGGCGGCCATGGCGCTCTCCTCCTCGCTGCTCCGCCGCCTCCTCCGCGGCTGCACCCCCGTCTCTTCCTCCTCCGCCGCCTCCTCGATACTTCGCGCCACCTTCTGCTCCTCCTCTTCCTCGCCGCCCACCGAGTCGCCCCTGTCCTCCGTCTTCGGCGACGGCGCCGAGGTCAGCAACGTGCCGCCGCTGACCACCCCCAAGCTCTTCATCAGCGGTAACTCTCCCCTCCCTTGTTTCACAGCACTTTTTTCCGCATAAGATGGCTATATTTGTGATGCTTCATGGGTACAAGATGGCTCGGTGAGCCCGATTTCTACGGCATAAATTGGCATGGCTGTTTGTACTGTGCTGTGATGTTACCATGTTTTATGCTAAATCAGAGCAACTAGTGTGTTTGCTCTTTACAGATCTGTCTCCGAGTATGCTTCTTAATCTCATGCTCTACTCTGTTCTGTGTCAATATCTTTGCCCGTATATGCTTACATGAACAACTGAACCCACTGACTGATAATACAGCTGAGTCTTGTCAGCATTCTTGAGGAAGACATCATTTCATGTACTACTGTCGAATTCTATTACATTTTCTATATTTGTTGTTGTTGCTTGTACTGTATCATTGTATATTACTACTACATGTATGTATTTAAATCAGACTTCCTTTTTTATGTTATGCAAACCAATGTCATGCTGTTTTTGTTTGCATGCTCACATATGCCTGATGTGATGCAACACAGGCCTTTCAAGGTTAACGACCGATGAGAAGCTTAAAAATGCCTTTGCTCCCTTCGGGCAGCTACTTGAAGGTACAGAGCTTGATCCAAGTAGTAATGTTTTGACCACTGGTAGCTCTCTTCACAACTCATATTGATGTGTGTGTTATACTGTTATTTATTATTTTTTGACCTCGTGTAGCAAAAGTCATAACAGATAGAATTTCTGGAAGATCCAAGGGCTTCGGTTTTGTTAGATATGCGACTTTAGAAGAAGCTGAGAATGCTCGGCAGGAGATGAACGCAAAGTTTCTGGATGGATGGGTTATTTTCGTTGATCCTGCTAAACCAAGGCAGCAGAAGCCTGCTCCTCATCCTGACACTGATTCATCACACACTGGCTTCACAACAAACAAAACTGTAGGATGGTGTGGTTAGTCACACTGCGGTGTTATAGCTTAAAAACTTGGATACACATGTTCCCATGCCTCATTATATTCCGCAGTTGTCTACATGTCTCATAATATTATGCAGCTGTCTGATAGATGTCATTCATATGGGTTATGTGTTGTAAGATGTTCGTGATCATTCTCATATTGATTTCTAAATATTGAACACCAAATTTACAGCCCAATTGTCGAAAAAAAATAATTGATGATTCGTGGAGCCATACTATCGTGTTACTTTGACATTCGGTGCCACCAAAGTTTGAAACTTATAACTTAGTTTGTGTTTTTTTATTGTTTTCTATTTTTTGGCTTTGCCTTGTAAACCCCCCCGGGGGGTGTAGAATTATTTCCCGCTCTAAAATTATTTGATCTGATTGTGGTCACGGGTTATGTAAGTTGCAGTAAAAAAAACCTCAGCAATCAGCGACAAAGTTTCTGCCCTGAGATGGTATGCATACAATACAGATAAAGATATAAGTATGGCAGGATATTAATTCCTAATCGACATTATATATTCAGAAAGTAAGGAACTGAGAACATGTGTGGCAAATGATGTACATCACACACGCAACCCTCTCGGCGGAGTATATGATGTCAGAAACGCTTCTATTCTTAGGTACTTCAGCTTCGAATCATTCACTCGACGTTAATCACAAAAGCTACTTTTTTTTAGTGTTTTTTTTGCCGATTACTACTTGCTAAAAAAATCTACTGAGATGCCTCTACTCTCTTCTCTACACATGTTGAGCCTTGAACCATCCATTAAAAAGATGGCAGGCTACAAAAACTGTCCAGTTGCTCTCCAAAGGTCACATTTTCTCCTAAAAACCACGTAATCAAGTCTTCTCAAGCAAGTGATTTCTGCACCAAGCTTAGGTTCGCAAACATCACCAAGGGATGTGCCATCAGCGTAGAATGCTTCTGTCAACAAGCACAGCATCAATAGTGCAATGTCAGTACTGTTGTTGGAGAGAGATTACTGTTGTCATATACGGCTACTACAAGCTTATGTTATCAGCAACCGCAGGTAATGCACAAATACAAGGAGGGGATGCATTACCTGTTCATCTGACAAAATAGTGTACCCAAGTTTGTCAGACCAGATTGGTGCCATTTCAGGATCAACAAGTGCTGTAAGAAGACGGACATTCCAGGCCTTTAAATGCGCCTCAATTAGACTTAGAAGAAGCGAAAAATAACCCTGCAGAGAGACAAATATGCAATGGCTGAGAGCAAATGTCTTTATTACTTCAAGTAGTCCGAAAAAGAAAAACATAAAAAGCCTGATTTGTTACCACCTGCAGACTGCAGCTCGGCAACTAACAATTGTGCTTCAAGAATTGTGCAATTTAATTTTTGGCAGAGCAATAGAAACACTTCTCAAATGAGGCTATCTATGGTACTATGTACTCCATCATTTTTAAAGGAATGAACTGAAAGGAACAAAAATGATCAGATATGAAAGGGTCTCTTTAAGGAATTCCTGGAATGCGAAAATGCTGCATGAAGGGTCTGCTTATGCCTGTGGCTCCATAACAACAAACCAAATATAAGTCATGATCCTTTGCTCAAACCACAATCCAAATCATTAAATCTATGTTTTAGCTTAAGCCAAATCCGATCCATTATTCCGTGGGTTTCTACCTTTTCTGGGTAGACCATTTGTTAACATTTCCAAGTTATGTGCACAGCATCTCTCTTCTTAAGCCAAAGCATAGCTTTTGTCCTTGTGCAAATATGCAAAACTAGATTACACCAGATAAATAACAGAGTTCAGTATGGACTAAACAGTTTAAATATTTCCCCACCTTCTTTCTGCACTCATTATGCGTAGCAATAAGGACAAGTTCTGCAACCTCTTCTGTACGCACTTTCAGAATTGCAGCTGACACAACAAATGTACTGCAAATACAGCAAAAAGGGGTGAAAAGTATGAGAACAACCACCAAACGACATGCAAATAAAAGCATTCACTTGTTTTTTTTGCTTAACAAAAAGTAATAAGTTAGAGCCATTAATAGACTGCATGTGCACACTCATATTTCTTTTGGGCGTGTGCTGTTGATTGTGTGGGTGATTTTTTTGTTATGTGTGTGCTACACCACGGATGTATTACCTTGTGGTTAACACTGCACAATAGATTCCACGAAAATCCTTCTCTCCGGTTGTATCCTTGCTGCAACCATTGAAGCTTAGAGTTATTTACTTAAGTTCAACACACACAAAAAAAGGTGAATGGTGATTGATGTGGTCATTCGCATGCCAGTTAAAAGTAAGAAAAATAAGTGAGAACTTACGAATTAACCATATTTTGTATGTCATCAATGTCCTGGGGAGCTGTTTCTTCAAATGCATCCTATATATATATAGGATAAAGTGAGACTTTTGCAGCCCATAAGTCATTGACATATGGAGGCATATTTAATTATAGACAAATCAGGAGTTTTCAAAATGACAACCAGAAGTGCCACGCAACTTACTTTGAAGATCTCAATGACCTGATGTTGCACATCGCTCCTCATATTTGTTCCATTTAAAAGTTGCCAACAAATGCTGTATCTTGTCCGTCTGAGAAAGGCAATCTCTTCCCTCTTTTTCAGTCCTTCGTGTAAAGAAGCACGTAGCAACTGGCATTTCTCACAGCACATGAAGTTGAATTGCGTGTATTCTCCCAAAACTTTCAGAGGTGCCTGAAATGTTGTCCAAGACAACATGACAACAGTGCCTATCACAAATCAGAATGATAGCCTTCCTCCACCGCATACAAAGGAAAAGGCAACATACCTTTGGTTTTTGAAGCCCATTGTTGTAGCACTTGACATGCAATGCTCTCTCGCACTGTACATAAGAATACAGCACAATTTCAAGGTGGCAATCTTATCTTTCTTTTTTGAATATTGCAAGGCTGATCTAATCAAAGGCAATGTGTTGTGAGAAAAAAGCATTAAGCAGAACAAAAACCTGGTTACAGAAGACAATCATGTCAACACTGATAACTCCAAGCACCGTATGGGGTTTCCTGTCAAAATTTTAAGGTGTAGAGTTACATATAAATGAGCTTACATAATCTTGACATTGCCACCAATACACATATTCTTATTCTTACCGACACATATAACAGCTCTCTACTGTAAGTACTCTTTCTTGTAGTGTCCGCTTCAAGGGAACAATAATAGGTCTGCTAGTGGTCGAAGACTCTTTGCCAGAACCTGTGATAACGAAAACAATTGGCACTCTAGGGTAAGACCATCAATTATTTACTGACTCAGCATGGTATATATACATCTTAAAATTAGCAAAACAAGGCCTGCTATGCAGGGAAGTCAGTTGTTATATCTGTTATGCATAGAACCCAAATGCATACTTATGCTGCTCACTCAAAAACAAATGTTCTCAAACATCTTTATAGACAGAATATTCTAGTATTTGCAAAAAAAAAAGGGCATACTGTACATGCAGAAAGCACATGAGACAGTAATCACATTTCAAACATGTGTGTGTAGATGAGGAGTTGACTATACATATCTATACAGAAGATAACCATGGGATGCATGCAAGTAAAAAGCAACAAAGTCAGGATACAGATCCATCATGTATTCAACTTATACAACCCTACAACGTTGTTCGGACCAGGCCTCCAGAGTTAACGGGTGTAATCCACCAAACACCTATTGGTAAACCATACAAGGAGTAGGAGATCCATGGCTTGAAGACAGCAATGTCTCTCTGAAAATTGCAATATTCCACCATCCTTCACTTCTTTACTCCTCAGAAAACATGGAGAGAAAGAGAGAGAGAAAGAGTACAAGTTCTCCACTTCACAGGACTGATTCCAACAGAAACAGACAATTCTCTTTGTAAAATAAGCAGGCTGTTCAACATGCCCTGTGCCCAATTACCCTAACCTCTGCATAACTTTAGCTAACAGGCAGTCCCACCTATAAAACAAGAATGAGGGAATTGCTTATTACCCCTCAGACATATTTTATTATTTCAGCATTAATTCCTTGGACTTTTTATGTTTTTGTGCTTATATGTAGGCTTATGATGTAGAGTCTAGAGGATATATAATTATTTGGTAATATAATCTTGGCAGATAACAGAAAAACGAGAATGTTCTCTTCAAAAAAAGAAAGAAGAGGTTACTGCACAACAAAAAGAAATTCTAAACCATGTTATGGAGAAAAAAAATCGAGCATGCTCCACAAAGATCTGCATGAATTGCAAGAATAGCATAGTCTCTGCATATAATTTATCTATGCCAAAGTTTGAGTCCTCAGTAAGATAGTGAAGTGATTCTTCAGCTGCCACAATTAGGCTGTGTTTGGCACTGAAGGTTTCTAACCTCTACTCCCTCATTTTCCAAGCGCACGCTTCCCAAACTGCTAAACGGTGAGTTATTTTGCAAAAAAATTCTATATGAAAGTTGCTTTAGTAAAATCATCTTAATCCATTTTCAAGTTTTTTTAGCTAATATTTAATTAGTCATGCGCTAATTCGTCACTCCATTTTGTGTGCTAGGAGGGAGGGTTCCAAACCCTTAGAAAAGAACACAGCCTTAGTTGACTAGTGTGCCAGTGCCCCCATGCTGAAACAGTTATATGCTATTTTTCAGATATAAACCTCATGGTCCTAAAATAGTCATTAGGTTCTGTCAAGAAATCTAAGGCTCAAAAACACGTAAATGGATTGTCCAAAAGCTTAAATTTCTACCTCTTATCTAAATTTAGATGCAAAGCTTCACCATATAGTCATGGAATAAGCAACGGAAGATTAATTACTCATGCGCATACAACAATTAAAATTTAAAATCATCTTCTGAATATTTCCCAGTGAGGCAGCATCTTGCAAATATATTTAATATTTTTCACTCTTTACTTGACAAAATATTATTTCATTCATTGCCTAAAGAAAATGAGTAGTTACTTCATGTACTAAATCAAGTATAGATGTCCCATTTTCATCTCAGTTGCCCATTAAAAAGCATGAGCTCTAGTACTGAACCTCAGCAATGTGGCTATCTTGCTCCTTAAGAAGTTTCATGCAGTACTTCACCCATTATAAGCAATGTGGCTTTCTTGCTCCTTAAGAAGTTTCATGCAGTACTTCACCCATTATAAGGCTCTTACATAGGCTCAAGAAACCTGCAATTGTTTTCTAAACTACAGCAGCCGAATCTCAATCTTAGGATATCCTGGCTCTGTCACCATATTTTTATTGTATGCACCATCCAATTCACCCAAAAGCTTAAGACATAAGGCTTCACCTTGGATATTGGAGCAAACAAGCTCTTACCTCTTTGATCCTATAGTCTCAAGTTCTCAACTAAGAAGGCAATGAGCCATCAAGAGATCAAATGTGGACAAAAACATGATAATTTTCCTGCTCAAAGTGGTGAACTGATAATGCCATTATCACAGTAGGTTCCCCTCTTTTAGACAGGGAAACATGAAGACACTAATACATAGGTTGCCCTCTTTTAAACAAGGAAACATGAAGACACTAATACATATATGCCCAAATATTCACAAAGAACCTATTGAATAATTCTACAGAGATCATGATTATTGCGATGACCCTCAAAATGCAACATTTAAAATAACGAAAGCATAAGGGTGCATTGCCACTTGGATGAAATAAACAGAAAACTGAAAGATCCATTAAGTTACCTGAAGTAAGAGTAGGGAGTTCATCAATCATTACATTTGAACTTAAACCATCCTGCAGTTTCAGTGCCAGCTCATGAAGCGTTAATCCGTCTGAAGTATAAATGCTACGGTACCTGAAACCACAAATATCCTCCATTTATGAACAAAACACCAAGATCCTTTTTGAGTAAAAAATATTACAAGCGCCTCTATATATAATGATGATGCTTACGGTTGCCGTCTTCTCCCCATTCCAACATGCTTTTCAAATTGTGAAGGAGTAAACTGCACTCAAAAGATAACAAAAAACAAGATTGGCCCTTGGGCAGAATAAAGAAAGGCCTAAGATCAAACTTTGGTAATTGCTAAGTTTGGGACAGATACCTCAGTATTGCAACATTCACAGATTATACCTGTCCCTAGTTTATATCCTTGCTTTAGAACCTACAAGACAGGGAAGTGTGAATGTTCCTGAGAGTTGTTACAATTTCTGGTGTTGGGAAAGGATAATGTAGTTCATTTAACTATTTAGAGGACCTCTCCATTCTTCAACTTGTAAGTTAACAAAGTATAGTCTGGAAGGCCCCCCTCCTTGAAGAGCATCGGGTGCAAAGTGTTATCTCTGGAGAAAAGATAAAAGAAAAAGGATTCAAGAGCTAAGATTTCTCCATTTATTGCAGCAGTATACCCTAAATGTGACAAATGTCAAGAAATGCTGTAGATTTAACCCTTTACCTCACTTTTGGTTGCCCCAAATCTTTCGAATTTGAGTCAACATTGTGGTCTGGTGGAGGATCTTGAATTACTGTAACTGAAATTGACAAAAGGAAATGCCATATTAATGGGATCACACACTGAAGACGTGGATCTCAATGCAACAGGTCCAGCAGAATTATGTTTTATACCATCAGTAGTGAGAAGACCTGCAGTATTCTCACTAGGAGTTTCTTCACTCTTCATGGAAGTGCCTGTAGATAGATCAGATGTCTCTTTCTCAGGGCTTCTACTCAAGATTGGAGTCGAAGTCTCAGTGCCTCCTCGTTTGAACAGCCTATCTGAACGCCTCCTGAATGAACTCCAGTTGAGGATTGAACTGGCATTGCTGGTTGAGTCTTTCAAGGAATCTGTCAAAGCAATATTTGACTCTTGCGAGCTAGAAATTGAGTTTTCAAGAATGCTGGAGTCAGTCTGTGGTGGATTATGATAACCTAAATGTTCTTGATAAATTAAGGTAGTATACAACGTAAAAATAAAGAGTAGCATACAACATCAAAATGGTAATACTAAAGAATTTGCTCATGCTTGGATATGAGCTTAAATTGAAGCCTCGTTTATACAGGCAGATGTATTGCATTAAGCTGCCACTACTATGGGGCTTAGAGAACCTATTGAAAAGTTCAAGCCAGAAAACAATGTTTAAGAACATAACATATAAATCAAGGTACACCAATGGGTTTCTGGGCAATCTGAATATAAGACACACTAAAATTTCACATGCACGGTAACTCACCTTTGAGTTGAACAAGGATCTGAAGGTGCATCATCGAAATAATCCTTTTCCAGTTGAAACGAAGCTAAATGACATAATTTTTTTTTAAAAAAAAAGATAGGCCAACAAAAAGATTAGCATCTTGAAGTACACAAAAGCTAGAAAGCTGTAGGTGCTAGGTACTCAATTAAATACCTTTCCACTTTTCGTATTGAATCATATTTGGAGGGAGACTGATCACTTTTCCAATCACATCCCCAAGCATATCAAGTTTAGTGTATTTCAGTCCTTGTATCACCATATATAAAGAAATTCCGCTGTCCAAGAATATGTGATTGTTTTGATTGTTAGACGACTCACCGGAATGCTGTTCAAACTCACATGCATTCATTATCTGCAATTTGTCAAACATCACTAATGTCAGGTCAAAATTTTCAGATAATATATGGGAACAGACATAAAAATTCCGGTAATGGAGACAACAGAAAGCTGACATTTCTATATCCACATTCTGAGCAGCCACAAGAATATCCTTGTCCATTTATTCTTCCAATCCTCTCCACCTAAGGATAACCAAAAGAAACATATTTTTCTTCAGGTAAATCAAAAGCAGACTTCAAGTCAGATTCAACAGTGAAGGAACCACACGGACCTCATTCTTCTTGTAGGTTACCCTGAAGCCTTCAAGAAGACCAGTGGACAGCAATCCCCTTACATCTTTAAGTATACTCTCTGGCCGATACTTGGTTTCTGTCACCCGCACCTTAACAGGAGCGGTTATTGACAGGCTACTATCCCAAGGTTGCTCAAGAACTGGATTCCTTGTCTGTTCCACATCAGGCATTGCATGGTCATTGGCTGCTCCAATTTGCACTTTAACAGCAGAGGTTGTTGCCAGCACACTATCCCTAGGTTGCTCACGATCTGCATTCCTCAACTCTTTCGCATCAGACATTGCATGGTCATTGCCAGATGTAACCTCCAGTTTAACAGCAAGGGTTGCTGACAGACCACCATCTTGCCCAACATCAGCATTCCTCACCTCCTTTGCATCAGGCATTGCATGGTCATTGCGTGCTGTCACTGGCACTTTAACAGTTGTGGTTGTGGAAAGACCACTATTCCTAGGTCGCTGATCAGCTGCATTCCCCATCTCTTCTGCATCAAGCATCGCATGGTCACTGCTTGGTGCATTCCCAATCGCTTCTGTAGCAAGCCCTTCAATGCCGTCCATGGAATTTGTTTCGGTCCTTGAGCCACTTGCCCTGCTCAAAAAATTGAATTAAGCCCAACATAATCCTGCAACTACCTACTAATTTTACCAATCTAACACGTCATTGTTTCCAGCTTTGGCAAAATACTCTACAATTCCACCACTCACTATAGAATTCATCCCCATGGGAAGGCCCAATACACCTCTGCCGTGAAATCACACCACTACAGTACTACTGCACAACGATTTCCAGACGAAAATCAAGCAGCGGAGGTCGCTCACCTCAAGCCAAGGAGAGACAAACCGGCCTTCTCCTCCTCGGTCAGCATCTCCATGGTCGGCCGCGGTCGGGGCGTCGCCGAGGCCGGGGGCTGCTCCGCTGCCACCGGCCCCCGCTCCCGCGGCGCCTCTTCGGCGGCGGCGGCGGCCGCGGCGGCGAGCACCGTCATGGGCACCCCCGCGGCCATCCGGAATGCCTCGGGGAATTTCTCGGCGGGCACCTCCCTGAGCTTGTGGAAGAGCTCGTAGAGCGAGCGGCCGTTGCGGAGGAAGATGTGGCCGTTCTGGTTCTTCGACGACACCCCCGCGTGCTTCTCGAACTGCAGCGCCGACAGCACCTGCGCCGCCGCCCCACGCCGCCGGAGAAGAGGAAGAAGATGGTGAGGAACCCAAAACAAAAAAAACCTCACCCCCTCTCTCCGCGCAAAAAAACCGGAGGGGAGGCGAAAAAACCGGGATCTCACCTTGCCGCGGTAGTCGCAGGCCGCGTAGGCGGGGCAGGCGCAGGCGTAGCCGCCGGCGGCGACCGTCCCCTCGAGCGTCGCCTGCGCGCGCGCGGGGAGTTGGGGTTATTTCAGCGAGCGAGAGATAAAAGGAGAGAGAAACAAACCAAAAAAACCAGCGAGGAAGAAACCCGGCGGCGGCCGGGCGGGGGCGAGGGGAAGAGAGCGCGTGCGCGTGGGCTCGAGACGCGCCGCGCCGAGACGGGTGCCAGGGGTGGGGCGGGACCCAACCGTCAGTGAGCCGTGGATATGTGCGACTCACGTTGTACTTGTCGAACCGATACGTGACTGGGACGCCCTGCAGGTGCGGGAGGAGATCCTTCACGCCGGTAATCTCGAACCCCCGCGCCGTGGTCGCCGCCGTCTGCTACGGTGGCGACGGCGGCTTCATCATCTTGCCGTTAAGCTTCGACGATCCCGTACACTGGCAAGCAATCAGCGGCCGCGAGACGAGAGGCAGGGGGGCTCACGGCGGCAGGAGCAGGAAGAAGACGGAGAACGTCTCCGGAGAAAAATATATAAAAGGTGACCTTCAATTCTTGACGAAGAGATATCTTCCGTAACTAAATAAACAGATAAGAAAAATATGATTTCAGTTGGTTTTTCGCTCCTACATGGCACGCCATCCGTGCACCAATGCATCCGCATCTTTGTTGGGCCTTAATCATTGGACCACTCGAGTATTACTTAGTAGGTTTAATTACGGCATAAATCTATCTAAGGCTGTTTTCGGGAAGAGAGGCTAAAAACCTCTCTCTTGTCCACAGAAAAGGTGATAGTTTATTAACGCATGATTAATTAAGTACTTTTTATTTTATATTATAAATTATTTTAATTTTTTTAGTCAAACTTATTTAAGTTTGATTAAGTTTATAGAAAAATTTAGTAATATTTATAACACCAAATTAGTTTTATTAAAACTAATATTTAATATATTTTGATAATATGTTTGTTTTATGTCAAAAATATTACTATATTTTTTATAAACTTGTTCAAATGAGTAAGAAAAAAAATCAAAACGACTTATAATATGAAACAGAGGAGAAAGTATTAGCTAAAAATAACTTAAAAATTAAATCAACATTATTTTTTTAAAACAACTTTTGTATAGAAATTTTTTTAAAAACAAACGTACTATTTAGTAGTTTGAGAAACATGCGCGTGAAAAACACACCCTAAGAAACGAAAATTAGATTTATCACCTGTTCATGAAACGAAGATGGAACAATGTAAATTTTACTAGTTACAATGTAAGTTTCAAAATTACAATGTAATTTTCATGAGTATTCATAAGTATTCAGTGTAAATTCCGCGAACAATCATTTAAATTTAAATTTAAAAATCTAAGCATCATAGAGAACCCTGATAAAACATTGTTAGGCAACTACGCCCATGCAGGCCGTCTCCGAAGTCCTTACTATCGCTAATCTAATAATGCGAGAACTGACCTTCCCTTATGTCGCATGTGCAGCAGGCCCGTTTGCTTCGGCCCATAAAAAAGCACAAATCTCAAAGCGTATTGAACAGTCCAGAATTTGACTAATATATAAGATGAGCTGAATAAGGAGATATCTTCCAACTAAACTGTGGCGTACATATGGAACTGCCAAGACATCCATTATTTTTAACTGACTTCCCGTGTATATAAAAGTAGTTACTCCCTACGTTCTAAAATAAAATAAGATCATTTTAAGGCTCTCCTATTTATCTCAAAATAAGTTTATTTTTAATCATCATTGCATGTGAAAGTAGGGGATAAGTATATTAGGATTTGATAAAGTGAGAATATTATAGTCTTTTTGGTTCTATATTAGTATGTGTGAGATGGATAAAACTAAATTTATTTTAGGACGAAGAAAGTACATAGCGGGGCGTCAGGAGATGGGGGATCATGGCCTCACGGAGAAAGATTTATTTTTCAACTATAAAAGGGGATTTAATGCATCAGCATGGGGCATCGGTAGCATGGGGCATCGGTGCTGACAAGCATGCCCCATGCGCCCGCGGTGCAAAGAGAGGGTGACCTACGGTAGACTAAGTCCACGGAGGCAGCCAGTCGCACTGTGGACCGAGATCATGGAGGCGGTCCACGGGCGGAGGGCGATCGGTGGCCCAAATCACCCTGGAGGGGGATCAGATGGCTGGGGACAAAAGGGGGCCGACTTGCTGACCAGCCTAACAAGGTAGCGGCAGCGCGCAGCCGAATGGCCACTGGCGACGACCTTACGACGCGTTGGCGAGCACGGTTCGCGACGGGGAAAGAAAGGGAGAAAGAGGGGGTGCTCATTGTGGGATTGTGGCGGAGAGCTGCGACGAGGGGGCGGTGGCGACGAGGATTTGGCGGCAGAGGGCTTCGAGACGCCGGCGAATGCGGTCCGACGGCAGCCGACGAGTGGGGAGTGGCGACCGGGACGTTCGAGACCTGGGGAAGACACAAGGGGAGTTAGGGAGAAGGGAGGGACCGCGTTGCATCCGGAATTGTTGATCAAAGCCGAGAAAAAGGACCAACGGCCTCACCTTGCATGGCTGATGGGGTGGCGCATCGACGTGGGGGAAACGATGGCCATTGATGAGCGAGTAAGCACCTTTTTCAATGAAGTGGGGGGGGGGGTTGAGGAGGTGGTGAAGCATCTAGGCCCCCGTTGTTTGTTTTGGTAATTAATGACAAGCGCTAATTGTGGACTAATAATTTTTTTGAGTTACAAATATTTGAGTTAGGATCACACAATATGAGTGCATGGATGATCACCGAGGACGTTTTTCGATGGTGCAAAGCGAAAGGATTGAAGACGGTAAAACTAGCAGTTTTATTTTAATTGATCGAGGAGTTTGGGTGATCAAATTTGCTAGAATTTATTTACAGCTTTGCCATACTATCAAGGGGGGTAATGACCTAGTCAAAGAGATGATCAAAATGCCACATTAGGTCATTTGCACTTAAGTCTTGGTTTGCATCTTTAATTTTCTCCTGTTGACTGTTCCTGGGCGGTTTGACCGAAGTGCTCTATCCGGTCTGATCAGGCCTTTGCCCCGGTCTAACCGTGGAACACTAGCCGGTCTGACCGGCCCTTCTTGGCGGTCTGACCGGCCACTTGCCGCCAGTCTGACCGGCCGGCTGGAGGCTGGATGGCCGCCTCTGGCCTGGCGATCCAGAGCCGCCAAAGCCGCATCCGGTCAGACTGAGCTGATGGAAGTCTGACCGAGCCGTGGGAGGTCTGACCGGCCATTTGGCCTCCGGTCTGACCGGCCCCATAGTCCCAGTGCATTTAATGCAGTCCAACGGCTAGTTTTCCAGCCGTTGCGAAATAGTCCGGTCTGACCGGCCACATAATGGCGGTCTAACCGGCAGTACACCGAGTTGGTGGATTTCGTCCCCAACGGCTAGTTTTGGGGGTTTGGGGTATAAATACCCCCCCATTTGTAGCAAGGGGGCTCTCTTGGCACTTGTTTCAATTGCATACACCCCTTGCACTTCTCTCACACTCACTTGAGCCTTTGTTCATCCTTTAGTGTGGTTGAGAGTGGATTAGCCAAGAGTCAAGTGCATTTGCTTTCTTGTTGAGCTAGTGTGGCACTTGATCATCTTCAAGCCGAGTCATCGCTTATTACTCTTGAAGGTTGCTGCCTCCTAGACGGCTTGTGGAGGTGCTTGCCCGGTGACCTCTCCAAAGAGATTGTGGAGGAGGCCCGGTGCCGATTGTGAGTGGTTTGGAGTTCACCACCTTCGGAGTGAAAGAAGAACTACCCTAGTGATCGAGGCTTGGGTAGTCCTCTCCGTGGGTCGGCTCCCATCTTGCCCACCCCTTGACGAAGGGGGCATGTAGTGGCTTCATGGTTGAGAGGTGAAGTTGGGCTCGCCTCAACGGGGACGTAGGAAACCGGCGAGTTTCCGAACCTCGGTGAAAAACTTCTTTGTCTCTTGTCCCTTTACTTATTGCATTTACTTTTGTGAAATTTATATTTCTAGAGACATACTTGAGCCACTATCACCATAGGTTTGCAAAACATAACTTAGTTGCTTAGTTAGACTTGTCCCTCACCAAGCCTAGCAACTTAGGTTAGTTTTGATTAGGTGTCATTTTAATTTTAAATCGCCTATTCACCCCCCCTCTAGTCGACATCTTTGATCCTACAGGTGGATGGCAACCATGCTCTCTCGGTTTGGACGGGAACACAGAAGCGGGGAGCCAAGAAACGGTGACGATGTGGCCTCGATCCCCTCTAGCTAATTCGGTCGAAGGTTAGGGATGACCTCGACAGGTGGGCACCTGTCGGTGTCCAAGGCGGGGGCGGGTGCGAGTGGACCGAGTCGAGCCACAACTGGGCCAACATGGGGTGGAGGGGAGTGGTAGAAGATGGGTCGGCGAGGTTGTTGGCCCGAGAAGAAAGAGGTAGGTCGAGCCGAAAGATGGTGGGCCGACGGAGGGAGAGGATGGGGAGTCGGCACGTTGGAGAGGGAGGAGGAGTGGACTTGGGCCAGGGGATACCGGAAGGGAGTAGTGAGCGGGCCGGCCTGCTGGCGGCCAAGCGCGCGAAAGGGAGTGGGCCGAAAGCAGCCCATGACAAAGAAGTATTTTAAATAATTTTGAATAATGTCTAAGATGAAGTTTGTGCTATTAAAATCATATATTTATCTCTGAGGGAAATTCCAGAGAGTATTTTATGGCATGGAGAATATTAGGAAAATATTCCTAGCCATGATTTATTAAGAAAATTTTATTCCCCGCATTAACAATGGACAAGGAAATATAGTTGTGGGAGTAGTCGCGAAGAGGAAGCGGCGGCATGGAGGGGGATTTTTTTTCTTTCTGAGGATACCTATGTGACTGCTAGCTTTATAGTGCACACAACAAAGGCTTACTCCTATTGCCTTTG
Source organism: Oryza officinalis (assembly GCA_008326285.1). Classification (NCBI taxonomy): domain Eukaryota; kingdom Viridiplantae; phylum Streptophyta; class Magnoliopsida; order Poales; family Poaceae; genus Oryza; species Oryza officinalis. The sequence continues at coordinate 18,342,593 of BDMV01000003.1, read as the reverse complement.
CTTTTCTTCGGCGTGGTCGCTTGATTTCGTGTTGCTTTACCACTTGTTACATCCTTCAACCCTATGGTGGCGTAGCGGATGAACGCATCATCGTGCCACTTCCTTCCATGGCTATGTTGCACTTGTCGATTCCTTGGTTGGCTTTTCTTTTCTCTCAAGTTGTAGTTCAACTCCTTTCTTGTTTTGGCAATATAAGCTATAGGTTACAACTCACGAGCACATATTGCTCTCGGTGTTTCTTCAGAATATATCTTAGTTATCTCAGGAGAGTGATTTCTCATCGTTAAGCTTTTAAGTCGTTGATTACATTACAACACTCAATACAACACAAATCATGTCTTATTCTGAGATTAGAAGATGAGTTCTAAAGACATTGAAATTCTTTCTAAATAAATGTTAACTTTAATAGGGAAGCGACTAAAAACCATTAAGTTTCAAAAAAAATTAAGAACTATCCAACCAACTTGGATGTACTACCAATAACCATGCAAATTCTTTCTGGCTTCTGAGAGTTAGAGACAAAAAAAGCAAGTCCAACCAGTTTCTGGTAGGTGGTAACGCTCGAGCAACGAATAGTAGGTAATTCAATGGATTTAGAATTGAAAGAAACTATAGAACATGAATGAAATGCTGTCAATTGAAGAAATGGGACAATCATGAGCATGCTACAGTTAACATGTATTTCTTTCTTGAAAAGCATTTTTCATTTCATCATCAAAAGAAAACCACCTTTGTTTTTAATAGTTTTCCATGTTCATTACGTTTTTGCCAACCAAACTATGGTATACACCCCAGTTTTTGAAAGAGACAAAGTAACCGTACAACTTTATAATTGGGCCAAAACAAGCCATCCACAATGAGCTATCATATAATGCAAGCGTGCAACATCCATGCATAACAGGATGCATTTGGGCAAGGACTCAATTATTTGTGGAAGACACATGTACCATACAATACACTTCAATTTGTTGAACACATTCATCACTATCTCTACATAAGCCAATTGGCTACCATCATGTAACCAAGTAAACACTATTTTTATTGTATTTTACCAAATCAAATGCATGAAAATTTGGATTTAAGCTATACAATGTCTTAATAACGAAAAAAAAGGAAAGAAATAAATACCATGACTATTTGGTCTCTAACTTGTCGATCAACCTGATTAAGATAGTTATAGACAATATAACTTCCAAACACTCTCGAAACATCCATAAAAATAATAACTAACCCACAAAACCAAATAAAAAGATATACAACACAAGAACACCATCATATATCATTTATTCTCTACGATTCATAACAAGCTCAGTTTAAGAAAAACTCTCGAGATTTCTACCTAAATCCTAGGCATTATTAGTAAGTTCTATAACAACACCAATAATATAGTTTCATAAACTATAAAAGAAAGAGCATCTATCTAATTAGCATCTCTAAAACACAAATACATAATATATTTAGCACGATCAAAAGCTTGGATTGACATTGAACTCTTAGTTGGCGTTTACACCAGCAGAGTCTAGGAGGAAACCAGGGTGCAGAGCCTCTTGATCTTCAGGTTTTGGTTTTACCGCTTGGAGCAGTTTGACACACTCCTCTATTTTGGCAGACAACATGTTTGATGAGTAAAGTAGCATGACCACTTCAGAATTACCTAGCTCAAGTAACATTCCAGTGATTTTACTAGCAAGGTCAGGCTGCAAAAAACAAGGCACATCAGATTAATATAAAACTAGGTCCCTTTAATATTCCAAATAGAAGTGAAAAAGTATATCAATATAACAAATGCACAAAAGATTTTACATGATGTCTCTCAACCAACGGATATAGCCTATTCCCAAGCATGTTCTTTTGGTCCTCAGGTGGAGCAGTAGCTAGCTGGTTGTTAAAAGCATCATTCATCGATGAAATAGAGTCACCATGATGAATAGCCAATCCATTGGCCATGACGTCATTTGGAATGTACTTAGCATGGCTGAATCGCTGCGTAAATTCAAAAGCTATCATGTTAAACTCTTCGTAACAAAGTGCTACAAGGTCCAATGAACAACTTAGTTCGCAGTGACATATCACATAAGAACATCTAGTGAGTACGATCATCTAATAGTACCAAACCTACAATTAAGCATAAAAGTTTTTGCTTACAATAGTATGAGACTAATGTTGACAAAAAAGGTATGAAAGTATGAAACTAATTGAAATAGAGCATTGTTCCAAAAACACTAAAAACCAACATTATGAAGACATGAAGTAGACCAAGTATACCTGTCGAGACATGGACATGAGTTCTTTAGCTGGTTGCGCATGTGGCACATAGTTTACAGTGTGGTGAAAGTGCATCATATTTCCATTCATCCTTCCCCTATTGTTTCTGTATTGCCTTGGAGTATTTGGCATCTAGAAAGAAAGCAGCTAAGATTTTAATTGAAGTTCACTAGAAAACATGTAACTTGAGCTAAGCAGGACAAGGACATACAATCGGTGAATGTATTTGTTGGATATTATGTGACGAGGGAAATATATTATGCCTCCATTCTTGGTTGATCCCCATGGGTGGATACATAAATCCTTGTCTTGCTGAACCTTGAGGGAGATGTGTACTAGGATGGGCAAAGTAAAACTGAGGATATCCCGTGGGTATGACAGGACTTGTAGCTCCAACCATCGTTGAAAGCTCAGCAAAACGTTGCTCTAGTTTGGCTCGCCTTTCCTCTTTCCTTTGAGCAATAGCAACGTACAATGGTTTGCCATAAAACATTACACCTGGTTAATCCAAGCAAACAAAATTTGTTAACATATGATGTGAAGTACACACCTATTCATGTGTTGATGGGGAATGAACATAGGATATTTACCACGCATGTTGCTTACAGCACATTTTGCTTCCTCAGGTGTGTTGTAACATACAAATCCAAATCCTTTGCTAATACCCTTCTCATCACGCATAATCTTTGCTGATGTAATGTTTCCAAATTCATTGAAGCATTCACGGAGAGCATCATCACCAACTTCATCATTAATATTTTTTATATAGACATTCGACCCCTAACAAAAGAGAGATGCATTTTTAAATGAAAAAACAAAAACAGATTGTAGAGAGCAAACGGAACTTACATTGCTCTTGGTGATTATTTCATTTCTCTTCTCCTCGTGTAAGCGTTGCAAATATTGTTTCCTTTCAGCTTTCTTTTGAGCTCTTGCTACATATAAGGTTTTTGATCCTGATAAAACGATTCACAAACAATTGTATATCAAATTGAATAGAACAATAAGGTTTCACTGCTTAATGAATTCACTGTTTAATTAGTTTATTATCATAAACGGACTATTACCAAGTAGCATCCCGTTCATGGCTTCTTTTGCTCTTTTGGCACTTTCTGGGTTTTGAAAACTTACAAACCCAAAGCCCTTGGATGTCCCATCATCTCTTTTCATTATCTTTACACTAATTACTAAACCATACTGAGAGAACTTTAACTTAATAAGTTCTTCTGTTATATCATCATCAAGATTCTTCATATATAAGTTAGTATATTTGTCATCATTGTTTGCAGACCGTTCACTCTTCTTAATAAACGTAGCAACATGCCTGCACAAATATGATCATCATGGTAAACCAAGCTATCATCGGACAAAGAATAAACAAATAACAAAGACAAGAGTAATAATAAAGAAGTAAACATACAATTGCCTGCCACAAAAATGAGAGTTGTTAAGATTCTCAATTGATGCATCTGCTGATTCTTGCAGCGCAAATTGAACAAATCCATAGCCTCTACTTGTCCCATCCTCATTTCTAGCGACTTTACAAGATAATATATCTCCAAACTTGCAAAATAATTCTTGTAAACTTACATTGTCAACTAAATCATTAAGATTCTGCAAAATGTCATAGTAAACTAGCAGTTAAATATGGCAATACACACCAAGAAAGTATACGGTGAGGATATTGTTATTTTGACCTTAACAAACACATTTCCAACCCCACTTCTCCTAGCATCTGGATCTCGGTTAGACCACATTACTCTGATCGGCTTATCCAAAATAAGGCTATGATTCAGTTTCTCCAAAGCAATTGCAGCTGTCAAATGTTTAAAAAGCAGTCAAAATTTTATCAACATCCATTAACAAGAAAAGTTGGTTAGAGAACAAGAACATTAAAAAAAGTGCTAAATCATTAGTATAAAATAGGGCATGAGTTGAAAGGCACACATGGTTGGATAAGTTGCTTCTAGGATTTCAATACAAAAGAAATCAAGAACACAAAATATAAGGAAATGTTACGGTAGCTAAGATGCAAAATAAAGAGTCACAACAAAATAGTGATAGTCAATTTAATCACTTACATAAAAAACTAATAAAAAAGTTAGATGTAAAAAAAATGAAGAGTTATTTTTAAGACATAAGATAAATCATTATACGTCTCACTAGAAATACAACTCTTAAAAATCAAAGTGAAAAATGTAACAAGAAGATACATGTTAAACAATATTATCGACCTCATTATGTTGATACATGATACTATAAGGATTCTACTAAACCTTATTTGACCTTACCATATTAGCTTCAATTCCTCTTAACTTCTTTGTTTAAATATAATTCGTAAACAACACATTTTTTTGGAGATTGGGTCATATAGCCTTCAATAGATCATGAAAAATGTACCCTCTCATATCAATGATATGTAGGGTCACATGAGGTCACTTGCATGTGGGCCAAAAGGGTAAATATTTAACTTCAATCTAGGCGAAGAGTATATGATCAAATTTTCGCACCTTTTTAGTTGAAAGAAAAGAACAACCGATGCGCGCACACATTCTTAAAACCAAAAATGCTATCATGTATCATGTGGCAACAACGAAACACAACATGTATATCCTAAAATATACCCAACTACTTCAATGAATATATTAACGGTTAATATAAAAGCACGCATTAACCCCCGCACTATCAATAAAGAATGTGCGATGATCTAGGTTTATTTAACTTGTGTGTGTGTGTGTATATATATATATATAGTGACACATTGTTCATACAAAATATCGTGCAAATTTGTAAATATACTAAGTGTTTTGATTTGCACGAGAACTAAGACCACCTCTATGCAAAACTCAATTATACACTAACCTGATCAAAATAATGCTACGGATATACATAGCACATCATGAGATAAAAAGAGACAGATCATGCACAGGTTTTCGTATACCGTCAGCCTGGGAGAGGTAATTCACGTATCCATATCTGAGGGAGTTGCTCGTGGCGTTGTCGCGGCAGACGCGCACGGACGTGAGGGTGCCAATCTTGCCGAACACCTCGAGCAGGTGCTCCTCCCGCACGCTTTCGTGAAGATCGCCCACGTACAACGCGGGCACCGTCGCGTTTAGCCCCGCCGTCGCCGCGGTCGGAACCGCCTCCTCCTCCACAGCTACCGGCACCTCAGCCGCCATCGCAGCCATCACAACCTCCACCTCCTGTGCGGCCATAAGAGGAAGCCCTGGCTACCGCCGCCAGCTAGGACAAACAAATGTAGGGAAGAGAGTCTGAGAGACGAGGGATATGGAACCAAACGTACAAAAACGCAATCGCGTTTTTGGACGCGAGAACAAGGCGAGGTGATTTGGTTCACGAAAAAAAGGAACTCGTAAATGGCGAGACGTCTCGGTCTCTTTGTGATGCGGGAAGATGAAGAAGAGGAGCGCCCCCGTTGGATAAGAGCGTTTTGCGGGCCGCGCGGTGCTCGGAGGCCATCCGCCCGCGCGTCGCCCCGAAACAACGCCGCGTCCGGTGGCCACCCGCCTCTCTCGCGCGACTCCCCGCGCTGCGCTGCGACGCGCGAGCGAACCGAATCAATCACATCCCCCCGCGATGGTTTCCCCCACCAGCAACTCTCCACCTGCGCGCTGGGCCCGGGGTGTCGGCGACACGGGAGGATTCCCCTTCTCCGGTTCGGCCACGGCTACCAAACTCCCAAACCTACCCCTGCTCGAGCGAGCGTTATTACCGGGACTGCCTCGCCACCGCCCGGGGGCAGTGAGGGGGGCAAAAGCGTCCACACAGCCGTATTTGACCAATTCCCGTCTCGTGTCGGCGACCCTTTCTCCTCCTCCATTCCCCTCGCCTTCCGTCCCGCGGCCACCACCACCAACCTCTCCACCCGGATCCGAGATCCGATCCGGCGGCGATGGCGTCGACGGCGGCGAGGCGGCTGCGGGAGCTACAGGGACAGGCGGGGAACAAGACGTGCGTGGACTGCGCGCAGCGGAACCCGCAGTGGGCGAGCGTCTCGTACGGGGTGTTCATGTGCCTCGAGTGCTCGGGCAAGCACCGCGGACTCGGCGTGCACATCAGCTTCGTCCGCTCCGTCACCATGGATTCGTGGACCGAGGCGCAGCTACGCAAGATGGAGGCCGGCGGCAACGACCGCCTCAACGCCTTCCTCGCCGCGAGGGGCGTGCCCAAGGAGACCCCCCACGTCGCCAAGTACAACTCCAACGCCGCCGCCGCGTACCGCGACCGCATCGTCGCCGTCGCCGAGGGCCGCCCGTGGACCGACCCGCCCGTCGTGAAGGAGACGCCCGGATCTGGCGCGCCCGCCCCCACCAGGAAGCCACCTTTGCCCGCCGGAGGCGGCGGCGGCGGCGGCGGCGGCGGCGGATGGGATGACTGGGACGACGATTTCCGACCCGACATGAGGAGGAACCAGTCGGTGGGGTCGTTCGGTGCATCGGGGGCGGAATCAGGGAGGCAGCCGCCGAGGTCGAAATCAACGCAGGACATGTACACGAGGCAGCAGCTGGAGGCGTCGGCGGCCAACAAGGACAGCTTCTTCGCCAGGAGGATGGCGGAGAACGAGTCGAAGCCCGAGGGGATCCCGCCCTCGCAGGGTGGGAAATACGTCGGGTTCGGCTCCAGCCCGGCGCCGTCGGCGAATCGGAACGGCGCTGCTGCCCAGGGCGATGTCATGCAGGTCGTCTCCCAGGTAAAAATTCTTACCTCGGTATTACTTGTTCTATACTTCTATATATTTAGCTAACTGTTGCAATAAACAAATTTGCGCGTGCCCAATTTATAACGTGGAAATTATTTCGTGGTTTAGGAATTTAGATCATCTTTCTGCAAATGAGTAAAAATCAAATTTGTGCACACCCAATTTGTAACGTATTTTTCATAGTTAAGGGATTTAGATCATCTATCTGCAAAGGAGTAAACTTCTTTATCAAAAGCTGGTTTCTTTAGATCTACAAGTGATAGAACGCTATAAATTCTCATGGTATTACTAGGTTTTATGGCAGTATTGCACTATTGCACCAATTGTTAAATGAACATCACTCGCTTCTTTCTTCCCTGAAGTCATTTATGTTGCCAATGACATCATCTTTTACTTGTGTTAATTTTGTCCTATGAAATTGTGAACTGAGGTTATCTCTTAGATTTACATTGCTCTTTTTTAAGCTTGCTTTTATATCTTGGGTGGCCTTTGTTAAGCTATACATCTTGGGATAGGTCTTAGCATCGCCTTGAAAATTTGATATGCCTTGATCATCAACAACTTTCTAAAGTTATAGCTTGGTACTGTTTCCTGGACCGACTGAAACGTAGCTTTTGAAGATAGTTTTGTAATATAGTTCCTCATGCCAAATGGACAATATATAGGATAGTTAAGCATGCTTAAGCCATTTTTTTTGTAGAAGAGCAAGCAAGCATGCCTTGAAAATATGGTTATAGAATGCCCAACACTCTTCTTAATATGTCCAGAAAATAACATCTATGATTGTCTTTGTTGAATCCAGGTTAAATATGTGTGTTTGTGGCATGCTTTGAGATATGATATGGTTAAACAGTTGGTTTTTAGTATTATTCAGTATTAGGGTTATGACATATCTAGTTAGATGTTGTGCCAGTATTACACCTTTTATTTTCATCTGTCCCATCGGTTTGACTCCTATACCATTTTATCTCCAGGGATTTGGACGGCTTTCACTAGTTGCAGCATCTGCTGCCCAGTCTGCTGCCAGTGTTGTCCAAGTTGGCACAAAAGAGTTCCAATCAAAGGTACCTTTTGTTTGACATCTGAATTTGTAATCTGCGAAGTTGAATTTCCATAGTCTAGTTTTTTTATGGAACATGAATTTTGCTTTGAGGTAGACTGTGCTTACCTAGTGTCATGGTTCAATCTGATTGTAATGATATATTAACCTGCACTCATCTGAATCCTTGATATAACCTAGTCTCTTATCATTTATGCTGTTTCTTGAGCCATATTCTTCTACCAGCTTATTGAGATATTACATTTTTGCTTATCTTTCACACTTTATGCTCCTGTCAAGAACTTAATTGTTGAAATCTCGTGATCATCGTTTACTCCTCAAGAAGCAGTGTTACTATGGTCTAGATTGAACTAAAACATGCCGTGTTTAAGATTATTTGCCAGAGTGCTTCATCCTTGTCTTACACCTGTATATGTTTTTGACAATGGTGCTTGTCTGGATTGCAGATGAGGGAAGGGGGCTATGATCAGAAAGTGAATGAAACTGTAAATGTTGTTGCCAATAAAACCGCGGAGATTGGAAGTAGAACATGGGGAATTATGAAAGGAGTAATGGCATTGGCATCACAAAAGGTTGAGGAGTATGCCAAGGAAGGTGGAAGTGGCTGGGGGGATGATTGGCAACGCAGGGAGCAGGGTAGTGAGCCTTACCATAGGTTTGAGCATGAGACCAATGGTAATGGGTGGAATTCTTCTTCTCACGGTAGTTCATCAAAGAATTACAATTCCAATTCCTGGGATGATTGGGACGAACCAGCCAAGAAGGATGAGCCCGTGAAAGAACGCCAAAGCAGTGACTCCTGGGCCGGCTGGGATGATGGGAAGGATGACAATTTTGATAGTTACAATCACAGCACCCCCAGCAAGGGGAGCAATCAGAACGGAACCTCCGGTGGCTCCTATTGGACGGAAGGCGGCTTCCGCTGAAGTTGATTTCTTTCTAGAGATATATTATACTTGGAGAGAGATATATGCTAGAAAGTGTGAGCGTCCGGTGGTCCGTATCATTCAGGATACTAAAAGGGTCAAGTAAAAGAGTTTGTGTTTTTGTACGTTGTTTACAACTATGTCTAGTGGTATGTTCCGGGGTCAAGGGGCTCATCTGAAACTGTCATCCCAATTACTAAGAAATGTCAAATTGAAACTGTAATCTACACAAACTTCCTCTCATATTCTTTATTGCTTCAACTGTTTTTTTTTTGTCTTGGACCTCCAACAGCTGTATCAGCTCTTCCATTATTTGCTCTACTCGTAGTTGATAGTCTGTCCAAAGGCCAGTGGGTAACATATTCCATATCGGTTGGCTGTGTTGGTATCTTATTAGTAGTGCTTTTCCTTGTTTGGCGGCAGTCCACCAAACTTGACGAGGCACTGATAGGGCGGTTCGTTTCATTGACTTCCTAACTCATCCCGCGTGTTTTCGTGCGCACGTTTTTCAAACTGTTAAACGGTATATTTTCTGTAAAAAGTTTCTATATGAAAGTTGCTTTAAAAAATCATATTAATTTATTTTTCAAAAAAAATAGTAAATACTTAATTAATCATGTGCTAATGAGCCACTTCGTTTTGCGTGCTGCGTTTTGCGTGCTGGGAGAGTGAGTACCTAACTCACAACAACAAACTCAGCCTTAGGCTGTATTCGGCACTGGGTGTTCTCAAAGCGCATAGTTTTTTTTCACGCGCACGTTTTTTAAAATACTAAACGGTGTATTTTTTTTAAAAAGTTTCTATACAAAAGTTGCTTAAAAAATCAAATTAATTCATTTTTTAAAAAAATTAACTAATACTTAATTAATCACGCGCTAATGAATTGTTCTGTTTTCGTGCACATACAACCCTATGTTTCCAACACAGACTAACGAACTCATCCTAAATCCTTAATTTGTTATTGCCTACTTTCTCGACATCTTTTGATGCGACATGACGCGTATTATCCTATTCATTACTAATTGATTCCAGCCTTTCCAGCCTGAAGCTGACTGTGTGAATCCACTCATGGAAGGTTTTGCATGGAACGCGAGGCTGGTTGGATCGAAACTGTCTTGGCATTTGGCCGAAAAACCAAATTTTTGCTCGGATACAATCGTTATCATCATGAACAGTAACACAATTGCAATTGTATGCAACATTGTTGCATCAAATCAAACGACATAATAAATATAGAATATATAAAACCAGAACTTGTTAGTTCACTTACGACCGTTGTTTTCTGTATCCAAAACTCCACGCGTCTCTTGCTAATGGTAGTTCAGTGGCGGTTACTGTCTCTTCCAAAAATAACACGCGTGCATGGACAACTGTACGCACGCACTCAGACAACGAAGATAATGAGTGAATTGATCCAATAATAATAAGGCAGGCTTGGTGGAGCCTGGCTGGTGCCTTGGTGGGAGCACATGCACGCCAACTTGGATCCCAAACACGACCATGTGGAGCAGTAGACGGACGGGAGCTTGTTTCTACCATCAAAACAATCAGAACTTTTATATACGGGTGTCTGATTGAAAAAAAAAAGTATCTTCCACTGTCTTCTCCGGTTCTCCCACAAGGTCTATCATGCAAAAACAGAAATGCTCTGTAGAGCCCAAGGTTTGCTCTAAGACCACTATCAAATTGTGCTAGTTGGCAACCGGGGTTAGTAGAGCACACATGTACCTCTTCAAGGCCGACGGCCAGGGCCGCTCCTCGCGGTGTTCACGTCAGATTACAACAGTAATAGTTTTAATGTGGTATTTAAGTGTGAACGTATTAATTGATGTAGGCTTAGCCAGTGACCTTGGTATGCCATATATAGGCCCCGTTTAGATGAGATCAAAAAAATTTTAGTCCATGTCATATTGAATGTTTGTATATTAATTAGAATTATTAAACGTAGACTAAAAATAAAATCCATTTTATAACCCTGGACTAATTTACGAGACGAATCTATTGAGCCTAATTAATCCATGATTAACCTATGTGATACTACAATAAACATGTGCTAATTATGAATTAATTAGGCTTAAAAAATTTGCCTCGCAAATTAGCACTTATTTATGTAATTAATTTTATTATTGGTCTATGGTTAATACTCCTAATTAGCACTCAAACATCCGATGTAGCATGGACACCCCCTTGGATGCATTAGATGCAGGTAAAAAGCTTTCTATCTATGCTCACCAATTAGCTTAGGGGAGAAGAAAGTGAGCAAGCAGTTAAATTAAACGTACATGTCAATGTGTGATTGCATGGACAAGAATGCAGTGTTGGCACAAGCACAACCAGGCTCCGTTCGTTTCTTCTAAAAGAAAAAAAGATAAAATTTCAGATTATCGTGACACGTTTTTTAAACTGCTATACGTTATGTTTCGTGTAAAAATTTTCTATATGAAAGTTGTTCTAAAATATCAAATAAATCCATTTTTCAAATTTGTAATAATTAAAACTCAATTAATTATATGTTAATGTCACATTGTTTTACGTGAAATATTTTATTTTTATTTTTATTTTCATCTTCAGAAGATTTAAACACCACTGTCTATTTGTATTATGTGGATCGTAAGCTTATGATACCTCTTCAAGGCCGACGGCCAGGGCCGCTCCTCGTAGTGTCCACGTCGGAGTACAACAGTAATAGTTTTACTGTGGTATTTTCATGTGAACGTATTGATTGATGTAGGCTTGGCTAGTGGCCTTTGGTATGCTATATGCAGGCCCCACATTTTAGATGCAGGTGAAAAGCTTCCTATCTATGCTCATCGATTAGCTTAGGGGAGAAGGAAGTGAGCAAGCAGTTAAACAAACGTACATGTCAATGTGTGACTGCATGGACAAGAATGTAGTGTGTTGGTATTTCGGTGTATATCTGCACAAGCGCATTCATTTATGTATTTGTATTATGTGGATGCTAAGCTTATGATATTAGAGATAATGAATTCAACAAGACATCTATCATTGGATTGTACGCTGACCAAGGTGTTTGTAGAGTATGGAGATCGTTGGAACCAGGGTATTCGCGATAATCGATCAAGCAAACAAAAAATAAAGATTTATATTGGTTCGGGTCCTTAAGGTGAATAATAACCATACTCCAGTTTATATAGATTATTGATAAAAAAAACACTCAGAATACAATAAGAAATAGAACAACTAACTGATTTCGTCGACTAGAGGCTGCCGAGAACGGTCCGACGAGATCTATTCGACGAATATGGCGAAGACTTCCTACGGATTGCTTCTGGTCTTGGTTTTGCTAGGAGCATAGGACTTGTAATTCAATGCCCCCTTTACTGTGGGCGCCTTGTTTATATAGCAGAGATTACCTCATCCTCCAAGTAAAACTCGAAGAAATAGAACGGAATACGGCTCAAGAAAACCTTATCTTTCCTCACTAGGGCTCTAACACCTTCTATACAGAGAAGATAATTTTCTTCTCTATTCACCGTATTTCTTTAATTAAAGGATATCTTCTCGTATACTATCGGGTATATGATTCTACTGTATTTCATTAATTCATGTATAGGAGGTATGCCTTATCCTCGACACTGACAGTAACCCTCGACTTCAATGCAAATGATTTTACTGATATCCTTCAACTACTTTTCTGAGAACAACCGTTGTCGAACTCATCGGATCATTCTCGAACGCCGAGAAGGTATAGAGCAGGCAACACGGTTGTTTCGAATCTGAAGACTTGACATAGGTCAATCATTTGGATTGAAGTCAGAAAATCCTAACGGTTATAAACAAATTGGCTAAAACCCCGACGATGATTTCTCTGTCTTCCTCAAAATTCGAACCATCGGATGAGACCTATAAATTGTACTTCTGGGATCCATTTGGGTTTCGTTTGCCAGAGCAAAAAACCCCAAGCTTCTCCCCTGCGCCTCCAACCTTCGTTGCCTCGTCTTGCAAAAAAACCCTAAACCATAGCCTCTCTCAACCCCTTTCGACGATTTTCGATGGATCTTCCCGAGTCTAACATTGGCCTTGTGGAGATGAAAGAGTTGCAACTGGATGGTGCTTTGTTGAGCGCCAAGACAGTGGCGTGTTCAGAAGGAGGTATTGATCCCTTGATCAATCTTGGCCACATAATCACTCTTGCCTCTTTTTTCCAATGTGGTTTTCTCGTTCCTTCTTCTGAATTCTTGTCCTTGCTTCTTGATTTCTACGAAATCCATCTCCTTCATCTTAACCCGAACTTCATTGCTTTCTTGAGTATCTTTACCCATTTATGCGAGTTGTACCTTGGAGTATAGTCTTTTCTAGATTTGTTTAGATACTTCTACGAGGTAAGATGGATGGAGGCCTCCAAAATCTCAGGATATTGTGGACTCCGTCTTTGGGATGGGATGGAGGATGAATACATTCCTTTTAACTTCCCGTCCTCCAGAAAAGATTGGCGGAAAAGCTAGTTTTATCTCTGACGGAGCGTGAAGCCCCTCACCAGGAGACCGCGCAGGCCCCCCTTTGTCGGTTCGGCCGGGGGCACAAGGTGAAATTCTTTGCCCCTGATCTGTAGGATCCCAGTGAGTAAAACGCGTGAACGCAGGCGATTTAGACAGGTTCGGGCCGCTAAGGAGCGTAATACCCTACTCCTGTGTTCTGATAGATCTGAGAGTATGATGGAATCCAGAGAGAGTCCCTAGAGAGAGTCCCCAGAGACCGCCCCCCCTTTTTCCCTCTCCTAGGCTTGGGCCTCCTTTTATATGGCAAGGGGCTACCACATGGGCCACGAGCTGCCTAAGAAAGAAGACATTCTTTTACACTTAGGGCTATCCTACCATCGGAAGCAGCCTCTGACAGACGTTGCAGCACGCCTTCGCTCGGTCAGCCGACCCCTCCCGGGGGATGCCCGTTTCAACCTTCATTAAATGGCAGGCGACTTCTGCGTCTCGCCTGCACCGGAATCGGGAAAGCATCTGACCGGAGCTGGCATACCAACTCCGGGAGTTGGCATACCAACTCCGGCTGAGAGACGAGAGACAGAGGGCTCTCATCATTCCGACGGGACGGGGCGAGGCGTGCAGCAGGCCGCCTGGCGCCCGCGCGACGCACAGGCGTCCTGGTTCCACCTAACCCACGATCTGACCGGTCTGCGACCGGTCACTCGCTGTGACCGGTCATGGACCGGATGCAGGCGCGCCATACCGCATTAAATGCGGTGTGGTGCGCCTGTCTGAATCGCCATAAATGTGGTTAGGTGAGCTCCGCCGTGCTCACCTAACCTGCGCACGTGGCACCAAAGCCACAGGGGGTCGGGGCGCCCCAGGCCTCGGGGCAGAAACGGGAGCAGCCCGACCTCGGGGGGAAACCGGGAGGGCAGCCGCCACGTCACCCTCGGGCCCGACCCCTCCGGGGGAACGGGCCACGTGGATTCCTATGGCCGCCCTTCCCTTTGGTCTCGATACCCCCGGTCCCATGTCACCGACAATCTCCATATCGAGGACCGATCTCCTATCCTTGAAATCCCTGACCAAAAACCCACGCGCCTAGACACATGGACTTCCAAACCTTCGATGACCCCTGCCTTAGAGAGCTTTGTAGAGAAGATCCATGATCTCCGAGAACGTGGTATGACTGGGTACGAGGTTGTACAAGACTTTGTTTGTCGTCGATCCAGCCTCTCCAGACCCGTTCTCACCCCGCGTACCTGTACACGGGGGAACATGATGAGACACGACTTTTGCATCAGGGTACAACTTATAGTTCTTTTATCGTTGATATAGAGAACCATAGTTGTCTTTGGTTGATAATCATATCGCTTTAGCTTTAATTTGCAGAGCTCTCCGAGGACACCGTGGCCGAGCGCGTCGGCAAGGTGATAGTCGACCCACCGTCGTCCGTCGCCGAGATCCCTCTTTCGCTTTGTGACCTCCCGCCGACAAACCGGGACACCATTGTGAATGTAAGTATTTTTGACCACCATTCCATGTCATTCATTTCAATGCCCGTAGGAGTAGTAATCTTGATTCTGTCAGGCGTTACCTTTAACGGATGTAATCGACCCACTCATCGATCACCAGGCATCTGCTTCCTTAAAGGAGCATGTAGTTTCTGAACAAGCAGCTGTGACCCTCGGCCCCGAAGGTAGTTGACTAAAGAGAAAACATTGGCCCACACTGCCAAAGTCCTCGGGGACAGGAAAACTAGTCTGAGCTGGTGGCGCTGAGGTGAGATCTTAATCTCAGGTTCATCTCATAATTGCGGTAGTCGTTTTCGTCCTCACCCTTCCTTTTTTGCAGACTACCTCCAGTGCAAAGCCGGCCCCCACAAAGAAGGGGCTGCTGTTAAAGAAGCAGAAAACCAGGTAAGTAAAATCCTGTTCTACCGATATCCCACTTTCTCATTATCTATTCTTTATAGCAATGAGACTCCTTTGACTGCAGCTCCTCCCCCTCGAACTCGGGTGTCACACCTCGATTTTCGATCGGGATTAAAAATTACCTAATAATACATTTTCCAGAAATTAAATAAAAATCAAAAGCAATTTAAACAAGTGAAATTAGCAAGGAAATCAAAAATTTCCTTTAAAAATCATGGCCGAAATATTTTTGTAATATTCTCTGTGTCCTAAAGTACTCTCCAAAATTTTTCGTGAATTTTTGGAGTAAAGAAATAATTTTAAAGTCACAAAGTTCATTTAACAAATTAAATTAATTGGAAAAACAAATTAAAAATGTCCCCTTTTTGTTTTGGGCCGTTTCCGGCCCAAAACTCCTCTCTCTCTCCCGCGGCCCACGCGGCTTCCTCCCCTCTCCGGCCCAGCCACCCGAGCCGCCGCGCCTCTTCCCTCCTCGGCCCAAGGCGGCCCAAGCCGCCCGCCCCCGCGTCCTCCTCCTCTCGGGCCGGCCCGAGGCCGTGGCCCAAGGCCGCCCGGAGCCGCCGCCGCCTCCCGCGCCCGCGCGCCCACTGACGGGTGGGGCCGCGCCGAGTCGTCTCCGACTCGGCCGGCCGCCGCGCGCCCGCCGCCGCGGTTCCCGGCGGATTTTCCGCCGCCGGGCCGGCCGAACCCTACGGGCCCCTATATTTTTCCCCCCTCCCCGAGGCCCCTTCTCGTTTTCCCCGCCGTCGCCGCCCCCAAACCCTAACCCTAGCGCCGCCGCGACGCCGCCGTTTCCGCCGCCGCCCGCCACCCTCCGGCTGCCGCTTCCCGCCGCCCTAGCCGTCGCCGGCCGAAATCCGCCGCCCCTTCGGCTTCGCCGTGCAGTGCCGCACCCCGGCCGCGCCTCCGCCCCGCCGTCCGCCGCCGGTGCCGCCGTTTCCCGCGAGTCCGCACCGCCGCCTCCTCTGGCCGGCCGTGGTCGCCATTGCCGCGCGTGAGGATCCCCGTCCCCTCTCTCTTCCTCTACTCCCGTGCGCCACCGCTCCGTCGCCACCACGCGCCGCCGCCCTAGCCGCCCGCGCGCCGCCGTCCCCTCGCGCCGCCGCGCCCGCGTCGTCGGTTGCCGCCGGTGGCAGCCCGCTGCCGCACCGCCGCCGCCGTGCCCTGGCCGGGTCGGCCTAGGGTTTGGCCAAACCCTAGCCGCCCGCCCGGCCGTAGAGGCCGCACCCGAGCCGGCCCACCTCCCTCTCGGCCCGTTTCCCGTGGCCTCGGCCCATTCCTTCCTGGCCCGGATCCCTCTCCTTCTCCCTCCTCTCGGCCCAGCAGCCCCTTGGGCCAACCCTCTCACTTCTCGCGAAAAGTCTGTTTCACGTCCCTCCTCCCTTCTTGGGCCGTCGGCCCGATTGGCGCCGCCCATCGCGTGAAGTCCATGTTTGCTCCCTCCTCGCCATTTTTCCTCTATTGGGCCGCCGACCTATTATCCTTTATTCACACAAAAGTCTACTTTACGTCCCTCGGCCCTTTTAACTTTTTCCAAGAAGACCCAGTTCACCTCCTCAAGTCCAGTTTACCCCCCTCTCAGCCTTTTTTTCCCCTTCTCCTGCAAAGTCCTTTTCACCTCCTTTTTCTCTCCTGCTCGCCGACACTTGTGTCGCCGACGCGTGAGCCCCCTTTGTTTAATCCGGTCCACACCCAGACCACGTGGCCGCCCGCGGCTTCGCCACGTTGGCGTCCACGTCGGCGCTACCTTCTCTCTTCCGTCCGCCGTGTGCGTCACGTCAGTGCCACGTGGTGCGTCCGCACCCGTGCATGCGTGGACCGTCCGCCCTTGACCCGTTGACACGTGGGACCCGCCGTTCCGGCGCCGTTTCCCTTTGATGATGTCAGCGTAGTCCTTTCCTTTGCAACGTTAATTAATAATTGCGCAATAAATCGATTTAATTTCTAGAAATTCATTTAAATGGCTCAAAACTTCTAAAATTCATATCTAATTCATACGAACTCCAAATTGAGCCATTCAACTTGAAAAATTCATCTAAAATTGAGCTCTACATGTTTGTTTACTTTTTATGTATTGTTTACTTGGTTTTTATTAGAGATTTTCCTCGTTTTGCGTGCCAGCGTGTAGATTCCGCCGTTTCGGAAGTTCGCGCTCGCGAGGAAAAGAGCTCGGAAGAATGTTTGAAGAAGCAAGGCAAGTCACACATTCCCCCTTGAGCATGTTGTACCTATTTTACGAAATGTTTTACGTTTGCAAATAAAGTGCATGTTTTGCTAATTACATGGGAATAGGGTTTACCTATCCGTTCGCTTGTGCCATGTTTACTTGTTAACCGTCCTTTGTTAACCTTGGGTGATAATCTGACTAGCGTGAGTCACTTATGTTGACTTTGCTAGAATTATATATGCTTAGCCATGCTTAATTACCACTAGCTCATTTAATGGGATAATTACACCTTTATTTTTAGCTTCTAGTTGAGCTGTGAGCTCGAAACATCTGACCATGTTTCATTGGTCGTAATTATCCAACTAAAATATGACCTAATGGTGGGCTGTGGGTGCATGGTTTTGCTGGTCGCACCCATGGCAATTAAGAACCGGTTCATGGGAAACCCTGGAAGAATAACAGTGCTTACCACAAGCAAGAATGGGCAACTGCTGGACTTGTAGTGTAACTTTCCTCTAGCTGACGTACACTGGTTAGGGTGAGCGTGATGGAGTTTGGATGGGCCCTGCGATGGTCTATGCGGCTGCCGGATTCACCAAGGCACGAGGGGGGGCTGCCCACTGCCTTTTGAGGGGTGGGGGCGAAACCCGAGGTGGTACGATTGGTTAGAGGGGGTTATGCGAAAGGTCTTGTCACGATTTCCCCCTTTGCAGTATCGTGGTGATACTTCGGGGCATGGTAACATGTGTGGAATCGTGTCTTGTGGGTACAGTTGCTCACCTCTGATCAGAGTAAAACTATTCGAATAGCCGTGCCCGCGGTTATGGGCGATCAACCAGATTCACCGTGATTAGTCTCACATGCTTAATTAATTTGACTTAATGAACTGGTGTAATTCAGGTGGAATGGTTGGGCCTGTTCAACGTGGTTGTAGCGTTGTTCAGTGGAGATTTTATCTTGTCATAACTAAACATCTGTTTTACTGTTTTAAAATATAAAGGTTTTCAACCGCTTTTCTGCAAATAGCCATAAGCCTCCCTTTGTCTCCCCTATGCATGTTTGCATCTTTGGTGTGGCTTGTTGAGTACGGTGGTTGTACTCAATCTTGCTATTTTTCCCCCTTTTCAGAAGTTTAGTACTTCTGAGTTGAAGTTGAAGTTAGAGGACCAAGGCTCAGACCCCAGTTGAGTTTGCCTGTGGAGTGGAGCTGAAGCCCCGCTAGGATCGTCTCTTTCCGCTGCTGTTTTCCTTTTGGTGTGAGGACTAAGTGCCTCTGTTGTAAGTATTTATCGCTTTATTTACGTTTGGGTCTGTTTATTGATTTGTCATTTTGTGTACCCTGGTTGATGCCTGGACAGGGACTTAATACACAAAATGGTCTGGAAATTTGGGAAAATTTTCGGGCGTGACATCTTGATTGCCGTTCCCCAAGAAGAAATGAGTTCTAAGTCGCCCCTCTTGATTGCCGTTCTCCCCCCGCATTCCCCTTCAACTGGCGTCCTCACGCCCGAGATCTTGTCGCCGAGATTGGACGGCTTGGGAAAGCTACGTCTACTGCCAACGACCGCGTCACGGCACTAGAAGCCCAGCTCAGAGAAGCACGGGTTGACAACACCAAAATGTGGGAGGTGGTGGCGAGGAACGACCAACAGCGCCGGGGTCTCGAGCACGAGCTTACAGAAACGAGGGACAACCTATCTTCCCTCCGTCAAGCTCTGCCCGAGAACTATGGGCGTCTCGATGTGGTGTCAAAGCGCTTGGGGAAGCACGTCGAGCACCCAGCCTTCCCAAATGAGATGACCGTTATGGGGTCTCTTGGGACCCTCATCACGGCGCTGGAGACCGCCGCCAATGACCACGCCGAGCAGGTAGTGGATGGGGTGCGCACTGGGCTCAAGTCCGGGGCGTGCCATGTCCTCGCGTGCCTCAGGTTCACCCACCTCGAGATCAATCTGGAGGAGGCCATGACCAAGGGGGAGCCGATGAGCGCTGACGACATCATGTCGGATGTGGAGGAACTCAACGATTTGGTCATCCCCTTTTTCAAGAGTAAACTTTTTTTTGGATTTCACCCTTTATTGTAATAGATGCAGACAAGTATTGAGTTTGCTGTTTAGAGAACATTTCTCATTTGCTATATGTCTCTGTATTGTAGATTTCTTGAAGTCGTGAATGAGGACGTCCAGCAAGGCGGACACCCGTCACATATAGTTGTCAAACCCAGTACGCCCCAGGGTTCCTCAACGCCAAGTGACGGCAGACATTCCCTTGCTGCCGTCGCTTCCGACAATGTGTTGGTCTCCGAGGAGCACCAAGTAATGTTGCTGCGAGAAACAATGCCATAGTAAGAAAACTGTAACATTGTAGCATACTGTCTTTGTATTCAGACCAAAGATTTGCTAACGATGTTATTTTTCTAGACCTTAGACGTTCTCTTGCAGAGATGGAAAGTCGGGCAGAGTAATGGAAAACTATGTACGAGAAGGAAGGACTGGAGAGGGCCGCCGACAACATCAGGAAAGATCAGGGCACGAAGCTTCTGAGGGGCAGGGACATATGGATCACGGCACACCTCGAGAACTATTGCTCCATTCTACGGCGGTTATGCAAAGAGTTGCATGGCTCGTTCTCCTCCCGAGAAGTCGGTCTCCGGGTACCTGGGGTGGATATGGGGTACATGCAGTGCGATAGACGACAGCCTGAAGCAGGAATGTCATCGAGCCAGTCGATACACCGAAGGACATGTACTCACATGTATCCGCGAATCACGTCCCCAGCTGGACCTAAACTTCCTTCGGGAGGGGTTCACACGTTCTCGGAGCACTGCCGCCGAGATCGACCAACTTGCGCAATCTCTCGCTTCTTTGGGTGTAGATATCTTCTCTACAATGAACTGGCAATGGCCTTATTGGTAGATTTAATTGTCGTTTTGCCCTGTAAAGTAATCTAGACAAGACATTAGTAGAAACTGAAACTTGATCAATTTTTGCAAGCTATTAGAGCATATGACAACAAAAGAGTACTTCTAGCCCTTAGCTAGTTTTATGGAAAGCATATTTCAATAAAAGTAGCTTAAATTTTCATATTTGACTGAATTGAAGCAGCAAATTCCCAGCCCCCAGCCATGAAGTTGGGAAAATCAATTCCTGATTACACGGCTAGTTAATACGTTACAGTGGGTACTCTGACATGGCCAAATCTGACATGACCGTTTGACCCTTAGCATCGGACTAGCTCACAGTGCTAGGCGTCCCCGGCCAAGGTGCTGAGACCCGGTAACTAGTCAACATTAACGTAATAGATCAATAGAAAATGACTTCGATTTGCGGCATTATGAAACAAAAGGGGTTCAGAGAATAAAATACTGAAATAAATCAAGCAAAAGACGCATATACGTATAAAAACTAATACAAATCAACTTACAGGTTAGCCTCTAGTCTTATACATAGAATTTTCAATAGGTTGACTTCGTCTGCTCGTCTGTTGTCCTGGTCCTTGTTTGAGTACTCCTGAACTCGTGTTGAACGATAGCGTGATACGAGGTTCACCGTTCAGAGGGGGATTAGTCGTACCAACATTCTCGGTGATCTCGTCAACCTGACGAGGAATCGGTAGAGGTGGCTGACCGGCTGTCGCTGCAAAGGTAGGTTGAGATTGGTGATAGTGGACTCCATTCGCTTTAACCATGTGTCCGCCTCCGGAGAGTTATTGGATCGAAGGGAGGTTGTCGAAGCAGATTGTTGATGACAGTGAAGTGCTCGGCGGGAGTACGGATAGGCTCCGATCAAGAAGGGGTTGTGTCTCAAGATTGGACAAACTCACTTTCCTCTGTGGAACCCCGTGTTGTGTGGTCATTCGCATCCCTGTCCTCGATCTTGATGTTGACCACATTCACATCGCGCGGAGAACTTGAATCGGAGGATTCCAAGTCATCCAGGCTATGAAGGTTGGATGGTTCGTTGGGATCAATTCCGATGAAACCCATCATACGATCTAAAGGGTTGTTGTCCATGGACATCGTACGAGATTGGTCTCTACGAGCATGGATCAAGCAACACGGAACTCGGGTAATTGGTTCCGCCAGTTTCAAGAATGCCTTGCAGCTTGTTAGGGGGTGACTCTTCGTTTTGTGGATTGGGCAACACGCCTTGTACGAAGAAGTACGCTGAATCCCTTGCTCTTCGTAGGCGTTGAGTTCAGCTTTTGCCTAGATGATGACACGACATCCAGCCAGCGGATAACTAGAAGTCTTGTGGATTGGACACCATGCACCATCCTTGTCGGCAAATTTCCTGGTCAGCAAATGCTTGCCGGCCGAAGCCGACAACTAGGTTGCCTTAGGGCTTCCGTCGATAGATTGGGGTTTCGACGCCTTGTTCTTGGACCAAACTGGAGAGGCGGCCGATGAAGTGGACGTATTCGCTCGTGCCATTGTCATGGCCTCGCTCTCGGCATCTGCTAAGAGGGACAAGATCGAGATGGCGACGAAAACTAGGAAGACGATTGACGGAGCATGAAACTCCTCACCAGGAGACCGCGTAGGCCCCTCTTTGCCGGTTCGGCCGGGGGCGCAAGGTGAAATTCTTCGCCCTGATCTGTGGGATCCCAGCGAGAAAAACGGAAACGCGTGGACGCAGGCGATTTAGACAGGTTCGGGCCGCTAAGGAGCGTAATACCCTACTCCTGTGTTCTGGTAGATCTGAGAGTATGATGGAATCCTCCGAGAGTCCCCCCCTTTCTTAGGCCTGGGCCTCCTTTTATATGGCAAGGGGCTACCACACGGGCCACGAGCTGCCTAAGAAAGAAGACATTCTTTTACATTTAGGGCTATCCTATCGCCGGAAGCAGCCTCTGACAGACGCCGCAGCACGCCTTCGCTCGGTCAGCCGACTCCTCCCGGGGGACGCCCGTTTCAACCTTCATTAAATGGCGGGCGACTTCTGTGTCTCGTTTGCACCGGAATCGGGAAAGCATCTGACCGAAGCTGACATACTACCTCCGGGAGTTGGCGTACCAACTCCGGCCGAGAGACGAGAGACAGAGGGCTCTCATCATTCTGATGGGACGGGGCGTGGTGCGCAGCAGGCCGCCTGGCGCGCGTGCGACGCACAGGCATCCTGGCACCACCTAACCCGCGATCTGACCGGTCTGCGACCAGTCACTCACCGTGACCGGTCACGGACCGGACATGCACGCGCCACGCCGCATTAAATGTGACGTAGTGCGCCTGTCTGAACCGCTATAAATGTGGTTAGGTGAGCTGCGCCGTGCCAGCTCACCTAACCTGCGCACGTGACACCAAAGCCACAGGGGGTGATGCGGCCATCGTTCCTTTGGATATACACAACAATCCTCCATTGGTCATTCAAGGTCCAATCACAAGAGCTCGCGCACGACAATTGAATTTAGAGGTGAGCTCGTTCCTAAGTTCTTCTTTATATGGTTTTGAGAATAGATTGCTACCTAATGATTATATTATGATTAGGAACAATGGAGAGGACAAGGAAATACTTAGAGAGGGACTTAGAGTCGTGGAGAATCAGCGAGAACGTTCAAGTCAAGGTGGAGGTCCAAACCAAGTCGACTTCGTGTCTGTTTCGGAGTCCAGGACCAGTCTGCACTAAAACAGGTGCCCAGGTCGCATATGTGCTTGGATTGGGGCATTCTTTATATGGATGGAAAGCTAAGAAGATAACCTTTCCAATGGTTCTGGTCCCATGTCCAAATTCGTTACGAGTCATTGGGAATTAACCGAACAAGTTGACATTCAGAGTTTGTCCCGGCGCTGCGACGCCGTATTTGGGCCTTTGGCCCGTGTATCGTGTTGGAGCCCATTAGGGTTGCGTCAAGGGGTGCTTGCACGACCCTAAACTCCATATATCAGTAGCCGTCGTTATCTTTAGGTTTTGGGGTTTTGCTTAGATTAATCTGTCAAGAACAGTTTCGCCGCTAGATCGGTTTGTAAGACCCCAACTTGTGAGCTTAATCATTCATCTGCAATTTTGGTTGTATTCTATCTCGTTCTTGTTTGTGTTCTTCGATTGGCAAACAGGGATTAGCCTTCTCGGCGAGGTCACCTGCGTTTCGACACGGGTGATAACCAGAGGAGACGTGGTGCTGCGATTGCGGGGCTCAAGAGCGTACGCGTTCAAGAAGCCGGATCGATTTGTGTCGCGACTCCGCCTAAATCGTTGTTTATCAAACCTTTCGGAAGATCGGGAGCCCTAGTGCACATCAGGGGGTCGGGGCGCCCCAGGCCTCGGGGCAGAAACGGGAGCGACCCGACCCCGGGGGAAACCTGGAGGGTAGCCGCCACGTCACCCTCGGGCCCGACCCCTCCGGGGGAACGTGCCACGTGGATCCCTATGGCCGCCCTTTCCTTTGGTCTCGATACCCCCGGTCCCATGTCACCGACAGTAGCCCCCGGCGTCATGCCCGGGTGGCCACACTCGGGGGTGGGGCACCCAGGCTTGACGCCATCCCTCGGTCCTGGTGACAGGTGGGACCGGCCCCTAAGGGCGAGCAGGACTCCCTAAGGGCGAGCAGGACTCCTACGGTCGTGAGCCGCGCATATCGGTGAAGAATGCCAGTCGACATTAATGAGCGGTCTCCTTGTAACCGTAACATTACTTGAGCCAGCGCGCGGATCGGGACACGTTGGTCCACTTCGCCTGGGGACGTAATGATTGGCACTTTTCTCGGTAACCGAGCGCGATTAATGCGCACACGATCTGCCCCTTCTCGACCGCCACGGTCGCACGACTGACGCGTGCGCCGTAAGCGACCGAGTGGGGTTAGTGGAGGTGTGGGCGCGAGAAATGAGGGGGCAAGGAGATGGGTGTGGGAAATGAGGAGCCGAGCGCGGCGGAGGCAAGGGCATAAATGGCGCCGAGGAAGGGATTCGTTTCCTTCCTCTCACCACTTTTTCCTTGCCTTTGCCATCCGTGCCCTAGCTCTCTCGTTTCTCTCGCCTTCCTCTCACCACGCGCTCTCGTCCTCAAGCTCCTCCTACGCCGGCGCCATGACGCGGAGCTCCGCACCGCTTGACGGCAGCGTGCTGCCGCCTTCCCGCATCACCAGCGAGAGGCAGGCCGGGCTACCGCGCCGGTTTATGCTGGAATCTGCCACCCGGGAGGTGGTTGCGCTGGGCGAGGGACGCCCGGCGCCGCACTACCCGGAGCGGTCCGTCTTCTTCCTCTCCTTTGCCATGGCGGGCTTGATCCCGCCGTTCTCCACATTCTTCATGGACGTTCTAGAGTTCTACGGCCTCCAGATGGCGCACCTCACCCCCAACGCGGTGATGACGCTGGCCATCTTCGCACACCTATGCGAGATGTTCATTGGGGTGCGCACATCCCTTCGGCTGTTTCGGTGGTTCTTCACCGTGCAGCCGGTATCGCCGCCGACGGTGGTCGGTGGCTGCTACTTCCAGCCGCGAGGGCAGGTGTTGAACCGCTACATCCCGTGCGTCCTTCGCAAGAAGTGGGACGACTGGAAGAGCGACTGGTTCTACACCCCCTCCGCGGCGAAGCGCGCCTCCGACTCCCGAGCCAGCCCCCAGCGCAGGCGCCAAGCTGGCGGGCGACGGTGGATCTGGGGGACGGCTACGATGCCGTCCTGGACCGCCTGGCGGGCCTACGAGCCCAGGGGCTCACGGGGGCCATGGTGTTAGGCGATTACCTCCGCCGCCGGATCGCGCCGCTCCGGCGACGCGCCCGGGGCGCCTGGGAGTATGCCGGGACCGAGGACCTCCTGAGGACCCACCAGGGGCGTAAGTGGGATTGGGACCCCGAGGACTTCAGGATGGTGGTCCAACGGGTGCTAAACCTTAGCTCCGTGGAGTCATCCGTCATCCCTCGGGGGATCCTCCCCCTCTGCAGCCACCCAGAGCGCGCCGACATTCTGGCCATCATGCAGGTGGTCGGGGCGTCGGGGGATCGGGCCCCCCGAGGCCATGATGGCGCGGGCGGCAGCCGCAGACGGGACCAATCTACCCTCGGAGGGGGGCCATGCTTCTGGGCCCCGCGGTGGGGGTTCGGGGGGTAGCAGCCCTACCGACGCCAAGGGGAAGACGAAGCAGGAGGCGACCCCTCCTCCATCTCCTCCCCGAGGGTGCGGGGCGGAGCACGTCAGCGGCAGGCGCCCAGGGGACGCCGCACCGACGCCCCAGCCCGAGGGGGAGCGGAAGAAGAAACGGCTCCGCAAGGTGGGGGAGACCGAGCCGTGCAGGGGGAGCCTCATCACGCCCCCAAAGTGGTCGTTCAGCCGGCCACCCCGCAGGTTCGACCTCTTACCCACAGCGGCCACACTCTCATTCCCAAACCCCCGGGCTTATTTTTACTTACCTCTTTCTGTTTCATATTTTTCTTCTACCTCAGCGAGATCCCGTCCCGCCCCACGCATCACTCCAAGGCCGGCCGGTCCGCGGGCAACGAGGCCGGGGAGGCGGCGACCGCAGAGGCTCAGAGGCGGGCGGCCGACCTGCAGGAAGCCGCAGGCCACCTACGGGTAGCTCAAGAGGCTGCTCAGGAGGCGGCCCGAGTCCGCCAGGCAGAGGAGGCTGCTCGGGAGGCGGCTAGAGTCCGCCGGGCCGAGGAGGCTACCCGGGAGGCAGAGGTGGCGCGTGCGCACGAGGCACCGGCGGCCGAGCCTGCCACCCAGGTCCCCGACCCGATCGCGCCGGAGGCGGAGGCCGCCATCAAGGCGGCCCGTGATGACGTTGAGAGGGCGCACCCGGGGCCCAACACCTCAGGCAGCGCTGTGAACGAGCTGGCCTCGGGAAAGGCCCCCGAGGCGAACACACCGACCGACGAGCCGAGCCGGGCTTCACCACCACATGGGCGACCTTCCCCCTTTTCTCCCGCCACCCCGCTAATCGCGGAGCCCCTCCTGTAGGACTTGGGTACAGCCAATAGCACGGTGCTGGATGGGCTAAGCGCCCAAATACAGGCCCTATAGGCGGAGCGGGCAGAAATCGACGCGGCGTGGGCGCACGTCGAGGAGGGGCGGCGCTCCGTGGAGGCCATGGTGGAGGCCGACCATAAGGCGCGTAGCCTGCACACCTCGCAGCTCGAGGCTCGCCGTAGGACCCTGGCGGAAATCGCCCGAGAAGTGGAGGAGGAGCGGGAGACAGCCCTCATCGCCACCGCCGTGCTCGACGGGGCGCGGGACAACCTCCATCTCCAATACGGGAGCCGGATGGCAGAGCTGGAGGAGAAGCTCGACGCCGCCCGCGGAGTTCTCGACGTCGCCGCTGCCCGAGAGCGGCGGGCAGGGGAGATCGAGGCGGCGACCCGCCAGCGCGAGGAGGCCCTAGAGGCCCGGACCATGGCGCTGGAGGAGCGCACCGCCGCGCTCGGGGGGCGGGCCTCGCACTTGCTCGTGTAAGAGGCCGCCGTGCGCCGGCGGGCCGAGGCCCTTGACCTCCGCGCCCGGGAGTTGGAGGTGCTGGAGGATCGCGCTCGTGCCCTGGGCGCGAAGGAGGCGGCGCTAGCGGCACGCAAGACCGCCGCCGCTACATGGGAGGCGACACTGGCGGCGCACGAGGCTACCTTCACCGAGCAGGAGTCCGCACTCCACCTCCGCGAAGACACTCTCGCCGAGCGCAGGCGAGCCCTCGAGGAGGCCGAGGCCGCGACGCGGCGGCTGGCGGACAGCCTGCTCCTCTGCGAGGCGGCGCAGGAGGGGCAGGCGCGCTGTAATCTGGAAAGCGCCCGTGCCGAGAGGGACGCGCTGAACCAGCGGGCCTACGAACTCGAGGCGCGGGCAAGGGAGGTGGACGCGTGGGCGCGCAGTGGTGGGGCGGCCGCAGGCCACGGCGATCTGGCCGCCCGCCTCACAGCCGCCGAGGACACCATCGTCAAGCTGCAGGGCGCCCTGGACTCATCCGCCGGGGAGGTTGAGGCCCTCCGGCTGTCGAACGAGGTGGGGCCCGGCATGCTTCGGGACGCCGTCTCCCGCCTCGACCGCGCCGGGCGTCAGGCGGGTATCTGGAGGGGCGGTACGCAAAGTACGCCACCAACCTGGGAGGCCTCGCCCAGCGCCTCTCGGAGATGGCCGGGGACCTTGAAAGGCTCCCCGAGGAGATCGAGGAGACGGTTAAGTCTTCCTCAAGGGACCTCGCCCGGGTGCGGTGGAGCTCGTGCTAGCGAGCTACCAAGCCCGAGACCCCGACTTCTCCCCATGGACGGCGCTGGAAGAATTCCCCCCCGGAACCGAGGCCAACGCGCGCGCCCAAGTCCGGGATGCCGCCGATCAAATCGTCCTCGGCTTCGAGGAAACGACCCCTCGGCTCGTCTTCGTCCTCGACTCCGACGAGGAGGAGGACGGCGACGACGGTGCCGACGACGACAGCGACGGCGAGGCCGGCGACCCGGGTGCATCGGAGTGAGCCCCCGGGCCCCCGCGTATCTTAATTTTTGATTCCTTCACCTTCTGAGGCCTTTGGGCCAATGCTTGTATAACTGACTTCATCTTGCCTGCAATCAAACAAGATTTTAATTTCTATGTTAGTTATGTTTGCTATATGCGCGTGATAAGGATGGCCTGTGTCGTGATCCCTTTGCATCTTTGGCTTGAGCGAGGGCTCGTGCTCAGGCCCCAGCCTCAAGCAGCGCGGGTCGGAGCTAGTGCCATGGGGAGATCCGCATGTCAAGACTGGCCAGGCCGGGAGCGCGGTGACCGAGGGTTATGGGGACCCGATTGTGGCCATTGCCGATTCCCCCCCGGAGTTCACCGCGCCCCGTTTGGCGGTTTAGACGACCCGGGCTGCCGAGGGCAGGGACGAGCACGAGCAGATTGACTCAAGTCAAGACTTTTCAAAAGGAAACGATAACACAGGCGCAGTCCTTAGAAAATTGAAAATGCTTGTTATTGAAATGCTAGGAAAAAAATTAAACAAGTATGTGCATGTGGGAGCCCCCGGCCAACCCTGCGTGCCCGAGGGGGACGCGGGGTTGGCCTGAGCCCGAGGTACGACACCCGACCCCCTTATGGGTAGAAGCGGCGAAGATGCTCGATGTTCCACGGGTTAGGCAGTTCTGTGCCGTCGCCCGTGACCAATCGAACCGAGCCCGGCCGGGGGACGCCGACCACTCGATACGGACCCTCCCACATTGGTGAGAGTTTGCTCAGTCCAGCACGCGTTTGGACGCGGCGTAGGACGAGATCGTCGACGAAGAGTGATCGGGCCCGGACATGGCGCTGATGGTAGCACCGCAGGCTTTGCTGGTAGCGCGCGGCTCGGAGGGCCGCGCGCCGCCTGCGCTCTTCCAGGTAGTCGAGGTTGTCTCGGCGAAGCTGATCTTGATCAGCCTCGCAATACATGGTGGCCCGAGGGGACCTCAGGGTGAGCTCGGATGGGAGGACCGCCTCCGCGCCGTAGACGAGGAAGAAAGGCGTTTCCCCTGTCGCTCGGCTTGGGGTGGTTCGGTTCGTCCAGAGCACCGCTGGCAGCTCCTCGATGCACGAATCGCCATGCTTCTTGAGGATGTTGAAGGTCTTGGTTTTGAGGCCCTTGAGGATTTCCGTGTTGGCGCGTTCCACCTGGCCGTTGCTTCTGGGGTGGGCGGGTGAGGCAAAACAGAGCTTGATACCCATGTTCCCGAGGAATGCACTTCAGGAGGACTCCGTTGGCCCCACGCCGGTAGAGGGCCCCTTCCACCAGCACGTAGCGCTTGGAGATGCGATTGACGTGTTCACTCCCTTCGCGGTCCTCGGGTAGATTCTGATCTTTGAGGAACGCCTGGATCTCAGCCATCCAGGCGATCAATCTTAGGGCCCGAGGCCTGGACCCCGACAGGCCTCGGGGGCCGCGCAGGCACGTCCGTCTCCCCTAGGGAGTCGGGTTGCGCCGACGGCAGGGCAAGCCTTTCTTCAAAGGCGCCCGGTGGGGTCGGGGCTCACGACGAAGCGAGCCTCGAGAGTTCATCAGCAACCGCGTTATCCCGTCTAGGCACGTGTCGAAGTTCTAACCCGTCGAAATGGCGCTCCATACGCCGCACCTCGCGGACGTAGGCGTCCATCTGCGGGTCGGAGCACCGGTACTCCTTGGAGACCTGGTTAACGACCAACTGGGAGTCGCCTAGAACCAGGAGGCGGCGGATCTCCATTCCGGCCGCCACTCTAAGTCCCGTAAGGAGTCCCTCGTACTCCGCATGTTGTTGGTTGCCTGGAAATCTAGGCGAACCAAATATCTAAGGATGTCTCCGCTCGGCGAGGTCAAGGTGACCCCCTTACCGGTGCCCTGAAGGGCCAGGGAGCCATCGAACTGCATCACCCAGTAGGTGGCGTGAGGCAGCTACGAGGGGCTCATGTTGGCCTCGGGGGCGGAGAGTCCGAGATCTGGCTCGGGAGCCGGGGTCCATTCCGTCACGAAGTCGGCGAGGGCCTGGCTCTTAATCGCGTGGCGTGGCTCAAAGCGCAAGTCGAATTCGGAGAGTTCGATTACCCATTTTACCACCCGTCCAGTACCCTCTCGGTTGCGTAGGATTTGGCCGAGGCGATAGGACGTGACCACCGTGACCCGATGCGCCTGGAAATAATGGCGCAGCTTCCTCGAGGCCATCATAATCGCGTAGAGCATCTTCTGATCCTGAGGGTATCGGGTCTTGGCGTCCCACAGCGCCTCACTAACGAAGTAGACGGGCCGCTGCACCTTCCGACGGGGCCTATTCTCTCCGTTGAGGGCACCGTTCTCGGGGCGCTCGTCGTCCGAGGGGCCTTGCCGGGCCCACTCGGCTTCTGTGCCGACGACCTCGGGGTCGGAGGGCGTCGGGCGCGACCTTCCCGCAGTGGCCCCGGGGCCTTCCTGGGGGTCGGGGGCATCCGGCGCCGTCGGACAAGCGGGCAGAGGGCCACATCCGGTCGTCAGGGGCCTTAGGCCGCCGTCCGGCTCAGGGGCCTCTCCTCCCTTCTCTGTCCCAGGTCGGGTCGACACAGGGTGGGAGCGCGCGGGGCGGGGGCCGTCCTCGTCGCGCTCCACAACTAACGCCGCACTGACTACTTGCGGGGTTGCCGCCAAGTAGAGTAGCAGCGGCTCATCGGGCTCCGAGGCGACCAGGATCGAGGGGGAACTGAGGTACGCCTTCAACTGGGTGAGGGCCCGCTCAGCCTTCTCCGTCCAGGTAAACGGCCCGGAGCGCTTAAGGAGCTTAAATAGGGGCAGCACCTTCTCTCCCAGCCTCGATATGAATCGGCTTAAGGCGGCCATGCATCCGGTGACGCATTGCACGTCCTTAAGCTTACTGGGGGGGCGCATCCGCTCTATAGCTCGTATCTTCTCGGGGTTGGCCTCAATGCCTCAGGCAGAGATCAAGAACCCGAGAAGCTTGCCCGCAGGCACACCGAACACACACTTTTCGGGGTTCAGTTTTATGCGCGCGGAGCGGAGACTTTCAAAAGTCTCCGCTAAATCCGAGAGCAAGGTCTCTTGGTTGCGCGTTTTCACAACCAAGTCATCGACGTTGGCCTCAACATTGCGCCCTATCTGACTACCCAAAGAAATACGAGTAGTACGCTGAAAAGTAGGACCCGCATTCTTTAACCCGAAAGGCATGGTTGTATAACAATAAGTTCCTACAGGGGTAATGAATGCGGCTTTTTCCTCATCCTCCCTAGCCATGCAAATCTGATGATATCCTGAGTATGCATCTAGAAAACACAAAAGGTCGCACCCCGCAGTGGAGTCGACAATTTGATCTATGCGTGGCAGGGGATAAAGGTCCTTAGGACATGCCTTGGGGACGACGACCGGGTTCGCGAGCCACTCCGGATGGATGACCTCACGGATGAATCTGGCCTCCAAAAGCCGCGCCACCTCCTCATGGATGAAGGCTTGGCGCTCCAGGGCCTGCCGCCGCACCTTCTGCCGGACGGGCCTTGCATCCGGCCGCACGGCGAGACGGTGCTCGATCTGTCCTCCCCGGGCAACGCATGGCGGGTGGTCGGTCCGGTCAAAGGTAAGGGTGACCTCCGACCAACGTGCCCGCCGCGTCGCCTCATGGGTGGGGACTGTGGCCAAAAGCTCTCGCTTCATGGCCTTGAGGCTTCGGCGAGAAGCGTGAGCGCACGCTCTCCCATCGACAGTGGCGACGGTGGCCTCGGGCTCCTGAAAGCCCAGGTCATCATCGCCATCGTCGACGTCCTCAGCAGGGACCTTCTGCTTGGCCTCACTTCGCCGGTTGCCGGTGGAAGTCGCCGGGGCCTTGCCCTCACGGCGTTCCTGCCTCCTCTCCTCCTCCCACTTCCTCGTTCGCTCAGCCAAGCTTTTGACCGCGCGGCAGTCGGCGAGGTCGTGGAGGGAGGTGTTGTGCACAGTGCACCACCTGTCGGCCGGGCGCTATTTGCTGGGGGCACCGGCCTCCTTCTTCTTTTTGTTGCCCACGGGCCTCCCCTTTCGGGCGGCCCACGAAGCACCGTCGACGGCGAGGACGTAACCCTCGTCGTCAGAACGGGCCGACCTTTTCTTCCTCCTCCTGTCCCGCCGCCCTGAACGAGCGGCGGACTCGGGGGCAGCCGGAGCCGCCACTCCAGAGCCGGAGGAGTTCCAGGTCCAGGCCTCCTCCTTGTGAGCCACACGGTCCGCAAGCTCGAAAAGCTGCGCGGTGGTCTGGGGCTCCTTGGAGGCGATCTTTTTGAGCATGCGGTTGTGTCGCATGCCCCCCATGAATGCGTAGATAACCGCATGGGCAGGGATGCAAGGTATGGTGTTGCGGACTTGACAGAACCACTGGATGTACGAGCGGAGAGACTCATCGTCCCTCTGCTGTACCGCGTGCAAGTCCGCCTCTTCGCCTGGGCGTGGATATGTGCCTTGGAAGTTCGTGGTGAACTGCTGGCACAAATCCTCCCAGGAGTGGACCGACGCGGGTGGCAGGTTCATTAGCCAACCCCGCGCCTGGCCCTTCAGGGCCATGGGAAAGAAGTTCGCCATGACCCTGTCGTCACCCCCCGCGGCTTCTATTCCAGTCGTGTAGATCTGGAGAAACTCAGCGGGGTTGACGCTCTCATCATATTTTTCGGTGATGGTGGGCCGGAACCTCGGGGACATTCCGAAGGCTCGCCACGAAGGCTCGACAGCCGGCACTGCCAACCGG
This sequence comes from Oryza officinalis, assembly GCA_008326285.1. Taxonomy (NCBI): domain Eukaryota; kingdom Viridiplantae; phylum Streptophyta; class Magnoliopsida; order Poales; family Poaceae; genus Oryza; species Oryza officinalis. Next base: position 18,309,981 of record BDMV01000003.1, on the reverse strand, counting down.
GGACACGGGGGGCCGGCCCCCGTGACCGGAACAGAGCGGCGCCCCACAGGAGGAGGCGCCTTCCGTTGCATGGGCAGCACTACGAGCGTCGCGCCGGTGCTCGATATCGAGCCGGGCATCTGGCCCCCCATGCATATTCTCACGAGTCAGAGGCGTTGACGAGGGAACCGCGGACGAATGGCGGGTGTCGGCCGTCGCCCGTCGTGCCCTCCGCCTCGACGACGTAGAGCCGGCGGTGGCAGCGCCAGAGGTCCCAGCGGCGGAAGACCGCCTGCCGGTGCCTAGGCGTTGTTGCGCCGTCATGACCAGGTTGGCCACGTCATCCAGCCAACGCTGGGCCGGGGTCTCTGGATCGGGGATGACGGGCGAGTGACGCAAGAGCGCGCCCGCAGCCTGGAGTGCGCCCTGGGGCGTGCCGCCATCACCATAGGTGAGGCGGCGACGCACCCCGCCTTGCCGTCCTCCTCCGTCGCCTGCGGGCGGCGAGGTCGCGAATCCCTCGATTTCCTCAGGCGCCTTTCCCTGCCCGAGATTCCGGCGGGAGGGGGACGACGGGGCGCGAGCCCGACGACGCGGGTTCTGCTCCCCACCATCACTGCTGGCGCTCAAAGAAGGATCGTACGCCACTGCCTCTTCAGCCATAGGGCTTACCTGGCGAAGCTTGGCGCACACGAAAGGAAACGGGGGCTCAGAAAAACACGCGCGCGCCCCCTACCTGGCGTGCCAGATGACGGAGCGTGAAACTCCTCACCGGGAGACCGCGCAGGCCCTCCTTTGCCGGTTCGGCCGGGGGCGCAAGGTGAAATTCTTCGCCCTGATCTGTGGGATCCCAGTGAGAAAAACGAAAACGCGTGGACGCAGGCGATTTAGACAGGTTCGGGCCGCTAAGGAGCGTAATACCCTACTCCTGTGTTCTGGTAGATCTGAGAGTATGATGGAATCCTCCGAGAGTCCCCCCCCTTTCTTAGGCCTGGGCCTCCTTTTATATGGCAAGGGGCTACCACACGGGCCACGAGCTGCCTAAGAAAGAAGACATTCTTTTACATTTAGGGCTATCCTATCGCCGGAAGCAGCCTCTGACAGACGCCGCAGCACGCCTTCGCTCGGTCAGCCGACTCCTCCCGGGGGGCGCCCGTTTCAACCTTCATTAAATGGCGGGCGACTTCTGTGTCTCGTCTGCACCGGAATCGGGAAAGCATCTGAGCAGAGCTGACATACCACCTCCGGGAGTTGGCATACCAACTCCGGCCGAGAGACGAGAGACAGAGGGCTCTCATCATTCTGATGGGACGGGGCGTGGCGCGCAGCAGTCCGCCTGGCGCGCGTGCGACGCACAGGCATCCTGGCACCACCTAACCCGCGATCTGACCGGTCTGTGACCAGTCACTCACCGTGACCGGTCACGGACCGGACATGCACGCGCCACGCCGCATTAAATGCGGCGTAGTGCGCCCGTCTGAACCACTATAAATATGGTTAGGTGAGCTGCGCCGTGCTCACCTAACCTGCGCACGTGGCACCAAAGCCACAGGGGGTCGGGGCGCCCCAGGCCTCGGGGCAGAACGGGAGCGACCCGACCCCGGGGGGAAACCGGAAGGGCAGCCACCACGTCACCCTCGGGCCCGACCGCTCCGGGGGAACGGGCCACGTGGATCCCTGTGGCCACCCTTCCCTTTGGTCTCGATACCCCCGGTCCCATGTCACCGACAACGATGGAGCCGACTTGAACCATGGCGAAGGCTTTATGGGTTGGATCTCCTCGGCCAGGTCGGTTGTAGAAGCCCTCGTTGGTGGATCCTGTTCTTGAATTCATCTCGTCATGACCTTAAAGCACCAAGCCCCCTACCTAGCGCGCCATTGTCAATGGATTGTATGTTGACCAAGGTATTTGTAAAGTATGAGGATCGTTGGAACCAAGGTATTCACGAGAATCGATCAAGCAAACAAAAGACAAAGATTTATACTGGTTCGGGCCCTCAAGGTGAATAATAACCCTACTCCAGTTTATATAGATTATAGATGAGAAAAATGCCCAGAATACAATAAGGAATAAATGTCACACCCTGAGGTTCTCCCAAATCGTAAAAAATTAAATTTAATAATTTATCTGAGAAATTGTTGAATTAAATCTGGAGAAAAACCCAATTAAATAATGCATTAAGGAAGTGGAAATGGCAAGGTGGAATTTTTCTTGAGTTCCCCATGTCAAAATACATTAACAGGATTTTTAGTGGAATTTTCAGAGCCCTAAAAATAATTTTAACCAATTAAAAACCCTCAAGCGCAATAAATAAATCCCTGGGAAATTCTTTTTCCTTTCCTTTTTCTTTTTCCTCTTCTCGGGCCGTCGGCCCATTTTCCCCTCCGGCCCAAGCCGCTGCCGCGCGCTCCTCCTTCCCTCCCGGACCGACCCAGCCAGCCCAGGCCGTTTCCCCCTCCCGGCCCCGGGCCGCCTCTTCCCCCCCCGGCCCAAGGCCGCCGCGCCTCCCCGCGCCCCTCCCCTTCCCGGGCCGGCCCGAGCCGCCCGGAAGTCCGCCGCGCCTCCCTCGCGCCGCGCCCGCTGACGCGTGGGCCCGCGGCCGAGTCGTCTCCGACTCGGCCGGCGCCGCCGCCCGCGCCGCCGCGTTTCGCGGGGAGTCCGCAACCGCCGCCGCCCGTGCCCTAGCCGGCCTCCTCCCCTATTTATTTCCCCGCGCCGCAACCCCTCTCCCGTTTCCCGAGCGCCGCCGCCTCTCCCCAAACCCTAAAGCCCGTGCGCCGCCGTTTTCCGCCGCCGCCTTTCGCCGGTAAGCGCCGCCGCCGTCCCCTTTTCTCCTTCCCCTCTCGGCGCCGTCGCCCGCCGTGCGCCTCCGGGCCACCGCCGTGCGCGCCGCCCGCGCCGCCGCTGCCGCGCGTACCCGCCGCTGCCCCCGCCGCCTCCCGTGCGCCGCCGCCGCGCCCGCGCGCGCCGCCGCTCGGCCAAACCCTAACCCTAGCCGCCGCCCGCGCGCCTCAGCCGTCGGATCGGCCACTCGGGCCGATCCCGGCCGCCCGCTCCCGCCCCGCGTGGCCGCCACGTGGGCGCCGCGTGGCTGCCGCGTCGGTGCCACGTGGCGCCACGTGGTGCGCAGCCGCCGCCGCGGCTGACGTCAGCCCTAGCCGCTGACGTAGCGATGACGTCAGCCCTAGCCGCTGACGTCAGCAGTGACGTCAGCCCTAAGGGTTTATTGCGCAATAATTAATTAAGGATTTTTCTGTTTTAGTAAAAACACAGATAACTTCAAAAATTCATAACTAATTCATCCGGACTCCGTTTTAGTCCGTTCAAGTCTCAGAAAATTCATAAAAATGCAGAGAATCCATTAAAAATAGTTTTGTTCTTTGTTTCAGTAGACTTATAGATGTATTGTTGTTTGCTTTGTTTGTCGTGTAGATTCCGGTAATTCCGATTCTCCGGTTTACTTCGAAGTCGTTGCCGAAGTCGACCCAGCGCAAGAGCAAGGCAAGTCATACTTATTCATTTGATCATGTTGTACCTAAATTGCGAAACAGTCTTATTTTTCTCTAAATACTGCATTGTTTTATAATGTCATCTATGGGATAGTTTACCTATTGTACTCAGCCTTATATTGTGATTACCTTATTCCTTTGATAGCTTGGGAAATAATTTGAATAGTTGCTATAATAGAACTTGCTTAGCCCTGCTTAGAAACATTAGCTCACAATTGGGTTGTTTAAAGCTTCATTAATACTTAATGATGGTTATTTCATGTTGGCTCGCGATGGTTAATCGTGGGTGATTTAATTAAATGTTTCAACTAAAATATTGATTAATGGTGGGTTGTGAGCACATGGTTTTGATGGTCGTGCTCATGACAATTAAGGACCGGTTCGCGGGAAACCCTGGAAGAATTACCGTACTTTCCACAAGCCAGCATGGGTAATGGCTGGATTTGGAGTATAGCTTTTTCCTAGCCGACGTTCCCCGGAAAGGGTGGGCGTGATGGAGTTGAGTCGGCCGGGGATATACCGGTTGCTTGGCTGCCGGATTCACCAAGGCACGAGAGGGGGCTGCCCGTTGCCGGGAAGCGGAGCGGGGGCGAAACCTGAGGTGTGGTGCGATTGTTAGGAAGGGTTATGCGAAGGGTCTTGTCACAGCTCCTTTTCCAGTGTACCGTGGTGGTATGTTGGCGCACAGTAATGTGTTGTAGGACTGTGTCTTGTGGGTACAGTTGTACACCTCTGATCAGAGTAAAACTATTCGAATAGCCGTGCCCGCGGTTATGGGCGATCAACCAGATTCACCGTGATTAGTTGAACTCTTTAATAATTTGACTTAATGGAAATGGTTTAGTTCAGGTGGATGGTTGGGCCTGTCGCAACGTGGTGTAGCGTTGGACAGTGATGGTTTAATTATGACTAATTAATTCAACTGTTTTACTGTTTTCAACTATTGTTTTTAAATGCGTATTTTATGCAAAATAACCATTGCAGCTCTCCTTTGTTATTACTTGCATCATTATTTTCCTTTCCGGTATGACTTGTTGAGTACAGTGGGTAGTACTCAGTCTTGCTTTATTTTTCCCCACACCAGAGTTGGAGTTTGTTTCAGAGGAAGACTTTTCAGAAGAGTAGGCTTGTTACTACCGTCGAGGAATGCCTGTGGAGTGGAGTCGCTATGTTGCGAGTGTTTAGTTTATTAGATTAGTTGTTTTTTTTCGCTGCAGTTTTGTAAGAGATTTTTATTTGTTTTGTAAGATGTGGATCTGTATGGCAACTTTGTCATTTGTGTACCCTGGCTGGTCCTGGACAGGGATTTTAATACACAATTTGTCTTGGAAATTCTGGTAGTGAATTTCTGGGCGTGACAATAAAACAACTAACTGATTTCGTCGACTAGAGGCTGCCAAGAACGGTCCGGCGAGATCTATTCGACGAACATGGTGAAGACTTCCTCCAAATTGCTTCTGGGCGTTGGTTTTGCTAGGACTTGTAATTTGATGCCCTCTTGACTATGGGGGTCCTTATTTATATAGGAGAGATTATCTCCTCCTCCAAGTAGAACTTGGAGAAATAGAACAGAATATGACTCAAAAAAACCTTATATTTCCTGATTATGACTCTAACACCTTCTATTCAAAAAAGATAATTTCCTTCTCTATTCACCATATTTCTTTAATTAAAAGATACCTTCTTGTATATTATTAGGTATATGGTTTTACCGTATTTCATTAACCCGTGTATAGGAGGTATGTCTTATCCTTGACACTGACAACATCACCTGGGGATAGATGTACCTTAGAAAGTTCACAAGATTAGCTTTGCGTTATGTCAATGTTAGCTTCTGTCAAAGAGATATGTGTAAATATTGTAATAATTTGATTTGATGCTATTTTTTTTCTCAATGTGGCACTGAGGAGACTGGCAATATCCTCTTATTGATAATGCTGATGTAGTGAAGCTTGGGGACCTCGGCATTTCAGTTTGCATGTTTGATGGAGTGGTCGAGAATGATCTAGGGGAAGTGGATTTTTGTCCCTCGAGAGGACATCTCCTTGCTTCATGTATGACGTCTAAAAATTTATCAAAAAATTTAAAAAATGTTAAGATAGATCAATGTATGATATATCTTTCTACAAACATGCAAGTTAAAATTAGACTTATACAATTCGAAACCAAAAAAAATTTGACCGTGAATTACTCATTATATTTATAGTCAAATTTGTTGTTTTTGTTTCTACTTGTATAAGTTGAATTTGAACATGCATATTTGTAGAGTGACATATCACATATTGATCTATCTTACTAAATTTTTTCAAACTTTTTGATGACTTTTTAAACGACATGTAAAAATAAGGGGATATCCTTTTAAGGGATAAATAGAGTTTCCCTGATCTAATAGCATATGCTTGTGAGATCACCATGCTGGTAAGAACCCTCTTTTACTTGATGAAATCAAGTAAATATGATGGAGCTTGAGAACATTTTTACTTGTTTTGGGATGTAATTTTGCATTTTAGGATAGCACGATAAGTACTCCAGCGAAGTACTGAACATAATTTCTAGGATGTTAGTTCTACAAGTACAAGTACATGTACAATTAATTTTCATACCTGTGTGCTATCCTAAATGTAACCGATCGAATTTTTTATTGTCTAACACAAGCAATCAAACAAACTATATATATAAAAGACGTGTCATTGGCACGCCCCATCTTCTAGTGTTTATCCATTGCCTTCGAACTTTCATCAAAGCTCATTTTTCACCATGTGCTACAAAACTGACTACTTCTCACCTGAGCTTTCAAATTTGGGCAAGTTTCACCTCAAGATTATGCATGTTTACAGTGTAAAAGACCACATTATTATGCCATGTTGGTGGCTAAACTGGTACTGTCCACATGTTATACACTTCATATCCTTCTTCCTTCGGCTTATCAGCTGTAGCCAACATTTAAACTTTGAAACTTCAAAAGTATTTTCTAACTCTAGCTTCTAAACGGTAATGACACATGTATAAGAGTTTTACTCGTAAATTAGTTTTGTTGCTTTGTTTATTTTTCTACTCAACCGATCAAAGCATGAGACTCAACTCACTGTCTTGCTTGCAAAATCCAAATTAGTTTTTTTTTACAAAAAGAGTCCAAATTAGTTCAAAATTTCTAAAAATATGGCACCACAATTTTTATTTGATTTCAGTCGCTCCCCCTTATGTGCTTGCTACCTCTCCATAATGTTTCCATCTCTTGTATCTTCTCTTTTAAGTAGATAATCAATTAATTTTACTAATTCTTGCACATCAATAAAATTATAATGCAAGTACTATTATTTATATGGTGTAAGTTTTAAAAGTTACAGCATGATCACAATGTAAATGTCCGCAATTCATAATTAAAAAGAATTTAACAAATTTATCGAAATATGATGTGATAAATATAGTAGTCCCAATTACTTTCTCCATTCTAAAATATAAGGATTTTTGAGTTCTTTCAGAAGTACTAATGTTATGCCAATTTTTTAAAGACATTTCAGTTGTCATTTTTGAATTTTAAATTGTTTATATATTATAATATAAAATTTGAATACTAAATGTTTTTCTATTTTAAAACTAATAGTGAGTAAAAGACTTTGCCGACTTGTCAACCAAAAAGAACATAAGGAAGAAAGAAAAAGCACTCGAACCCAAGGTACTCCAGCCAGCAGTGACGGATCTATCATGAGGGTTATGGGGTCTCGAGTCCTTACTATCGATGTTGTAACCATGAAAATTTTCATTAAACCCACACTAAAAGGGCTATGGGTCTCGAATCCTTACTACCGAGGTTGTAACCATAAAAATTCTTATTAAACTCATGCTAAAATTTTTTATCATATATCATATATTTATTAAATGATGAGACTATAGCTTTATATAATTTGTTTAGCTTCTCTGTTAGTTCTTTCAAGATCCGCCGCTGTCAGCCAGAAATAGTTGGAGACTCGTACAACGGGACGAGCCAGAACCCGACCCGGGATCCCAATATCCAATTCCAATCAGTGCCTCCCCACCTCACGTCCGCGGTCCGCATCACGCCCTCGTGGACTTGGAGTCGTCAACTCGTGGGTCTCTCGCGGCCGCCTCATCACCGCGTTCTCCCTACGCGTCTCCCCCTCGCCTCCCTTTATTTTATCGCGCCCGCCACCGAAAAAAAAGGAAAAATCCCCAATTCCCCACCCCCACCTCGCAACCCTAACCCCGCTTTCGCCTCCACCCCCAAATCCCGAATCCGCCGCCTCTTCCGTCGTCGAGCTCGCTCGCTCGCTCGCCAACCCAACCCTAGCGCGCCAGATCTACCCGCCCCGAGCAGCAGCCATGGCGGAGACCCTCGACATGACGCTCGACGACATCATCAAGAACAACAAGAAGGCCAACCCCTCGTCCGGCGGCGGCCGCAGCCGCCGCGAGGGCCGCCGCGGATCTGCCGCTGGCGGTGGTGGAGGCGGCGTGGGGCCAACCAGGCGACCCTTCAAGAGGTCGGGGAACAGGGCGGGGCCCTACCAGCCGCCCAAGGTACGAACAACAACGGATCGAACGGGGGGCTAGGGTTTGCTGCGCGCTGTCGGCGGAGGAGCTGGGCTTCCGCTTTTCGACGGCGAGGCGGGAAGGATGTGGATGGATGGTCGGGTGGTTTTCTCACTGTGGTATGACGCGATCCAGGCCCCTGAATCGGCGTGGCAGCACGACATGTACTCGGATGTCGCGGCAGGCGGCGGCGGAGGCAGCGGCGGAGGCGGGAGGGTCTCGGCTATCGAGACTGGCACCAAGCTCTACATCTCCAATTTGGACTTCGGCGTCTCGACCGAGGATATCAAGGTATATAATAATCGCGTTGAGTTGTCGCATCTGAGCAATTAGCGCTAGAGGAAAGCAGATATTTGGTTGCATATGTGAGTAGCTAGGCTGTTGTCCAGATCTATCATGAGCATGTGTAAAATTCCAGCAAATATTTTGGTTTTGTTCATACTGCTGGCTTCGATCTGATGTTAATTAGTTCTGGTCCAAAAATTCCAGCAAATATTTTGGTTTTGTTCATACTGCTGGCTTCGATCTGATGTTAATTGGTTCTGGTCCATCGAGATCTGGTATTTTTTCCTCTGAAAAAGGTCTTGGTTACTTTGTGCAAAGATAGTGATATGCTTTAGTTAGTGGTTTGTATGTTGACCCATGGGGTTATTTGAATTTTTTTAAGACAATTGATTATTGTCTATTTCTAGGATATTTTTTTATTGTCCTATTTCATCAAATTCCATGTCAATCTGATTATTCAAGTAGATATCATTACCCAGTAGAAATTGCCTGAAATCTTCATGTGATATGTTTTTCCCTTAAACATTCTGCTGAGTTATATTTTGTTTAATGATGCAGGAGCTTTTCTCTGAGTTAGGTGATCTTAAGAAATACGTAATTCACTATGACAGAAGTGGGAGGTCTAAGGTACAAATTCAATCTTACACTTCTTTACATGCATTTGTTTTTTATGTGATAGCCTGACATTTGTCTATCGCTTCCAGGGAACAGCTGAAGTCGTATTTGCAAGGCGTGGTGACGCTGTTGCGGCAGTGAAGAAATATAACAATGTGCAGCTTGATGGTAAGCCAATGAAAATAGAGATTCTTGGGACCAATACTCCTACAGCTGCAGCTGCTCTTCCAGCAAATAACGGAGGCTATGTTAGAAATGTTGCTAAGAGGTATATTTGGATTGCTACATTATCCTTTATTTGTTTTTATGCTAAAATTTTGAATGATTGCTTGCACTGCTGTGATGCGATGTTGAATTGTGAGGCCTGATGCTACAATATTACTGAGTATTTGCTATATTTTGAGATCTGTGCTCCGCAAAATAACACTTGCATGCTTTTCCATTTCATCATCTTCAGAAACTTCATGTGCATTAATTTTTTATTCAAGTCAAACATGGTGACTGATATTCCAAGAAAGAGATTATATACATAGGTTGATTGTGATGCTTTCCGTTAATTTGTTATAATTGCACTTATCGCTAAAATTGTATCTACTTGTCGAGATGTTGACATCTCATTATCGATTGATTTGTTTGTTTGCTTTTCAAAACGTTCTTGTTATTTTGTGTGTGCTGTCTGATCATTCCCTGAATTCATATAAGATCTTGCCAACTGACCTTTACTGTTTTCAAAACGTTACAGTGCACCAAGGGGTGGCCCAGGTGGATTGCCACAGAGTAGACCCCGTCCAAGGGGGGGTGGGAGGCGCCGTGGTGGCGGAGGAGGCAGTGGTGGTCCTGGTGGATCCAGTGGTCGCCGTGGCAAAGAGCGTAGCCAGCCAAAGTCTGCTGAAGAACTTGATGCTGACTTGGAGAAATACCATGCAGATGCGATGCAGACTAACTAGATCTTCACAGTGTTGATATTTCAACATGAAATCTGAAGGATGTTTATCTGCTTGTTCCTGCTATTTGTGCTACCATGTTCAGTGGCAACAACAAAACCTTTGTTTGTCGGGTCTTGGTTTACTGAATTGTACGGTTTTGTGTCTACATAGAACTAGAGTTAAGTGGATGCTGGTGAACACTGTTATGAATATTACTTGGTTGCCACATATGTTCCTTTTTCTTCGGGGTGAAGGGCTGCTCGAATTGCTCCACATACAGAAGTTATTGAAGATGTACGAGGTGCTCGTATCTTCTGACTCCTTAAACATACATCATCCTCAACACCATTGTTGCATGGTTATTTGGACATTGTTCCTCTTCTGTACAAGGGTTTTAAGGCTCAGCCATCCTTAATGAGGTATGCATCACCTCTTATCTGTTTATCTATTTAGTACTGTTTATTAGTCTTTTTATTTATTTGCTTCTGTTTCATATGTATAAAGGTTCTTGTATTCTCATCTTGCAGGTGGCGCTGGTGCTCTTTCTGTTATTTATCATTCTTCTATTGTTGATTTTGGGCTTAGCAATCTTGTTCTACCCATTAGTGGTTCATATGACAGCTGGAGGGGTCACGTTCATTTTAAAGTTGATTTCCTCCTTGCAAAACCTGCACCTCTTCAGTTAACAACAAAGTTGTTTATATGGTTATTCTGGCTTCTAGCCAGCTGATCGTCAGCTTGAAGAAGCATCGAGGTGCAAATTATGATTTAAAATCTGCTATTGATATTTGATAGTTAGACATGTCTTAGCATATGTAGGCTTTGGACTTCTTTTCTTGGCCCTCCATCCATTGCCTGCTTATTCCGTGTGATGTTAGCATTGCAGTGGGTCTTCGTTTGCACTAAAAATAGCCATCAATCTCTTGTAGTATCCCAACTAGGTTCTGTGTCATGATTGTGTAACTGTGCTGGGAAGATCCATCTATGAGGCTCATGTTTCTGCCCTACCATTCAGTTTTCAACAGAAGGATCCATCCATCTACAGCTCATCAATAAGGATTTCTCAGTTTATTGATTATTTTGAGCTTGTTATCATCCGTGTGGTGGCCTACTTGATTGGAGGTGGTTGAATAACAAATTTCATAACATTGTAAGAAGGCAAAATTTGATAGCTAGCTCGTTGGTCATGATTGTCAGGCAATGTCAATGGTAATGGCATCAGTTCAGTGTTTTGGAAATGGTATGGTGTAGTCATTTAGATGGCACAAGGTTAACTGGAATCGAAACAATCGTTTAGATTCTTTGCCCAGTTTCAATTACAGTTAGCAAAATAGGTTTATCATTTTTTTTTGTTTGCAATATGTTAACTCCTAGGTGATAGATGTGGATTTTTCTATTTGCTCCTCCTGTTGTAATTGAGGCTTGGAATTATTCTGTGTTGCACTTTTTTGCCCTCAAGCATTGCTGTGATCTCCTTCCTTTGGTTAACTTGTTTTTGCAGCGGCCTTTGCTGTGAGAATAATGTGACCTAGTTAAAAACATCCGGCCTTTGCTGTGAGAACAATGTGACCTAGCTAAAAACATCGTATTTTGAGTTGTGTTTGATGCGTCAGCCATTTTCACTATGCTAAACTGCATCTTTCATGCGTGCCTAATTTGGTTGCTGCATTTTTGTTCCATACGAGTTGTTTGATGCGTTGGCCATTTTTCACTATGCATATTTTAGGCGTGCCTAATTTGGTTGCTGCATTTTTGCATGTGGTCGGTTCGCTTGCCACACTAGTTTCGATGGTAAACGCATGTGGTGGAATTTGTAATTTGGTATCGTGATCGTGCAGTGTTGTACCTACTACCGTCGTATTTGACCATGCCTGTCGATTGTGGCCTGACGGGGACACGATATGTTTTGTTGCTGCGAGAATTTTTTGTATACTGTGGCCCAAAATTGCAACGCGATCAATCCCATTTAGAAACCACTTTTCGCCGGTCGCGGACAATCGCAATCCATCTCATTGAGAAATCATCTTTGCGTAGACAATAGACATTCGCCGATTGGAGGATTCACTCCCACGCTGCTGCATCTGGTAGCCGTCGGCTGCTCATCTGCTCCCGGGCTATCGATCACGAAAGTAGAGTCCGTTGGTTGTCCTAATAAACCTAAGGCAAAACCAAACTTTAAATTTTTATAAACTTAATTTTTAAATTTTTATAAACTTTTTTAAAGTTAATTTAAAGATATTTTTACTATAATTTTTTTCAGCAATAAGTATAAATTAATTTTTATTTCTACAAAATCGTTTTGACTTAATTCATGTATAAAAATTATATTTTGAGAACTTTTGAGTCTAGATTCATGTATAAAAATTATATTTTTTTGGGACAGGGAGTAGTTCAAAGAGTACATAGTACATCGTAGGGGCGAGTTGGACAATCTGCGCTTCTGCCACCGCACAAATCAAAGCTAAAAAATAATATGCACATCCCCGTGCACACGAATTGCTATGAATATATAAATAAATAGGTTATAAGTATCGACTGGTATGTAGTGCACCTACAGATATCTTAACGAAACACCAGATATAACCAAAAACTACAAAAAGTATTGGTCACAACTGCATCCGTGCAATAATATGCTAATAATCTCCATCACTCCCGCCCGCGTCCGTAAATCTTCAGTTAGCAGGAACATTCCTGTTTGGCTCAAAAACATACTTAACCAAAGAATCCTTGATGGACAGTAGCTCGGGGAACTCGGACTTCAACTTCGATGCATCCATTTCGTTGTTACTTCTTGGTGCAACTATAACCTTGGCCTGCTCCTCAAGAGTAAAGTTGGTCCACTTGAAGTCGGGGTTGATGTATTTCTTGTACATCTCCAGGATCTCGTTGTGGCTGACAACCCCAGGATTGGTGAAGTTCCATATGCCCCTGCAGTCCCGCTTCGCCATCTCAATAGAGATGGGCAAAAGTTCATCCAAAATTGTCATACTGTTGGGGATGTTTACCACCTTGTCATAACGAGCTATCTTTGTGATGAAGTTACGGGGGTTGCTCAGATCTGATGATATGGGCATCCTGACTCGAAGCGTACAGACATTGTCATACTCCTGCAACAGCTCTTCGACCTGCATTGCATCGCATTATAATAGAAGATACGTTAGTACCTGAGAGAATTAAAAGGATAGATGTTATAGTTCTTAAAAACACGACTAGAACGTACCATAGCTTTAGTTTTGGAATAATATGAACCAGTAAAGTTGGCCTTATCTTCCTCTTTAAAACCAATTCCTGATCCTTCGGGGTGCTTAGCATCATACTCAAATATGCAACCTGTAGCATAATTAATCATGAGCAAGCCCTGCTCACGACAAACATCAGCAAGGTTCAAGGTGCCAACAACATTGGTGCGGATAGTATCCTGTTTATGGGTCTCGCACCAGTCAACATTTGGCCTCCCAGTGACACCAGCAGCATTGAAAACATGAGTTGGCTTCACATTTCTAATGTCCTGCAAGAGCTGAGAGCGCTCTTCCAGGCGTCCTTTCCCATACTCATATGGAATCCCTTGCTTCTCACATATCTTACCAAGTAGACCACCAATCCATCCAGTCCTACCATATATCAAGAACTTGTATGAGGCCTTTTGAGGGGCACTGCTGGTGCTTTTGGCAGTGGCTGCAGGAGCTGCAGTGCTAGATTCCTTAGCTTCATCTGGTGAAGTGGAAAGAGATTTGATCTCATCAGTCCAGTTATGCCTTTCAACTCCAGGTGTCATCAACATCCTTGGATGAGGGAGCAAGGCACCAGTGACATCTCCCCAGTAATCAGGATTGTTAGTGTACCATTCAATTGTTTTCTTCAACCCCTCTTCCCATAGTGTGCGCTCTGCCCATCCCAATTTCTTCAGCTTCTGATCATCCAAGAAGTATCTCTGGTCGTTGAAAGGCCTGTTCTCAACAAATCTGATGACCTTTTCGGTGTCCAAGCCAAAGAGCTTGCATATGTCCTTGGCCACATCAATCACCCTCCTTTCCTTCACAGTACCAATGTTGTACACATGCCCAACCTCTCCTTTGTGAAGAACCACCTCAAAAGCTTCAGCAACATCCTCACAATACAGATAGCTTCTGACATTTGAGCCATCACCGTGAATGGGAAGGGGCAAGCCTCTCATTGCCAAAAGAATAAATTTGGGAATGAGCTTCTCAGGGAATTGATTTGGCCCATATACATTGTTGCCCCGAGTTGTAATCACAGGAAGGCCATAAGATCTTCCATAAGCCATCACAAGCATCTCAGCCCCAGCTTTTGTAGCTGAATATGGGTTTGTTGGAAGCAGCTGTGAGGCCTCATGGTTGCCAACCACAGCATCCTCATCAGTTTCTCCGTACACCTCGTCAGTACTCACATGAATAAATCTTCTAATCTGACCAGTAACCTTGCAGGCCTCAAGAAGGACGTGGGTACCATAAATATTGTTCTTTGTAAACTCAAAGGAATTGCCAAATGAATTATCCACATGAGTCTGAGCAGCAAAGTGCATGATAGTGTCAATTGACTCAGTTGTGAGAAGGTAGTTCACCAGATCAGCACTTGCAATGTCACCCTTGACAAACTTGAAATTTGGCGACGGACGTGAAGGGTTGAGATTACTCAGGCTGGAACAGTAATCGAGCTTGTCGAGGACAACAATCTTGTAGTGCGGATAGTTCCTGACTAGGCGGTTCGCCACATGTGATGCGATGAAACCAGCAGCGCCGGTTATAAGAATGTTCTTGGGCTCGTAAGCCGCCATCTTCGCCTGCTGATGTGTACAAAATGGCAACAGAAGTATCCTCACATGTGATGTCATAAAAGGCACCCAAGACAGAGTTAAAAATTATAAAAAGCAGATCTAGTTAACACCCATGGAAAATGAAGAAAAAACAAAAACCGCAACTGATCCAGTATCAATCTATTTGAGAAAAGGAGCGACATAAACATGGATCCCTGAGAGAGAGAGAGAGAGCGTAGTCTCTCTCGTAGTACCAAACTCATCAAATTCTGCAAAAAACAATTGTGATATGTCCTAACTAACGGCAATGCCCACCATGATCCACAACCAAGTAGAACGAACGAACGCAAAACAACGGTGATCGGCATCACTCACTGCCTCCCCTGCACCAGAAAGGTAGACAGACAGATCCCTCTCCGCCGCAAACGCGGAATGCGCACGAGTATCCGCGCCACACCAGATCACAAGGCACAACCGCACGGGCCAACCAGATCTATCCCCCCGACGAGAGGAGAGGAGGAGGCCTCCCTCTCCACGAGCAAATTCAGCGAACCAACCGGCCGGGCGGGGCGATCCCCCGGCCCGGCCTACCTACCTACCTAGGAAAAACGACGGAGAGGAAGAAGTGGGGGCTCACCGAGAGCAGATCGCGCGCGCACGACGGGATCTGGGGTGCGCGGCGGCGGCGGCGGCGGCGGCGGCGGCGAAGTCGCGTCGGTGACGAGCCGGCCGGATCGGGCGACGGATTGTGGGGGGGGTGGGGGGCCGCGATGGCGGTGGTGAAGTGGCGAATGGTGATGGGGGAGGGGATGAGAGGAGGGAAGGGTGGGGTGGGGCCTTAAAAGCGGGCGAGCCGTTTCGTTTCGCGGCGTGGACCGCGCCGCGCGTCCGGTGCACGCAAATGGGGCCCGCGCGTCGGCGACCCGCTGTCGTGCCGGAGTCCAGCACACCGGCCAGTCCACCGCACACGCGGATGCGTGTGTAGCAGGGTAGTAGGTGGGATGCGTGGATGCTTCCTCGTCGTGCTGAATGGTGGTAGTAGATATGAGGATTTGCTTCTTTTTCACACTTTGCACTACTTCCTCCGTTACATAATATAGCGACCTGAAACACATTTAACGATATTAAATCAAATAAAACATATCTAAAACTATAAATCTAAACATTGATATATTATAAGATGAAGAGAGTAATTTTTATTTTTTTTACGTGCACACTAAATGATACATTTGAATGATGGCAGATGTGGGGATTTGATGGGTTCTTTTTCATACTTTTTCAACTTCAACATCTCGTTTTTTGTTGCATGTTTTTCAAACTGTTAAACGATATTGTTTTTATAAAAAAGTTGTATAGAAAAATTGTTTTAAAAATATATTAATTATTTTTTAAGTTTTATTGGTTAATCATGCATTAATCTACGATTTGGTTTGTGGAAAGCGTACCAACCCTTCCTACTGAACGTAGCTTTAGGGGTTGTTCATTTTGATATGAAAACAAACCTTACCAAGTCTTGGTGTTACTAATATTTAATAAATTAAAAAATGTAAGTTATGTTTAATTTGTTACATTTGTTAGATTTTTGTTTGAGGAAGATTTTAGAGTCATCAAACTTTATTAGTGTACTCAAGTTTTGACAATGTTTTAGATTTGTTACCTTGTCAAATTTTAATAAAAGCTAAAATTTAATAGGATTAATTTTAGCAATAAAGTGAACAGCTCCTCAGGGTTCTAGACTGACTGGTGCTACCTATATTGGAATGCTTTGCTTGCTACTGCTACTAGTTGCTATATACTTGTGTAGAAAAGTATAGCTCACGAATGCTAGTACAAATTGTACTACTCCTTTTTCAAGTTTCAGTTGGTGTTCCTTTCTATTAAGATATAAATTTTATCTCGATTTTTGTTAGCACATTTTCTTAAACTACGGAACGGTACGTTCACGTGAAAACTTCCTATATAAACATTGCTTAAAAATATTAAATAAATATATTTTAAAAGTTTTTTCGTATTTACAACTTAATTAATTATGTGTTAAGGATTTCATGTTTTGTATTTTCTAACTTCATTTTCAGAGAGGAGATTATTGGTTGTTTTAAGAGTTGTCCACGCGGTTAATATACACAGCTAACCGGAAGGCACGTGGGAGGCAGTTTGACATCTAGAAGGTGGACGTTTAGTCGCCACCGACATCGACATGTTCGGCGCTACTCCTCGGACATGATACAGGCGTACAGGACACGTCGTTTGCGATGCACAGCAGCACATGTCCTTTGCTTCGAAATGAAGAAGGTACTCACCGTTTCAAAATAAAAAAAATTTTAATTAAATGTGATAAATATTATATATTTAATTTAGATTTATAATATTAAAATATGTTACATTTAATTAAAAATTTTTATATTTTGGAATGGAGGGGTATTATAGTATTTCGGAACTTTCTCGTGAATGTGATGAGGTCAGGTCACCGCTAGCTGAGCAATGCTAGTCTTGAGTCGGGATTGTGATTCGCTGTTGCAAAGACGACTCCACCCGTTGGATCATGCAACCAATGCTCCTAGATTTCCTTGTGCCCGTGCGGAACAAGCAAAATGTACGTACTACTCCTACTAGATTTCCTTGTGCTGTGAAGCCGTACACGAACAGCCCGAAAAGATTTGGAACAGTACTGGAAGGCTTCAGGGGAGACCAATCAGCTCTGAGCACGACAGCACTGATTCGTCCGTTTGTTTGTGGAAAATGCCAAGACCAGATTTGTTGGTAGCCCTAATCTTTTGTTATTATATATGGTTGTTAACCCGTACGTACGGTACTCAGTACAACCTACAACCTGTCATTCAATTAATCAATCAAGCAGCAGCTGCTGCTGCTCAGCTCCGTAAAAACAAGTTTTATAATAAAGATAACTATTATCATCAATTTCAATTTCAGTTATATCGTCTACTTATTGATTAAGAAACAACATATATATAATAATTTACCTCCAACACACAAATATCAATTTTTTTCTTCACTCTCACACTATCTCACTTTGTGTTTTGAAGTTTGTGTAGATGTTGTCCTTATATAAGGGGTGGCTCATCCTTTCTCTCCCTACTTCTCTCCTCCACCTCATCTCATCGTATAATTCTATGTGACAACTTTTAGGGGTAGCATAAGAACTTTATATTTTTTTGAACGACCAATATCAGACGATGCAATGATTGATTGAATAGAGAAAAATATTACAAGGCTAGCACTCTGGAAAGCAGTAGCCAGAAAAAAAAACCACCACCTCGTATACATAGAACCCAGGAGAAGACTAGCATCGGATCGGCCGCCGTTAGACCAACTAAGAAGTTACAGTCGAACGTCCTAAAACTAAACCCTAACGGCCTAGCACCGCACTCAACTCTATATAACTACCTTTGGGATTAGAGGAAAGAGGGTGAGAGAGAAAAATAAAACCACTCTCCCCGACAAGGCCCACCAATGTGGCCAGCTTGCATTAGCTAATGCGTCGTCGTAAGAGGACAACGTCTAGAGAAAGCACACACAAGTTGTCTAAGAGAAAATTTGGCAAAAGGGCCTTCTAGATGATGTTTCCAGGAAGAAAAGCGACGATGAGCATTGTCGCCACCATCCGTCGAGATCTCGAGGAAAACCAAGACATGGTTTTCACCCGACAGCTCCACCAGATAGAGGGACGGCTCGATACCACCCCCAAGAGGGAAAACATGTCCAAAGCGTCGTCGTTGTCAGCCCGGCAAAGCCAAGCTAGGTTTTATACCTGTCGCTTGCCTCCATCGATCTGCAGCAATTGCTCAATTGCTTCTTCACCGATCATCCTCCGTCAACGCGAGGACACTGCTGAACCTACGCCCCCCACCGATCAGCCGCCACATGCCTCGACGGCACACCCGGCGTCACCAGCCTCCTTGACGCTGCCACGCCAGCCTCCCTGCCGTCGCCACATCCTCCCGCACCGTTGGTCGGCCTGACCTCCCTGCCGTCGTCCGCACCGACCTCCCTCTCCGACCTTCTGCCATGGCTGGCCGTGCATCCTTGCATTGTGCCAGCCTACCACCGCCACCGGCCACGCATCCCCACACCACGCATAAGAGCTTTACAGTACTTGCTCTAAGCATTTCAGCAGCAGATTGGCAGTTTGACCCGCCCTTCACAAACAAATGCAGTCATAATACTGTAGTCTGTAGATATGAAATCACAGCAATTAGTTTAGTTTCTGTAGAGACCGAAGAAAATTCTACGTTCCAAGCTGACGCAAAGAGATGATTGAGGCCAAAGAGTTGGTATATTCGACAAAGAAATAGGCAGACATGTGAAACGGTACTCAGCAGCAATAAAACAAACAAGCTTAAAATTTCATCAACATTGCTATAATTGATTTAGGGGAGTACACAGGCTACAAACAAAAGTATAAAGAGTTCTCCAAAAGCGGTAGTGATACAAATAGCCCAGCCCCGTATGACGATTCTAGTAACACAATATTTCAGGTGAACAACAAAGGTGTATCAGAATTTATTGGAACCCAAATTCCACAATGAACTGCGACACAAATAATGGTGAAACCCAACTATTAAGTGTGCTCCGGTGACATCTTTCGCCAAATGCGATGCAGCAGCTTAGGCCTGGTTCTTCTTGGGCACTTGGAGGCGCTCCCGGAAATCATCTTCCATGAGCACCAAGCCATCACGCAGAACGATCTTGGGCTCCCACCCCAAAACTTCCTTTGCCTTTGTAATGTCTGGCTTCCTCTGACGAGGATCATCAGGAGTGTTCTCAGTCATTGTGACAGTAACTTCTGGGTTGATCAACTGCAAGGTAAAAACAGGGAAACTTAGCATGCCATTCAGAAACATCGCATGGAATGATGTTCGGCAACAGGATATTCATCTTACCTCCTTCACATTCTCCGCAAGTTCCAGCATGGTAAATTCACCTACAACACAATATATTATGACCATTTAGTGATAAGGCCGTGAAAATCAATTTCATTACCACAGTATTGCTAGTACAGATTTACCACATGTAGAGAAAAATCAAACAAATGCAGAGGTAAATCTACCTGGGTTTCCCAAATTAATTGGTCCAGTGTTGTCCCCGTTCATCAGCTTAATAAGACCATTAACCTGCATTGAAGTGGTACCGGTTATGATGTGATGCAATGATACAACAAAGTTTCAGCCAGCTATTAATCAATGACATTTCGAAAGGGGTGACGAACCATGTCAGCAACATAGCAGAAGCTCCTAGTTTGTGTTCCTGGCTTCTGAACAGTCAGGGGCTCGCCACTGCAAAATTATGACAAAATAAGCTCCAGAACCATCTGGACACAATTTGAGAGAATGTTGAAAGAAGTTCGATGAGCATTACCGTACGGCCTGAGCAATGAAGTTACTAACAACACGCCCATCATCAATGTTCATCCTAGGTCCATAGGTGTTGAAAATCCTGGCAATTCGGATCTCTACAGAGATAGATTGGAGAATACTTATTAAGGAGATTTACAATTCAGTACATCACAAGACAAAAAGGTATGAACTAAAAGTATTACCAATGCCATGCTGCCTGTGATAGTCAAACATCAGTGTTTCTGCGACACGCTTACCCTCGTCATAGCAGCTCCTGACTCCTGATGAAGTAAATCAATTCAAGTAAGAAGTGAACTTTGCGCTAGATTAAGAAAATGTAGGATAAATGTAGTGCATTTGTGATAGAACAGACATACCAATTGGGTTAACATTTCCCCAGTAGGCCTCCGTTTGAGGGTGCTCAAGTGGATCACCGTAAACTTCAGAGGTCGAAGTCAACAAAATCCTGCAGTACAACATAAAAACCTCCATTCATTATATAGTTCTCATAAGTTGCAAAGGACAAATTAATCGGCATTAAAAAAAACACCAACCTAGCTCCAACTCTCTTGGCAAGCCCAAGCATGTTCAGGGTTCCAATAACGTTTGTCTTGATGGTCTGTACATGATTATACATCATTTAAACATCAGAACAGGACATGAAGAAGATTTTGTATTTAGAATAGTTTGACTTAACAGAGTTAATAGAAAAAAACAAATAGACTGTACCTTGACAGGATTGTGCTTGTAGAAGATTGGTGAAGCAGGGCAAGCAAGGTGATAGATTTGGTCAACCTCCACAAGCAGGGGCTGGGTGACATCTGAAATGAAGCAAAAAAAAAGGTTAAAATTTTAATATCTCCCAATAATATACTCTTGAAGAAATGATAGAAGTGACCGCAAAAGTGTTTAGTGTCTTAAGTACACTACAGAATTAAGATGAGCACAGGATAACATCTATCAGCATGTTTTCATGGTTGGGCCAAACATCCTTTTTCATAAGTCATAAATATAACTATATAAGCATGGATGCATACACTTTTGTTTGGAAGTTGGAACAGAAGTTATCAATAGAAAGTCACATAAACATACTCATAATCTAATACTTCTAAGATATAAAGATGTAGTTGATTAAGAAAGGTAGGTTCAATGACAAGTGCAGAAATTCCATACATTCTGTTGAACAGACAACTTAAGACTGCTTTTGTGTAACCATTGACTCAGAACCAAAATTATAATATGGCGCTTTGTTTGTAATTTAATAACCAAGATCTATAGTGTTTCTCAAATTTTGAACGAAAAAACTTGCTAGCTGTAAAACTTTATTACTAGTATGTAACAATATTTCATGAACTAAATGCATTGAGAATGTAGCAATACCATGACGGATGAGCTCAAATCTTGGGTGTCCGATCCACTTCTTCAGGTTGTCTTTTGAACCAGTGAAAAAGTTGTCAGCGACAATGACCTGAACAGAAAATAACATATGATCAAAGGCCCACACTTTCTCAGCTACAAATCTGCCAAGCAGTAACACAAGGCAACATTATTGAATTCTACGAAGTACAAACTCTTGTGAATACTGAAGCATGCACTGGGCAAGAAAGATCTCGAGCATTAGCATGGTACTCCGCTTATCATGGATGAAGTACTAGCAGCGAGATCTGTACAAAATTGCTACTGGATCTTGGATTAACTCTCACATTCTCAAACAGATCCAAGCTAAGCTCAGGGCATATAATGAAGTACTCCTAGCGAGATCCCTGAAGCATTGACACTGATCTTATGATCTCTCTCGTTGTGGAAAACATTCTCAGGTAGTGAGACTCGAGAGAAGCTTCAAGCTTAAGCTTCAGACATAAATGCCCCACACCATGCAAAACGTAGCAGAAAAGCTTGCACCCCAGAGATCTGGCAGAAGCATCTCCATTCATTACCGTTTCTGATATAGATCTCGACCCCTCAGTCCATAACTAGATCGCTCAGATCTAGCTACTGTTCCTCACAACGGACGGAGCTTGACCTCACCGACCGGCACAAGTCAATACCGCAAACCCCCAATAGAAAAGCAAGCAGAACAAATGAAACGGATCGTACTACAGGATCTCATCCGTACCTCGTGCTTCTCGTTCTCCATGAGCTTGTCGACGAGGTGCGAGCCGATGAAGCCAGCTCCGCCGGTGACGAGGATCCTCAGGTTCGCCTGCACACACACACACACCCCGACAATCAAGTCGAGCGATCGAGCCACGTATACGGCGAGATCCAGCGATCGGATCCCCGCAAAATCACCTGGAAGAACTTGGAGAACCGGAGCGGCGAGGGCGTCGGCGGCGGGCGGGTGGTGTGCTCCCCGTTGCTGCTGCCATTGGCCTCCTTCTGCGCCATCGCGTCGAGCACCTGGTACGCACAAAACACCACAGATCCACCGTCACCAACACTCAGATCGTCACAAACCACGCGGCAATTCCACCCCCCCCCCCAAAAAAAAAAACACCACCACCACCACCACCCAAACCAACAAAATCCACAAACCCCACACACGCGATCGCGATTCACCAGCGAGGAGGAGGAGGAAGAAAAAAAAACGGGAGCGGCGGAATGCTCACCCTGCCACTCGGGAGGGAGGATTCGGGGGAGAGGAGAGCTAGCTTGGAAACGGGGAAGCGGCGGGTTTGAATCGGATTAGACCGGAGGCGGACGAGGAAGAAGCCTCCCAGATCTGAGCCATATTTATAGCGCCCCTCCTCTCCCTCTCTTCCCACCACCATGCTGCAGGCAGAGGCAGCGCCAACACCCACAAACGCACCGACTGCTACCAACCGGCGCTGCCCTGCCCTGGCCTGATCGATCTACCCGACTCCACAATTAAGGATCTGTTTAAATCCCACGTTAAATTTTTACATCCTGTCACATCAAACATTTGAACGTCTGCATAAAGTATTAAATGTGGGTGAAAAAATAACTAATTGCACAGTTTGCGACTAATTTGTGAGACGAATCTTTTGAGCCTAGTTTCGCAATGATTTGACAATGTGATGCTACAGTAACATTTGCTAATGACGGATTAATTAGGCTTAATAAATTCGTCTCACAGTTTACAGACGGATTCTGTAATTTGTTTTGTTATTAGTCTATATTTAATACTTCAAATGTGTGTCCGTATATCCGATGTGACACGCCAAATTTTTACATCCCTGGATCTAAACACCCCCTAATTCCTCCCAACACCTAAAGCGAACCCAGATTTGTACAGTATAGGGAAAAAAAACACAATCCGGTGATAATCCGTGCAACGCAGTGTGACAGGTGACAACGGCGAGCGCTGGCTGGCGCTTCCAACGGAAGCAAAGGTAGCTGGTGCGGGAGGGACTCCCCCGCGAGATCCCGACGGGTCGATGGCGACAGCTCAGCGAGCCCGGATCTGGACGCCCGACCCGAGCACCGCCCGCCCCGGCGGAAGGTTAATCCACTCAATAATTACCTCGGTTAGGCCAGATTAGGTAGCGATTTCTCCGGTTAATATTTTAATTACCTCTGCGTGGTGGGGCATCGGTGCTCACCGGTGGTTAAGTTCAAGACCTCTCTGACATGTGGGGCCCGGGAAATTGACTTTTGGGTACGGGCCGGCCAGGTCAGAACGGTCGGACCCGGTGGCGAAGGATGTCGGGTTCAGAGCACGGAGAGAACGAGATGCGGCGATGCACAGGTGGTGGAGCCGCGAGGCTCGGTTGGCTGGATCGTTGCGTTGCTTGCGACATACGCCGGCGAGTCGCGAATGATTTCGTGGCCGGGGGAGTTGGGGGCATTGAGACTGGCAGGCACGTCGAGAGATTATGATGATGACCATCGACTTCATCATCAAGGCTCTGATAATATATTGTTAGTAGTATAATTTAGCAACGGGTTGTTATAGCCCAAGACTCCAAAGCTGCACTATAAAAAAAAAGCCCTCAACTTTTTGTGACAATGCCGCTGGGTGTGGGTGGGTTACACAAAAAGCGTGGGGTGAATGGTGGTGACGTACGCACTGTTTTGCGTAGCTGTATTATTTAATTCCTGGTTATCCTTTTTTGATGATTAGTAAATGGTTAGGGTCATATAAATGTTGGAAATGGTGTTGTTGATCTTGATCCGCTGCTGCTGTGCTGTATTGCGTGATTGCGATTTGCGTCAGTGTTTACATGCCTTGCTCGCCTGAACTTCACGCATCCCCAATCTAATCTAGGGTACGAGAGTACGATCTATAGCCACGCGAGTAAGATTGAGCCACAAATTAATGTTAGCCTCTTTGATAAGCTACAGAATTAATGTGTTCCAAAAAAAAGAAAATAAAGTTGCTCCTCTTTTTGAGAGCTTGAGCTAGATGGGCTACATATGGTCATGAAAGGAAAAAAAAACTCACTTGGTAAGTTTTTAATGGACCTGGGCTGGTAATGGGCTCTACATTCATTACTCATTAGCAACGAGGTTCCATCGAAACTAGTGTCAAATCGCCTCTTACTAGTATGATAGTACAGTAACCAGTAACCAGCCGGCCGGGCCGGCCATAGCCTGTTTTACATCATTTGGTTACAGAATTACATTAAGCAAAAGGTCAACCATCCTCGTCAGACCTTAAATGTAAACATGTGCAAATTAGCAGCTGCATGCAGAAGCAGATTATCATATGGTTTACGTGCTTTGGTCTCGGTACAATTAAGGTGGTGTTTGAAAGTTCTGAATATAAAGATAAAGATGAAGATTAAGTGTTTCACGTAAAACGAGATGACATTAACGTGTGATTAATTGAGTTTTAATTATTACAAACTTGAAAAATGAATTTATTTGATATTTTAGAACAACTTTCATATAGAAAATTTTCGTGCAAAACGCACCGTTTAGCAGTTTGAAAAACGTGCCACGAGTATCCGAAACTTTATCCAACTTTTGTTGGACTTCCAAACAGGGCCTTAGGCCCTGTTTGAATCTTCTGAAGATGAAGATAAAGATAAAAATAAAGTGTTTCACGTAAAACAAGGTGACATTAACGTGTGATTAAGTGAGTTTTAATTATTACAAACTTGAAAAATGGATTAATCTGACATTTTAGAGCAACTTTCATATTAAAAATTTTCGCACGAAACGCACCGTTTGAAAGTTTGAAAAACGTGCCACAATAATCTTTATCTTTTATCTAAAATTTTATGAGTTTAGAAGCGTGCCACAAAGTCAAAGTTTTATGAGTTTAGTCTATCTTTTTCTTTCATCTGCTTTCGGAGATCTCTCATTCATCCTTCGATTCATCCTTCGAGACATGCTGATGGGCTGCTCTTCCGTAAACGAGCCGAAACTCGAGCGACGGAGCGAGCTCGTCTCTGCCTATGGCTCGAGCTCAATGCAAGCTTGAGTTGAGCATATTAACATTTGAGTTTCAGACAAGTTCAGCTCGAGCTCGACTACTGAGCTTTGCCTCATAAGTAGTGCAATATACTCTTTTTATTTTATATTATAACTCGTTTTGACTTTGTTCTAATTATTTTTTAAAATTTCGATTAAATTTATAACAAACATAGTAGCATTTTAACACAAAATAAATATATTATCAAAATGTGTTTAATGTTAGATGTAATAAAACTAATTTGTTTTTTTAGATATTACTAATTTTTTTATAAGCTTGATCAAACTAAACAAAGTTTGACTAAAAAATCAAAACGACTTATTATATAAAACGGAGAGAGTATATTTCAATGATAATCTCTTTAAAAGATAATTAATTTTTAGTTAATCATATTAATGAAAGTAGAAAAAATAAGATAAATATATGATGCCAATACAAGCTACTTCATCGTAGAAATATATATAGATGACATATTTGGTCTACTAGTTTATTAAAAAAATAATAATTATTATATATTGTTAGGCTCATTATGAGCTCGAGCTTAGCTCAATAAAGCTACTATTGAAGCTTTGGGCTCGGCTCATCTGGAGCTCGAGCCAAGCCTACGGTGAGTCGAGTGAGCCACTCGTGAGCATCGAGCTTTTATTTTTTTGTATGACCCTAGCTGGGAGTATCTTCTACTGGCTCCCTACTTTACTTGGGTTATCAAGGGCACAGCCTGCTCCCCACAGTACAAATCTCTCGTAGAATTTGCAGAAGTTGGGGTTGATATTAATTTAGCCAGACCGAGATCCATGCGAGGTTACTCACTGGATCGTATTGATCGGTCAACCACACTATCATTGGTATCAATCCCGGCAGTAGTAGATCTCTAGATTTTATACCATATGCCTCGCTCATGCATCGAACGATGCGCGGCGCAGCGCTGAATGCTGGGTGTACGTACTGCCTGTCTGCTGCCGTCGGTGGATGGAGCTTAGCTAGCAGGTCGCTCGTCGCTGCTGTTGGTGCAGGTAAGGCGCATCCACAATTCCACATGGAGATAGGACGACTAAATTAAGTATTCAGTCGTCATTAGGTGGAGGTCAAATAGAAATTATTAAAAACCCGAGCGCGCCCACGATCCCATTGTCAATTCATCATTCAGAGAAGGACCAACCGTCACACTCCTTAATACAAAAACGCGAGAGCACCTCACCGTGTCGCCGCTGCCGGCGTGGCTGCTCCAACGAGCACGTCTCCTGTCCTGTAGCCTCTAGCGCATCTGTGCATGGACTCATTAACCCTCCCCCGGCAGTACTCACACTACTAGAAGTAGGCCAGTAGTTTGGGCCGCAATCGGGGGACCAATCACAAATAATACGTCAAACAGTGTATTAACGATAAAATAATTATTTATAATTAAAAATTTTACATATGTGTTCTTAATAACTTAAACATTAATGTTGAAAAATAAACTAGGAAAAAAATCTTAAAAATTAATTGTAAAATTAAGTTTTAACATTTAATTTTGACATTGATATATATGTTTTAGAGCAAAATATGTGGCTCGTGATCTAGGATGGTTGCCGTATAGGCAGCCAGGTGGGCCGGTCGGGCTGGCACGGCCCACGGCACGATTGGACACGGCCCGTTACGGCCCGTGTCCTGTAGCGGTCGTGCCGTGCCGGCCCGTGTGCGTGGCCCAGGCACGGCCCACCACGCTGCCGTGTCGTGCCGGGCCGGCACGGGCACGACTCAGCACGCGGGCCGGCGGGGGCACGTGGGTCGGCCGCAGCCTGGAAGGAAAATGGAGAAAAAAAGGGGAAAAAAAGGAAAATATGGAAAAATAGAAAAAAATAAAAAAATATGAAAAAGCAGTGAGGAAAATAGGAAAAAAATTAAAAAAAAGGAAAAATAGGGGAAAAATTAAAAGAAAGAAAAAAGGGAAAATAAAAAATATGATTATAATTTATAAAAAATAGAAAATTAGGGAAATAAATATAAAAAAGATGATTATAAAAAATAGAAAAAAGATAAATGCAGGCCGTGCCGGCTCGGCCCGCTACAGCAGCCGTGCTGTGCCGTGCCGGCACGCCGGGCCACGGCGTCGGCCCAGGCACGGCCGGCCTCCACGGGCCGTGTTGGCCCGGCACGCCGGCTAACGGGCCGTGCCGTGCCTGGGCCGGCTATAGTACCGACGTGCCGGGCCAGCCAACGTGCCCCCGGCCCATTTGGAGGTGTATAGGCTGCCGCATGCGTCGCCACCGAATCTTAAGCTGTGTATAGAATACAAGATTGGGGGTGTACTGGATACAGTTAGTCCCACGAGTGCAAAAGACTGGTTGGTGCACTTTCCACTAGCTACAATGAGCCGCCGTGGCCATCCGCCGAACTGATGTAGAAATTAGTCAAGGGGTAATACCGTATGATCGACACTGCGCACACAACGTATGTGCGTAGGTCCTACTAGACAAGACACCGGTGGGGGTAGGGGAACCGTATGTCCATATATAGAGATGCAATGTGAAACTTCTATAATTTGGCCCTGTTTTAGAACTCTTTACCCAGAAACATCCTTAGTGTAACTTTTTTTTAACTTCTACAAATTGACCAGGTGGCACCATGTACTTGACTACTGCATAAATGAGAAATTTAAGAGTTCTTGAGATATACTAATATTCTATATATAGTTATGCCACCTGACTACCTGAGCTATATTTTACATTAAAAAATGATTTTTCTGTACTTGCTCAAAGACCATAAAGTCAGGAAGTCGATTTTCATTCATCCCTTAAAATCTTGAGGCGACATCCTCTCGTTCTGTGCATGTCACTCAACAAATCATCAAAAAATTTGTTCATAGTGAAATTTGTTATTTTTGTTTCTATTTGTATATGTTAAATTTGAATTTGAATTTGCATGTTTGTGAAATGACATATTTCATATTGATCTATCTATCATGTTTTTTTTAATTTTTTATAACTATTTAAGTGACATGAAAAAACAAAAGGATATCCCGTTAAGAAATAAAAATAGTTTCCCATAAAACAACCCATTTGTAGATACATACCTCGGTGCAACATGAGGTAGCATCATTCCTCAAATGACCATAGCCTATAGAGAGGGTGTCTACCGATACAGTACACTAAGAGCAATGCTGAGGGTGCGTGGCTAATATATTATGAATGATGGATGAAACTGAGTTTATGCCCATATTTATGGCACAAACAAATGAATCAAATTTTAGAAAGTTGACAACTTGATTTTTAAAAAAAACAATTCTCAAAAAATATTAATGAATATTTTTTTAAAAAAAGAACTACTGTTTAGAAGCTTAGATAATAATCTATAATCTGTAAGTTGTTGAGAACGGGATCAAGGGTGTTAGTTTTTTGTGATGATATTGTTAATAATTGTAGTATGTAAATTTTGTTCAACTCTGGACTTCTCTTGAAATTTTGCTGGGAAATGTGTTGTAACTTAGTTCATCCGTCAAAAGTTTCTCTCTTACAATTAAATATCATTGCTAGAAAACAATTTTTGCATACACCCCCCTTTTCTTTTCACTGGTGGACTAAAAGAACCCTCCTATGTAAAAAGATTTATAAGCTGCCTAGTAACAACCCGTCTATGAAAATCTATTTTCGTCGCTGAACCTCTTAAAAGGTTCCATATGTGAAAATCTTTAACAGTTGCATGTCATCTGTATTTTTCTTTTTATAAGTCCTCACTCACTCCCTCTCCTCTTTCTCTCTCTCCCTTTGTCCCTCGGCTTCTCCTCCACCACCTCTCTCATCCCCTTATCCCCTCCACCATCTCTGCCTCCTTCCTCATCCACTCTTCTCCAGTGGTGGTGACGCGACAGAGGTCTACAACGGTGACGGCAATGGTAGTGGCACGGGCGGTGGTTTGACGGGCTATGGGAGGGACAGGGGCGGATCCGTTGGTCGCGGGCACGGGTATTATGGAGTTGTCGACAATAGATTTGTTGGCCTTGGGCCTGGCTGAGGCGGATCTAGCAGCAGTGGCCTCGTCAGCAGCGGCCTTGGGTAGGGCAGATCCGACAGCGTGGCAAGGGGAGGCGGCGGATCCGATCAGGGCAGTGACGAGAGGCAATGGATCCAGTGACGGCGACGACAACCCTTCTCCCTCTCCGACTCTTCATCTCCGTGACGGCGACAACGTCCGTGACCACGACCTGCTTGCTGCGACAACGGTGGCGGCGACATAAAAGGGCACCGCCGCCAGAGCTAGGGCTTTACATTTTTTTTGGCAAACACAATACAAACGCAGACTTCTCACAACGCGCGTCCACTCACCCCTATGAACGCACACACGCAAATCTTATCCCTATAAGCATCTCCGGAAGACTGAGCCGACATATCTTGAAATTGACGAAGTCACCACGGGCGTCTTGCTGTTGACGGGTACGTCGTCTATCACGAAAAGAATAATTAGCCGTAATTACGAGTATCCGTGTCAAACCTAGAATTTGAACTCGGATGAACTGGTTTCACCATAAAGAACCTAATCAGTTGAGCTATGCTCACTTCATGTCTTTATATTTTTTGAATGTTTATGTTTTTTCATTTTTTTTGCAGGAGGGCGGCATAATTGACCGTGTGTGAAAATCAATTTTCCGTGTGAGGCTGTGATGTTCGTTTGCAAAAATGTTGATTTCTACCGACACTTAGGGGCCAGCGGGTGATACGTTACGAAAAACTGTTATGCCCGTTTGTAAAAATATTTTAGGTAGTGGTGGTATATTTCGATGCAGGAAAATTACAATCATAATCATGTCTGAGGTTCTTTGAAAAAAATACAACCATGTATGGATTAACAATTACTTTTGCATAATTGCATGCTTGCTCGGTACATATTTTGGTTTGCTTCAGCAGCCTGTTAGTCGTTGCGGATAACGTCCTAATTAATCGAGTCATAGATATAGTCAACGAGTCGTCGCAAGCAGCCAGTTAGCCAGCTAGCTCGCAATATCTGCGTGAGAGATTGCCGAGTGCGTGGACATTGGAAAAGTATTTTCTACACTCAGGTAATTAAGCCCATAGTCTCAC
Source organism: Oryza officinalis (assembly GCA_008326285.1). NCBI lineage: Eukaryota > Viridiplantae > Streptophyta > Magnoliopsida > Poales > Poaceae > Oryza > Oryza officinalis. The sequence goes on along the minus strand of BDMV01000003.1, from coordinate 18,279,553 downwards.
ACTACCATCAACATCTGCCATTGCATGAGACCAATCAAACAGTCAAAAAATGGCTGCAATCACATCGCTCCTAACCCATATCCAACTCATCTTTATAAGCTCCAACCATTCCTCCCGAGTGAAACCCAACCCACACACACACTTCTACTAGCTAGGTGTGATTGACGGCAGTGATCGAGACTGTAAGAGTGAGCTATAGTGATAGCCATGGCATTCATCAGCAGCAAAGCTTGCCGTTGCTTGGTACTCATCTCCTTTGCCTTGCTCCCACTGAGCATGGCCATGGACTCCCTTGGCAGCTACTGTTCCGGGAACAGCTTGGCCGGCAACAGCAAGGCCGTGGCCAGCATCAACTCCGTCCTCACCGACCTCGTCGCCAAGGGCTCCTCCAGTGTCGGCTTCGCCACGTCCTCCGCCGGGAAAGGCAACAACAACGTCATCTACGGTCTCGCGCAATGCCGCGGCGACGTCTCCACCAGCGACTGCCAGGCCTGCCTCGCCTCTGCCGCGAACCAGATCCTCACCAGCTGCAACTACCAATCCGACTCCAGAATATGGTATATCTGCCAAGCGTGTGATGATCACGAACATACGAAAAATAGCAAATTAAAACTGTAATTGTATTACGTGCAGGTATGACTACTGCTTCATGCGCTACGAGAACGAGAATTTCATCGGGCAGGCTGACACGGACGCCGGGGTGATCATGGTGAACGTGCAGGCGATGGACAACGGCAAGGCGTTCCAGAAGGCGGTGGGGAAGGTGATGAGCAAGGCGACGGCACAGGTGGCACAGGCGGGAAGCGGCGGGCTGGGAAGGGTGAAGGACCAGTACACGCCGTTCGTCAACATCTACGGGTTCGCACAGTGCACGCGGGACCTATCGTCACTGACGTGCGCACAATGCCTATCGACGGCGGTGTCCAGGTTCGGCCAATATTGCGGCGCACAGCAGGGATGTCGGATACTCTACAGTAGCTGCATGGTGCGCTACGAGATTTATCCCTTCTACTTCCCGCTCGCCACCAGCAGCAGCGCCATCACCGACATGACGAAGTACACCAAGACCATCGTGCACCGCTAAGAGCTACCTACACATACATGGTGATGTGCATGCATGAGACATGCCTGCGTGCATACATGTCACATACTAAAGTATAAACTATAGTATAGTGTGTGTGCGGAGACGTTTGATTAGCATGCGGTGCATGAATAATATAAGGCTATAAAGTGTAGCCTTAGCATACTATAACTGGGAATAAAATGTGTACTAGCAAAGCGATGTACGCACGTTCGTGTGGAGCAGTAATATTATTGAAGTGTTTAACGTATGCATTATGTGCTACTGACAATAATTATGCACTCCTGATCTTCAACTTGTTAGGACCAGCTTGGAAGGCATTTTTGTAGCTGCGACTTGTAAGTCATATGATCATGATATAGTTCACGAAATTAGAAGGTTGTCAATTTTTAACTATGTGGATGGGTCGATGGGAAGAGTGATATTCTCACCAGGGGGTCTATGGCTGAAATTCCCAAACAAGAAAAGAAACTACCATTTTACATAGCCACTCCTTTCACAAAGAGGATGAGAGACCTCATAGAATTATACTTTTTTTTTCCGAATATTAGAAGACGTACACTCACACACAACATGCACACTGAGCAAGTATAATAATCATCCGGATGCTGACGATAATGGCACCATGTAAGCTCAGATGATGAGCTAGACAGAAGAAGGAAAGAGAGAGAGCATAACTGCATAAGCCCGCGACTATTTAGTCATTGAGCTACATGCGCGTCCCAACTCGCCGGGGCTAGAGGAACCGGTCGCTGCAATCATGAACCGAAAGATGGTCGAGCAGCTCGACGAGGTGGTGTTTGAAATTCATGAAGTTGAAAATTAAGTTGACGCACGTAAAACGAGAAAATCATTAACACATGATTAATTAAGTTTTAATTATTATAAACTTAACAAATAGATATATTTGATATTTTAAAGCAATTTCTATATAGAAAATTTTCGTACGAAATATACTATTTAGTAGTTTGAAAAGCATACTAACGAAAACCGAAAAATTTGAATCTTATTGAAGTTCAGAACACCACCTTAGTGGAATGCAGGAGCTCACCGGTGATCCGCCGTTATCCTCCTTCGTGGGAACTCAACGCCGGTAAGCTCTGATACGCCACGGTTGATGGCGCTTGTGGCCGCGGCGCTCAAGGACGTCCCCTTGCTTGAGGATGCAGGTCTTGACAGGTTGATGGAGGCAAGGTTGGAGCTGCTCGTCCTGCTGTCCGGTATCCACACTTGAGCAGCGAGCTCGGCCGGCCCACGGCGGTGAGGGTGACGCTCGGCGCCGTAGCCTCGCCCTCGTACGCGTGGATCCAATTTGAGTGGCGCTTAATTAGCATTTCGGCAGTCCCATGGATTCCCAGGGAAGAGACGCATCATCTTCTTGTGTTCTTTTGGGTGGAGAAATAGGCAAACAACTTGTGTTCTTGTGAAGGAAGGTGATAGAATCACGGCAGAGGAGAGAGAATCAGTTAGAAATACAGTGATAAACTATAGTTATTTTTTATTGTGACAATAACTATCTACTTCTTGATGATATGACATAGGCTTATAGCGAACAACCGACTATATTATTAAACTTATTAAACTTGCTCTTAGCACACAACATCTATATATACTGAGATCGAGATACACGGCAAACATCAGAACTCATTAAATTTTTATTAAAACCACACGTCCTCATGTGTAATATTTTCGCATATANAATATATATATATATATATATATATATATATATATATATATATATATATATATATATATAAACACTATGTATCTATTGTAATTTGTCATGCAAGACTAAACAACTTACGACAAGAAAACATGAACGTCCAGATATTTTTTTTCTCTAACACAAACGGATTTTTTTTAGGATTTCGATGGAAATTTAGGCTCTAAACCGTATAAAAATTCTACACTGCCATGTTATATATCGTTTACACATTGCCTCCCCTATCCTAGCTGATATCTCTCTAATTTCATTTTTTTGTACGGAAGACTCACTCTCTCAATGTCTTCAATGTCCAATTACTTTTATTTTTCTGAAAAAATATACAGGAGACCCACCATACACCCGCAACCAATGCATATCCTCAATACACATTCAGATAAATGGACATCAATGGCTAATCCCTAATCTCATTAACTTTCTATTGGAAGCGGTTCGACCACTACTCGCATTGGTGCTTGCATTGCGCTCTCCAACTGCATTGATATAGCATGTCGACCTGGCACCAGGGTTACTAAAATCGCCGGTAACCGCGCGGTTACGGTTACCGCCCGTACCGCGGGGGTACGGTTACCCGTACCGCGCGGTACGATTTAATAAAATTCGTCCAAATTCAAAAATTTAAAAAAAAAAAGAAAAAAATCAAAAAAAATGGTGAAGGTAGTGCTTGATTTATAGTGTTTTATGGTGAAGAAATTTCTCAAAAAAGAGTAATATTTATTCAAATTTGAGAGCAAAACGGAGAATAAATTTGAAAATTGGAAAAAGAAAAAAAAATGGGCCGGCCCGTTACTGTGCGACCCATTACACATCGCGCGGTAACCGCGCCAAACCGCGCGGTTTGCCCGAATTTTTGAATTCAAATTTCGATTTGTAAATTTGTCGCGGTTTTGCGCGGTTACCGCCGGTAACCGCCGTACCGCCGGGTGGCGGTAACCGGGCCCCCGGCGGTTTTTGAAACCCTGCCTGGCACCCTCACCTGCTCGTCGTGGCACACTTTTGATGACACTTTGTTTTTATTTGCTAAAAAGCTGAATGATTTGTGATCACTATTCGATAATACAACAAATGACTTAACTATTATCAACTTGAAAAATAAATTTAAAATATTTTTATCCATATATAAAAAGTTTTATAAAAATAATAATTAGCATTTAGAAGCTCGAAAAGTGGGTCACATTAATCCACCACTTTATATACTACTACTATATACTGTTTGTGGAAAAAATAATAATGTGGATTAATTTGGACACACATGGATTTTTTTTTATAGAGGGAGTATCTCCTTAGCCCTAAGGGAGTAATAATAATTGGATATGTGGGGGCACGATCCACAACGTACGCTAAATTGAATGGAGCCACATCATATACCGGTTATGAAAGCTATGGGTGAAACAAATGTGCTATAACCACATAGAGTATTGAGTTTTTTTTAGAAATAATATTAGTTTAATGGAAAATCACAAAAATAGTTGACGGCTGGATGAAATTGCAAAAATAAACACCTATCGAACGGTGGAGGAACGACAGGTGGGCCTAGCAAACAACGGTGTATCGACAGGCCCTATCGAACGGCAGCCGAACGACAGGCCGGCCTGTCGAACAGTGGGAGTTCGACAGGGCCCACCACTTGCCACGCGCGAGACTTGTCGACACACGGCTGTTCGACAGGCCCGTGCCACCGCCCCTGTCGAACAATGGGCGTTCGACAGGCTCGTTTATATCCCCCAGCCGGTTTCAAATCATCCCGAACCAGGACCACTTCGCCTCGCTCGCCGCCGCAAGGCTCTACCGCAGGCCGCCATCGCGCCAGCCATCGGTGCCGTCGCCATTGTCGTCGCTGCCGTTGCACCACGTCGTCATAGAGATAGCAGCACCAGAAGAGAAGGGAAGGTGACGGCCAAGAGTAGTTGCGGTGGTTAAGGTATAAAATTATAATCCCTAAGTTAGGTTGTGAATTTTTAATTCGTAAATATGAGGCTTGTTATTTCGATGTTATTATTTGTGAATCGTTAGTCATTGTTGAATGTTAGTATATATAATCTGTTAACCATTTGTCATTGTTTAATGTTAGTATATATAGTTATTTAGTTGTATATTGCAAATAATTCGAAGTTAGTATATGTTTGCTGAGGTGATTAGCAATTTCGTAATGTTGAAATAGTTATCATCGGGGAGAAATCAATGTTGAGCGTTAGTACAAATCGAAAGGAAGTTATATTTAATTAGTCAAATTTAGTGCAGAGCTGTGCCATTTGGCCAGAGGGAATAACTACGTGGTTGGGAATGAGACGTCCGCAACTATGCAGGAAAGAGCAACGACAGCGAAGGTATAAATTTGTAATCCCTTAGGACGACGACAATTTTTTTTTATTAATCATTATTGGTTGTTAGTACAGGCATTATACGTTTACTATTAGTTAAAATGAAATGGAGGTATTATACATTTATTATTAGTTAAAATCGAATGGAACTTAAATATAGTTTGAATACGTTAGAGCAATAATGTAAGCATAGAGCATACAACACCTTACTGGGTAGTAACGTATTAATAGCAATTGGCATGCTATTTCAGGATGTCAGGTGATGTGCCTGTTCGGGTGTATTATGGCGACGCTCTAATTCAACTTTATGATAACGGGGTAGATTTGATTGTATATGCATTCGTTGATACTACCCTAAATACACCATGCCAGTTGGTTTTGAACGACGTGCTAGGGTGGCTACATAATATGTTCTGGATAGATCCTTTGATGGAGAAATTCATCATAAAAGCCGTGTGGCCAGTAAGGAGTGAATACAGATGGCAGTGGAGAGTAGTAGAGCTTGCATCTACTGGGAGTTGGAGAAATTTGTGGCTAAAGTAAGAGAGAAAGGTTATAGCCTGGCAATATTGGTGCAAAAGAAAATAGATGTTGTTGGAACCGGCGAGACCAGCGCACAGAGGTAGAACAAACTCATATCGAGGTCGTGGAAGAGATTAATATTTGCAGGAGTAGGCAAGAGGAAGTAGTAGAGGAGCTTACTGCACCGGTAGATTTAGTTGTGCCCGGTGGCAATTGTCCGCCTAACGAATTGGATGACGATGAGCCGGACTCACCTTTGGCTGTTGATGCAGCGGAGAAGAACGATGCGGTAGTAGAAGAGATTGAACTGGAGAACGAGGAATATATTTCGTTCGTGGTGGAAGGGCAAGATACAGCATAGTGGGACAAGGAAACCAACGTACCTGAAGATTGGACGACCATATCCATGAGCCGTCTGGGGGTTAACGATGGTTTAGATGCCCACTGGCGATATGATTGTAAGAAGGTGCAAGTTGGACAGATGTTTCACGACAAAGGGCACCTACAAGACGCGGTGAAGAGGTGGGCTTTTCTGCAGAGGCGGGAGTTCAGGGTGAAGGTTTCAAATAGGTGTAGGATCAAAGATGTCGACTAGAGGGGGGTGAATATGCGATTTTAAAATTAAATGACACTTAATCAAAACTAACCTAAGTTGCTAGGCTCGGTGAGGGACAAGTCTAACTAAGCAACTAAGTTATGTTTTGCAAACCTAGGATGATAGTGGTTTAAGTATGTCTCTAGCAATGTAAATTGCACAAAAGTAAATGCAATAAGTAAAAGGACAAGAGACAAAGAAATTTTTCACCGAGGTTCGGAAACTCGCTGGTTTCCTACGTCCCCGTTGAGGCGAGCCCAACTCCACCGCTCAACCACGAAGCCACCGCACGCCCCCTTCGTCAAGGGGTGGGCAAGGTGGGAGCCAGCCCACGGAGAGGACTACCCAAGCCTCGATCACTAGGGTAGTTCTTCCTTCACTCCGAAGGTGGTGAACTCCAAACCACTCACAATTGGCACCGGGCCTCCTCCACAATCTCCTTGGAGAGGTCACCGAGCAAGCACCTCCACAAGCCGTCTAGGAGGCGGCAACCTCCAAGAGTAATAAGCGATGACCCGGCTTGGAGATGATCAAGTGCCACACTAACTCAATAAGAAAGCCAAAGCACTTGACTCTTGGGTAATCCACTCTCAAACCACACTAAAGGATGAACTGCTCAAGTATGTGTAAGAGAGGTGCAAGGGGTGTATGCAATTGAAGCAAGTGCCAAGAGAGCCCCCTTGCTACAAATGGGGGTGTATTTATACCTCAAACCCCCAAAACTAGCTGTTGGGGACGAAATCTACCAACTCTATGTATTGCCGGTCAGATCGCAATTGTGTGGCCGGTCAAACCGGACTACTTCACAATGGCTGGAAAACTAGCCATTGGACTGCATTAAATGCACTGGGACCACAGGGCCGGTTAAACCGGAGGCCAAACGGCCGGTCAGACTGCCCACGGCTCGGTCAGACTGCAATCGGCTCGGTCTGACCGGTTGCGGCTCTGGCGGCTCTGGATCGCCAGGCCAGAGGCGGCCATCTAGCCTCCAGCCGGCCGGTCAGACCGGCGGCAAGTGGCCGGTCAGATCGCCGAGAAGGGCCGGTCAGACTAGCTGGTGTGCCACGGTTAGACCGGCGCAAAGGTACGGTCAGACCGGATATAGCACTTTGGTCAGACCGCCCAGGGACAGTCAAACAGGAGAAAATTAAAGAGCAAACCAAGACTTAAGTGCAAATGACCTAATGTGGCATTTTGATCATCTCTTTGACTAGGTCATTACCCCCCTTGATAGTACGGCAAAGCTATAAATAAATTCTACCAAATTTGATCGCCCAAACTCATCGATCAATTAAAATAAAACCGCTAGTTTTACCGTCTTCAATCCTTTCGCTTTGCAACATCGAAAAATGTCCTCGGTGATCATCCATGCACTCATATTGAGTAACCCTAACTCAAATATGTGTAACTAAAAAGAATCGTTAGTCCACAATTAGCGCTTGTCATTAATTACCAAAATTAACAACGGGGCCTAGATGCTTCAATAGGACGACGTATGATGTGAAGTGCACAAAGCTCGGATGCCCTTAGAGAGTGCATGGTTATAAGCCACAACATGACAACTTATGGGTAGCTTCAAGGGTTGAGGAGCATACCTGTTTGTTGGACAATACCCCTTTGGTACACAGGAACATGACGGCTGCATTCGTGGCACAAATGGTGTACTCAAAGGTTGTTAAAAAAATCTCTTTGTCGCCGTTCACAATAATGCATGACATGGAGAAAGAGTACGGGTATGAGATATCGTACGACAAGACTTGGAGGGGTAAGCAGAAAGCACTGGAGATGAGATTTGGAAGTTACGAAGATTCATATCACGACCCCCACATATATGGCTATTCTCGATGAGGTTAATGAAAATGGGAAAAATGTACTTCGTCGTGCATTTTGGTCATTTGGGTGCATGATGGAGGCCTTTCGAAATTGCATTCCGTTGTTATGTGTTGATGGTACTTTTATGACAGGCAAGTATAGGGGAACTATTTTAATCGCAATCGGAGTCGACGCTGATAGCCATGTCGTCCCCGTTGCCTTCGCTTTTGTTGAAAGCGAGAACACATCAAGCTGGCTATGGTTCCTGCGTCACATTAAAAGGTGTGTTGTTTAAAATAGACCAAATGTGTGTGTTCTGCATGACCGACATGCTGACATTCTATCGGCGGTGCAGCAGCTAAAGGAAGGTGTAACAGAGGAGGTGTGCTGGCCAGATTTGCATAGCAGATGGTGTATGCGACATCTCGGTGCAAATTTTTATAGACAATTCAGGAGTAAGAGGTTAATGGACCTGTTCAAAAAGTTGTGCAAGTAGAATCAGCAAAGAAAGTTCGACGCTATATGGGAACAGCTGGATCGGTTGACCACTCCTCACATGCAAGAGGTTCGGAAAAAACCCGTTCTTGCCCGACAAGAGGAGCCGGAAGGCCTGGAACCCGTTCCAAAGGAATCATCATCTGTTACTCAATGTAGGAAGCGGGGGAGGGTTACGAAGTGCTTCACTGACTGGATAGAACATGAGCCAAGGGAAAAGTGGTCCTTGTTTTACGATATCAATGGTTCACGGTATGGTATGATGACAACAAATCTTGTAGAAGTGTACAACTGGGTGATGAAAAATACACGTTCTTTACCACTTGTTGCTATTCTGGAGGGCATCACAAGGGGTACACAGAAGTATCTTTGTAAAAGATACGCCATGGCTAGCCTTAACCTTGCCAATCCTAATGTAAGTTATAGCCCCGCTATCACACAGTACATGGACGAGAAAAGCAAGAAGGGGGGAATGCACAGGGTCTGGCCTGCTGGGAATAGGGAGTTGTTGTTTGAGGTACGACTGCGTGACAAGAGTGGAGTTGGTATTGGGAGTACGGACATCACATTGGAGTGCACATTGTGGCCAGACTATCATGCTTGCAAATGCAACTGCAACAAGTCTTTCCTTCGATATCTGCCATGCTCTCATGTTCTTACCGCTTCCGTAAAAGGTGTTGTCGATGCGAACATATTCGTCTCACCTTACTTTACTAAGAAAGCATGGGAGGCAATCTGACGCGGTGAATTGCGTGGTTGGCGTGCGGTATGCGATTTCACTCGCCCACCTCCAGGGGAAGCCAACTGGGTGCCTGACTCAAATTTGCTAGTTGACACAAAGGGGTGTCGCAAGACGCGTCGAATCAAGAACCACATGGATGAAGCTGAAATGAACTCATGTTCGCGGCGTCCAAAAGCTTGCATTGTATGCGGCGGAGACCATGCCCGTAAAGATTGCAGCATGCACAATGTAGGCAAAGATGCTGAAGGTGGCGATATTCATCGTGTTCTAACACAAAGGTCGACGAAGAGAAATAATCCTTAGTTATTCGTCTTCTAATATTTATATTTACCAGTCCTGGAGTATGTTCACTCCAACTTAGAAGTATTTTACTTGTACTACTATACTATCGCATTGCATAACTTTGTCACGCTCAATTGTTCATGTTTCTGGCTTGTAATATTTATATTTACCAGCACAGCAGTGTGTTCACTTCAATTTATCAGTATTTGACTTCTGCTATTATAATTTCACGTTGCATAATTTTTCACGCTTAATTTGTCATTTTTTAATTCATTTCTGATGCTCATGACACTGATAATCATGCATTTTGTAGATATGGCTGACAAGGATGACGTACCGCTGATCGACGAGGTGATCGATAAACATCATCGATCGCGACGACTTAGTCGAGGGACTTTCTGCAACATGTTGAAAATGCGGGGACCGAATCAGTATTGGCGTATCGATCATCGTTGGGTTCTAAGGAACATGTTGAAAATTTAAATGTACTGTCGTTTAAATTTTTTCGCATTGCTAATTATTTCTTTTTGACATGTAACAGGTTGAGAGCCGCTGGGTTGTTGACCTTCGAACGCTTGGTTGAGCCTTCACGTGGAAGGTCACCACGTTTCAACATTGATGCGGCCTTGTTGAGTGCTTTGGTCGATAGATGAAGGCCCGAGACATACACATTTCACCTGACAGTTGGAGAGATGGTACCCACTCTAGAAGATGTGTCACTTTTGTTGGGCCTACCGATAGCGGGTGCAGCAGTTGGCCCGATACTGGTCCATGCTGGATGTGTAACACCCTCAAAATTTCGACATGCAAATACGAAATTAAAAATTCGGAATAATCAAAAATCTTTTTCAAAATACATTCATGCCGGGATTAATTTATTTCGATCTGTCGTTTTTCTTTTATGTGTGGGTTAATAGACGAACGTCTGAGAATATGTCGGTATTTGATTTCAAATATTATTTATTCAAGGAACTAGGATATCCTAATCTTTGCATATGCCAACTATTTTCGAAAAACCCTTGGGCATATTTACTTTATGAATAAAGCTATATATATATATATATATATATATATATATATATATATATATATATATAAAACACCGTTTTGATAAAACCCTATAGGGGATAGATTAATAAAACAAATGTTGTTTTACTAAAGAAATATAGCTTGATTATTTTCTATGAACCTTTCAGAGTCTACCTTCGAAAAACTAATTGCAAAATAATATCTATTGGTAAAGTATTTGCTAAAAACCTTAATATCGAAATATAAATTCCTAATAGGCTACTTCCTAATATAAATTCCTCTTCAGACAAAGTGTAGTCCTCAAGCATAATTTTATCTTGCTTGTTAATATTTATTGTTTAATTGTGTGTGTCTAGGATCTGTGCCAAAAGATCTCGATTAAATTCTTTTCCTTAAAGATTGTCCTCTATCCGACATCCTTTCCTTTGTTTATCCTATTTGTCTGTTTCTTTTAGCGCTTTGGTGCTAATTAATTAAAGTCCCGAAGTTCTTCTCTTCTACCGCAGTATTATCCCTCTCGCAAACTCTTATTCTACGGTTAAATTTTAACCGCTCTATCGAGTCGACCTCGATATTTCCCTCGAATATTTACAATCGATCGACGAATTTACCTGTTGCGCGTCGATATGACTATTCCCGATTTTATTTCTACCGCGACGGTTGGATTTGAATGTCATACGTCATCTTAGAAATTCCTTTTTCGATACAGCCATAGCACTCACAATAAAATCCTAAATTTAATTCTCAAGCGACTGAGCGACCGAATTATTCACCTGGATTCAAACTAAAAATTTGTAACACCCTGAGAAAATTCCTAAATAAAAATACACCGACCAAAAATCATTTCTGATTTATTTTTATAATGTTGCATCATGCCAAAAATTTCTTTATTTCTTTTATGACAGTGCTAAAGTTTTATTGAAAATTTCCAATTTTTCTACTCCTCTGATCTTTTGGTTTTTGTCCCAAGATTTTCACTCTGACCGAAATTAGTTTTGCTCCAAAAAGTCCGCTTAAACTCCCTCTACCTTGGCCTTCTTACTGCAAGCCTTTTTCCTAGAAAAGTCCATGTTGCCTCCCCAAGCCATTCATTACTGTTGGGTGGGTAATAAAAAGATAAAGTCTAATCCTCCTCCCCGGTACTGTTTTCGGCGACGACGTCGCCGTGCGCCGCGAGTCGCGCCTCTACGACAAAGCCGCTGCGACATCACCAGTTGCTGCCCTTCCTTCCCATCCCGCCGACGACCTCGCCGTCCGCTTCCGCGTCCTTGCCTGACCTCACTGGCGTAGCAAGCATGCATGTCGCTAACTAGCTTTACGTGAGTGCAATGCATATGCATGCATGCAGCAAGCCAAGCAAAAGCATGCATGCAGCCAGCTAGCTCGTGCTTGCATTTTAGCTCGTGTTTGCATACGGCTCGCCGAGCGCATGCTGCATGCGTCAAGCTAGCCAAGCATGCGCATGTATGCAAGCAGTAGCCAGAGCCACTACACCAGCCCGGCAAGCGCCGTTCGAGCCGACGTCGTGCGATCTCGAATTCAAGCCGCTCCTCCTCGGGTCGGGTAGGTGGCGACGGCCGCTCAGCAATCACGTTAGACGGCGCCGTGTTTTGACAGCCACCACGGCCGCACTACCACTTCATCGCCGTCGCGTGCCCCGAACAGGTGGACGACGTTTTCGCCGCCAATACGCAGCCGTCACCACTCCCACCTACACACGCATGTTTTTTGGGATGGAATGAATGCGAGCAGCAGCAAACGTCCCGTCCCCAGACTCTATTTAAGTGCTGTCGCGGGTGAGCACGCAACCTGTCCATTGTCTCTTCTCCTCCTTCTCGTTTTGCTTCCTCTCAGCCACTCCCTCCCGTGCACACGCTGCCGTCTCTCCGCTTGCTCCACCGCGGCCGGCTCCGGCTGGACCTCAGTTGAGCAAGAGGACGGATAGGCCGCCGCGCCATTATCTGAACCCCGAGAACGATTAACTTATTGAACGGCTAACCTCTAACATCTAACATTCGACCCATTGACTCACTAACCCACTGACACTCTAACTTACTGACTCACTGACCTCTAACTCGCTAACCCCTAACCCCTAACTTGCACTAACCCGCTAACATTTACTCCTTAATGTTGTGTGTTCGTTTGTTACCACCGATCGAACACGTGGTGTGCGAGGACGATCCGCGGGTCGACCGTCCCCAAGCTGTACATCGACGACCGTAGTTTCGTGCGAGGGCCGCCGCTCGGTGTGTCGCTACCCGGCTGCCGCAAGGTGAGCTCCTCTCCTGTTCTCTCTCTTGCTTTTGTTTCCTTACCGCATTTCTTGTCTACCGTTGTTGCCACGGCGCGGTGAAATCGTGAGGCGCAACACCATACCCGTTCCTTGCGCGGACGCCCTCCGCAGCAATCGCCGCTTCGCCGCCGGCCATGCATGCGCCATGCAGCTAGCTGGCTGTACGTGTGCATGCATGCAAGCAGTTGGCTGTATGTGTGCATGCATGCATGCAAGCAACTCACATGCATGCAACTAGCTAGCCGTGTGTATGCATATGCATGCATGCATGCAAGCAGCTCACATGTATGCAGCTAGCTAGCCGTGTGTATGCATATGCATGCATGCTTGCAGCTCGCCCAAGCCTTTCACCTCACCATGCGCACACCCATTTAAAAACAAAACCTGTACGTGAGGAGCTAAGGGCGGTCCCACCCGTCAGACCTTTTTTCCTTTTCTTTGTTTTAAAACTTTTCCAATCTTTTGAATTCTGTATCTCCCTTGTTTTAAGTCAGATTTGAACGAAACTTTCATCAAAATCTTTCTAAAATCAAGATCTACGCAATGGCACTAGTTTGGTTATTTTTTTTATTCTTTCCGGAATTTTTGGCTCTTTTTTTGTGTTAGCGAGTAGTTTGTAACGTTAGTATTCAACCGGACAGGGTACATCTGCGAGGAGGAAACTGAGCTAATTGAGAACGAACCCCCAAGTGAGCAAGGCAAGTCACTACGCCTCCTTCCTCGAACATGTTGATCCTATTTTTATAAATATGTTGATTACAAATAAAATTGCATACTAATTATAAAATGTGCACCTACACTTGTTTAAGCCTTACTTTTGATATTGTTTATCCTTATATATTTACACACCTTTGTTACCTGAGTATATTACTTTACGCGTGATTATTTACTCACTGCTTAGCTCTGCTTACATAGACGTTATACACTCCATATGTGTGATATGTGGATGTGGTTATACTGATCACTCGATGGGAGTGATTGATAGAGATCGGGTGGAGACATAAGCGCCACCCACAGCATGAAAACCTTTGCGAAAACCCAAAAAAAACTTAATTAAACAAAAGTGATTTCGACTAGGGCGGCACAGATAGAATATGGGTGGTTCTGGGAACGGTAAGCCACCGACCCTGGTCACTTAAGGACCGAGTCAAGAAGCTAAGCAGGAAACGAACCGAGTACGACCACACTTCTTGAGTGGGGTTAGACCCGGTGGACTAGGTTATTCTCGTGGGGTGGCACCCCAGACATGGTAGGTTCTGGATATCGGTATGGAAATGTGGAAGTGTGTGGTTTAATGACGTCAAGCTTTATATATGTATAATGTAACCTTCAATCTCAGGAGCGCCAGGACTCCCCTCACAACCGGCTCGAGGTAGAAATGTGGCGCCGGAGGCGCAATGGAGATTCATAGTCCTTGGAGCGGGTGCCGCCATGCGAGGGTAACTAAAAAACCGGGCCGTGACAAGTCTCATGTGTTGGGTGCGTCACGGAGTGTGGGATTAAAAGCGTACATCCGCTGCAGTGTGAGTAAATTAAACTATTCGAATAGCCGTGCTCGCGGTTAATGAGCGCCGGGACTTGTATTACTCTTGACTAGCCTCGTCAATTTGTAATATTGCTTAAAATATGATGGGTATGGAAGGTGTGACCTTGCCTGATATGCAAAAAGGTCGTAGTGATTAAAACTGTGGAAATTGGATGTGAGGGTAAACCGGACCAAGCGAGGCTTGGGGAAGGTGGATGAACCCTTGCAGGTTAATGACAACTTCAACTTAACGTGGTTTTCAGTTAAAACTGTTATGGCATAGGTTTGTGAAATAATTTGTGAAAACTAGCTTTATGCAAATAAACCAAGCCATCCTTGAACCCCTATGAACATTATATGCATTCTATAGTGGAGGCTTGCTGAGTACGGTTGGTACTCACTCTTGCTTATTTAAATTTTTTTTAGAAAAAGGTGTTGGTGTCGATCTGTGCATGTGCTATGCTGGCAAGGAGTTACCAAGGACGGCGGAATAGGGACCTAGGTTCACCAGTCGATGCGTGTGGGATAAAATGGACCGCCGTTGCTTCGCTTTCGCTACCTCATTTATTTGTGTTGGTATTTTGTGTTGTTGTCGACCATGCTTGGTCTATTCGGATCCCATTTGGGCTATCCTTGTATTATTAATAGTCTCTTTATAGGCTTGGGAGACTGGGATCGTGGCCGAGGCGGCCGGAATCGCGGGCGAAGTGGGGGTGGTGGCGGCAGCGGAAAAGGCGGCGGTTGACCCGGCGGAGGTTGAAGAAGGGAGGTAATACAGACTTCGGCGCGGGCGCGGCAGCGGGCCGAGCTGGGCCGAAGGGAGAGAAAGGAGGGAAAGAGGAAGGAGTGGGCCGAGCTGGCGAGCTGGGCCGCGGGAGAGAGGGAGGGGTTTTGGGCCGGAAACGGCCCAAAACAAAAGGAGACCTTTTTAATTTGTTTTCCAATTTATTTAATCAGTTAAATGAACTTTGTGACTTTAAAATTACTTCTTTAGCTCCAAAAATTGACGAAAAATTTTGGAGAGTATTTTAGGGCACGACGAATATTACAAAAATATTTTCGGCCATGATTTTTAAAGGAAAATTCAATTTCCCTCACAATTTCACTTGATTAAATTGCTTTAAATTTTTATTAAATTTCTGAAAAATGTATTATTAGGCAATTTTTAATCCCGATCGAAAATCGGGGCGTGACAAATCAACCCCCCTTACAGGAATCTCGTCCCGAGATTCGGGAATGGCTAGAAAGAAAACAAGGTGTGTGGTGTTGGACTGGCTTGCAGACTTCCGCGGCTTCTTTCTGACTTCGACCTGGCTGGTTGATTCACCCATCTTGAGCGACTGACCCTGTTGGCATCCAGCTCGATGTTTCGTTTCTTTGCCAAAACTGCACTGGTTGGTTCTGTCTGTTCTGACCCTGATCTGGGTTGCAGTTAATCACAGAGCTTACTTTGGACTACATAGTTGACGTTTACAATTTTTGATGAGCTGAGAATCGACTTTGTTGACTTGAAACCGGTGGGGTTGTTCCTGAAACTTTGGAACTAACGTTCGTAAAACCACGGACTTTGAATTTTGCTCTGAACTGCTCTTGATCTGAACGACAAGCATTTCAAGAAGCGGCTTGATCTGCCTTTTACCTGAACAGCGAAGGCCTTAAGTTGTCGTTGTTTTCTGGCTGAACGGTTGACTGGCATTTTGGGTGCGACTCGAAACCCAACCTGTTAACTCGAGATTGGTGGAGCTCTACTAAAATCTTGCAACTGACTGCTTTGATTACAATCCAATCGGTTTCTCTTGGTTGAACTTTCAGACGAAACGGTTATGAGGTAAACCAGATTTTACTTCGGGCCTACCTTGCCAAGGTAGTTGAGCTTTCGCCGGACTGAACGATTAATCTGCTAGCCTTGAGGATATCCAAGCTTCTCTGATTTCCACGGAACACTGATTTGTGAATCTGATTCTTCATCAATCAATCGAAATGAAGCACTAACATCGCACTTTCATTCCGGGAAAGCTTAGAACATAATATCCGGTCAACGATGGGTAGTCCCATATGAAAGTGACTTGCTCACCTTGACATTCTGGCCCTCTGTTGAGTTTTCCATTAGACCTAACTGCTGACATGACTGTTCTGCTTCTGGCCAGACTATGGTGGTCAACTGCCTGAACAGGTTGCTTAGTTGATGTGCTTGGAATAAGCATTGTTCACTTAACAGATCCTACCCGAGATGTTAATTCATTCATACAACATTTCACTTTGTCGCCTATCCTTTGTTGGGCCTTCCAGGTTGATAAGCCATAGGCTCTGCAGTTGTCACTCCATAAATACTGAAACTTATCCAACTATTGAAACTGACATTGATGTTCCCAAGGGTTTCTGTTTTTTTTTTGACTAAAACAAGTTTCCTTTCAATTCTTGAGTAGAGAAAACTCACCGAGAAGGATTTTCTGCCATACACTCCGCTGTGCTGGTTACACCTTTCTGAGTTGTATTCTTGTACCTTTCTGACCCATGTATGGAATGATTTCTGACGACTTCCGAGAAGCCTTGAGATGATTTCTGGAAGCCATCCTTCTCGACTCAAATTACGTACAAGCATTCTTGATTCATGTTCGCACCACCAGGGTACTTTTGCCGCTTACCATTTCCACATAATTTTCAAGGTTAGAGAGTTCCCGTGATCTTTATATGATGTCACACTCAAATGCTTGGTGCATCTTCTCAAACTCTTGAAGTGTCCGTTATATGACCCTTTCAATGTATCTCCTCATGTTGGGGGTTTTAGTGGTCTAACCATCTTTACTTCGTGGGTTAGCCATTTCCTTATTTAGTGGGCAATGAGGTTTTAGAGTTAAACCAAGCTGCAAATGGCTTCGAAAAGAAACTCTAGGTTCCTTATGACACTGACATGTACACAAGTGAATCCACCTTTTGGAGGAACGAGATGAACCATATGAAATGGAAAAATTGCCTGACATATACTTTATTCCAAAATCCTTCTTTTATTACATAACTGCGATGAAGTTTCTATGTACAAGGAAAAACACTTGAAGACCAAACACTTGTGAACCGTGGCATGCCTAGGGTGGTGCTGCCTTTACTCCTGTGATTCAGGCCGGTTTGTCTTGATCTGTAACACTGCTTTGCTCCCTCGCTTGCTAGCTGGTGTTTCAACGATAACACTGCTTTTCTTGCAGACATTCCTTGGGAAGCTAACAACCTTCTGGGTAGCTGCGGTTGGTAGGACCTTCTTGCTTGGGGTGTCGCCAATCTGCGATTGGTTGCCGGTCGCCTGGATTGGAGCAACGCAGGGTGACTTGCTTGGATTGTTGTCGGCCACACGAACTGGTGCTGGAGACTCTTGCCAGGGTTGCGGTGGACAGATGGTTCGGTCTCCTTGCGGTTGGAGCAGGTTGTCGTTGTCCTGACATTGCTTCTCCTGCTGTGATTGGCTCTGAAGCTTTGGGACGATTGCCGATGAATTTGGAGTCTTCCCTTTGGTGGCCTTGACAATGATCCGCTATGGTCGGGGTTGCACAATCAGGTGACAGTTGGTTTCACTTTTCTTTTTAGCATTTTCTTGCTGGATCTGACCATGCTGTGCCGAGGCCGAGGCAACGGAAGGGGTTAGGGCGCTGTAGACAGTGCCGGTACCTTGAAGGTGTTGGCGTTTTGGCTTTGGACAACCATCGGATAAATGGTTGGCATCCCCACAGTTGAAACAACAGTGGACCCATTTCTTTGGTCTCGGGAATGGACACTTTCTGAAGTGATGTCCTAACTGAAGGCAGTTGAAACAGTTCCCTCTGGGTTGATCGAACTACTTATCCTCTTGGGTTTGCACACTCGCAACTGGGACAGGGGTGAGTGGAGACTCGTGAACCTTGTTGGTGGTACTTTTGCTACTGCTGATAGTCTCAACCAGGATTGGAGCTGATTGCATATCAGGAGCGGTGATGTTGTTAGCGACTGCCATAGGTTGATGAACAGATTGGAGGGGTGTCCTTTTGTCTTCCTTAGTTTTAGCTAGGACCACATTCAGTTGACAGTTCCTAGGCACATGATCTGTTCCCTCACACAAGAAACATGTGATCTTTCTCAAAGGGCATTCATCCAGTAAGTGGGTGTCTTCACCACAGGGGCAAGTGTAGGAGCATGCGCTAGTAGTATGTCCAATTTCTCCGCATCTGGTGCATGCTTTGAACTCCATTTCTTTTTCACCTTTAAGGATCTCACCATCATCTTCATCGTCATCATCAGAGGACACTTCTTCAAATCCATCTGTACCGGGCTTAGGCGGACCATACAGCCTAAGGTGTTGAGTTAACTGACGGGCACCATGAAAGGTGTTCTTTCTCAGACACCTGGGTATCTTTGCTGCATCTTCTGGAGTAAATTCTGAACCGGTGATGATCATGTTCCTGCCATCGTCCATCTTCCACACTAATGTCTTCCTCTTCTTAGAGTTTGATGGTGGCATACCATAGTTTATGCAGGCAAGTTGACTTGGACGTTTTTCTTCTCTTTGGCACTGCGCCTCATCATCGGTTAGTGTTTTGGTATACACGTTCCAGGGACAGTTGGTCGCGCAATGACCTTGTTCCACACAATCCTCGCAGATGACGTTTGCTTCGCTCCGGTATGAGAGTGATAGAGGTGCACTTGTCTGGTGGGATCTCGGTGGCATACCGGCAGGAGGCGTAGGTGCTTGTATTGGAAAGTACTGACTTTGGCTCTGATTCAGACTCTGGGATTGCATCTGAGTTTGCATTTGTTGTTGTTGATACTGTCGTTGCATCTGTTGCATCATCATAGCCAATAGTTGCGTCTGGTTAGCCACCACTTGTGCTAGGGTTGGGTCTCCAGACGGTGGAGGCGGAATGTCCATGGGGTTGCTTGGAGTTACTCCATGAAACTGTTGCGGTCCTAATCCACTGCCATTGTTTCTGACATTGACCATCTGTTGCAGGTAGAGGAGGGAAGTGAGATAGGTTGAACTAAAGGCAAGACCTTAACCCACTTAGCTACTGATCTGATGTGAGTACACTCTTATTGTTCAAGTTGATTAGGCGAACAACCTAGTATGGTCACATCCCCACCACTGATGTAATCCATACACCTGCACACAACAAACAACACACGATCTACCCACTACCGATACTACTCTTCCAGGAAGGATTGGGTTTAGGTAAGCTCCGGGAAAACTTCGCTCGAACCTCGAGAAACGCTGACTCTGGACAGCTTGTCTTGATCCTTGCTTGGAGCTCGACTCTTGGCTTGTTTCTCAAGAAGCTCTCAATTGGTGCTCCGGCTGAACAGCTAAAGAGTTGGAGGGGAAAGGAGAGAAATTTGATAAACCGTTTTGCAAAGAACTCCTGAGGGAGAGAAGAGATATTTTCGCAGATAAGGTTTTCACAAAACTTGTCCTTAGGGGTTCGACCGTTTGGCTTGACCTACAGTCGAGATGGCTTTGATACCAACTTGTCACGCCCGGAAATTTTCCCAAATTTCCAAACCATTTTGTGTATTAAGTCCCTGTCCAGGCATCAACCAGGGTACACAAAATGACAAATCAATAAACAGACCCAAACGTAAATAAAACGATAAAATACTTACAGAAGAGGCACCTAGTCCTCACACCCAAAGAAAATAGCAGCGGAAAAAGGCGATCCTAGCGGGGCTTCAGCTCCACTCCACAGGCAAACTCAACTGGGGTCTGAGCCTTGGTCCTCTAACTTCATCTTCAACTCAGAAGTACTAAACTTCTGAAAAGGGGGAAAAATAGCAAGATTGAGTACAACCACCGTACTCAACAAGCCACACCAATGATGCATACGTGCAAAGGGGAGACAGAGAGAGGCTTGTGGCTATTTGCAGAAAAGCGGTTGAAAACCTTTACACTTTAAAACAGTTGTTCAATTAAGGCAATAGTAATTCTCCACTGAACAACGCTACCCCACGTTGAACAGGCCCAACCAATCCACCTGAACTACACCAGTTCATTGAGACAAATTATTAAGGGTGAGACTAATCATGGTGAATCTGGTTAATCGCCCATAACCGCGGGCACGGCTATTCGAATAGTTTTACTCTGATCAGAGGTGCGCAACTGTACCCACAAGACACAATCCACCATATGTCACTGTGCCATGCCTGACACGTTACCATGCGAGTGATCGTGACAAGATCCTTCACATAACCCTCCCTAACCAATCGTTCCCACCACGGGTTTTGCCCCCACCTTTAAGTCCAAGGTAGGCAGCCCCCCCTCGTGCCACGGTGAATCCGGCAGCCGATCAACGGGTAAGTCCCCCGTCGACCCAACTCCATCACGCCCACCCTAGTCTGGTACGTCAGCTAGAGACGGGTTATGCTACAGATCTAGCAGTTGCCCATTCTTGCTTGTGGTAAGCACTGTAAGTCTTCCAGGGTTTCCCATGAACCGGTCCTTAATTGCCATGGGCGCGACAAGCAAAACCATGCACCCACAGCCCACCATTAAGTCATATTTTAGTTAGATAATTACGACCAATAAAACATGGTCAGATGTTTCGAGCACACGGCTCAGCTAGAAACTAAAAGTAAAGGTATAATTATCCCATCAAATGAGCTAGTGGTAATTAAACATGGCTAAGCATATATAATTCTAGCAAAGTCAACATAAGTGGCTTACGCTAGCCAATTTATTACCCATGGTTAACAAAGGACGGTTAACAAGTAAACATGGCACAAGCGAACAGATAGGTAAAACCCTGTTCCCATGTGATTAGCAACACATGCACTTTATTTGCAAACGTAAAACATTTCACAAAATAGGCACAACATGCTCAAGGGGGAATGTATGACTTGCCTTGCTTCTTCAAACAATCTTCCGGACTTCTTTCCTCGCGAGCGCGAACTTCCGAAACGGCGGAATCTACACGTTGGCACGCAAAATGAGAAAAACACTAATAAAAACCAAGTAAACAGTACATAAAAAGTAAACAAACATGTAGAGCTCTATTTTAGATGAATTTTGCAATTTGAATGGCTCAATTTGGAGTTCGTATGAATTAGATATGAATTTTACAAGTTTTGAGCCATCTAAATGAATTTCTGGAAATTAAATCGATTTATTGCGCAATTATTAATTAATTTTACAAAGAAAAGGACTACGCTGACATCAACAAAGGGAATCGGCGCCGGAACGGCGGGTCCCACGTGTCAACGGGTCAAGGGCGACTGATCCACGGTGGACCAAGTCCAGGCACGCACAGGTGCGGACACACCACGTGGCGCTGACGTGGCGGCCACGGCGGATGGACGGGAGAAGGTAGCGCCGACGTGGACACCAACATGGCGAAGCCGCGGGCGGCCACGTGGTCTAGGTGTGGACCGGATTAAACAAAGGGGGCTCACGTGTCGGCGACATAAAAGTCGGCGAACCGGGGAGGAAAAGGAGGTAAATTGGACTTGGTACTGGAAAAAGGGCCAACGGGCTGAGGGAGGTATGTTGGACTTCCTCGGGAAAAGGAGGGAATGAGCCGAGGGAGGTAAGGTGGACTTGCTGGGGAAAGAGACAAAAATGGGTTGAGGGAGATGATCGGCCGAGGAGGTAATTCAGACTTCCTTGGGAAGAAAGATCAAATGGGCGTCGGTCAAGGCACACAACGTAGACTTCTTGCGAGGAACGAGAGGAGCCATTCGGGCCGGTGGCCCGACGGAGAAGGAGGGGAGAGAGAAGGGAGGAGAGGGACGTTAAATGGACTTCGGGAGAGAGGGCTAACGGGCTGACGGCCCAAAACGAAAGGGGCAACGAGGGACCAAGATTGGACTTTCGTGAGAAGATGCGCCCACGGGCCGAGCGAGGTGATGGGCCGGCCTGAGGAAAGGGGACCGGCCTCTAGGCCGGTCCGACCGGATGCGGCCCGGTTCAACCCATCGGCCGATGGCGCGGGCGCGGCCGAGGCGACGACAACACCGGCCGGCGGCGGCGGCGCATGCGCGGGCGCGCGGCCCTATGGTCGTCGGTGGCGAGCAGCGGCGGCGCGAAGGGTGGCGAAGGGAGTAGAGGAAAAGAGAGGGGACGGGGATCCTCACCGCGCGGCAAAGGCGACCACGGCCGGCCGGAGGAGGCGGCGGTCGGGCTCACGGTGCGGGCGGCCTTCCGGCGGCTCCCGGCGGACGGGGTCGGCGAGCGGCGGCGGGGCCGATGGTGGAAGCGGATTGGCGCGACGGCGGCGCTAGCGACTGTGGCGTGCGGCCGGAGGGGCGCCGGCGAGCGGCAGAGAGAGGGAGCTCGGTGGGCCTCGGTAAATGCACGGCGAGCTCGCGAGAGTGGGGGAAACGGTGGAGGGGAGCACGGGGGTGCTTTTTATAGAGGAGGGAGAGCGCGGGGTGGCCAGGGATGGCCGGAATAAGCGGGCGAAGTGGGAAGGTGGTGGCGGAAATGGCGGCGGGGTGGTTGCCGGCTTGACCGGCCGGAGGAAGGAGGAGGGAGGCGATTCAGACTTCGGCGCGGGCGCGGCTGCGGGCCGAGCTGGACCGGAGGGAGAGAAAGGAGGGAAAGAGGAAGGAGTGGGCCGAGCTGGCGAGCTGGGCCGCGGGAGAGAGGGAGGGGTTTTGGGCCGGAAACGGCCCAAAACAAAGGGAGACCTTTTTAATTTGTTTTCCAATTTATTTAATCAGTTAAATGAACTTTGTGACTTTAAAATTATTTCTTTAGCTCCAAAAATTGACGAAAAATTTTGTAGAGTACTTTAGGGCACGGGGAATATTACAAAAATATTTCTGGCCATGATTTTTAATGGAAAATTCAATTTCCCTCACAATTTCACTTGATTAAATTGCTTTAAATTTTTATTAAATTTCTGAAAAATGTATTATTAGGCAATTTTTAATCCCGATCGAAAATCGGGGCGTGACATCCACCATGCTCGAGACCTGCACGGTCCCTGAGGCAGATCAGCCAAGACTGAAAGAATGGACGATGAAGAAAATGGCTGAACAGTTCCAGAAGTACAAGTCAGCTCTATACAAGAAATACGTCGTGAAGGGTCTGACACCTGATTTCGACAAGTTAACGAAGCTGAGGGATCATTGGGATGCGTTTGTTGCATACAGGACTTCCGAGCACGGCCAAACGCAAATAGCAAAGAACAAAGCCAATGCCGCTAAGAAGTAGTACCATCACCGGCTAGGGTCAGGTGGCTATAAGAAGGCAATCCCCAAGTGGGATGAACTGGAAGCCGGGTTGATTGGAAAGGGTATTGAGCCGGCCACAACGAACTGGCCTGAATGTTAAAGAAATTGGTACTATGCTCATGGTGGAAAGCTTGATCCCACTGATGGCTCCCTTGTATTTGGTGATGCGATCCACGAAGCAGCTAGCCGACTCATGGAAGCAGTGGAGGCATCTGTTCAGGGAACATTCCATCCTAACAGAGAGAAGGACGAGCTTACGCTCTCACTACAGAATCGCGAGCATCCAGGACGAACACGGGGAAAAGGCGTGGTTGCATGGAAATACGGATTTCAAGAGGACAGCCACACTTACAAGAGTCGAATGAGGAGCAAGAGGGATACCGAGGACAAATTAAGATATCTCGAGGAGAGGGTCGTCCTGCAGGAAATACGGATGCAAGAGGAGTTCGAACGACGGGTGGACCAACGCCTTGCGGAACGACAGAGCAAGCAGACGGTGCAGCTGTATGCCCCTCCAATCATGGTGAGCCCCTCGGGCAATCGCAGCAGCTGTGCTTCTACAGGGCAGGCAGGAGAACAGGGCATGGAAGGTACAGCAGGGCAAGCTCAGGACAACCCATCGTACCCCGTAGATGAAATCATGCGACGGACACCTTGTGAGCTGCACATTCCCTTCAAGAACATATCACTCAAGGTATGCTCTTAGTTTTATGATATATGTCTTGTAAATTGCATAACCGGTGGTGCATGCATCTGTTAATTACTAAATAATCTTGACTCTCGTGAAGGTGGCGTCGGGCATGGCCATACCAGTCGACCCTTCGGGGACATATCATTGCAGACCAATTCCACCTGGGTACTCAAAGGTCGAGGTTGAATTGGTGGAACGAGGGTTCGACGATCTTGAGCTGGACATCTCCAGAGGAGACGGGGAGACGAAACTAGGAGACACAGCCCACGCCATTATACTATGGTGCAAGCGGCACATCGTGTTTCCCAGGCGAGCAGCGGCGTCTTCTCCTCCGTCTCCTCCGCCTGCACCGGCTCCTCCACCTGCACCGGCTCCTCCACTTGCACCTTCTCCTCCACCTGCACCTTCTCCTCCGCCTGCACCGGCTCCTCCACCGCAGTCTCCTCCGCCTGCAACCTCTCCGTCGCCTGCACCGGCTCCTCCGCCTACACCGTCACCGTCTGCTCCGCCTTCACGGCCTAAAAAGTCGTGCCCACTTCGTCCCGCGCCGTCAAAGTCCACACCACCAAGAAAGAAGCCAAGATTTGACGAGCCAAAACTCCCCGCTCTCAAGAAAAGGGCGTATGACCGCACTCTCGAGGAGAATGAGGAGGTCGTACGAGCAGAAGTGCAGGCGTTCTTCGAGGCACGGAAACCACCAAAGAAGATTCCAATAGATCCGGCTGCTAAGAAGTTCTTTCAGAAGATGAGTGAACCGGTCAAGAGGGCTGTACTTTCCGATTATGACTGGTTGGTGACGAAGTCGTACAAGAAACAAAGAGCAAAGGCCAAAGAAGTGCCTCAGCTCGGAAAGCAGCGGAAACAATCGGTTGAGCCGTTGCTACCACCCGGTGAAGAGGAGCTGAGGCAATGGATGAAAGAGACGGGTCTGAGCAGGGCGCAACTGGTGGGAGACACACCGATAACCATGGCAACAAAAGCCGACTTGAAATACAAATTTAAAGTCGGTGAACCGCTTGTCAAGCCTGGTGAGGTGAACACTCTCTCAACACAAATGCATCGATTCCATCAATGGTATATGGAACGTTCAACCAGAGGTAGAATAATGTTTGGAGCGAGGATAAGAAACACAGACTACTACCAAGGAGATGATGTTCTGTGGATCAACTTCGAGAATGTGTTCGATGTATACCAACTAGACGCTCTCGACGTCTCCATTCTCAGCTGCTGGGTTTTGTAAGTATCGTTTTGGCAAACTTTATTTTGTTCCTTAGCTTCTTCTATGTACCATTCCCTGGTTAGAATGTGACGATAAGACTGATTTAAATTCCTTTATCTTTTGTAGAATGGAGATTCAATCGTGCCGTAGGCAGGGGATTTTCAATATTGGATTCATGGACCCCCGCAAAGTCAATGACGTAATGATACGGGACTTTGAGAAAGATACAAAAGACAATATTGTTCATTTCCTGGTGCAGCAGCATTACAAGACCTACATATTATTGCCCTACAACACAGAGTGAGTTTTATCTGTCTTTCAAATTTGTACCAACTTTCTTCCCGTACTCATACTGTCACATATATATCATCTGACGCAATTTGCAGATTTCACTGGGTCCTTTTCCTCTTTGACCTTAAACTTTGCAAAGTCCATGTCTATGACTCAATGGATAAACCAGAGTCTACTTTCACCAAGGTTTTTGAAGTGATAGACAAGTAATGCCATCTATTCAACTGTCATTAATTATGAACACTGCTATTGGTACTATGTAGATCTCCGGTATTTAATCATAGCTTCCAACTGTACATAGGGCATGGGCAAAGTTCCGTACATTGGTCCGTGGGGTTTGAAAAGAAAAACTTGGTAGGAGATTTAATTTTCCGGTGAGTACATGCTCCAAAACATATTTAATCATTCATTGCTTCTAGAAAAAATTAGTACATTAAATCTCTCGTTGTTTCTCCTTAAGTGTGCAAAACAGGAGAAGGGGAATAACTTGTGCGGCTACTACGTCTGCGAATATACTCACGCACTTGTATAGCAAATCAATAGTGACAGGAATCTAGAAGTACGTCAAAATTATTCATACATTATGTCCCGATTTCTTATTGACTTCGTATACTTATATCTCAATTTTTTTTCAAATGATAGCTAATTTACATGAGGGAAAACCTATCCAGCGAAGAATTTATCAAGGCTATTCAAGAACAATTGATGGGATTTATCAATGAACAAATAATTGATCCCGCGGAAGAATTCTACTACAATGGAAGAGCTATTGATCATCCTCCCCATAGATAATATGTCTTAGCTTTCTTCGTAATATACAATAGAACATTATAATTAACGAAAGATTGTAATATATGTACATATTCAGATGTGCATTCATGTACCTATGTGTGTGAGTATATTTCGGTAATATAAGTATATATTTACTTGAGTGCTTATATGTAGGATATATATATATATATATATATATATATATATATATATATATATATATATATATATATATATATATATATATATATATATGTAAAACATGTATTTATACATATATATATATATATATAAATACATATATTACATATATACGCATATTATATATATATATATATATTATGCATACATATATATTTATACAGATATATGCATAATATATAAACAAGCAGCTGGCAGAACCAGCAAATGTTTTTTTTAAAAAAAAAATATCATTAGTGCCGGTTGGTAACACCAACCGGGACTAAAGATGGCTGAGGCAGCTACGTTGCGCAGTCATCTTTAGTCCTGGTTGGTGTTACCAACCGGAACTAATGATGGATCTTTAGTCCCGGTTATTTCACTCGGGACCGGGATTAAAGATGAACATCTTTAGTCCTGGATTCGTAATCCCGGTTGCATAACCGGGACTACAGGGGGTTACGAACCAGGGTTAAAAACCCCTTCTCCACTAGTGAGGTCTGAAGATTGTTGGCATATCATTCAATGGTAAACCTATATGCTCATTCTGCGGTTCGCAGCCACAAATCCCAGAGTAATACCTTTGAGAAAACATGTACTATCCAGCCAACAAAATCGAAATGGACCCTCTGGTGAAGCTTGAGCTTGTATTGTCCTTGATGACACCCATTCCTACACAATGCTTGCACAGCAAGCACATCGGAGAACATCTGTTAGGCCCCTGCTTGTTTTTCTTTTGTGTTGTAACATTGCAAAAGTTATGCATCCAAAATATTAGTAGAGAAAATATATAGGCTGCAGAATTTGAGGTAGAAGCATAGGCAAGGAGCGATATAAGGTACGGTATATAGAAGAAGGGTGGCTTTGGCAATTTGACATTCAATTAATGTACGCAATATGAGTTATTGACAGTGTGCCAATCACCAAACGGGGATCGATGCATATGTGATATGTGTGGGTGCCAGGGACAGTGTTGTGGTGAATGCTCACATTAATCTAATCACAATGCCACAACATGGCCGTCGTGTATAATATCTAATACGTGGAGAAAAGCCACTGGTGTTCAATCTTTGTATTGTGCTTGCAACTTCCCTGTACATGTACTGTAGTACCTTCTGCCAAGTTGCTTCAGTATGGCACTTCTATGCAAAACTTCCTAATACACATAAAATGTGACTGTACTGCTGCCCTCAATTCCCAAACGAAGTACGATCCATTTACGTTCAAAATTGGCACAAAGAAAAGCATAAGAAATTGTTCTTTTATCCATGAATCATGTGATCCATGCCGACAAGGCTGCCACATATTTGTAAAAAAAAAAAATCCACTGTTCAACATGGACACACGGTGTCTCGGCAGTGGTAGCTTCTAGCTTGATGATCAAATGAATGTGTACTACGATAAAGATGGCAACACAATGGTAGTGCAGCGATTGCGTGTGCAGGCTGCTACTAAGTGAGATCACGGAGGCAGCACAACGTGATTTTCCAGAATTCATTAGGGAGCAACACCGGTATACCACCCAGTGGAGGTTTCAGCCGCACCTCTACTTGAACTACGCAATTATTCAAGCATCCTTGCTCAGTTAGTGCAATATCTCCATGATATTCTTTCCATGACACCATCCAATCCCAATTAAAGAGATTCACCGTAAAAAAAAAGCGAGAACAGAGTGGCTGTATATTCCTATCAGGCATGAAGCTTATGCGACCGCTATTGGTTCTTATATAGGCCGAAGGAGGCAGGACGAGGAAACCACCCCAAACGTGTTGTTAACTGAAAGTATAGAGTGGCCAGAATTAATTAACTGTAAAATAATCCAAGAATTGATGGTGTCTGAACCTTACTGCCTTCAGGTTTTTTAGACAATAAGGAAGTTGGCAGCTTGCAACAAAAGAATTCATGTATCAGTCGTGTCAAGAATTCATGTATCAACCCACCAAGCTTTTCATAGAGAAGGGATCTAATTGGTGCAAAACTAGCTGCAAGACATAATTTATTGTCTCGCACAGCTAATGTGAATTTGGTATAGGAGCCAGATGAGTTTTGTTGGAACCTCACCCCCAATGAGATCTTCTTGATCAAAACTCATTACTTAGCTCTAGTTCATACCAGGGTCTCAAATATCAATAGATGCATTTGAAAGATAAAAGTATCATTAAGGATCAAGATTTTTCTTTGATATTTACATCGGAGAGTAATTCTCACCAAGAACAATCTAGCTAAGCGAAAATGAAAAGGTAGTAAGACATGTTTTGTCACAAGGATGAAACAATCCATCATTTGTTCTTCCAATGTTGTTTATCTCATTTAGTGAGGTCAGTAATTTATAACCATCTTCTAGTGTTAGTCATATGTTTAGGAGTTGGTTTTCATGTGTACCTAAAGACATGATAAATTTGCTTGTGATAGGTGCAATAACTCTTTGTTGGTCCATTTGGCTAAGCAGAAATGAGGTTATTTTTGATAGCAAGGTGGTATCTTCTCCTTTGCAGGTTATTACATTAGATACCCGGTGGCTATATATCTGAGCTATCCTCCACAAAGCAGGACTCTGGGATGCTATTGTGGTGGTATCACGATAGTTAGACCAAGTGGCACGAGATGTTTTGACAGTTTAGTTTATGGATTGATAGCCACGAATCTTTATGTTTGTGTCAATCTTTGTGCTTGGATGAGGTTTTAGTAGTCTGTTTTTTTGGCTGCGTACTTTTTATGCAGAGGTCAGGGTGGGCTCAGTTGGTTACTATCACTTGATGTAATTGATTGAGTCTTAATAAGTTTTCATTATCTAATATGTTCTAGTAGTTGAATTAGTTCATCTGTTATACAATAGGCCCTGCATATTCTTCAGCTCGTTTCCTAACTAATTAAGCAAGAAATGGTATAGTTTGCTATGAAGTAAAGTACACTGACACCCATGTGATGTCTAATGTCTTTGATTGTCGTTGGCATTAGTGGCTAGTAAGGTAGGTATCCTATCACAGGCTTGTACCATAAAGACCATACACTACGTCTAACACACGGAGATCACATGTTTGTCCTAATTTCGATGCAACAATTCCCAAGAAAACAAATACAGGATCAAACAACAAGAATTAAGCTAACATGAGAAGAATAAATGGTTAGAGTACCCAAAAATCCAAAACATTCATGAAATAAAAGTTATCCTCGTTAACGATGTAGATCGGTCTGACCGCAGTAGACACGATGATACAAGACACAAACTTTACAAAATCAATCATACTAAATTTGGACTCCTTTCAAATTTGACTACATATTCAATACGCACACAATATCTCCATCATATGCCATATGAAATCTTTACCAACCACGTGTATTGATTTTTAGCTTAAGCATTCCGCATGATATTCTGATCGTTCGGACATAATCTTCACCCAAGTTGACTCCTGATCCATCACCGGTAATGCTCTCTCGAGGCGTCAAGACTCACCTACACATGCATCAACCAAAAAACCATATCCGAGCACAAGTTCTCTTCAACTTGACTCAACATTAGCACACAACGGTATTACATACGTATAAATCATTTCAATGTCATAAACATGAGTTAATCGCGAGTATCCAAATAAACAACCCGAAACCAAAATCAACACAGAGTCGGTCAGTCAGACCGTCGGGCTGGCCGGTCTAACCGCCCAACACACGCCGGTCTGATCGGCAACACCTACCCGGTCTAATTGGATCACACGGCCAAAACTCACCTGTTCATCATCTAAAAATACTATTCACTGTCACCCGTCTGACCGGTATACAAACCCCGGTCTGACCGGCTGCAAAACCACTTCGTCAATAATCTTCAATATTAAAATCAATTATGTCAAATATCAATTGTTTATCATAAAATAATAATCAAACACACTTTGATTTTACAACAAATTCATTCATGCAATGGTGTAGGAACATGCAAAAATAACAATTAACAGTACAGAACGAGAGAAGTGAGGCAGCGCGCCTAGGGGAAGGGTCGTTTGATGGTAGGTGCCGTTAATGAGTTGTAGACTAATCGCACAGCCGAAGGAATGATCAGGTAATGTACTCCCAAATTTGGCTCTCCTAGCTAGTGCATCACTTTCGAAATGAAGAATGAAACCTACAAAATTTGCTCAAAAAAGATCGCAACAAATTGTTCATATTTGTCCACGAATCATGTGATGCATGGCACAAGCTAGGCTTCTAGGGATTCCTAAAGAAACCCAAGGTCCAACATGGTCTCTCAAGTACTCAGCGGTGGAAGCTTGATGATCAGATGCACGCGGGGTACGATATAGGATATAACACTATTGCAGCGCACCATATGCGTGTGTGTGCAGCTACTCAGTGTGCTTATGGAGAGGTAGCACAAGGTGACTTTTCGGAATTCTATAACGAGCAGCACCCGCGTGGCGGCGTACTACTCGGTACATGTTCCGACTGCAATTTGACAACCATCTTTACCTTAATTCAGCTATCCTTCAACCATCTGTGCTTGTTCAACGCAGAATCATCTTGATATTCTTTCCGTGACACCACCCATTCCAAAGTAAAGCAATGCAACGTACAAACCGGCGTGAACTGAGTGGATACATTCTCTCATCAGATAGGAAGGGAATGCTATCGATACTATTCTTCTTCTATAGGCCAAGGGATGCAGGATGAGGACACCACCCCCAACGTGTTAACTCTCAAAGTATAGGGCCATAATTAATTAATGGCGTGTGTGTGAGCTTTACTGCCTTCAGTTTTTCTTGTAGACAATTGAGTTTGGTAGCTTGCAATGAGAAAACTTGTGTGTTAGTCATGTCAAGAATAAGTAGACAGTATTGGTTACTGGAATTAATGATAGTTATTTTTTCCTCCCATCTTGTTCTTTTATAAAATCAAAGTGTGTTTGATTATTATTTCATGATGAATAATTGATATATGTGATGATTGGTTTTAATATTTAAAGATATTTGGCGAAGTGGTTTCGAAGAGCATTGCCAGTGATGAACCGGAAATTAACTTGGGAGAAGATGACGTTCGGACAATCAGGATATCATGCGGGATGCTTAGACTAAAGATCAATGGACATGATTGGTGAAGATTTCATATGGCATACGATGGATATATTGTGTGCGTATGGGATGAGGAGTCGAATTTGGAATAAGTTCAAATTTGGTATGATTGGTTTTGTAAAGTTTTTTTCTTGTACGGAATAGTTTCCTAGGGAACTAGGACTTCTTGTATGAGTTGAATTCAAGGCTTTAAGTTCTGGATCTATGGGTACAAATAGAGAGGGAAGTTGAGGTCTCTCGGTATCAATTTTGTGAAAGTTGAGTTTAGAGAAAAGTTAGGGTTTTAAGTTTAGTCAAGATTGTTGAGAGAAATGTTGTTGCTGCACTTTATAAACACATATAGTAGCAATAAAGTTCAATATACTTTTGAGAGATCTTCTATTTGTGTCTGCTTGGGTACGGCGATCCAACCGGTGGGTCACCGACAGTCAGACCGACGGCATCGGTCCGGTCAGACCGGCGGTGACTACGGCGACAGGAGGCGGTGCATCGGGCGGTTAGACCGGAGCAACTACACTGGTCAGACCGGAGGTCTTAGCGCGGTCAGACCAGCACATCAACTCCAGTCAGACCGATCTACATCGAATTCGAGGGTAACTTTTATATTCCACTAAAAGTTTGGTTTTTAGAGACTTAACCATTCACCCTTCTCTGGTTGGCTTAATTCTTGCTGTGCGATCCTACACTTCTTTGTCAAGTTCTTTTCATTCTCTACTCCAAATCATCAATTTATTCCAAGGTTTGCTAACAGTTTGCAATTCTCTGATCATTGAAGTACTCCTCTGATTTATGCCTCCATAAATAGATTGCCTTATTCATACAAGTCTTGATATTGGACAACTTACAAGCTCTATCTTTTCAACAAGGTCTATCTTTTCAACAATTTCTCAAAGTGTATGTAATATTACTACTCAATTGAAGCCGCGATTGAGATCATTTAGAGAAAAATCTGATGATTGATTTTCATTGAACTAACTTCTATACGGATGTGAACGGGTTGGACTTTCTTTCATACCAAACTATACATCCTACCACAATTAGCCTCCACTGAAGCCACAATTTCGGGCCATTACATTGTCAAAAGAATACTCAGGTTATCTTTATACACAATCCCCCATATGATCAGAATATTAATGGAGAGTTTTACAATATACATTCTGGTTAATTTAATTCAATGGATGTTTCTCTTTGATAATTGAATTTTTTGATCATGGTGGGAATTTTTCGCTGTTCCCTTGATTTCATTTTATTGCCTCCCTTTGTTTTTGCCTACCAGTAACCAGTGCAGTGGATTCGCATGGCAAGATTAGCATATATACTTTTATAACACAGGAACACGCCATAGGAAAATGTAGTTTCTAGGGAAAGGTAACTTTATGCAACAATATTTTTATGGTAATATTACCTTTTTTCCAAGGGGAAATATTACTATTTGATTCTCTGTGGTAACGAAGGTTGTTGTGCTGCTATAATTATTTTAGTCTTCAGATTGTGGAGTTTTACCATTCTAATAAATCCAACTGTTACAATGTAAGATTGACAAAATTTTTAAAAAAACATGTGAGCCAAGATCAATATGTCATGGAATATAGTGGAAAAAAATATATCAGAATAACCACCTATTGCCTCCCGTGCGGCTGGTATTCTCAGCAAATAACTGGCGCCTGTTGGAGATCTGCTCTTGCAATCTATTTCTCGTTTTAATTTTACACATGCTATATAAACAGTACGTAGTAGTAGGCCATCTGCCAAGCTCTGGCTTCATTAAGAGCATCTGCAGTGTTGTCCTAGAGGAGAGAGAAAGGAGAGAGTGTCGGTCTTAAACATTGCATAGAAAATAGCATGTGGTACAAAAAGAACAGTCGATCCTAGTCGAAACAACCGGTGCTATGAAATAAACTAGTTGTTTGGCCCACTTATCAGAACATACAAGAGAGAGGATTGAGGTGAACAGAAAGAGAGTGGGATTGTTTATTCTGAGGGTCTCACCGTTAGCTCTCGCTAAGGGTACTACACACTGTGAATGTTTTATCTATATCTTTGCTTACTGTGAGACTTATCTATATCTTTGCTTATTGTGAGACCCACTCTATATTACCCGTACTAAACACTAAAGATGCTCTCAGGCACTTGTTTGCTTCGTAAAGGAAGAAACTGTGTGATGCCTAAGGACAAGGCTGTCACAGATTCCTAAAGAAATCCACTACTCGTCAAAACCTTGTGTTTCCACATGTGTGGTTTGATGGTCAGATGCATGCTTGATACAATACATCTGGAGATGGAATGGTGGTGCAATACAAAACACCATAAGACAATGGAGGTAGTACAAAGTAATTTCATGGACCTATGTGAGCATTTTCTCTTTTTTAATTCATCGGCTGATGAAATAATATGATTCAATGATAATTTGCTCTGTTTTTCTTGTAACAATAAATCAAAGATTCTATCGTCTTTATTTATATCAAAATCATCTTTCTCTTTTTTCCTAGCATCTTTAATCCATGGGCAGGTGACTTCTTTGACCACTCTTTGACCACTCCACCAAGCCGATTTCTGACTCCGATCCATCCTGATCTGAATCAGGCCTATATTCCTGAACATGGGCAACCTTCCACTTAAACCTATATTTATTCAAATCTTGATGCCACAACTCATGAGTCAATATCCTTTGTAGTAATTGAGACAGACTCTCAAATTGTTGTGAAGAAAACCTCTCCTTAATTGGCCTCAAATCCTTGAAAAACCGACTCTGCCAATTGTGCATCGCTTAGCCTCAAAGAATAGGATTGGCTCCAAATATCATGAAACATCTATACATATTCTGCCACTGACTCATTAGTCCGTTGTTTGACTGCTATTAAATCCGTAAGCCTCATCTCTTGGATTCCAGGCTTCCAGCAAAGAAATATTTATGAAATTGCTTCTCTAAATCGGCTCAGCCTCTGATAGAATTTGGTGGCAGATATGTAAAGCATGTAAAGGCCGATCCAAATGATGACAAAGGAAAGAACCTAACTTTCAAAGCTTCTTTAGCATATGCTTCTCCACATTGAGCTAAAAATCGGTTGATATGGTCAACTGTTGATATATTCTCTTGTCCTAAAAACTTAGAGAAATCTAGGACCTTGTATCGGTGAGGTAATGGAATCATATCAAACCACTCAGGACATGACCACCAATACAGTTTGCTCCTTAGGCTTAAGCCAAACTATTTCCTCATTATCTCAGCAATTCTATTGGCCCACTCATCATTCCTTGCATTCTCCATGTTATACTGATGCGGCATCGCTCCCTACATGTATTGATTTCTTTGAGGTTGATATTGATGCCCTTCACCATGCTGATATTAATAAGGTCCTTCTAGCCGATATTGATGTGGTTTTTCACATCTATACTGATGGGGTTCCTCTGGTCGATACTGATGTGGTTGCCCCCCATAGAGGAAACAACATGACAACCATGAGGAATTTCATTGAATTGCCCCTTTCCTGGGGAAATCAAGTTTGAAATTTCATCCTTCACCACACCACATGGTCCTTGAGGACTTTCTGTTTTTATTGGCTTCAAAGGTGGTGTCCCTATTGGAAAATAGACAGGTCCTTTAGCTTGCTCTTGTGCAATTGAACCATCAACCATCTTCTTGATTAAATTCTGTAACACATTGCCTAAAACCCCAGATTGATTGATCAAAGGATGGTGCACAACTTCATGGACTGTCTCCTGAAAATTCTGATGACCAGGACTCCCTTGATGACTTGTATCCCCAACTTGCATTGCTATTGGAAACTGCGTTTTCTGAATTGGTCCTTGCCGAGTCATACGGAACGATTACAAGCACAATTTCTGAAAATCTTGGACCTTATGTTCCACTTGTAATTTCTGCTCATCTGTCAATTTTTCCAAAGTTACTAGAATTATGTCGTCCTTGTTCATCTCTTTAGACATGTTGATGAAGAAAGTGTCCCATTGCGAATGCCAAAAGCATGTTGACGCAAAAATTGAATTAACACACGGAGGCCTGAGAGATTGTTGATGCAAAATTTGTCGTGACACACGAAGGTCTGGGAGATCTGCTTAGCTCCAGTATAGGTCGTATCTATCGATTCAGAGTATGCCAGTTAGTTTGATCCGGCAACTAACAAGATAAAAATAGATCAATCATCAAGGAGCCGGTGTGATGTAGCCGATGTTGATAGAGTATTGAACAATCAGCTATAGATCCAATATAGGTTAATTGTCGGCTCAAATTATCAGATAAATAATAAGATTCATGCTGTCATCAGCTAGAAACAAAATATATGTGATCATCAATATGAGCCGATGTAACACTTAGAAATCGTAACAAGATAACTCATCAGCTAGTACTCCGATAAAACATTTGCATAAAAACCTATCGGCTTAACATTTGCATAAAAACCTATCGGCTTAGTATAAATAAAGTTATTAGCAACAATCTAATAGATCGGACCTAACCAAGACAGTGTAAGATTAAAAATAATAAGAAAAACTTATTTAGCCGATAGATCTACACAAACGTGATGGATATAACAAAATCTATCTAAAATAGAAGTACGATTAGAGAAAAACTAAGTTAGAATATCAGACCTAACTGAGAAAGTCCTAACTAAGCCGATACGATTCTAAACAACGATGCAATTAAAGATAGAATCAATATATCTGATAGGCAACGCTTGTATCAACTTGAATAGAATACGAACCTAACCAAGAAAGTTTTAACCACACCGATACAAGTGAAGTTGATGGAACTTACTTCCTTGGTGGAGATGAAAACTAATGTAGCCCAACTCAAAACTAAGAACTCATCGGAATAAAAGATGGCGATGCACCAAAAGTTGTATATTGATCGAGATATGTCTTACAAAGACCTCGGATGTACATATGTATACCCTCTGGTTTATACAAGTCCTGATCGGACACAACAAAGTGCTTCCTAAAGATAAAAGGAAAAAAAGTCACGATCGGATAGACAAGACTTCCTAAAGATAAAATTAAATTGCCATGCCATGATCTTCATGATTTCTTCTTAAACTTGGTCTCTTCTGATTGGCTGATCGACTTCTTTCCTTAACAGAATCCACTAGAGAACCGTACCAAATTTTGGTATTAACAGAGATCTGCTTAGCTCTAGTGCAGGTCCTAAAAATTATGTCAGGGCATACTAGTTAGTTTGATCCTGCAATGAACAAGATAGAACATGAAAAGATTCGATTGACACGGCCCGATCGGCCAAAGGGGCCAATATATGTGCCCAACCAAAGCCGATGGGATTCGGGTCAACGGCTATATAACCGATGGAGATTAGATATACAAAATAAATGCAATAATAACACTATCATCGGCTGAAACAGATAACATATAATGATCTGTTGGTTTGCTTTTATTTGGAACAATCTTGATATATCAGATCAAACTGAGACAACATAAGATTAAAACTAATAACAACAATCTAAACAAACAATTATATGAATCTGGGCATCAACCGATGTAGCAACATGAAAAACACGATAGAAGATAACTCATCGACTAAGACTCCGATGAAACTTTAAATAAAATTATCTAAGCTTAAGAAAATCTATCCAATAGCTCAAAACCTAATAGATTGGACCTAACCGAGACAGTATGAGATTAATGATAAGCTTGATAGATCTAATCTAACCGATAATGTTATACAAAGTGATTGATATTCCGAATCTAACCAAGAGAGCAATGCAATCTATGAAAGAACCGATGTATCAGATAAATAACGCTAGTACAAACTTAATTAGAATATCAGACTTAACTGAGGAAGTACTAATTAGGTCGATACAAGCGATGTTTGACGGAACTTACTTTCTCGCCAAATATCGAAACCGATGCAGCCCAAACTTGAAACTAAGAATTCACCGAAAAAATGGGTGGCGATGCACCGAATGTTGTATATTGATCTGTTGTTAGCTTACAAAAACCTCAGGTGTACATATTTATACCCTTGATCTATTTGTGTCCGATTCGAACACGATTCGATCGGCTCAGGTTTTATCTGTTATATACAAAAGGAAACTAAAACTTGCCTTCCTTATGAAAGGTAGTTTAAAAACAACTCTAAAACTAACCATAGTTATCTGACACACTTTCCAACTGTCATATAAATTTTGACGTAATATTTTACAATATAAATCAGTATCCAAAAGTATATTTTGAAAACCTTGTCAATGTCCAAGAAAACATATTCTGTAAACTAGTTTGCACCAAACACCCAAGCCTAAACGTAGCACGGTGGCCTCGAGACGCCGGCGAAGGACGGTGATCTGGTCTAAACTAAACGGAGCTCACGATGGAACGAGGGATGGGGAGTCGGTTTCATGGCTCGAATGGTGGAGATGGGCAACGACAGCTACTGGCAATGAGAGACCGAGGGCGGCGGCGAGAGAAGAAGTTGTTGTGACACGGCAGTGAAATGCGAGCAACGGAGGAGCTTTCACGTGGCATGGCCTTGTCTAGGAGTTAGCTAGGGGATGTCAATTTTGGGTAGGATAGGATATGGGAGGAAGAGCTCACTAGCAGGAGTATAATGTGATAGTGGCTTGCGAAGACGGACGGTCAAGCTTGCCTGGTCGCAACGGCGCTACGAGCCTGCGAGACGGAGCAAGGAGGGGCAAATAGATGGAAGAAAAGACAGGGAAGGCTAGGATTTTGTTAGAATATATGGTAGTTAGAGTTACATTAGGATATGATTAATTTGTATCATAGGCTTTCTTATCTTTAATCTTTTCTTATCTCTACCCCATGTATCTCCTATATATATCGGTCTCTAAGGCTCAATACAATATGTCCAATATTCACAGTATATCCTCTTCCTATACTATTCAAAATGGTATCAGAGTAGGCGACCCAGGGCCGTCGCTCAAAGCTTCCGCTGTTGTCACCCTCGGGAGGAGCGATCTCCCGGAGACGGCCACCAGCTTCTTTTTTTCTTTCGGTTCTCTCGCCGTCTTCGCTCGAGTCATCGTGGTTCGCCCGAACGATTGATCTCGATCACCTCAAGCACGCCTCGTTCGTCGTGTCATCGTCACAGTCGCAGGAGCCCCCTCTGCCTCCGCTGATCTCATCTGCCACTGGCCTCACCAGGGATTGCCGGGATCTAGAAGGCCTCATGGACTGCCGATGGTCCGTCGACCTGTGCCACCGCCAATGGTACTCACCTCTTGGTGGTGCACACGGTCAAGGTTGTCGGCGCTGCTCTAGGGGCACCGGTCTTATCTCTACTCCTTCCTTATCTCTACCCCATGTATGTCCTATATCGGTCCTTGAGGCTCAATACAATGTGTCCAATATTCATAGTATATCATCTTCCTATACTATTCAATAGATTTATAGGCAAGAGGCGGCGCTACCAGACAAGGGAGAAAGACTATGGCTTGGGCAAGATATTTTAAGGTGGCGCCAAGATTTTTCGGTGGCGGATGGGGAGTTCACGCGGAGCGGGAAAAAAATTGACGATGGCAGAATAGTCAGCGAGGATGCGGGGGACAGCTGGACACGAGTAGGACGCAGAGGAGCAGATATTTCCAGCGGCGAGGAGATTTTTCTTCAGAGGCCTTCCCTCGAGCACGTGATGTGCGTACAGGAGGGAGAGAAAGGAGGAAGAAGAAGCTGACGAGCAGGCCCTGTGCATCAGAGAGAATAACAGTGACCTTTGTTATTCTTCAGAGAATTGGTTTGAAAGATAGTTGGAAGATTTGAACTAAGATTTGAATTTAAATTTGAACTTTGGGTCACAAAATTCAAAGGATTGAAGAGAAGGACTTCAAGATCAAGACTTGGGTATTGTCGAATTATATTTGCATTTCGAGAGGAGTTTGGGTGGATGGTAGAGAGGGAAAAGCGAGAAGTTTGAGAGATGTTTCGATCCCCAAATTTGGAATTTGAACTGGGAATTAGGAGAGGGGTTTTGACTAGAATTTTGAAAGGAGAATGTTTTGATGAACTTGGAATAGATACAAGAAGATATGAATGCTTCCAGAGAGAGAATCCGAATTGCAACATTCCAGAATTAAAATTCGGATATGAATTTTGGGATGAGATCTCTTGGGTTTTCAAGGAGGGGATTATTGAGATCTTGGCACTTATTATATCCTTAAGCATACACAAAAAAAACCAAAAATTTCCATAATTAGGGTTTTTTAATTATTTTTCTAGTGGCCCAAAAAGTCAGGGCGTTAATAAGAACTCCACCCATGTCGCAAAGAGGGACGTCAAGGAGGCGCGCCTGGCGGCGGAGACAGGGAGGGGCAGCCAGTGGCCTCGCCACCCCCAATGAAAATATTTTTCTTAAGTACCTGCTAATTAATCATTCTTAACCATGTGATCCTCTAAATCTCCAACACAAACAAAGAGCAAGCAGGTTAGGTGGGGCAGTTCTGGTCATCCTCACCGTCTTCAGTGCTGGACGCCGCCTCCCTGGTATGTGCCATCCAGTGGGATGCATCATGACGCCACCACCGTTGCCATTGGGCCACCGGATGAACGGTGCTCGGCCCTCTTCTTCTCTGTCTTGGCTCGAACTTAGGGAGGAAGAAGAACAGTGCCAACTTGGAATTGTTGACATTCAAGAAGGGGAAGGGAAAAAAGAAAAACAATGAGTTGGCAGCTCGTGACAATTCTAGACCGAAATGATACACTTGAACAACTTCCGTGTCCTAAATATCCAATTTGAGAGTTCGAGAATCTAGATGACACAAGCCGACAAGTTTAGGGATCAGCTGTACATTTCACTCTTATGTATAGATTGTGAAGTTTTACCCCTATGATAAATCCAAATGTTATGTTATACGATTCGCAAACTTCATAGAAAGATTGTGAGCCGATTACATTACATTTGCATGGTTGTACCTTCGAACAAGCTGTCTTCAGTATATAGCGTTTCTTTACAACTTCCTCTTGTACAGAGCATATTTTGGTTCTTATCGTGGTGTCCTCAACCAGGGTTCGCAATTTTGTTTTGAACATTTGTGCTGGGGGCAGCTGAAATTTTTTAATATTTGAACAAATTTTGGCCACCAAATTCATAGAAAACTGACCAACTTGAAAATTTCGAGCGAAATAGTTTCAGGCCCAGGGGAGAGGGTGCCAAAATTGCCAAACTGCCCTCAGCTCATAGTTTCGATATTTTGAACCAAAATTGCAAAGACAGCGGTCAACTCCCAAATGAAGAACCAATCCATGAATGTTACACTCAAATTTAGCTGGAACAACCGTATCACAAATTGCTTTTTCCTCCACGAATCAAGTGATGCCTGGGTATAACATATGCGTGTGTGCACAGCATCTGGATGAGTTGAGGCAGATGGCATTGGGTGATTTTCTGAAACAGGGTGGGCAACTGGAGCAGTCAGTTATGAAGTATCCTGCCATCTCTACCTTGAGTCGGCTATCCTTTGATCAGTGTAGGTGCTCGAGCTAATCAATGTCGCACCGATATTCTTTTCACGACACCACCCATTCCAAACTAATGAGATGCACCACACAAATCAACGAGAAAAGAATGGTCATTATATGTTCCTTTCTGAAAGAAACTGTCACTACTACAAAAACCCTCATAGGAACCGGCCTT
The DNA here is from genome assembly GCA_008326285.1 of Oryza officinalis. Taxonomy (NCBI): domain Eukaryota; kingdom Viridiplantae; phylum Streptophyta; class Magnoliopsida; order Poales; family Poaceae; genus Oryza; species Oryza officinalis. The sequence continues at coordinate 18,238,122 of BDMV01000003.1, read as the reverse complement.
ATAGGTGCCGGTTCATTTAAAACCGGCACCTATGGACCTTTTCCCACCTCCACACGGTAAAAAAAAAGAACCGGCACTTTTAAACACTATAGGTACCGGTTCTTCAAGAAAAACCGGAACCAATACTATAGGTGCCGGTTTTTTAAAATAATCGGCACCTATAATATATGATAGGTGTCGGTTTTCTAAAGAACCGGCACCTATAATATATTATAGGTGCCGGTTTTTAAAAAAAACCGACACCCATAAGAATGAGCCGAACCGATCGCGCGATCAGCCGAGCCGAGCCGAGTCTACGCGCATAAGAACCGCGATCGACCTTGGCCACGCGCGATCTCTCTCTCTCCCTTATCCTTATCCTCCTCCTTCGTTGCCCTCTCTCTCCCTTTTGCCCTCTCTCTCCCTCTCTGGAGGTGGCCGGCGGCAGGCGGCGGCACCCGAGGAGGGACGACGGGCCACGGCGGTGCGCGGGTGCCTTCCCCTCCGCCAGATCCGGCGGGAGGAGAGGTGGCAGGCGGCGGTGGCCGAGGGGGAGGCGGCACGCGGTGGTGCCCGAGGAGAGGCGGCGGGCGGCGGGCGGCAGAGGCGCCTTCCCCTCCGCCAGATCCGGCGGGAGGGGAGGCGGCAGGCGGCGGCGCCCAAGGTGAGCCCGGAGGCGGCAGGCGGAGGCGCCCAAGGTGAGTTCGGCTCGATTTGAGCCGACTCTTTTTTTTTGGCTCGTGCGAATGTATAGGTGCCGGTTCTATAGGGTTCATAGGTGCCGGTATCTTCTATTGGTGCCGACCAATTGGTGCCGGATGAAAATCCGGCACCTATGAACCCTTGCAAACCGGCACCAATCTCATATTCTGTAGTAGTGTGTGTATGCATTGATATTGTTCCTTATATAGGCCAGGATGCCTGAATTTTTTACATTTTAGAACTTTTTCAAAACTTATTTTACAGATAGAGCCTTAAAAAAATATTTTGGAAATGGATCCTTTTCGCACCAACGTCGTTAACGCCATGGTCCAACATGACGGCATCAAAGACATTGGCGTTGTTCTCCTATCCTTCTCACGAAAGCTTAGTCACTTATATGAAGAAGGGCCTATTTGTAAAAAAATTCAAAAAAGATCTACTTGTAATAAAAAGGACCTATTTGTAATAAAAAGTATTATATTTAGATCCTTGCCGTCAATGACACGGGCACCCAAGACCTATTTATAAATATTTTTTTATTACAAATAAATCTTTTTTCAAAATAATTTTATAGATAGATCCTCGGTGCCAATGACATTGACGTCGTCCCCCTAGCCTCCCGCAGTGTCAATGACGTCGACGCCAATGAGGTTGACGTCGTGAAAAGGATTTATTCTTGAAATCAGTTTTTTAGAAATCTATTTATAAAATAAGTTTTCAAAATGGTCTAAAATGTGAAAAATCCAGCCAAGGATGCTGCTGGGCAAGGAAATTGACCACTATGAATGTGTTAGATCAAAGTAGAGTGGGTCATAATGGTGTGTGAGCCTTATGTGGCTCCAGTTGGTGGTTTTACAATAAGAAAACTCATGTATATTAGTCCTGACAAGGAATAAATAAACAGTATTGGATGGACATTCTAGTAAGGGAAAAGTTCAATGAGAAGCCCTCCGTGTAAATACTTACTCTGATGTATTATGCAGGATCTGGTACTACATGCGCAAAGCCAAATTCCTTACATTTTGGAGGTAATAACACCATATGAAACTAATCATGATTCATGCCATAGCCCGTCTCACATTCACCACGTGCAAACGTAGCCCACTGCATGGCTACATTTACTTTAAAACTATGTCTTCATATTGATTTAAGCTTAGAGATTAGTCTAGCTTAAAAATTAATTAAGCAATTAATTTTTTAGAACATTCTATTCAAATACAGAAGCTTTCAATCTGCTGAGTGCATGAGACTTTTTACTCGAACACCTTTCTACTCAAACTACAAACTTCTATATCAAATTTAAAAACTTTTCACTCAAATTTTAACTATTTCTAATCAAACTTTAAATCCTTGCCTTCAACTAACTTTCTATGTCAATGGTAGAACTTTCTTCTCAAGATTTTTTCTAAAAACATGGTCAGGCGAAACTTTTTTCTACTGTATAGAGGCCAAACATTGATTAATACATTAAGAGCAAACCTTTACAGGTCAACACATGAAAAGTTAATTCTTGGGCCGTCACACGTGGCATGCCCATGTGATCACTACTGGAGAACTGATCTTTCATCATGGAACCCAAAATTATAAATATCTCGGTTAGATTAAGAACCGGTACTAAAGTTGCTTTAGTACAGGTTCTAAAAGTCCAAGTCCTTAAAAACATTTTTAGTATCGGTTGATAACACCAACCAGGACAAAAGATATTTTTAGTACCGGTTGGTGTTACCAACCGGTACTAAAGATGCCTTCAGGGTTAGTTAAAAAAAACATTTTTATCCAAGTTATATGTGTATAGTAGGTGGGATGGTAACACGCATGAGAGCTGAGGTGAGAGATCTTAAGTTCGAATCCTGTATCCTACATATTTTTTTGACTTGTTATATATCTTTAGTACGGTTATTTCAACCGGTACTAAAAATATCTTTAGTCCCGATTTACTTATCACGCTTGCTATAACCGATACTAAAGGGGGTTTCCATCCGATGTTAAAAATCGTTTCTTCACTAGTGGATTGCCCCTGACCAACCTTTTTAGGTAACCACACATGCCCTTCCCGTTTCCTTTTTGGCGAGTGCGTGATGCGTGAAGAGTCCGATTCGGCAAACACCAGTGCGTAGACATCATATAGAATCTTTTTAATGCAAAAATTTTATAAACATCAAGTTTCAATGTATAAACTTTTTACAGAGAAAGTTTCGATGTATATAAACTTTGCACAGGAAAAGTTTCAAAGAAAATTTGTACATATAAAATTCCAAATGAATTGAAAGAATTGAAAACCTTCACACTCGAAATCTTGAACACTCAAAAAAGATCTAAGAATTCCTACTCTATATAAAAATAACTTCTTCAACTGAATGTCAATGTTTCACCCTAGATGAAGAACTTTTCAACCGGGGAATAGAAACTCACTAGTGACTGGATCTGAGAAAAAACATAGAAGTAGGAAGAACCGTCGGACAGAGGTAGAACGGATCTCTCGTTTGCATGTTCCCCGCCATTCGCCACATCAATGCCACCGCCATGCAAGTCACGACTCCATAAAAACTCAGAGCGGAGTTAGGAACACCATGGCCATGCCAATCCTGTCCATCTGGCTGGGAGGAGAGAACAGACGCTTACTGGATAGAGGGGGAGGAGGGTAGGGTTGGATGGGCTCGTCAGCCGCTGGGGTGAAAACAGATGAGTTGCTAGGAAGGTGGAGGGGGCCACCTGGAATGGATGTGGTGTTAACACCTAGATTCGAAATAGGTAAACATTGCCAAAATTTGGAAAGGACCGAGTTTCTTCATGGGGCCGGTCTGATTGGCGGCATGTGGCCAGTCTGATCGGCCGAGTCCGAGTTCGAAGCGAATTTCGCCAGTTCTCTGGTTTTCTTACATGGGGAGGTATTTTTCGAGTTCTAATTAGTCTCTACCCTGAGTTTAATGTGGAGGTCTGAAAGGAGGCAAGACCGACCCCTTTATAATGACCAAGGCCGGTTCGATTAAACACACAGATCACAATTCCTACAATCTATCGAGTCGTTCTTTTACCTTTAGTTTTCAGCCATGTTTTCTACTTTACCCTAGTTTCATCCATTTTTGTCGATTTGCGCCATAAATCGTGTGTCTTCGCTACAAGAGTGTGATGTTCTTTATAGGTTTGTCCCGTAAACCTTCTGATTAGCCCACGAGGTGGGTGGTTATCTCCATATCGATCTAAATTGGCCTAGAGGCTGATTTTGATCTCTAAGTCAGCTCCGCTATCTGGTTTAATCTTCAAAACCCATCTTGATTTAGCTTTTGCTAGATTGAGGTGGTTGGTGACTTCATATCACCGTAAAAAGTTTAGGTGTCCTGATCAAGATTGTTTTCTTACCCAAAAAGTTATCAACATGTGGTTCATCAACCTCATTGTCTTGCAGGAGTGCCTCTGATATAGACGAGTTGACCATGTCCTAGATTGGGGGGTTCGTGTGTGGCCCGTCCGTGTGGCTGGTCGCTTATTAGACCCACCCGATCAACACGATCAACGTATACTCCATGATAATTACTCTCTCCATTTTAAATTACTGGTCATTTCTAGTTTTGTGTTAAATCAAAGGTTTGTATCTTTCATCATTAATTTTTAAAAATTAATATAGTTTAATATGATAAAATTTATATATTTAGATTCATCTAAAAGAGATAGAAGTGTCTGACTTATGACAAAACTAGCACAACGGAGGGACTAATTATTATGGTTGGGCCATGCAAAATTGTAAATTAGTTAGGACCAATCGAAAGAGTGCTTCCACATATGAGTTGATGCATACCACGTGGTGCATAGCATTGCTCGCGCTAGCACATTTGATGCAAATTTCCAGGTGGAATTCTATTTCCTCCCATATTGTTCATTCTTTCCCATGTATATGCTCTAAATCCTCGTTTTATTCAAATATTGCTGAAAAAGTGAAATATGATATTCATCGAGCAACTCCTCATTTATGCTTACCTAAGTAGATCATGTTAGTTTGATATTGGATGAATATCTCATGTTTTTTTTCTTTCTAACTATTTTGGAGTGTAGATTATCACTTCACTGAAGCAACAATTGGGGTCATTTGGAGCAAATCTCATGTTGGTTTTCCATTAGAACGTAAGTGTATCACAATCTCAATGGTTGGGACGACCCTTTTTTCTCCAAACCATCCAACCATAATTGGCATTGAAGGAAGCCACAATTAGGCTTAATTTTTTAACACTGCCAAAAGAATAATAAGGTTACCAGTTTTGCCATCCCCATGAACCGTGTTCCTGTCCAATATCACTGTGTTTCTTGTGGTCAAGACTCTTTTACGTATACACTCTAGTCAATTTTAATTCATGAAGACAATCACTAGAAACCAATGGAGAAAATTCCCCGTGTATCCCTGAAAATTTTCACAATCCTTTTTATGTCCCTGAATTTTATTTATTCTTCTGTATACCTCAAAATTTTAGTTTGGATATCTTCTGTACCCTTTTCCCTTTTTCGTTAGTTGAGCATTAGTTGACCATTAAATTCTTATGAAAAAGTTCAATTTTTCCTATGATATGAAAAAAGAATTATAGAGTATAGAAATGTGTTGTATGAGACTTATATATATATATATATATATATATGTGTGTGTGTTTGTAACGCAATATATTATTTATGATAAAATTTATTTTTAGATATAAAATTAATATTTATTTTTTAATTATTCAATATTTATTTGTAGCTTATTTTTTTGGATAGTAGTATGACATGTTTGTTGTATAAGACAAAACTATTCATACGCTACATAAATAATTTTTGATAACTAATAAACTAATATTATTTTTATGTCATATCTACAAATAAATTTTATGATAAATAATATCTCACATAATAAACTCATAGATATCATAGTCTCAAATAACAACTTTCTTTCATCCAACAATATACTTTATAATTTTATATGTGTTTCTTCGTATCAAAGGGCAAAATAGAATTTTTGATAAGAATTCAACGGTCAACTCACGATTAGCAGTGAGAAGCATATGGTGAGGTGGAGTTACGTTAGAGGCAGGTACGATACAACAAGTACCAACGCAATAGTGGTGCAATATATGTGTGAGGCAGCAGCCCAATTAGATGGAGATGGAAGTAGGCTGCTAGCTCATAGCACAGGGAGACTTTTCAGAGCTATGTGAACAGCAGCACCAGTCGACCACAGTACATGTTCCATCCGTATTCTCACAGGCATCTCTACCTTATTTTGGTCATCATGCTCAGCTTGTACAATTTCATCATGATATTCTTTCCAAGACACCAACTATTCCGAGTAAAGAAATGCACCATACTAACAACTGGGAATAGAGTGACTTTATATTCCTACCAGACATGAAGTGTATGCTTTGACATTGGTCCTTGTATAGGCAAAAAGAGGTAGCATGAGGGAACAAGCTCAAACATGTTAACTTAAAAGTCCGTTGGGCCAGAATTAGTGGTGTGTGAGGCTTTGCTCGCTTCAGTTGTTGGCCTACAGTACCAGAAGTCCTATATTAATCATGTACTCCTTTCCTTTCGTCCTTAAAAAAAACAATCCCTAGTTTTAAATCTAGTTTTAAATCTAGACATGGTCATATACATGTTCATAGTTAGGAACTGGCTTTTTTAGGATGGAGCATGTAGGGAAGAAGTAAACATTTGGCTTTTTTTTATCTCATACCATCTTAATTGAAGCCCTAGTTGAACTGGCTTTTTTTTTATCTCATATCATCTTTCAACATTTGGCCGACATTGAAAAAACAGTCAGGTTTCTTCATACGGCCAAAAGAGTGATCAGATTATTTGTTTTCAACCATTCTCTGGTATGGTTGCTCCTTTCCAATTTAATATGCTTTTGTTCAACAGTTTTGAGTAAAAATCCTCCCGCTTATCTTAAGAAAAAAGAGCTTTGCAATGCATACTCCAGTCAATTTTTATTCATCGAGACACAATCTCGAGCAAGTAACGTGTATGCTCACTAGTGCAGATCCTCTCATCTGTGACGGGCTGTAATATAACTGGATTTTGCGGTCCGTCACAAAGAAAACATCTCAAACGGGCCTAAAAAGAGGCCGATTGAGATATGGTCGGAGAGACATGTTAAATGTGCATAGAACTGAAGCCCGTCACGGATGACACCTATCTGTGACGGGCCTAAACTAGAGCCCGATTGAGATAGCCTTAAATATCTCAATAGGGCCGTAGTTGGAGCCCGTCACAGATGACAATCATCTGTGACGGGCCCCGAATTAAGGCCCGATTGAGATAACCTTAAATATCTCATCGGGCTGTAATTGCAGCCCGTCACAGATGACAATCATCTGTGACGGGCGCCATCTTGATGTCCGTTTAAGATATCTACAAAGCCCGTCACGGATGGCACTCCTCTGTGAAGGGCTTTTTTTTAGGCCTGATAAAGATACCTGATATGCCCGATAGTTAGTGCACACTATAAATATCCGCAACCGCCAGAGTATCTGTATCCCACTATTCACAAATCTGGTGGGAGGTTGGAGGGGGCGAAATTTTTTAATGTTTAGGGTTCAGGTGTAAGTGATGAACATTTTTTTACGTACTGTTTGAATTGTCAAACACATGTTATTATGTAATATTTATGTTTATTATATTTGTTATTTCTGTAAAATATATGTGAATGGCATATGTGAATGGGGATGCTGGGATGTATATGTGTGAACGGCATATGTGAATGGGGATGTTGTGAATGGCATATGTGAATGGGGATGCTGGGATGTATATTATTTCTGCTTCTGTTATTTTGCAGCGGGCATGGCTAGCACAGGCCTGAGGCTAGCCAAAAAAACAATATTTATTTTTTTTGTGGTCATACTCATCGGTGACGGGTTATAAGTTAAAGCCCGATTGAGTTATATCAACCGTGACGGGCTATAGTTGGGGCCCGATTGAGATAGACAGACATCCGTGACGGGCACTAGTTGTAGCCCGATTGAGATAGGTCATCCGTGACGGGCTATAGTTTGACCGGTCGTCTGGGTCAAAGCTATCGGTGACGGGCATTAGTTGAGGCCCGATTGAGATAGCTTCATCCGTGACGGACTTATGCCCGTTTGAGATGATTCCTAACATCACTGACCTTTGCGCTGTGTCGGACGCCATACCCGACACAGATGTCGGTTGCAGCCCGACACAGATGAGGGTTACCGTTGTAGTGTCCTCAGGCTGGGACGCGAGAGTACAGAGGAGCGCGGCGACCAAGGCAGCGGCTCCGGAGGCTACACAATGGCAACAACAGATGCTCAACGTGTCCCATAGCCTAGCGCACACGCTGGTGGTGTTAGCCCGTGTGAGAGACGATGAGCGCGGCAAGAATGCGGGCGGCAAGGCTCGGGCTCCGACGGCTGGCGGAAAAGCGACGACGACGACCTCCGACGGAGATACTGACCAAATGAAGTGAGCAGAATGTGTTCCCAGGGTTAGCGAACCCATTTTCCATGCAGACAGAGGTGGAGAATGCTCATGGGTGGCCGACGAAGGTGGGGTGCATCTGGAGCAGAGAGCTTCCATGGCGGTCCTCCACGTTGGTGAAAAACGAGGAGAAATACTCGTCTCCTCGGTGCTATGTTGGTGGCGCTTTGGATTGGACGGAGACGATCTGTGCTGGAAGTTCCACCCGGTGGCCGAGACAACGGCGTGGGGGTGGCCCGGGCAACAGGCATGCACATTGCAAACATGATCGGAAACGATTTAAGGATGCCCATCTCACCATCCTCTTGCCATGCAAATAGGATAATACTAGGAACACAATCGGAAACGATATGGGCACTCTGGGTCTCCGGGAACAAGGGCGGATCTAGCATGGTAGCGGTAGGGTCTCGAGCCTTCACTACTGGTGCGAGAACCATGAGAGTCCTCACGAAGCCTCCACTAAACTTTTTACTATATGTAGATGGAAAGAAAGGTTGTAGTTTTGTCTAGTTTGTTTAGACCTCATGTTATTTCTTCATAGATCCGCCACTACGGGAACGCAATCAGATGAGAATAAGGCTCTCCGTTTTGCCAGTCGCCATGCAAACACGAAAAGGGATAACAAACAACAAACAAAACGCCAAAGCGCATCGGGACGAATGAAAACGTAATGTGACAATTGGAAAGTTATATATTTTTTAATAAGTAGTTATTAAGATATTACATATTAATTTATCTTACTAATTTTTGAAAAAAATTCTAAAATAACATGCAAATTAATAAAAAAAAAGGGGACATTCTATAGAGAGATTAAAAGAGTTCCCCAAAATCATATCATGGTAGCAGTAGCTTTTCCACTACAATATTCCCGATCGATTGGAAGCAGCGAGAAAGATCGAACAGATTAAGAGGCCAGCCATCAGTCCATGATCACCAACTGTTTTTTGAGCTCTTGCAATATCAGTAATCTATCAGAGTATCTGCTGGTAGCTCGCGGAGTTTGCGGTTGCCATGTCGCCGTCCTCTTCCTACCCCGCGCGCGGTGTAATTGCTCACGATCTCGCCGTCTCCATGGATCATTTGCTCGTGAAATCTTGCCCTCCTTGGATGCACTGATTGGCAACTCGATCATTCATTAATTTGGTCTTCCACTCTCCGTAGTTCATTCAGAGGATGTAGCTAGGGGAGTAGAGATTAATTAACACTCAAGCCAGCTGATTGGTGAGCGCTCTCACTGTTACATAAAACCGGTGGTGATATCGTTTTTGAACCGGCATTATGGAGACAGCGGTGTAATTCTTTTAAAACGCCTTTGTAGTATTTTCACACGAATTAGTTAAATTTCTGTGTAGTTCTTGTAAATATCTCGGTTTGAACTTTGAAATTAGGCTATAGTGTTTTTGTTGTGGGTTCGAGTATTAATGGAGGAGTCTTAAAATAATAGTACTCCGTATTAATTAAGGGCATATGCATGGTTACTTGTCGGTATAATGTGGCTACCTATGGCCCTCACGTGGATTTGCATAATTCGTCTCAATTCTGGACTGTATATTGTCAAGAGAAAAATTCAGTGAAATTAACCTCCCAGCTGTATTTTGTTCAGAGAAAATTATGCGAAATTAATATGTTTTTGCCAAGAGAAAATTCAGTGAAATTAACCTCCAGGCTGAAAAGAAACTGATGGAGATCGACAGGGAAAAGAAGACGTTGTTGTCAGACATAATTGTGTGCTTAATTTCATCACTACCGTGATTCAGGTGCATAATTGGGGGCGTAGCCACTAGCCAGTAGCCACATATGGGGGCAGCTAAGTTTTAAGCTCGACACGTGGCAACAACATAATACATACGAAAACAATGAAACATAATACATAACCATTGTGTTGAGCATAATACAGACTATAGGATTAAAGTACTAGTAATTGACTGCATGGATTATTGAAACCACCATTTGAATTTAGTAATTTCTATAGCATCCCACACATGCATATTAGTTTCACTGCTCTCAACCGTTGAAAGTTGCATCCACATCGGTGTCTATTAAAGGCTGAGGGTTGAACATGGAATGATACACATAGATAGAAAAAACACAGGATTTGATACAAATGTAAGGGAAGAACAAACAATTACAAAACATTGGAAGAATACGGCAATGGCTATTTAAAGAGACTATAGAAAAATGCAGGAATTTCATGAGAGATTAACAAGGAAATTTGTTCCAGGGGTGGGTTGGACCCCATGTTGAATTTTCTCCAAAATTCTCTTGAGGGCTTGAGACATTCCACAACCCACAGTTCAAATGACCAAATGAAAAAAATCCATAGGATTTAAGACATAAAAATTTCTCTAATAATACTTTGTTAGAAATGGGGCTTAAATATTTAAGATCCCTCTAGAACAAAGGATATTTGATGAATTTTTTGTAGGATTTAAATCCTATTCAGGAATTTTTCCCCCTAATGGCACTTTGGAACAAAACATTGGATATTCATGAATCCTACATAAGCTCCTATATATATATAGAATGTTTCAAGCCATGAAGTTTTGGAGGAATTTTAACATGAGGTCCAATGTCATGGGAACTTTTCTTTGAGCCTTCATATCTTGTTAAATTAATGTGTTTTTTTCCATCTAAACCGTTATTACTGCATTTTTCCCATGTTTTATATTTCATCGAATTACGATTACATTCCTATCAAACTTTTTTTGTTTTCCTATCCCTGTGTTTTCTTACTGTTGCATTCTTTAGGAAACTAACTCAAAATTGTTTCTCTTTGAGCATAACGCTAAGGGTGCAATGTATGGGAAAGGAGACGGGGGTAAGGAGATATAAAACACCATGTCTCCAAAGACCATAGACAGATATTCCCTTTGTTTCAGAATATAATATGTTTTGGTATTATCCTAAGGTATGTTTCATCAACCCTGACTAATTTTACAGAAAAAAAACATAGCAACATCTCTACAAGACCAAATTATTTTTATTGAATCCACCATGGAACATATTTTATAATATATTTGTTTGGTGGTAAAAATATTGCTACATTTTCATATAAACTTAGTCAGGGATGTGAACATATCTTAGGACAAAAGCAAAGCACCTTACACTCTAAAACTGGTGGAGTATGCTTTATATGTACCTCTTCCCAACCTACTTGTCACAACATAACCCATTTAGAATAGCTAGCAGTGGACACTCACGGATCAGAAGCACTCATGTTTATGAATCTCTTAAAATCAAATCAATTATTATGCCCTAATTAGTTAAACTAGCATGAGTATATTACAGTGGACATGTCCTACATCAGCAAGCTAAGGTATACACACCAACAAAAAAAAAGTAAAATAAAAAAAACAAAGATATTAAAAAATGGCAAAAGAAAAAAAAACAAGAACAAGAGCGACACAAAGAACAACTGCGTGTTCTTACACTACACAAAGAACAACTGCGTGTTCTTACACTTCAGACTTAAACGCCCTTTGATCCTTTTCTAATCCTTCTAGAAGCTCGTTTCACGCGCGCGCGCGCGCGCACGACGGCGGCGCGCGGCCGGCATTGGATCGATCGAGCGCTACGCCTTCCGCTTTGCGTCGCCGCCGCCGCGTTCTTGGACGACGCCGTCCGCGGCGGCGGCGGCGGCGGGGCCGTGGGCTTTGAGGGCGAGGAGGAGGTCGGTGAACGCGCCGAGGATGTCCGGGAGCGCGTCGCGGTCGTTGAGCGCGATGTAGGAGAGGAGCAGCTCGTGGAGGCGTGCGCGGTCGCCGCCGCGGCGCGCCACGTCGAGCCCCATGGCGTCCACCATCTCCGTCATCGACTTGAGGAACTCCTCCCGCGGGGCCGCCGTCGACACCGGGACCGGCCGCGCCTGCTCGTCGCCGCACACGCGCACTCCCTTACTAGTCGCCGCCGCGCGGCGGCTAGGCGCGGCGGCAGGACGCCCCGACGACGACGACGTGCTGGCGCCTCCGTTGCCACGGGGGACGACGACGGCCGCGGAGTGCTCGGCGGAATCCACGATGGAGTTCGACCGTCCGGGCGACTCAAAGAACAGCCGGCGGGAGGCGATGGCGGTGGTCAACCCACCTGCGTCGGCCTCCGCCTCAACATCATCAAGATACAGCGGCGGTTCAAGATCGTCAAGAAAGGCGGGCGACGAGGTCGACGCCGACGACGACGACGGCGAAGACCCCNAAGGTGAACCAATGTCGACGACAACCAGTGGGTCCTCAAGGGCACGGAGTCGTAGGACAGGGAACAAAATCCCTAAGGAACGATACACCATAGCAGAGGTGAACCAGGTTGGACTGCCGACGCGTCCTCGGACTGTCCTGGCCAAGTTTAGGTCGACGTGCGGTGTCCTAGGGAGGGAAAACTTCACAATCCTTGTTGATGACATCAAGCATGTGCCCGAAGCGGAGAAGAACGCAGCTTGGCTCAAATTCAAGGAACGCTTCGAGTATCCTGCAGCCGACGAGGACCGTCTCAAGCGGGCTGCTATGAAGACTATGGGCAATGCTTGGAAGAACTTCAAGAGCAGGCTGGTCACGGAGTTTGTCTTAAATCCGACGACCCCTGATCCAACAGAGCAATGGCCCTTCATCACGGCTGAAGCTTGGGAGCAATTCTACGAGAAGAAGTCGACCCCAGAATCCCGGGCCAGAAGCGAAGCTTTTCGAGCACTGCAGGCCAGGAACGTGCACCCGCACCGGCTAGGCACCGCAGGATATGTCGGGAAGCTAGAGGAATGGCAAGAGGAGGATGAAGCGGCAGCAGCAGCGAACACACCGCTGGTGTTTGCCGATATCCCACACCCACGTGCAAGGAATTGGGCCCGGGCGAGGTACCAGAAGAATGAGGATGGGACAGTTTCGCTTCCAAATCCCCAAGATCAACAAGTGTACGATAATATAGTAAGTGCCTAATCTCAGTATTTGTTCGCACTGTTTCAGCCTGAACTTTTCATTGAATCCGATCTCAATTGAACTGCAGAAGGAGTTGGTTGCCTCCCAAGAAGCCTCGCAAGAGGTCAGCTCTCAAAGACGCGAGGACGACATCCTCAGTAAAGCGTTGGGCAACAAGGAACACCGTGGACGGACAAGGGGACTTGGCGCAAACGTACCATGGAAATTTGGATTTCCAGACTACGCGTGGCAGTACAAGAAGCGGACAGTCACGAAGGCGGAGAAAGATGCCCGCCTTGCCGCCCAGATCCGGGAGCAGGTCAGAGCCGAATTGAGCTCTGAATTCGATGAAAAGCTTGAATCGATGAGGGCTCGTATCAGGCAAGAGATTCGAGAAGAGCAACATCTCCCGGTGGCTGCCGCTGCTGCTACGCAACAAGATTTAGCTAGTCCCACGCAGAGGCGCAGCAGTTGTGCATCAACTGAGGCGGGGGAAGATCCGCCATCGGTCCCCGCCGCCGTCGACCAAATAACGGTACGATAATATAGTACGCATGGAGTTCTTAACGATTCCATATGGTAAGTACTATTCTAACAATATTTCTGAATCTATCGCAGGAACCAACTAGCTGCACCCTGACAGTAAGGGTGGTGCCGACCTTCTCTGTTCCTGCAGCTGAGGGCCTTGCTTTCAAGCCGACCCCGGAGACAAGAGTGCATGGGGCGCAACTTAGGGCTGATTATGCGAAAGTGCAAGTTGACTCAGTGAAGCCCGAATTCGATCATTTCCCCCTCCCTCTGGCACCGAATGACGAGGTCCTAACCCTTGGAAATGCTCGTGGAACCTTCATCCAATGGCCCAAGGACCTCATTGAGATAAGGGTGATCCCCAGGCCAAGCACTGCACCAAGCGGTCGTCTAATAGTACAAACTACCCCTGCTCCTTCAGCCCCTCCAGCTCCCGGTCGTCATGAAATTGACGATGTCCAGCTACAGTACGACACGGACTTTGGGGGCGAGCCTATGGAGGTCGACAGCATGGCGATCACTAAACCCCCACCCCTGAAGAAGAGCAGGAAGGCGCATTCTTCCCCCCAGAGAAGAGTTATCGAAAAACCTGCTGCAGGGGTGCGAGGAAAAGGAAAGCTGCACCTCTCACGTCTTGCTCCAACAAAGTTAGATCTGAGCAAGGGGCCCATCACATATAGGAAGCCCGTACCTCCATCGTCCTACCAACTAGGCATGCCATTGGTTGGAGACGACGTGCTAGCAACGATGGGCACCGCTTGCAAGGAGCTACACATGTACTACATGGAGAAATCTAACGTGAGGAGGAAGAATAGAGAAAATGATATAATAGGCGAACACGCCAGAGCGCCATTCCTTGGGCCATCAAATTATATCGTGATAGACTTCAAGGATCTGTTCGACCTCTACAGGCTCCGCTCGGTGGACACAACCCTCCTCAAGTGCTACTCCTTGTAAGTACTCTTGCTCACGAAAATTATTCATCTCAATCCGTGTAACATGCTTATAAGAGCGTTTGGCTTGCGTGTAGGTATAGTTGGAAGTGGTGTCTCAAGAATGCACCGGAAGTTGCCTTCCTTGATCCTCAGGTAGTCAATGTCACAAATCTTCAAGGGGACCGTAGTGGAATGGTAAACTACTTATTTGATACCTTTTGGGCCCGACAAGACAAGGAGTACATCATGTGCGCCTACAATCAATAGTAAGTGTGTTCCCTAAATACATTGTATTACACGTCTAGCTTTAGTATTAACCTTAACTAATTTAATGCCGCAGTGGACATTGGATCCTATTGGTAATAACGCCTAAGTGGAGTACATGCCACTACTTAAACTCCAAAATTGACAAGCAACTGTACGATTGGACCCCGATTCAACTCGCAATAGATGAAGCGTGGGGCCAATATGTGCAAAAAGGAGGCCTTCGAAAGACAGGACAAGACACTCTTATCCACAAGAAGGACTTCCCAGTCAAACAACAAATAGGCGACCAGTGCGGATTCCATGTCTGCCACAACATGCGCCTTCTGTGCAAAGAAAAGGTGAAGACTTTGGCTGAATTGGAGGTTTGTAGTCTCATTCCTGATATGTTGTAACTAAATTGAAGTATATATATATATATGTATATGTATGTAAAGATCGTTCGACTAATTTCGAATTATGTACATGTAGGACAAATTTTCAGAGGATCCGCGTAGCAGCTTTGAGGACATTCGTGAGGAGATTGCCGACTTCATCCTCCGCGAAATTATTCACCCTAAAGGAATGTTTAGGGTTCAGGTGTAAGTGATGAACATTTTTTAACGTACTGTTTGAATTGTCAAACACATGTTATTATGTAATATTTATGTTTATTATATTTGTTATTTCTGTAAAATATATGTGAATGGCATATGTGAATGGGGATGCTGGGATGTATATGTGTGAACGGCATATGTGAATGGGGATGTTGTGAATGGCATATGTGAATGGGGATGCTGGGATGTATATTATTTCTGCTTCTGTTATTTTGCAGCGGGCATGGCTAGCACAGGCCTGAGGCTAGCCAAAAAAACAATATTTATTTTTTTTGTGGTCATACTCATCGGTGACGGGCTATAAGTTAAAGCCCGATTGAGTTATATCAACCGTGACGGGCTATAGTTGGGGCCCGATTGAGATAGACAGACATCCGTGACGGGCACTAGTTGTAGCCCGATTGAGATAGGTCATCCGTGACGGGCTATAGTTTGACCGGTCGTCTGGGTCAAAGCTATCGGTGACGGGCATTAGTTGAGGCCCGATTGAGATAGCTTCATCCGTGACGGACTTATGCCCGTTTGAGATGATTCCTCACATCACTGACCTTTGCGCTGTGTCGGACGCCATACCCGACACAGATGTCGGTTGCAGCCCGACACAGATGAGGGTTACCGTTGTAGTGGCTCTAGATCTCGATCGGTTCCTGTTCTGGAATTCAGATCAACTCTTTGCTGGGCCTGTATTAATTAAGTCAGCAGATATATAATGTGTGATACATATTCTTCAACTTGCCCCCTAACTGATGATATGATATGAGAAATAGTATAATCGGTTCCATATAGTGATGTAAAACCAAGACTGTGTCTGTGTTATGCCTTTTAGTTATCTGAAAATGATTTTCTCAGGCGAGGTGGTTATATTTTTCTAGGCAAAGCAAATTTTTGCCACCACCCGACCGCCTGCAAAATAGAAGAGAGGAACGAGATGGCCCCGCAAAGATGTACTCAAACCCCAGAGATACGAAAACTAATGCGCTAGCATCAAAAAAGGCACAAGAAAGATGGGATGGTCCGACACCCAGCAGATCCTCGTCAGTGAAAAAACTTTGATGTAAAATACCCAGAATTTATGAAAGACCCACGAAATATTAGATTTACAGAGTACTGGTAGGATGAACCCATTTGGAGACATGAGCAACTCACATAGCACTTGGCCACTACTTCTGACCATGTACAATCTTCCTACCTCGCTTTGTCAGAAGCAAAAGTACGTTCTACTCTTTGTCTTGATACAAGAACCTCGTAGCCTGGTATCGATATTGATGTATTTCTTGAGCTATTCATGGAAGATATGGAAGATTTATGGAAAGCTGTGATGAATGTGTAGGACGAGTATTTAAAACAATATTTCACAGTGAATGCCATTATTTTCGTTACCATTAACGATTACCCCGTCATGTTTTCAGTTTCGGAGCAGATTAAAGGGAAAACAGGATGCGTGATATGTTTCAATGGAACCTACTACAGGTACCTTTTAGGTTCCAACAAGCTTGTTTACATGCGGCATCGACATTTCTTACGCAGAGATCATAAATACCGCAAGATGATGTCAGAATTCGATGGTGTTGAATAGAATGATCCTCCACCAAAAATAAAAGGTGGGGAGAAAATATTTGTCATGACAGAGAAAATGCAGTGTCTGTCCTACTGAAAAGATTTGGAGAAATGTTCTAACGGAAAAAAGCGTAAGAAACCAGATGATAAATCCCCTCCCTCATTCAAGGAGCACTCAATTTTCTTTAAGTACCTGTCCTACTGAAAAGATTTAGAGATTTGCCATGACATAGATGTCATGCATCTAGAAAAGAATGTGTTCGACAACTTCATCAGAACATTGGTGGACATACCAAACAAGACAAAGGATGGTCTATAATCCCGTTTGGATCTAGTTAATATGGGAATCAGGGAAGAGCTACACCCAATAGAAGGAGAGAAGAATGAAAAAGTATATCTCTCTTAAGCCTATTTCACACTAACTCCTGAGGAGAAGAAGGCATTTTGCAAGTCCCTTCGTGATGTTAAAGTGCCCATAGATTTCTCATCAAACATCAGGTGACTAGTTTCCATGAAAGATTTGTCAGTATCTGGTTATAATTCACACGAATATCATGTCTTGCTCACCATGTTTCTCGCCATTGCTATAAGAGTCATTAAACCAGAACATGTAAATGTTTCTATCACAAAGATGTGCTACTTTTTCAATGCAGTAGCACAGAAAGTCATCAATCCTGAAAAGTTAGTACTTTTTCGTTCATTCTCACATGAGACCCAATGCCAATTTGAGATATGCTTTCCTCCATCATACTTTAATATGATGAAGCACCTCATGGTTCATATAGTGCCTCAGATAATTGCACTTGGCCCGTTGTACCTACATCAAATGTGGTTGTACGAGTGTTACATGGCCATTTTGAAGGGCTACATATGGAATCGTGCCCACTTAGAGAGACGACTACACTACAGAAGAGGTCGTCGAGTGCTGTATCAATTACCTAAAAAATGGAAAGACAACTAGAGTACTAATACCTCAACTTGAGGGCAGGTTGGCTAGGAGAGGGACAAAGGGAAAGAAGAGATTCGTCGACCTTCACTACAAATCAGTTCGAGAAGCTCATTATAGTGTTCTTCAACAGCTTCCTATTGTTGAGCCATACATCGAGCAATACCTCAAAATCATAAGAGTTAACAATAAGGGACATACAAATCAGTGGATCATGAAAGAACACAAGCGTCGGTTCACATATTGGTTGGGAGAACCTAACTTACCGGATGGAGAAACCATTGATGAAATTACAATTAATTAGTTGTCATGTGGTCCATCAAGTACAGTCAATTCTTGGCAAGGATATGACATTAATGGACACACGTTTTGCACGAAAGCCCAGGATAATAAGACCTTCACTCCAAATAGTGGCATCCGAGTGGAGGCAGTAGATGCCTCGGGGCAAAAAAAACATACTTTGGGTTCATTGAAGAAATTTAGAAAGTTGACTATAATCTCATAATGCAAATCCCCCTATTTAAGTGCCAGTGGGTCAAACACCAAAACAGTATATTAGTTGACAAGTACGGGCTTACTATTGTTGACCTCGACAATGTAGGTCATAAGGATGACCCATGGGTACTCGCTGAACATGTGGCACAAGTGTTCTATGTGAGGGACCCTGGGAGTGTGAAAAAAGAAATAAGTCTACCCGAAAAGCAAAAGATCTTGGGAGTTGATGGGGTCAAAGATTATAACCAGTATGATAGCATGCCCCTGTATACTCAATTTGTAAATAAGATTAAGCTTATAGAAGCATCTCCTGAGAATACCATGAAGCTGTACATGCGAGAAGATGGAGTGGGGAAGATCGTTAGAGGATAACCTATGTATATGATTCCAATTATCACCATATTTATATCTCTAATGTTTGTATGGTTTGCTATGTAATGATGATATGCAAGGGCTATCTTTACTCGTTTTGCAATTTATTTGAACAAGTTATTGATTTTCCAAATTATTAAAGTGAATTTCTCTCTTATTGTATTTTGTTTGAACACTATATTGATTTACCTTTTTTATAGGATTTTCCCACTTCTTTTGGTAATTTTTAACAATTCTCATGGATTTTCTTGGAATATTAACGATATAATGCACTCTTATTGTATTTTAATTAACACAATATATCAACTTATCACTTTTTATAGTATTTTTTCCTATCATTTTGATTTTTTCTCATTTTAAGGATTTTCTATAAATTTAAAAGATTATGCATTGTTATTGCATTTTTAATAGTATTTACACCCACATTTTGTTTCAGCCAATGACTTGCAGGCCCATCTTTATCTTTGCAGGCGGTCGGCCCGCCTACGAAGATAGAACTAGGGTATGTAGGCAATGTTCTTCACAGGCGGGCATTCCGCCTACAAAGATCAATGCCCTATATAAGGTGCATACCTCGGTGCGAATAATTTCTAAGTCCAACTGGGAACCCAAGAAATTCTGCGTCGTTCTGCTGCCGAAATTTGCAACAACACCGTCATCGTCGCCGCCGCCACTGCCTGCCTGGAACCGACTTCTCCATGTGCCTCCTCCCCGTGCTCGAGACCGGCCACCGGCCACCGCCTCCGCGCCCGTCGCAGCCGTCTTCCACGAGACCGGTCATAGCCGCATCGGCTCGCCACCTCCTTGTCTTCATCGGCTGGAGGCCTCCTCGTCTCCAGCCGCCTTCTCCACGCACATCCTCCTCTCCGGCCACCGCCGCCTCCTCCACGCGCCTTCTCATCTCCGGCCGCCGCCGCGTCCCTGTCCCACGCCTCCTCATCTTACACGGGCGCAATTCGTCTCCCTGACTGATCGTCCTCATTATCAACCTCGTCCTTGGCCGATCGTCCATGTCGTCAACCTCATCGTCGGCTGAACGTCGTCTGTTGGTATTTCTTATGTTCACACATAAATTCGCAAGCGCACAGATACCGCTGTAGCATTTCACCCATGAGTATTCTCATGGGTATCGTATTTATTTCCACGAGGAAGACAGTGGCACATAGAGAATTGTTTTATTATCTTTAATCAATCTATAATTATTCCACTATAGTCTAAACTGGGGCTAATATGATAATAATAAGGTAGTGGACACACAAGGAGATTCACCTCATAATAATAAATGTTAGTAGAAAGTAGCATGAGGAAACTAAGGTACAAATGTATTTCTAATTTAACTATGTTTAATATACACTTATCATATACATGTTTACAACATAGGACTTAGTTTCAGGCACCCAGGTAAAACCGAGAGACCACTCCCTACTGGTCTGTTAATGTGGTTATGGCATTTACGCACTCTAACGTCATACCCGAACGTGGAGGAATACAAAGGACGGACAAGGCTGTCACCACCTGCCGCCTACCTCACTTTTTTGTGTGGCACACCCGCATCCAACGATATTTATCTAGTCTAAACACCACGTTTATGCTAGTAAACAATATCACTAACTCCCTCAGGACTCTCACCCTATGGATGAACAAGTTAGAGCTATATCAACCTATAAAGGTCATTGAATTGTTACCGTAGCATAGATCGACTAGCCTAGGATGAAGCAGATATACGAAGTATATACTACTTATAGAACACATATTCAATAAAGAAATAAACAGGCTATAAGCATAATTAAATAAATAAAATAATTCTATTAATCCTACTATAGTCTTACAAGAAGAATAAAGTATTGAAGACATATTCGAAACTCCGACAAGACTATAGGACCGAAGCTTCTATGCTTTATTTCTACTAAACTATAGAGAATACAATATGAGAAAGAGAGAACAGCTCCTTGAGGTGTGTTTTGCTAGTGAAGTAAGATCCTCCTTATATAGCCTCCAAATGATAATAGTTAAGTTGGTTGTAAACCGGTAAACGGGCATAACCGTCATTGGGAGTGAATGAGGAGTCGCCACATGCAAGGGGATGCTGGGGGCGCCAAGTTAGGTTCGGCCGAACCCATGGTCACTGTCTTTCTCCACCGCCTTTGATTGGGAGGATGACATGTGGGCCCTTTGGTCGGTTCCCAGTGGTTTGGCCTTACTTTAAGTCGGTTTGCATTGACTTGTGAGCCCATCAATCCTCGTGCTCACACATGATTCGTCGGAGGTGTGTTCCTTTGTATGCCGGCCTCATTTCTTCTTACTTTGGTGTTAAATCTCTGCATCCATATTAGTTCTCCAAATCTAACGCAACTACATTATTCATTATTAGGAATGCTAATTTTTCCCTTAATTGTGATAAAAGTTGGCGGTCAAAATTGGTACTTAAAGACCGTCAACATTGTCCTCGATCGATCGTCGTTCTCGGCCGCCGAACGTTGTCCTCAGCTGATCGTCGTCATCGGCTGAACGTCTTCCTCAGCCGATCATCCTCGTCGTCATCAACCGCGTGTGGGTTTTGAGGCCACATTTTGAATGCATGTATATTTATTTGTGGGTGGATACTTTGGGTGATGTGTGCTATGTGGGGTGACATGTTAGGCCCACAGTGATATGTGAGATTTGGATGATATCTGGATGACATGGGGATATGTTCGACAAAATATGAATTTGGATGATATATGGATATGTTCGATGATATTTGGGTCATATGGGGTTATGTTGGATATGGGGTTATGTTGGGTGACATGGGGATATGTTCGATAAAATATAAATTTGGATGATATAAGGATATGTTTGATGATTCTTGGGTGATATGGGGTTATGTTAGATATGTTGGGATATGTTGGAATATGTTGGAGAAATTTGGGTGATAATTTTGGTGATATACGTTGAATTAATTTTTATTTTGGATATGCACTAGATATTTGTGATATTAATTTTCGGTCCCATTATTAATTTTCTTTTTGTGACATATGAATTTTTAATTTTAGATGTGTACTTGATATATTTCAATTTGTGATATGTACTTCAGGAAATAAATGTTTAAGTTAACAAATTTTCTATTTAACTTTTGGCGCTAGTACTTAACGATGGCCGATAGCATTAAATGGACTCAAGGAATAGCGGAACCTTGTTAACGCCAAAATTTGGTATGATTCTCTAGTGGATTCCGTTAAAGAAAGAAGTCGAGCAGCCGATGGAAGCTTATCCAGAAGAGATTGAGGTCAAGAAGGAATTGTGAAGACCACGGCATGACAGCTTAATTTATCTATTAATTAGACATGATTTATTTTTAGAAAAGATTGCTTACAGTCCAATCAGGACTTGCATCTTTTACTTTATCTTTAAAAAAGTGTGAGTCGTGTCCAATTAGAATTCTTCTCGGCCTAAGGGTATAAATATGTACAACCATGGTCTTTGTAATTGATCTCTCATATCAATACATCTCTCGGCACATCGCCACCCTCTTTTTTGAGGTTTCTTTTACTATCGACGGAATATGGCACCTGACGCGGCGCTGCACTGTTTTCGATCTCCGGCGAGGGGGTAAGTCTTAAGTATAAATATGTACACCTGGGGTCTTTGTAATTTATCTCTTAGATCAATACAACTTTCGGCGCATCGTCACCCTCTTTTCTGAGGTTTATTTTACTATCAGTGGAACTTGGCACCTGACGCGGGGCTGTATCTGTTTCGATCTCCGGCGAAGGGGTAAGTCTTAAATTCCGCCGGCCCTGGCAATTGTATCAGTTATATTAGTGTTGTTCAAGGCTGCATCGCTTCGATCTCTTGGATTGCTCTGGTTCAGTCCTAATCTTTGCCTATTTGATATCTCGATTCTATCTTTAATTGTATTGTGTTTAGAGACAGATCGGTTTAGTTGGGACTATCTCGGTTAGGTCTGATCTTCTTGCTTAGTCAATATATCTCTACAATCACAATGCTGTTTTAGATAGATTCGTTATATCCATCACATTAGACAGATTTATCGGCTAATTGAGTATTAGATTATTATATATAATCTCGTGCTGTATCCGTTAGGTACGACCTACTAAATTGGTATTGATAATCTAAGTCTTGTTAAGCCGATAGGTTTATGCTAATGTTTCATCGGAGGGCTAGTCGATCTTATCTGATGTGTTAAATTTCTATTTGATGGTTTTACTGTCTTAGTTAAATTTAATACATGACCACTTTGATCGGTGTCATATCAGCTGGTTTAAATCTATCATGCCATTATAAACCCTATGCTGCATCGGTTAGATCCGACCTATGTGGCTGTGGTTGGAAGTTAGATTTGTTTAAGTCCATAAGCATCAATCATTGTTTTATCGTGGTTTAGCCGATGAGTTATCTAAATATTGCATCAGCTTATAAGGATTGTATACAAGTTAGTTTTAGCTGATTACAGCAAAGGTTTCATTGATTACATAATCATTTGGATTTAATAGCATCGAACTTCTAGCCGATATATGCTTTAATCATTGTATCGATGTCTATTCTATCATACTGTTATGGGCGGATTGGTTTGTTGGATATTTGCTTCATTATATCTATATCAGTTGAACGATTCATTGGATTTCTACTTTGACACATTTATATCGGCCGATTGGTTCATCATCTTATTTTACTATCATTAGCCGATTGCCTTTATATCATTATTTATTCAAGTGTCAGAATCCATATCGGACATATAGCCGATTGTTCAAAACCCTATTGACATCAGCGAGTATCCGGCTATCATCGACACCGGCTAGTATTGCTACATTGGCTTGTTAGCCGATCGGCTTTCTGGTCATCAACATATTTATCCATCTTGTCAGTTGCAGGATCAAACTGACTAGCATGTTCATATCTCATCAAAGTTTAGGACCTGCATTGGAGCTAAGCAGATCTCCTAGGCCTTCTTGTGCCACACGTAGGATCTACATCAAGACATTTTTTGGCACACCAGATGGGATAGATTTTGTGTCAACAAACCCGTAGCCGACGAGAAGGCTTCACATGCCATCGTGGAGGCCTCACAGCCCACCGTGGAGGCGTCACAGGGTTTGAACAATTATGAACCTGAGGGGGACGATGCGTACTCATCGCCAAGTGACCCTTATTCAAGCCCTAAAAGGTGGAAGAAATAATTAGATGGTGAAGAAGTTGACAAAGACTATGTCCCCCACGAAAAAGCGGTATGCTTTGCAATTTGACGTTGTCGTGCAATTTATGTAAGGGCTAAGTAGAGTTTGGAACTAATTCCCTTGAGTCTTCATTTTGTAGGAAAAGCCACCACGAATATCTCGACATCAGGCAGAAAAAGCCGCCCAACTCGAAGATATCCTAGCTGACACCTCCGGCTCCAAGAAAAGCGTAGAGTTGGCACAACCTAAAAAAAGAAGGGGTGAGAGGACTGTGAACAAAATAATTGATGGGTTATTTGTTGTTACCCATATAAGCCCAAAAGGGAGCCGCTGACCCCTAAAAATGCGTGCTCAAAGTACTACTCCCAGTGTGGCACCATCGTTAGACATAATATACCAGTCACAATCAAGCATTGAGATCATGTATCAGAAGGGGATAAAAAGAATTCCCAAAGGGATCCGAAGCCACGGCAAGGAATTGCACTATGTAGACAATGTGCAATTTGTGGCGCGGATGGAAAAACTCACTTAACACCTAATATATTCAGAAGGGCAAGACACCATTTGAGAAGTATGGGAAAATCACGCCGTCACAGTGGGAGGAGTTTGTTAAGTTCAAGACCTCGTCGGAAGAAATGGAGAACTGCAAGAAGATGTCTGAGTTGGCTAAGAAAAACAAATAGCATCATCGCTTGGGCTCCGGTGGGTACGCACCTAAGGTTGAGCAATGGAGAAAAGAAGAGAAGGATATGAGAAAGGCAGGGGTGCTAGTTCCAATGAAAGATTGGGAGGAACGTTCTAAGAACTGGGTCAAAGCTAGAACCCCAAGAGTACGGATAAGGGTGGGGTTGAATTTGAAAACCCTAAACTCTAGCAAATAGCAGATAGAATACAACAATTAACCACCGCACAGAAGAAGGAATTATTTAGGGCTGAGAGACAAAAGGATGCGCTTAGCAAGGCACTGGGCAATCCTGAGCATGGGGGTCATGTTCGAGGGGTGTCCTCCAAACTCAGTTGGAAATAAAGGTTCATAAAGGACGTTGCTTTGTACAAAAAAAAGGACGCCTACAAGGATGTATTGAGAGATGAAGGAAAAGAGCGCTTATAGAGATAAATGATGGAATTCGGTATCAACCAAGGTCTACTGTCTAAACCGGGTAGTTCCTCGAACATACCAGAGCCAGGCTATTCCTGGGATGATATAACAGAGGATACACTGTGTAGGTTGCATGACCCTGTTGGTAGAGCTAGTAGAACCCTTGAGGCTGCAAGAGCAATGGCTATCCTTGGTCGCACTTATCACGAGAATACTATTCCATATGACTATGCAAATGTGCAGCCCCAAATTTTGTACGAAGGGTTCGAGGGGTACGATTTAGACATCCTGGCATCTGATGGTATAACCGTACTTGGGAATGCAGTGGACAACATTATATTATGGCACAAACAAGATATAATCTCTGGGACCTGCACTAACGCTCCGCCGAAATCGCCAAGACCTTCTCAAAAGAAACCAGTGAATGATGATGTTGAAAAAGATAGTCAGGCACATGATGAGGCACTGTGTGATGCAAAGGTTGAAACTGAATAGACAAAGAGCATTGAATAAGCACCAGTCACAACACTAGTGCTGATTGTGCACAAGCACATGGATAAAAACCAGACGTACAACTTGTGTCATATGTCCAACTTGATCTTGAAGACACAACGATTTTGGAATGGGAAGAAATAAAACCCGATGTGTATGAAGACCCATCTCCCGCAAAAGAGGATGTGGACGCGCCCCTGGTCGGTGACAATGGCAACGATAAGTCCGAAGTGCCTAGAGTGCTACAAAGCCACAACTCCAAGACAGAGGATAAGAAAAAGGAGAAGTGGATGGTAACGCCTTTGAAGGTGGGAAAAAACATGCCAAGGAGCGCACAGTTGATCAGAAAAAGGCCAATGAACTTGCCAGTGAGAAAGACATTGCAACCAATGATGTCCCGGCAAAGTTTGAAAATGGCAAAGCCTTCTTGCCCGATTATGCGCTTCAAGAAGGTCCCTGGGAGATGAGAAAATTACATAAATGATACATGGACGCCAGCAGAAAAAAGCTTATGTCCATAATGGTTTGAACACCGCCTGAAGCTTTCATGGGCGGTGAAAGTATTTTGTGGCTCGATTTCGCCGACCTGCGCTTCATTTACCACCGGGAAAAGATGGACATGAACTTTGTTGCTGCATGGTGCCTGTGAGTATAAACACACAATTGCACAAATAAATAAATAGACAACATAAGCATGAGAAAATTTTTAGTAACCATTTCTTTTTGCTAGGATGCAATACATGGATGCTAAGAAAACCAAGCCACCCATCGTTTATCTGGATCCGTCAAACCCAGCATACCATAACTCTCCAACAAAATTCCGAGCAACTAAAGAACAAGACGCCCGAGGACATAGCAGAATATAAGAAGAGCTTACACAAGAGCAAGTTGCTTACTGTGGCACAATATATTGGACGAGTATTCCTCAAATTTCAAAATAAAAGAGTCGTAACTGCCACATACAACTTTAAGTAAATCCGATAGATCTATCTATATATATATCTGTATTATTTGATTTGTGACTAACTGAAACGTCATTACTATGTAACGATCATTACATTCGCTTTTTACTCTACCTGAAGTATGGGACCGTTACAGTCCTGGACCCCCTTGATTATAATCACATGTTATACAAGGAATTCCTAACTATCTTACAATAGTAAGTGATTTTGATTCTTACATTTGTATTATTCATGAAATGTTCATAATTATTAAATTGCGTTCGTTAATACGAATCATAAATCTTATTATGTGCACAGTACGTACAACTACTATAAATTCAAGGGCGGAGCACAACTACAAATGAGAGAGAAGTTGCTAATGCATACATATTGCCGATAATATACTCTACATACTTTTTCATTTAAATTCTTTTACCTACATGTATAACTAATTCCTTCTATGTGTATATCATAATAAAGTGTCACAAACAACCTAAAGGAAGTATCCTTTGCAGATATTACACATGCGAGTTTCTTAGGGTTAATGGGTGGTACAGGATCAACGCAGACAATGTAAGTCTCTCAACTCAACATATAAGTCAAATGATGAAATGCACATCTAATTAATATTGTAATATATTCTCGTGCTATCGTGCATGCAGTTACCTAGAATCAAACATAGAACTAGTTTTGACGATGAAGGCATTAAAAACATGCAGCGGGACCTCTGCCAATTCATCCACCGCGAATGTTGTCATTAAGATGGACTTTTCTTCGACCCCGAAAGCAGCCTAGTGATGAATGATGAATATAAATCTCTTCGAGATTAGAGCCACATACTTCTGTAATGAACATTAATACATTTCGAAATGATAATATTATGTGTAAATATTATTGTATATATGGCCAACACTTCTTTTCACTAATGCATCCAATATATGTGTATTATATGTTTGTTCGTGCGTAAATGTATTTATGTATTAATTAATTAATTGCAACATTATTAATTAAAAATTAATATTAAAAAATTTGGTGGGAAAACTTTTATTTTGGCACGAATATTTTCCTAGGCGACATTGCCTGATTTTCGTAGGCAGCACCTTCAAATTTTCCTAAGCGACTCATTGTGCTCACGTTTACTTGGAAAGATTGATCTTCCCAAGCAGATCGGCCAGCCACCTACGAAAATGAAGCCATTTTCGTAGGCCTTTGTTTATTGGTGGATCGGCCGCCCGTCTAAAAAAACCGTTTTAGCCTACCTAAAAAAATAGTTTTCCTAGTAGTGATCAGTTATTCAGCTTTAGTGGCTAGTACTTCTATCACAAGTTTGTCTCACATGGCCTAGACGAATGCAGAGCTGTCTGTACCACCAGATCAAATACTACAACCAGAACACTACACCTGGTTGTCTCGGCATTCTTCCTGATTCCGCTCATTCCTAAGGAAACAAATGCTTCCAGAGTTCCAGTGGTGCACAAACAAGCAAAGATAGACTACTCTGATCTAGCGGGTAGGAGATAGCATTTATATGAACCTAACAGAGAATTGTTTTATCTCTCTAGTCTGTACCAATTCGCATTAAGTTAGTACAAAAGTTCAAGGCGACTTGATCCTAATGGGTTGATTTTTTTGGTTATTGCTGATACAGCTAGAGAGAGATAAAATTCCATCATTTTTTCCTAACAAGAAAAGAAATAAATAAAATATAAGAGATAAGAATTTAAAAGTTACCATGATAGGTGGTAACAAACTTAAGTTATCTGGATTGCCCCTGAGCCCTACCAGTACACATATATAAAAGAGGAGAAAGCGCTAGGGAGAGGTGACGATTAATTCCTACGCTAAAATTTTGAAACCATAAAGAGAGCCCGATTGTTCTCAAGACGCTCGAAGGGGTTCGTAGTGCAATCCGCTCCTGTGCAGGCGAATCAAGAAGACGAAGGAATCCAAAAGAGTAAAGATGAAGAAGAAGAGATACAGAAGAAGGAAGAACATCAGGGAAACTAAAGATTGGATTCAATGGCTTCAGATCAAGGTCAGTGAATTAATAATTTCCGCATTAAGCAAAAATGATCATGTTTAGGCTAAGACGTACTTGAGATTAGATTAAGTAAATAAACTGCAACACTTTATGTTGCCATCCCAAGTTCCCAGCAAAAGAACTAGCAAGGAAGCAACCTAGCTAAAACATAATTCTGGGTATTGCAATAATTTGATCAACATATGAAGCTGCCCAACAAAAGAAGGTATCAAATGAATTTGTTCAACTCAATCTTTATTTACTGATCGTTGTAGTAGTCTCTTCCTGGGTTATCCAACGACGCTTGCAAGTTTCGAAGATTTGGGAGGCTTGACTCCCCACAGAAGCATTTCACTTCATACCATCATGAGACGTCAAGTCCCATCAGATATACACACAGTTTTCCTGGTGCCTCTTTTTCATAACAAATTATATCAATGTAAATCGTTTTTGAGCAAGACAGGACAAGATCAAGACCGAGTGTTCCATGATGTCGAAGATATATAAATTTGTACATGTGTCTCACTACTAGCTAGAAAAAGGTTATTCATGACGGCACACTAATTTTTTCAATGACGGTCAAAAGCTAGCACCGCTTGCAAAAATATGACGGTCAAAAGCTAGCACCACTTGCAAAAATGCAACGAGGGGTGAGGGGCTAAGGACCGCCGGCGAAGATCAATCTTCACTGGTGGCTAGTTTAAGTCGACCGCCAGAGAAGATGAAGCCCTTTTCATTGATGGCCCACTTAAGGTGGAGAACGGCTACAAATGAAAGAACAAATACTCATCCGCAATAAGTAATAAGTGACCGGTAATTAATTATGGACACGTACAATACTAAATTTTTACAATTGCATGTGTGTATCCATTTAATTAACTAATATACTTTATATTGATGTAGAAAGTGTCACAAGCAACCAAAGGGAAGCGTACTATGTGGATATTATCTTTGCGAGTTCCTCAGGGTCAACGGGATGGGAGATACTGCACAGATTATGGAGTTATAAGTAGAAACCATTAATGCGTTTATTAAATTAATTGATAATTAATTTTTAATTGTTAACAATTTTTGTTACTATGATCTCGATGTAGTTTTCAAAATTTCCCAAGGGTGAAAGGGAATTCGATGATGAAGCCATTCAGAACATACAACGAGACATGTGCTATTTCATTCATCATGAGTGTTGTCACCAGCTTGGGAGGTTTTTGGATAAAGAAGGGGGTTTGAACACCCCAGAAAACGGGTGTCTTACTAACTGGAGCAAGAGTATAATTTAAATTTCATATACGTGTCGTCGTCGAGTTGTATGACATTCAACTACCTGGATATGTACATATAAGTGTTTCAAAATTATGTATGTTGATTAATTAATACCTTACATTAATTATCATGTCTTAATTTTCATATATTGTGCATTAGGGATGAAAACGGTTCGGAATATTTTCGGATTCCGGGCGTGTTTTCGGAAACGGAAAGTGTCGGTTGGAAATTTTTCGAAAACTTTCGGAAACGGAAACGAATTCGGAATTTTTTTCTCGGAAACGGAAACGAATATGATAAAACTATTATCCGTCGGAAACCGGAATCCATCGGAAACTTTCCGGAAATGAATTCGGAAACTTTCCGGAAACAAATTCAGGTTTTTTTCTCGGAATCGGAAACGGAAAAAATTCTCATATACAACTGAGTAGCTTCATCCTTCTCTACTATAAATATTTAGATTTATACTATGTATTGAGAAGTTTAATTAAATAGAGATATTTTATTGGTCCAGTAATTTAGATTTTTTTCCTAATGACTATTTTTTTAATTTTTATTAGGTCATACCATCCAAATTATAATTATAGTTAGTTATAGATGAATACAGTTCTTTTTTTCCAAGAAAGTAAAGTTTGCAACTAGTTGTATTATTATTAATTAATAAAAGAATAAAAATGTTGATTTATTGTCTTAGAAAAAAATGCTTAGCTACGTCTCTTTGTTGATTTAAGAAGGTTAGTTTAAGGGCTTTTTATATTTCGATAAATATCCATTACCGTATTTGCTCCGATTCGTATTCGCACCGCTTTCGTATTCGATAATATTCGATTCCGTTTCCGTATTCGAGGTTTCCGATTCCGATTTCGATTCCGAAAAAAAATATGAAAACGAAAACGATAAACATGGTTTCCGTCCGTTTCCGAACCGTTTTCATCCCTATTGTGCATGCATGTATATTAATTATCAATAGTGGTTGCAAGCAATAAAAAAACCTTTATTATCAATTGCTCGATCAAATATATTGCGTGTGTGATTCTCAGATACGCGAACAAACTAAAAATAGCTTCAAATTTTGTAAAAAAAACTAAATATCTTCACAGGCGGGCCACGTATCAGCAAGCATGTGGCAAAGAGGACTTTTGCTGGTGGGCCATGTAGCTTAATGGTACCAGTGAAAGTTATTTTCGCTGGCTGTCGTTATAAGGAAGCCGCCAGCGATAAATTTTTTTGCTGGCGGCTATGTTGTGATGACCGCCGTCAAAAATGAATCTACGCTCGTGGTTTGCAGCTGCCAGCGAAAATTGTGCATCTTCACTGGCCTTTGGTCTCTGGCAGAGCCGTTGGCCGCTTGCGAAAACCTATTTTGGCTGTCATAAAAATAGTTTTTGTAGTAGTGTCTGGTTATATAAATTTCGGAGTTGATCGAAAATATATAGTATAATAAAGCTTAAGTAGGGGAGAGGAGTAAGTTTTCCACATATTTTCATATGAACAACACCAAATTATGAAGAGGAGGTGCACATTTACTTATATATGGGATTTACATAAGATAAAAGGGTTTAGATGGGATTTGGGTATAACATTCACCCTATTTTTAAAAGGGTGACAGTCACATGACAGATGACTATGACGCAGTTGTTTTATAAAACATAAGACACGTTCCTTTCACAGGCCTATATGAATGTCCATGTATATTATTGTCAAATGGCACATGTTGATCAACCTTGGTGCATTTTTGCTGCCAATTAATATCGGTTAGGTATCAGAACAGACTAACACGGATTCTCATAATTGTAATGTGCTATCTGTGAAGGGCTAAAGCGAGCCATTACAGATGACAACATCTGTAACGGGTGGTATTAACAACCTTCGTAGATAGCTTAACCAATCTCGAAGCGTTACAGATAAGACGACATATGTAATGGCTTTTAATTGGAAGCCATTACAGATGAGGTGACTTTCATCTATAATGTTTCTTAAATCTTAATTGGGAACCATTACAGAAAATAGGAGCCATTACAGATGACAGTCTCCTCGTCTGTAACGACTTTCAATAGACAACTGTTATAGATAACCTCCCATCACATATAAAAATATCATCTATTACCCCATCCACCACTTCAACCATTACTTCCTCCCCAATGTTGACCGCCTTCCTTGCAGGAGGCTCTCATGGCGCCGGAGAAGCCGTCGGCGATGGCGTCCATCTCCTCGGCGACGCGCTGGTGGAGACGCGCCATGAATGAGACGAAGCCTGTGGCGGCGGTGAGGGCGGCGAGCAGGGCCCGAAGTAGAGGTGGTCGGGGAGGTAAGAGACGGTGGCGGAGACGAGGAGGGCGAGGAGGCAGGCGTCGGCACGGCGCAGCCTCCCCCTATCGAGCTTGGCACGACGCCGCCTTCCTCCGTCAGCCTCAACCCCAGTGCCGCCTCCCCCGCCTCCCGAGGCCGCCTTAGCACCCGGAGACGGATCCGGCGTCGATGGTGGTGGGGAGCTATAGATCCAGACTTGGCGGCGGCGGGGAGCTGCGGATCCGAGATCGGTAGCGGCGGGGAGCAGCGGATCCAGCCTCGGTGGCCTCCTCCTCAACGCCACCTCTACCTCCTTCCCGCATTAGCGCCGCCTCCTCGCGTCGACCCCGACATCGGCGCCACCTCCCCCTGTCGACCCCAAGTCCGACACCGCCGAAGCCCATTGACCCCGACACTGCGACCCCGACGTGGCTCCTTCGTTGACCCCGACCCCGGCAGCGCCTCCTCCCATCAACCCTGACCCCGGCGGCACTCCTCCCGTCAACCCCGACACCGGCGGCCCGCAGCATGACCTCCCCCGTGCGAGCTCTGGCTACTTTCGGCTCATGTTTTTGAGCCATTAGGGATGAATTCCCGTATCAGTAACCAAAAGGTTTGTGACGGCTCGGCTAGCTGTTACCATACCTGGCCAAATGGGCCGTGTCAAGCCGGACCGGCCCGAGCATGACAGCACTGTAGCTAATGGGTCGTGCCGGCTTGGCCCGGTAGCCAATGAGCCGTGCCGACACGGCCCGTTTGACCGTGTCGTGCCTGGGCCGGCGCCTTAGCCCGTGGGCCAGCACGCACGGCACGCTGACTGTAGCGGGCCGGCACGGCATGGCCGATTGGCATGGCCCAGGAGACGGCGCAACAGGCAGCTCGGGCGCTCGGCCGGCCCAACGGGCAGCTGGGCCACGTGGCACGCGGGCGAGGGGGGGCTGGCCAATGAGAGGACGTCACGTGTCCCTCAACGGCTAGTCCAACTGCTATTTTTTAGAAGTAGTCGTTGGAGTGCGAAAAAATCCAAAAAAATATGAAAATTTTTTCTATAAATAGGGTTCCCACCCCCTGCAGCAAGGATCATCCAAACCCCTCATTTTGTGTTCTCTTGTGCTCATTTGTATGATAGTTCGATTTTTTGATTTAGACAAAATTTGACCAAATTTTGTCTAAAATCAAAAATAGTTTGTGACTCAAAAATAGTGCATACCAGAGGTGTAAAGCCAAGCTGTCAAGGTGGTAAAAAAAATTATGTCATATATTCATATTTATATATTATTTGTATTTTATATTACGTGAATAAATATTTTGAATTTTATTTATCTTGTTTTAACATTTCAGAATGAACGATCCGAACGTTCTGTCTTTCACGTTAGGTGATTTCGACCCCAATTACCTATCAGGGTATGATGTCACCGGATCGGCTCCAACATCACCAGTTGTGGAGGAGGTACCAGCAGGTTCAGAAGGATCCAGCACTATGAGCGGGAGTGCATCGACGAACACTGGTGAAACAGGACACTTGAAGCGGCATGCTGAGGCTTGTGCAAAGAAGCAACGAATCCAACTACGACAGCAGCAACTACTACTAAATTCTGATGGTACGGTACGTACATGGGAGTTTGATCCTATGGTAGCTCGAGAATCTCTTGTCCGTTTAATTGCTAGACAAGATTTACACTTGAACTTTGATGAGAGTCCTGCATTTGAAAATTACATCAAAACTTCTCATAATCCTAGGTTTCAAACTGTTAGTAGACAAACCACAATCCATGATTTAAAAAATGTCTATGACAAAGGTTGTGAATCACTGAAGGGTTTATTTAGTACATGCACATTTTCTGTTAGTGTCACCTCGGACATATGGAGTAGTAGGGCTAAAGAAGATTACCTTAGTGTAGTCGTTCATTTCATTGATGATGACCAGCAAATGCAAAAAAAAGTTCTTGGGTTAAGGTTAATTGATGTTGCACATACTGGTGAAAATATAACAGAGAGAATTCGAGAGGTTATTAATGAGTATAACCTTGCGGATAAAATCTTTGCTGTGACAATGGATAATACATCTGCGAATTCCAGGGCCATGGAAATTCTGCAGCCATTATTTTGTGTTTATGCTGAATCATTTCTTTTGCATCAGCGTTGTGCATGCCATATTATTAATCTAATTGTTAAATCTGGGTTTAAGAGAGTGAATGTACACATCGATGCCGTTCGTCAAGCAATCACGTGGTTAACTGCTTCAAATCCACGGATTGCACAATGGAAAAGGTATTGTCGTGCATTGGGTAAGTCCCCACGTAAGTTTTTAACCGATGCGAAACATCGGTGGAATGCCACTTATTTTATGTTAAAGGTCTACCAGGAATTACTTACTGTTTTCCTTCAAACACGTAATGGCCCAAAAAACAGTGACGGCCTGTCAATACTGACCGACCATACCTGGAACATTGTCGAGAGGTTCAATTAATTTCTTGAAACATTTCATGACTGTACTCTTCTTTTATCTCAAGTTTATTATCCAACAGCTAATTTAATTTTGCATAATATTCCTGAAATTGCCACTTTATTGAAAGAGTATGAAAATGATGAATTTTTAATGCCCGTAGTCTTTAGTATGAAACAAAAATATCTTAAATATTGGAAAAACATCTTCATGTTGTATGCTTTTGCATTTATTCTTGATCCTAGGAAAAAATTATGTGGATTCCTCAATATTCTTGAACTTATTGGAGATACTGTTAATGTTGACTATTCTACCTATTATTCTGATGTTTAAACCAAATTCCATGAGGTATTTGGAAAGTATGAACTAAAATTTCAGGGAGTTCGCTTGCAAAGACCCTCACCTGCCCCTACAGCAGGAAAGAAAAAATTACGGTGGAGCAGAATTTGGGATGCCTCATCTTCTACAGCAGGAAAGAAAAAATTACTGGTGACGCTAGATCGCATGGTCCCGCTGAAGAGTTGTCCAAATATTTGGATAGCGACGCTGTCAGCCATGAATCATCAGACTTTAACGTACTCGGCTGGTGGAATGATCACAAGATGTCATATCCTGTGCTTTCAAAACTAGCACGGGATGTGTTGACAGTGCTCGTATCTCCGGTATCCTCCGAATCGTCCTTCAGTCTATGCGGAAGAATTATCGAGGACAGGAAAACAAGTCTGAGCAGCGATCACGTAGAAATGCTACTAAGCGTCAAAGACTGGGAGCTAGGTACAGAACATGCCCAATACACCGCTGACAACCAAGAATTGGCCGCTCAGTTCGAAAATCTTTATTTAGATAACGAACAATTAGAGTAGCTAATTTTTATTTTTTAAGTATTGATCCGTAGGCTGTACTCTTTTCTTTGTCATGGTTTTCTCAAATATGAGTTTTTACATGACAAAGTTTTTAACGAGGCAGCATGTACCATGTAAACATCAATAAAGGTCATTACTCTTTTTTTAAGTTTAATTACAAATATTTCTAATTATTTTTCTAAGTCTTTTTATTTTTCTTAGTCTTTTTATTTTTCTAATCATTTTTCTAAGTCTTTTTATTTTTCTAAGTCTTTTTATTTTTCTAAGTTTTTTTTATTTTTCTAATAATTTTTCTAGGTCTTTTTATTTTTGTAATTATTTTTCTAATCAATTTTCTAAGTCTTTTTATTTTTTATTTTTCTTCAATGTTTCTTCAATTTTTTTTTAAAATTCACTCGCCGGGTTGACCGGCTCACCGGCTCGGCTCGGCCGACCGGCCGACCCGCGTGCCACGCCCGCCCCGGCCGCCACGTGTCGGCGGCGCGCAAGCCACCCGGGCATGGGCCGCGCGGCGGCGGCCACGTGGCGCACGTACGGCGCGGCCGCTCCCACCCAGCCGTTCTGAATTTTCGGCGGCGGGAGCGCGTGCCCGGGCCGGCGCGGTCACGGGCCGCGCGATCTGCTCCGCCTGATGCCTCCGCTCCTCGGCCCAGCGGGCCTCCGGCCTGCTCCGCTCCTCCTCCTGGGCCACGTGCCAAGCACGGCCCATGAGGGACTGATGGGCCCGTGCCGGCACGGCACGGCACGACTTCCCCCTGGGCCGTGCTTGGGCCGGGGGAACGGCACGTGGGCCGGCACGGCACGGCCCGCTAAAGGAGTCGTGTCTAACGGGCCGTGCCCTAGCGGGCCGTGTCGCCGGCGTGCCCGTGTCGTGCTGGGCCGGGCCGCTTGTTGGGCCACCTATAGCTGTTACAGATGAGAATCTTGAGTTGTTACAGAATAAGGAGTTATGTGCTAGTGATACATGATACTTCTCAGAGGTATTATTCAGTTCGAACGGGATTATAGTATTTTTTTAATTAAACACAGCACTTATCTCGTACACCAAAATTTTGATGCATTGCTACAAATCCAACCGTGAGGCACCGGTACAGAGAACATCAGTACCTAGGGCCCTTTAGAACTAAGTGTTTTGCTTAGGCAGATTCCATAACCACTGGTAAAAATTAATTTTTATGAATGGCCCCTAAAAATGAGTTATCAGTTTTAGACTTTTCTAGGTGCCAAAAATACCAAAAAAATATTTTGTATTTTAGTAGCTATCTATACACGGTCACGAGACATAAATCACAAGTCACGTGATTTTACCTATGAAGTACTTCATGACTGTTGTTTGGACGTTATTTGTTTTACTTCGCCTCTCTAAACTTGTAATATGTATTTTTCACTCTAAAGAACATCAAATGGAAATGACATCAACTCTCATAGATCGTGTTGAGCTCTACACTTTTGATATATAACATGTCTCCATATTAGTTCGTTTGAAAATCTTAATACTTTATTTTCAAAAGTAGATCCGGAAGCTTATAACGAATATTTTGGCTCCTAAATAATCTCAAATCAAAAAAAATTTCAAGTATAAAAGTATAAAAGTTGTAGATCTCATTGAGAGTTGCAATTGTCATATAGAGTAATCTGACATTATATGAAAGAGTTACAATTTTTCTTTAAATGGTATTGCTCTTTTTAATGAAAGTACGTTAAGTGCCCATGGAAATTAAATTTTACATGCGCGTACAAAATTCACCCTATTTTTACATGCGGTTTTTTTATCAAATCGCCTCGAAAAATAAATATTTTTCGCAGACAATTCATTAGGTAAACCACACACAAAAACAAATGTAACAAACCCAAATTGAAAAAAAAACTTGGAAAAGCAATATAATGAAAATTTTTCATTTATATTTATTGTGGTGAAAATTTATTTTAGTTGTTTTTGAATTTTCCATGCATCATTGCATTTTGCATACATAAATTGAATTTAATGAAAAAAATATAATAGATTGAACAACAAATCCAATTAGTTATTGCTTAGTTTTGCATCTCAATTAAAAAGGTGACAACACCCAAATTTATTTAAATCAAAATAAAAACAGTAAACTTGTGTCAATTTTCAAAAATAATCAACACATAAGAAAAATCCCAAAAATTCACCAAATGGAGTTTATGATCATCCTAACTTTCCAGTAAAATTGGCACAAATTTTTTTAGCATTGTAGCATATCCAAAAAAATTCCCCAACAACTCTCAGGCATCCTCCAAATTTCAGAGAAAAATCAACTCTTCCTTTCCTTCCTCCCTCTCACTGTCTCGCCGCGTGCCTCGCCAACCCGGAGCTGCCGTCCCCTACCAAAGTTGACGCCTGATGTGACAAGGCAAAACCGGCAGCCACTGCTCCCTTTGCCCACCCCTGCCATCCCTCTGCAAAGCCGATGTCGTGCCAGTCTTCCGCGATTCCCGCTGACACTGCCTGCGCTCAAGATGCCAAGCACGTCACAACAACCACCGCCTAACACCACGCTCCACCGATCTCCTCACTCGCTCTACAAATCCCTACCCGGCTCGCCAGCCACCTCCCACCTCTTTCTCGACCTTCCCGGCCAAAGGCCAAACCTAGAAGCCCATTGGATCAACGGGAACGGCCGTGCCACCGTCGTGCCCTATACAGATCGAACAGTACGCTGCCACCACCGCACGCCCATCAAGCTGCCGTCTCGGTGAGTTTCCTCACCATCACTCGTGCCGGCAAGCTCCTAGAAGCCCCTGAACCCATTCCCTCGGTTTATTTTAGGACCCCTTCATCGGAGAGCCGCCGCCGCCATCGTCGTCATCCGTCGCCCCGAGAGCTCATCGCCGCACCGCTTTGGAGCGCCTCCGCCCAATTCGAGCACAGGGTAAGACTTCTCATAGTCCCTAGGTGCTCCCCTACCCTTTAATTGAGCCGCCGTTCACCGTAGCCCACTATCCGCCTGCGTCCCGAGCCGTCGCCACTGCCGTCCATGGCAACCAGCCACCTTCAACCACCCTCGGCTGCGCTGCTGCCTCTAGGAGGTGCGCGTGTATCCCCTCTAGCGTCCTGAGCCACCTGCACGCTCCTCTTCTCTCTGCCACTAATGGGGAAGAAGACGAGGACTTTTTCGTAAATAGCCAAAAC
This sequence comes from Oryza officinalis, assembly GCA_008326285.1. Taxonomy (NCBI): domain Eukaryota; kingdom Viridiplantae; phylum Streptophyta; class Magnoliopsida; order Poales; family Poaceae; genus Oryza; species Oryza officinalis. The sequence goes on along the minus strand of BDMV01000003.1, from coordinate 18,199,648 downwards.
ACGAGGGTTTGAAATACAAAATGCTGAGACACTTACATGTCGGGCCAAGGACCTAAAAATAAATAGCCAAAAGTTTAGGGCTCGATTTGCAAAATGTTGAGGCACTGACACGTGGACTCCACTGTTTTAAAATGGATGCTTAAAACGAAATGCGCCTTCCCAGTAGGAAAGCATGTTCTTCAAAGTATGATTTCGTTCTTTAATAAAGAAAACTAATAAATCCAAGAAAAGGTTTTCTATCAATTATTTATGGACTAAAACATGCTGAAACTTTAGAAAATCATAGAAATTTCATTTTAACTCCGATTGAGGTGAACAAAATTTTGTTAGATTCATAAAAGTGTTATCTTTAATACTGTGCACGCAAACTTAGTACCACTATTGTATAAAATTTCACTAATTTAAATTTGTATAGTGACTTTCGTATTTACTGTATTTTAAATCTTAGACACACGATAACTTGCACAAATGATATTGGATTTAGGCGTTTCTTTCTCCTAAATTTATATTAAATCACCCTCTATACATTGAACATGTTCATGCATCATGCATCATACATCATATTTTATCTTGGAGTTTTATTGGATGTTCATTTGAATGTATGTTTAAATTTAAATAGAGGACGAATCGATTGTTGCCATTAACGAGAGTGTGCAGTACCAAGAGATATTTGAGTAACCAACTAAGAAAGACAAGTCCTATTCAATTCCTCCTTCGATCATGTTGAATGCTATATTTTTGCAAATTCTTTACTATTTATAAACTGCATGCGATGTTTTATTAAAAAAAGGGGTATTGGTAGAAATGACCTATTTGTTGCATTACCTACCTTGATATATTGATTATCCTTACTGTTGAAGCACTAGGATGGGTATACATATACGTATTGTTCAGGCACCATGTGGGTATATTCGAGCTACTAGTATAGCTACTTGCTTAGACATGCTTTGAAAATTTTCGATGATTACATATGACATTCACTCTTTACAAATGAGATATTTGAACAGAGGGGTCGCCTCTGCAATTTTTGAAAACTGAAAACTGGAAATGATGATTTTAGACTTGGGCGGCAAGTGGTGTGCATATGGTAATAGTTGCACACCGATAGGGGGAGTGTTCGCCCGAGTCGATTAAGGACTAAACTATGTGTCACCAACTAAGATTACAGTGCAACCACATGTGTTGGTTATGGGAAAACCTTAGCTTATTATGTTGCTTATTACTTAACCTTGTATTGGAAGGCCGTTGTAGTAGGGACTAGTCTGAGCGATGGTTCAAAGAAGCTACCCATAAGACCCTCTATGGGAACGGATATGTTCGCCACATGGGATAGATGTCTGAGCATATCCAATATAACGGATAGTGCCTCGTTGAGGGAACGGATTTGTTTGTCTCACGGCGTTAGGATTAGGTTGGGCCCCACCTTTCCTAGCGGCATTGGTTCATGACCAATGTGGAGAAAACACTCTCCGTGCTCATGCAAGGTTAATCTTTAAGCAATGTAGTGGCTTCGTCATAGGGTAGCAAAACAGGTACCGGTTTGTATCACATGGCATGGTTTATATGATTGTTAGCTCGTGTCATGTGGGTACAGTGCACAAACTCTATAGAGTCTAAACAAATCGATTAGCCGTGCTCACAGTCATGAGAGACTTGGTGAAATGATGCAAGTATAGTGTTGGTGGTTTATTAAATAATTTGTGAAATGGCTATGGTGAATAATGCTGATGATTTTGCCCGGTGTGGATTGAGAATGAAATGTTTACTTGCTGCCATGGAGGGCACAAGGATGATACTATAAAAATACTTATGATGCTGTTATTATGGTTTAATTTTGATTTAAAATTTCGTTGCAATCTATTATTATTTACTATTACGATACAAAATTTGCTTTATGCTAAAAATGAGCCACAAATATAGCCATCTTTGATCTCAGCATAAAACAGTTCTAGGTTTCCCAAGGTTTGGGTAGGACTTGCCAATACCTAGTGTATTAATCCAACCTCTTGTTGTTGTTTTTAGAGTTGGATGCAGGATGTGAGGTGTCTAGTGACGATTACTTTGCACCGGGTACCGGAGTCTTCGAGGATGGTTCTTTCTAGGGTAATTTCTAGTCGGTTGCCTGTATGGTTTGGTAGATGGACACACCGAATAACTTATGTATCTTTTTTTCCGCTGTGTTTTAAAACTCTTTTATTTGGCTGGTCGGCCTAACTACTATGTATGACTCTTGCACCGTTAAGTTATGAGAACCTTTTTATCCATTAACATGTTATATATATGGTATGGATGTGATAACAATGTTGTATATGTGTGTACACTACTGGGGGAAGAGACTTTAGTCTCGGTTCGCAACCCTTCGTAGTACCGGTTATGCAGCCAGCACGCATAATCCAGGACTAAAGATCGCTATCGTTAGTCCTAGTTGGAATAACCGGTACTAAAAATGGTAGCGTCACATGGCTGGCGCTACCATCTAGTACTAGTTCGTAAAGATGTTTTTTAGTGCTTTTTATTGTTTGCTGCTTTTTTATATATATGCATATATATGTATAAATACGTACATATATATATATCAATTCAAATACATACATATATATATATAAGTAAATACATACACATATGATTAATATATATTTGTATATAGCATCACGTATATAATTGCTAGTATATATTACTTATGTACAATGAGAATTAAATACATTTTTGATATGTGTATAGTTGTTGTTGATTTCTAATATTCTATCATATATTACAAAAGCTAAGAGGTGAACTATTTGTGACGAGGAATTGGTTCTCCGTTGTCGTGGAATTCTCCTGACTGATTAACAATCTCATCCATAATAAATCCCATCAATTGTTTTTGAACAGCCTTTATGTAATCCATCGGGGGGAGTTGGTCCTTCATCCAAATAACCTATCGTTTTCAAAAAAAATAAGATATGAATATGTTAAATCAATGAGAAGAGTGTAAATAATTGCAGAATGATGTTTACGTACTTCGATATTGTTATCATTGTTAATGTCTTGTGCTACGCAGTGAATAAAATCACAAACGTAGTAGCCGCACAAGTTGGTCCCTTGTTCCTATCGTAAACACTAAATGAGAAACAAACTTATGAAATATATCTATTATAGAATAAATGAGATATATAATTTTGGACCATGTTAGTACAAGAAAGTTCATCCTCACAGTCAATTCTTCCTTGAATTCCCCACGAACGTTTGTACGGAATTTTGCCCATGCCGTGCAATTCCAAACTATAATTAATGATGCTTTGATCCACATAGTAGCAATAACAGCAATCATAATGACATTACTAGTGACATTACCTGTTAAGCATGTCAACGATTTTGTTGAAAGTATCCCTTGGTTTCCGCATAGAGTCCATGATATCAATCTTGCTGTTGGACATGTCTATGACCAAAAGGACCCAGTGGAATCTATAAATTGCGTGAAATATGATGTACATATCATTTTATGAATACGAGAAGAAAATTGGTACAAGAGGCAGTAAAAACTCACTTTGTGTTGTAAGGCAAGAGTATGAACTGCTTAAAATGGTGCTGCACCAGGAATTTATAAATGTTTTTCTTGATTTTGTCTGGCCAGTCATCTACAGTCTTCTCGTTGATTATGTAGTGGTCCATAAAACCACACTTGAAGTATCCATGCCTACGGCAATTTTGAATCTCCATTCTATAGTGAAAAAAGATGATAAATCTTCGATGTTACATGTGTTAACGACCAAATTTGGTAAATCAAATATTGGATCTGAAGATAGAATCGAAGCGGATTTGGAGGAAGCTGGCGGTTACCAAAATAGAGCAAGAATCGGTTGGTGACCGAATCGGCTACGATGTGTATCGGCTGGTGACCGAGTCGGCTATTGTGACCATCGGCTGAGACAGAGTCGGACGAGGATAGCCGATGTAGCCGATTCCGACGAGGGGATAACAGAGTCTTTGTCGGGTTCGGTTGGTGAGCTTCATGAGGATTTCCATATACGGATTGGGTCCGAAGAAGGGAATTGTATCTATTACTTAGGGTATAATGTTAGTTTCCTAATGGATACTGTCGGTTAGAGTTTGTATTAGGGAAATTGTCTTCGATATGAGTTGTAATAGAGATAAGAATCGTGTCCGATAAGGACTTATTGTGGAATTCTGGGTATAAATTAAACCCAGGTTCGTGTAAAGAAAACAACAGATCAATACAACAACTTCGGCGCATCGCCACCTTTACTCTTTTATTACTTTCGACGAGTTCTTGCTTTCGAGTTGGGCTGCATCGGCTTCGATCTCCAGCAAGAGGTAAAACTTGTTATGGCGGCTTGCGCTCTCGGGATTAGTGCTTCCATCTTTATGACACTCTGATCCTGTTTGTGTGAATCGTCGAGTTATCATATATATCGTATAATCTGAATTGATATCAATATATAACTTAGATCGGTTGGTGTTTGTTTCTCAGAAAAGCAACCGATAGGGTTATATATTGCTGTTGATCTAGATTATACAATATATCTACCATCTCGAAAAGGTTTTCATCGACTTGATCATCTAGACATTATGTTTCTTTACATATTTGGTGCTGCATCAGTTAAGTTTGACCTACTAAATCATGTTTAGAACCAGAGTTTCTAGCCTGTCTATGATTGCTAATAGAGATAGCGTCGGGGTTTCAGCCGATCTTACTTGGTTTAATTATCTTGTTATCTTGATATATTAAATCTGCCCTTTATATCGAGATATTAACTTAGTAAAATATATTGAGCTTGTTGTCAAATCTGGTTAGGATCATCTTAACATTAGTTTGACAAGTTGTTTAATATATTTTGTTCATGGTAATATCTCTGTATAAAGTAGTATCGGAGTACTAGCCGATACATGTTAGATTTGCTTAATCGGCTATGCTATGAACTGGTATAATCTATGCTTTATAATGTATTTAGACATAAGTGATTTATACTGTCTCGGCGCCCTGTCCGATCTATCCCAATCACTTGGTTTAAATATATTTTGGGACTTAGATTATATTTTGTTGATATTTACAGCCGATTGAGTAGATTTAGCTTTATCTTGCTTTATCTGTTTTAGCCGATTTAATGCATCTTGCATCGGCTCAATGCTCAATGATATGTCATCGGTAAACCAGCCGATCGGCTATCATTGGTGGATTTAACTGCGCTTTCTTTGTTTCTTATTGGTTGCAGGATCAAACCAATTGGCACGCCTAGAACCCGAAAGAAGTCTTTGGACCTGCACTGGAGCTAAGCAGATCTCCCAGGCCAGTGTGTGTTTTTTGCATCAACAACATGAGACGGGCTAATGAATAAAATAAAATTAAACGACACTTACAAAACCCAATAAGCGAGAAGAAAGACGTCAAGAGTGTCTTGTTGGTATACGTCGCACACATCCCTGAAGTTGATCCACATATCATACATTCAACAGAAGAAATCTTCATCTTTAATCCTTGCCGCGAACATAATCCTACCATGAGTTGATTGATCCATGTACCATTGATGGAATCGGTACATCTGTGTAGGTATGTTCTTGACTAACTCTGGCTTGACAAGTGGTGCGCCGATTGCGTATGGGTGTTTTAGATCTTCTTCTGTGGCGTTCGTGCAAAGTAATGCCAAGGTTCGATGGCATCAGGGAAACCGCTTGTTTTTTTGCATTCCAAGCTAGGGGACAGCCTTTGTCTTTCTTGTGCTCTTCCCATAAGACTTGCGAACTAAGCAGTCGTAGTCTGATACTAAGATCTTTCTCGTGGGTTCTCATCATCTGAAGAAAGGCCTCAGTTGTCGGGTCTATTGGAGTCTTCTTCTGTGGACTTCGCAGCTTGAAGTCCTCCTTCACTTGCCTTTTCACTTCCTTGTCAGTCTCCTCGTTTGTGCTATCATATGGTCTTTTCTTGAGATCGGCTTTCTTTGGCTGGTCAAGTCTTGGCTTCTTTGTTTGTGTAGACTTTGACAGCATGAAACGAGATGGGCAAGACCATTGTTGCCTGCTACTTGCAGCTAGTTGCGGTGGTGAAGACGGAGGAGACGGTGCAGACCGAGGTTGCGATGGAGACGGATGCGACGCTAGAGACCGAGGTTGCGGAGGAGATGGTCGAGACCAAGGATTGTCAGGCTGCAGCACTGGTGATGTAGGAACGGACGCCACTGCTCGCCCAGGAAGCATGATGTAGCGCTTGCACCATAGTATGATGGTGTGGACTGTTTCTCCTAGTTTCGTCTCCTCATTTCCTCCGGGGATGTCCAGCTCGAGATCATCAAATGCTGAGTAGTCCCGCTCCACCTCAACCTTTGAGTATCGAGGTAGAATCGACCTATAGTGGTACATCGCATCTCACTGGACAAGAAATGAGGTTAGTTAGTAACATATGGACCAATTTTCGAATTCTTCAAATGTGGATGTGCAAACTACGAGCATACCTTGATTGATAGGTTCTTGAAGGGAATATGCAATTCACATGGTGTCCGTTGCGTGATTTCATCCACAGGGCATGGTGGTTCGTCGTCAGCTGGCCCTACTGCAGCTTCATTGGTCTGATCTCCAACTTGCCCTGTAGAAGCATAGTTGCTTCGATTGCCTAAGGGGCTAACCATGACAGGAGGAATAGATGGCTGGATCTGCTGGCTAATCTCACTTAATCATATATCCACCTGTCTTGCCACTTTCTCCTGCAATCTTTGGTCGTAGTTCACGACCTTCAAAGCCAGATCAGTCAACTTCGCATCCTGATCTCTCTTGCTTCTCATGTGACTTGGGTACGTGTGGATGTCATCTTGAAACCCATACTTCCATGCAACCACGTCTTTTTCGCGCGTTCATCCTAGGTGCTCGGGATTCTGCAGTGCCAGCGTAAGCTCATCTTTCTCTCTGTCGGGCTAGAATCATCCCTAAGCAGAGGCCTCTAGGGCATCCACAAGACGATGAGCTGCTTGGCGTATGTTATCGCTAGAGATAAGGGAGCCATCAGCAGCATTGAGTGTTCCCCCATGAACATAGTACCAATGTTTTGATCGTTAGAGCCAATCAACTGTGGCCGGAGCGATACCTTCTTATAGCCACCCGACCCTAGCCGGTGAAAATACTTTTTCTTTTCAGCATTGGCTTTGTTCTTCGTTATCTTGTCTTGTCCTTCCTCTCCTGTCTTATAGGCCACAAATACATCCCAACGATCCCTCAGTTTGGGGAATTTGTTAAAATCCAGTATCAGATCCTTTAGGATATATTTGTTGTACAAATCTTTTTTGAAGCACTAAAATTGTTGGGCCATCTTTTTGAGAGTCCAATCCTTCACTTTGGTATATTCTGCTTGAGGGATCATGAAGGTCTCAAGCATGGTGGCCCACAACATGTCCTTCTCTGTATTTGGAGGACACGTTTCTTCCACTTCGTTGCGTGACCTTGTTTTGTACTAATTCTATATGATTGATGGGCACGTGATCCCTCACGACCCAACCGCTATGTGACACAAACATCCTTGCTGCATCTTGGGGTCAACTGGTTCGTCGTCTGCTTTCACTGCAGTTATAATGTGTCTCCCCTCCATCTTCTTTGCGAGACCTCCTTGTCTGCGTGCCCTCTTCGAACCAACGTTTGATTGGAGGTCCTGTTGTTCATCTTCTTCTTCATTCCCCTCCTCTTGATTCTCATTCAGATATTGGCCTAGGTCCTCGTTTCCTTTCTCGTGTGTCTAATATTGGCTGCTGCCCTCATTGATCTCGTCCAAGAGTAACTGTTCGTCATCGTGATCTATCATCTGTTCCTAACATTAAATAATACAGAAAATGCATGGTGTATTGTTATATCTACATTGTATATAGTAATCATAGTTAATACATAAACAATAATTAATACATTGTATGTACAACCGGTACTAAAGATCCTATTTAGTACCGGTTGGTAATAGATCCGAGAGATTTATGATTTTTGGTATCATGACAAAAGATTAGTTCTCCAGTAGCGGTACTCGTCACTGATCATGGGACTAGTATAATGTACGCTCCAGATACGTATTCAGGAATTTTATTCCCAGATGCTGACAACAAATCTATTTTCACAGACATATTTTCATAAGGACCACTCGTAAAAGTAAGCGTTCGTAGGCAATTTGTGACGTGAAGCAGCCTTTTGGTCCACCTGTGAAAAAGAATACCAAGGGCACGCAAAAATTAGTTTTATAGTAGTGAGGAAATGTGGATCTTCCGTGTGCCAGACTTTGTCTAATAATGCACAAAGTATTTGAGCCAATGATTAGGGAAGAAAAATAAAAACCAAACAACCATTTCTATCATATGGTTGAATAAGTGCAACATAACATTATCAAATATTATGCAAATATATTCACACTAAACGCAACATGTTAACATGTTACACCGAAGGAAATACAAGTCCATTTATTCCAAATCCCAGAAAATATATAAACAAAAACAGGTAAAAAAACAAGCCAATGGACACCTCAATTATTATTTTTTTGTATTTATTTACTTACCAGTTATATATTTATCTGTTTGTTTACTCGAGGAAGAGAGCATAGGACTATAGGAGACACATACACCAATCGATTTAGCTTCGAATTCCAAATAAATCTGTCAGCCATTGCAGATTTAAAGCCGACCAAGAACTGACGTCTCCCTCGATGGCGGTCCGGTCTCCAAAGATCACCCCGGTGATGATGCGCACCACCCCGCCGACGATCTTGCGATCTCGTGCCGACGAGATGCTCTCCTCGCTCGCCAGCATGATCTGCCCTCCACATTTCATGTCCCGCCCAGCCTGCCATCTCCTCAGGGCGATCTGCTTGATGCAGGACACGTGCAGGTACACGGCCTCGCCGTCGTCGTCGTCGACGACGTCGGGGTTGTAGTAGCACCATTGCTCGTGGCGGCGGAGGCGGCGGCAGCAGTGACCCTCCTCCTCCTGTCTGCTGCATATGCTGCACTTCCTGGAGGCCGCGATGTCGAAGGCGACCCCGTCGATGGTGATCTTGGCTAGTCCCTGCAGGCTGGCGCAGCACGGGTGGAGGTCGAGGTTGGCGCCGGAGCAGTGGTAGACGAGGCCGAACACACGGTCGCCGCATGTGTCGCACCACCTGCCGTCGCCGCCGGCGGGGTGCGGTTTCTCCGGTCGTCCAGGCGGTGGCTCAGCGAGGAGCTCGAACGTGCGGCGGAAGAGACTGTGGTGTAGCGCGGGCGGCGCACGGGCGCACAATTTGTGCATGTTGAAGTTGCAGGCGTAGCAGTGGTACCTCGGCCCGTCTCCGGGCTCCTTGCAGGCGTCGCAGTCGAACGGCGCGTCGCCGGTGGTGGTCACCATTCTAAGCTTGTGCTCCGGGTGGCTGGGGTGGGTGATCGTCTCCGGCGCCGTGGCAACAGGATGAATTTTATCCTTATCTTTCTCACTATAAATTAATTAATGACACATTCAATGCGCAAACCAACCAAACAAAGTAGGTAGGGCAAGACTAGAAAGCTGGCAATAAGATGGTTTAGGCATGCCGAGCTAGGCTAGCTGGGCGAAGGAATCAAACATACCCTAAGATGCAAATCTTATACCCAACAGGATCGATATAGCTTTGACCACCTAATTATTTTACATAAGTCTAAAATACTATCTCCGTTTTTAATTGCATTATATCACATTGACATTTAAATATAATGTTTTGACCATTTATGTCTTATTCGAAAAAAACTGTATAATTTATTCTATTATGGCTTGTTCTATCATTAAAGCTAATTTAAACAAGACTTATATTTTTGCATATAACTCTGTTCCCTCCAATTTCATAATCCTTGACGTACACAGTCATCAAAACATATCTTTGGCTAATTTACACATGGAAAAATAAGTAAATGTTTAATTTTATTAAAATACTTTTCAAGACTAATTTACACATTGTATTCTAATGTCTTCAAAACTAAATATTTTGAAAGTTATTAATATTTAAAGTTCTAATTGTCTTACTCAACCTTATCTAAAACATCAAGGATTATGGAGTCAGAAGGAATAAATTGTTTAATAAGATAAATAGCCGAACATCATGTTTAAAACATAACAAGCAGTGGCGGACACACCCACTGGGCATGTGGGTCGGCCGGCCTAACACGGTCCAAGTCGCCTCACACCACCAAACCTCATTTCTAGTCCTATTCGTAGCACATTAGTCATCAGTTCACTATTAAATAATCAGATAAATTAAGTATTTTGAGTAGGAATAAAAATATTTATAAAAATTTGTGACCGGATAAGTATTATTTCTATATAAGTATGAAGTACCATTTTGTCCATTTCTAATTTTGGCCATACATAAAATTTGATTTTTTTCTATTTCTTTAGCACATATTAAATTCTACAGTAAATAGTTAAATTGGTAAATATAAAAAAACCACTTTACTCCTCTAAACTGTTTTGGCGAGTCACTTAACCCCTCAAATAATTTTTCATCTTGCTTTATACCCCTCAACTATTGAAAGCGGTTCCCCTTACTGCTTAACAATATTTCTTTTTTTTTATCTCTCTACATATAACTCATATATAAATTGTATTTGCACATAAATTTGGTAGGATTGATAGATCCATTATAACCTACCTCTTAACATTTTGTTAATAATTTTTATCACTATTTACATATGTTTCGAAGCACTTATTTTGAAATTTTTTGATACTTTGATAATGCTGTTATTTATGACTTAGAAAATTTGTGCTTAAAATATGACTCGTATAAAGAGAAACAAAGAAAAGAAATGTTATTAAGCAGCAAAGCAAACCATTTTTAATAGTCTAGGGGTAAAATGAGCAAAATATATTTTAGGGGCTAAGTGATCCAATGAAATAGTACCTCAGAGTGAAATGGACTTTTTAAAATATGAATATTCCCAAATGCCTATAAATTTGTTTTTAAATAAATGATTTTGTGTTCAATTATTTTCATCCCTAATTCCCAGCATGAGGCATCCATCGTCTCTCGTCTTCGTGACTACATCTACTGGCTCACCTATTTGACTTTGATGTTTGTTCAACTACTAATCTTCATTGTTGACTTGCTCAATGTTCATGTGGTGCGTAGTCACGCCGTTGCCGTGAGCCAGCAACTATGGTTTATGTGCATGCGTTGTGATGCCATTATCTAATTAGGGCTAGCTCTTTGCTAGATATCGTCCCATCCGTATTTTGAAGTTGTGTCCGCCGCCACGGTTAACAATGTTATATATTTAAAAATAGATGAAATAATTGTACAAATGTAATATTATGAAATCTCTTGATATATTCATGTGCTTAAAAGTGACACATACTTGTGACGGAGTTTTTATACATACCTTCTTCCTTTGACATGTTTAGCTGAACATTCTCCTCGATTCTCTGTTGGCATCCACGGCATCCCATCCATCAGAATCTCATACAGTTTCGTCAAAGTCTCGTGTGACTGTGACGCCAATTCCTTCAAGCAAGACATGTGTATGTCGACGGCCTCGTCGTTGTAGCAGAAGCGGTAGGACCAGAACCTGTGGCGGTGGCCACCATCGCCGGACATGCAGATGCCGCACCGCCGGCGGCATGAGGAAGCCGCCACGAGCTGGAAGTTGTTGCGGCTGGTTCCAGCGTCGCGAGACGCTGGCAGCCTCGCGCAGCGTGGGTGGAGGTCCAGGCCACTCTCGTCGGTGCAGTGGTAGACGAAGCCGTCGCTGTGCAGGAGGTCGCCGCACGCGTCACACGCCGTGCCAAACTTGGCCCGAGGCGGCCGCGCGAGGAGATGGAAGACGCTGCCCGGGAACATGAGATGATGCAGGATTACATGTGGCGCGGTGGCGCAGCACGTGTAGAGGGTGAGGTTGCAGTCCTCGCACGTGTACCTGTGGCCGGCGGCGAGCTCCTTGCAGCCGCCGCACCGGGAAGGCCAGTGGCCGTCGGTGTCGGTCACGGAGAGCCTCAGCGTGTGATCCGGCTGAGACAGGTGACCGGTGATCTCCGCCGGCAGGAGTGGAGCCAGGTAGGGGGGAGCAGGAACCGGGCCAACATCAATCTCTGTAAAATTATTTTACATTATGTTTACGTGAGCTTTTTAAACAGTAAATTACATTAGTGGTACACAAATTTGTCAGGTTGATGTAATCTAGTACATAAATTTGTAAAATGCTCATTTTGATAGATCAATTTATCAGGTACGTGCAAGTTAAAAAACAAAACAAGAACAATCTTGCTAATTTAAGTGTTGATTAAAAATGCTAAGTAAACATGTATGTGAGAAGAATGCTACATGGACAGATTCTGTCCAGTAAAAATGTTTAAAAACACCTAATGATTCTACTGTGAATGGCATAAAAAACTAAGAAATGATAAAAAGGTAGAACAAATAATAATAAAGCAGAAATCAAGTTTACGGATATAACATCTCTCAAGCCCATCTCACGTGTGCACGTCAGCCATCGTCAAAGTGGCCATGACGTGTCCTTTTTTCTTGGTTCGCACGCATCATATAAGTTCATACATCAAAACGTGCAGTTTTCAATTTTGTATACTATAAATTGCATCCACGCCCTAACAAGTTTGTATACCACCAATGCAAGTTATCTTTTTTGAAAACTTCAGTTGATTAGTCTTATTGGCTCCTCCAATAAATATATTTTTTGTGTTTTTGGATTTGTCTGTCGGAATATCATCGAAATTTTTGTTTAGTAACTTGCAACTTTTTCTGTTTAAATCAAATTAAAGGATCATTATTTAGCATGCCAGATGACATGAATTTGAGGCAGTGTGGCGCGCATATATTCACTCAAGTCATAGATAATTAATGGTTTAAGACAAGATTTTGTAAAATTTTTAAAACTTTGACTATTAATAGTTTTTCAAATAGTAAGGTTAAGTATAAAAGAAAATAGTACGAGTATATTTGAATCGGAAAGTACTGTCATGATATTATAAACTCACCAATACACTAATACAGATCTGGACATTCGTGCTGAGTCATTTGTATCGAACTAATGTGACTCGCTTGGGATGACTTATCTCTAATAGGTCGAAAAGTATCCCGTTTAAAATATGACTACTGAGGATGACCCATCACCGATATGAGATCATCTTATCGGGTCATTGTTGTAACATGTCACAGATGACCTATAACGGGTCATAACCATGCCCCGTCACAGGTAACATGTCATCCGTGACGGGTGTAATGCGATGACCCATCAAACATGAGAGCACTCATCCATGACGGGTCATAACTACCACCCTTCACGGATAAACGGGTCATTACTATCACCCTTCACGGATAGGTTATCCATGAAGGATGGTAGTTAAGACTCGTCATGGATGAGGGAAAATTTATTTTTTTGAATTTTTCAAACAATCTCGGATAGAGACATACCCTATATGAAAGTTGTAGATCTCGACAAGGTCTATAACTTTAAAATTGGCAACATTTGAATTTGGGATAGTTTATATGCCTAAATATGCATTATAATTAATGAGATCTATTTTACAAAACATAATTTTCAATTTTTCAAATGATCTTGGATGGAGACATGTCCTATATCAAAGTCAAAGGGTTCGATGAGATCTACAACGTTTTAATAAAAAATATTTTCAGTTGAGGTGGTTTACATCTCTCAATATGTTTTATAAGTGATATTATCTATTTTCAAATTTTTTTGAATGTTTCAAACGACGTTTGATGGAGACATGCCCTACACTAAAATTATGGAACTCGATGAGATTTATAATTTTATAGTTAAAATCATCTAGAGTTTCAAATTTGTGTTTCATATTTGGACGAGAATAGTCAAAAAAATAATATTTGAATAATTATCAACATATGGTCTATAGGTGAGATGGTAAGATTAGTTTACATATATTGAGAGGTCCTTGGTTCGAATCCAACTTTGACATGCATGTAAATATCACATGTAAAATGATGAATTTTCGCCTAGTGATGTGTGACCATGGTTGAAATATACTAGTAATATTAAAAATATTTTTAGGGTTTTTTTTTGTGTATTTAAAATTAAAAATCGTAAATTCTCATCCGTAAAGGTTCATCCTTGACGGGCAATAACTTACCACCGACAAAGATGAGCCACAAACCATCACGAATGAGTTAGGTGGTAACTTACCACCCGATAAAGATGAGTCATCGGCTTCAGATGTTCACCCGTTACAGATAAAATTTTCTCATTAGTGACCAATAAATACTGACGAGTCTTTTCTCCGACACAGATCTATGTTGCCACCCGTTACGAATGAAGGGTTCTGTTGTAGTAGTAGATTTTATAAACTTGTTTTAGTACAAAAATTGATGGACAAAATTTTACCAATTTGACACAACTACGTCTGTATCTTAAATATTTATGTCCGGAGGAAGTATAGACCACAAGGGTGAATATATATAGTTACAAATTATCATGTTTTGTCCTAGAAAAAATGTCTAAAACTACTTCCACACTACTTCATCTGAAAAAAAAAGACAGAAGAAATTTAATTTATAATCAAATGTTATATGTATATATATGCATGGATGCAAACCTAATGCTCAGATTATGCATCTGGTGCGTACCAAGATTGTTTTTCTTGTATTGTCGAGTCGCCTCCCTCGCACGAGCACGGAGCCCCGATATGTCAGCGATGACCCGTCGCCGCCGAATCTGCTGATCCTCCTGATGGTGAAGTCCGTTGTTGTTCTTACCAGGCAAGCATGATGGGGAACAACAACACAACGGCGTCTTGTTGGAGATGATCAGCTCGTCCAGGAAGTCCTGGACGTCCTGGGACAGTTGGCTCACTTCCTCTGTCGACAGTTTACGGTGCTCGACCTCGGATGGTTCCAGGATCAGCAAGGCGTCGTTGAGCGATTCCATATCGTCTCTAAGGAGGCCGATCATCGTCCTCACCTCCTCCGGCAGCGCGTCGCCGTGTTCGACTTGGGGCTCCATCACCGATTGGAACATCGTGGGAAGGGAGCCCATGACACCATGCCAAGCACTCACTACCGGTGCCTCCATGATGACTCACTACAAGAAAATGGATGAATTAGATACTGATTCCACTTAGGTTTTTCAAAACAAAACTGCCAAAACTTTCTATATAGAAGTTGCTTCAAAGTATCAAATAAATCCTTTTTCTAAGTTTGTAATAATCAAAGCTTAATTATGCGCTAGTTGCTTTCTCGATTTTCATGCCTTTACTTAATCTTTATCTTCATTAGTTACGAACACCACCTATGTAATGGCAATTAGTACTCCATCCGTCCTAAATTATAAGGCTTATATTTTTTTACACGGTCCGTAATAATATACTTTGACCATTAATTTATACCATATTATGTTTCCAACGAATATAAAAATAGCATAACATGAAAGTACTTTAAAATATGAATCTAGTAATATAACATGTATAATACTTATCATATATATGATTAGTATGATTATTAGTAAAAAAAATTATCAAGTTTTATTTTGCATAGAAAGATATAACGTCTTATAATTTGTGACGGAGAGATGGAGAGAGTATTATATATGAAGACAAGAGTAAGAGTAGTATAATTTTCGAAGGATCGATAAATACCTATGAAGTCAGATCTCAGAAGAGGTGAAGGGTATCCTCCGTTCAGTATCCTGCCCCAGCACAAGAATGCATGCCAACCTACAAGGGATCTGTGATGGGAACCTCTATTTATTCACCAACGTCCAGCCGGCTTGATCCCTGTTTCATACAGCAAACTATATGCGCCCTCGGAATCTTCTTCCAGATCGAGTTGCTAGTTCGAGAAGTCTTCTACAGCAAAACTTCCGTATATAGAATAATCTACTCCTGAACACAGATAGCTATAGAGCCACTTCATGGAAAAAAAATATTCTGGACAGCTAATTATGCTTATAAACTACTGCTGAATACGGCTTGGCACACTAGCTAGGATAAGTGGATCAACAGAGATTATATATGTATCGTGATTATATGTGTGAGAGATTCTGTTTGACATGGTACATTACATACCAGAGATTCTGTGGGACATGGATATTATATATCAGAAACACCGATTCGGTTTTCCAAGCAACCCACTACATATTTTCTTCATCCCAAAAAAATTTAACCTAGGTAAAGATTTGACATCACCTAAGACAACGAAGATTTATTATTTTAGATGATGTCAAATCTCATCTAGATTAAATTTTTTAGAACGAAGAGAGTACTAACCTAGTCTAAAGGCTCAGCTGTATTTCTAGCTTCTTCTGGTCGATCTTATTTTTTAACTTATACTCCACAAGCTAATAAATATTTCTAACCCAACATTAAAATAACCAAATCTGAAGTTTTATTTTTTTCTGTTCAGAAATTTTGAAATTTTCATTGCCTTCTGACCGCAGTAGACAGAGCTGCTTACTGATGGATCTCGCAGGGGGGACCGAGGGAACATGTAGGGGCTGGCAGGACACATCAGATCGGTTTAATTATTTGCTCTCAATAAAAAGCAGTGACCAACTGTTGATTGAAAATACCATTTAGCTAAGGTTATCGTCATGCTGTAGATATATTTGCATGCATTTTGAAGTAATTGCATATTAATTATCAAATTGAACTTAAAAAGCTAGCATCTATTGTTAGTTTGATAACAATGGGCCAACTCTACCAGTTGACATGATTTTTTTTCGAGAAATGACTGTATTGAAATTCAATATAGGCTCTTGCATCACGTCTTATACCGAAAAGTTTTTCGTAAAAGTTAGTCCCTACATCTCAAAATAAGTTCATATTTAGTCTCTACTATTTGTCCCCAAATATATTTATACTTCTGTCCCCAAATCAACTATTGGTCCGCAGCAAACCCTTTACCTATCCACCAATTACCGCTACTATTCCTACTATGAATGATTGACAGTTTGATTGATTTTTTCCATTCACCTTATTTTACACATCCAAGACTAAAGTTGGAGTTATTTCTGGGACAGCGAGTAATGGATGCAACTCTTACTATAGCCATAATGATGAAATAGACTTTAGATCCATGGAGGACGATGTATGTACATTCTAATTCAGTCGTAATATTATTTCATAGGAAAAATCGTGATACTTGTGTTTAAACACATATATATTATCTTCCTAGTGTAAATTATATATTATGTATATGCCGTATGATTTTTTTATATTAGCTGTAGCTAGGCGTGATCTTAGTACAAACAATTGTGTCGATCAAATTGCAGATCACATGCAATAGTTCCCATGGAATTGAAGTAGACTAATATAATTATATATTTTATTATTATGTATATGACGTATGATTTTTTATATTAGCTATAACTTGGCGTGATCATTGTACAAACAATTGTGTCGATTAAATTTCAGTTCACATGCATGGAGTTCCGATGGAACTGAAGTAGACTAATATAATTATATATTATGGCATGCATGCAAATTGATAATTCTCTAGAAATAAAATGTAACTATTTATGTGCCAGAATATCCATTGAAATGATCGATCTGCAGAGCCGAAGGTATCTTCTAGATAAGATCGCAGATTGAAATAAAGATTTCATCGAAATATGCAAGAAATTTCTATTGGCGTGCATTTTTTATGTATAATGGTTCCTAGCTCTACTGTATTAATAGAACACCAGAGAAAATTAAAGTAGTTTATATTGAAAAATACACTGAATTATCCAACACAATCTTCGGTTACAAATAAACTTGCATAAAAAGCACAAGCTCGATCGATCGTCTATGAATTTCCTTTTCTCTCTTTGTTTGTGAGAACTCTGATTTTCTCTTGTACCTTGTACATGCAAGACTTTCAAGGACATGTAGCTAAACCGAGGGAAAACGAGAGAGAACACAGACAAAAGCCCACTGTCATACTCTACGTGTTTATTTATTTGGTTTTTGAAGTAATATGATATTATAAGTCATATTTACTCACCTCAAAATTAATTCGTTAGTTGATATATATATATAATAATGGACCAATTCTGAAAATTGACTCGAATTTTAGATAGATTACTGGATTGGTGAACCCAGTCAACTCTCATGACCGTGAGAAATGCTACTGTGCTCTCTACTGACAGTCGATCTGAACTGTTAGTTCATAAGGACATATCAGCTAACTCAGTGATTAGGGATAATTTTAGCTTTTTAAGATTTTGTCCATTCTTCTTTTCTAAAAATTCATATCCATCCATCAGGTTCGTATAGTTCGGTGGCATCCTTCAGCTGCTGGTCATGCTCATCAGCAAATCCTTCCGCCACCGGCGGCTACTCCGGCGATGCATCCCTGAATTCAGATTGACATGCATGACCACTGAGCAGATAGATTGCTCATTTGTTCCATACAATTCCCATGTGACTTCAGTTATAGATAGATTCAAACTAATTAATCAAACGGGCAGCAATCAATCTTGCTTGGTTTTCTTTCTTCTATCTGAAGCAAGTTATCGATCTCAATTATATATCTTCTAACTTAATTAAGGGCTTGACTTAGGCAGTATACGTGGAGAGAGAGAGAGAGGAAATCGTCCCTAAATTAAAGAGAAGAACAAACAGCCTCCCGTTACCTTGCCCCCATCAGGGCATCACGTTCCCCGTTAATTGCGATTGGGGAGGAAGCAAGACAGCGAAGGCAGTGGCTCTGATCAAGAGGAGGACTGTTTCAAGGCTGTAAGCGCTAGGTTTTAAAATAATCGGTGGTAAAACTATTTTACTTTTTTGACAAATATACCCTCCACGTGTTTCTACTACTGTCAAGTGAGATAGTAGTATATATATATTTGAACCGTTGGATAAAATTAAATCTATGGTCCAGATTCCTTTCTACTATCAAGTGAAATAGTAGTATATATATAGTTGAACCGTTGGATAAAATTAGATCTACGGTCCAGATTCCTTTCTACTATCAGTAGAGAGCATCCTAACGGACCTCTTATCTGTGTTGGCTCTAAGAATATATCCTATACACACAAGTCTTTTCGTGTACACACCGTGTACATCAACTAACAAAATTCACCAAAAATTCTAAAAAACATTGTACAAGTAATTCCAATAGTATTATACTTATGTGTAAAGTTTTAACGTCAAATTCATTATATTTTAGCCGTAACAAAAAAATAAAAATTCTAACAGTTTTGAGAGCATAAATATGTCAGAATTTTGTCTTTTTCGTTGCTCCATATATATAATGAATTTGAAGATTAGACTTCACGCATAGATATAATACTACTAAAAATAAATGTACATTTTTTTAAGATTTTTTTGATAAAATTTGCTAGTTGATGTATACAGTATGTACACGAGAAAACTTATGTGCATATGATACGTTCTAGTTAGCTCATTTCTCGCAGACGTTGCTCAAAGTTTTCTCTCCGAAAATGTGTTAATGGAAATGCTTTTTGTTGTCGTACGTCATGATAAAATGGGCATTGGGTTGAGGAATCAGTCGGAATATGATTGCGTGCACTTCGAGGCAAAACCCATAAAGATTCCTCTATACTATGTGTAGCCTTAGCCTTAAATATTCTGTCTATGATGTATGGTTTTTGTTATTAACTGTTACGTGTTGTGTTCAATGTACATACTATTGTCTGTTCAATTGCAGTTGACATGGAATCATTCCATGATAATTACCATGGAATTGAATTATATAGGCTACTGGAATTTCTTGATCCGGTGGGTATATCTAGCTCATGGCTAATTCTAGTAGATGGATGAAATATATTGATGTGCCAGAATGTATACCCACGAATAACTAACGCTGTACAAATTGGTGCTAGAATACCCGTACGGGTAATTAGAAATAAAAACAATCACAGTCATAGAAACACACAAAAAAGACGACACTATAGATACCGAAAATACTAAAACCGACATCTACAAACCTTTTTCCACCTCCGCGAGTTAAAAAAATATACAACTGGCAGCTTTGAGCAACTATACATGCCGATTCTAAAGAAAAATCGACACCAATACTATAGGTAATAGTTTTTTTAAAAAAATCGACACCTTTAATATATATTATAGGTGTTGGTTAATTACAAACTGGTATCGATTTTTTAAAAAACTGACATTCATAGAAATCGAGCCAACCCACCTAAGGAAAGAAGAGAATTTCTTAGCTGAGCTCATCCTTATCACCACTACACCATGACACTAGATTACCAACAGACATCCGTCGGTAAAGATAAACAATTATTGATAGACTATTTGTTGGTAAAGGCTTTTGGAAAATTATATGTTGGCAATACTATATAACAAGACATGTTATATGTCAGCAATTCTAAATATTTTTGGGTCAAAATAACTGCCAGCAATATTAAGAGTAGAAACCAATTATATGTCAGCAAAACTTAACAATCATCCATCTGCTAGCAATGTTTCGTCTGTCAGATCTTGATCCAACGGTTAGGATAGAGGGAGGTGAAAGCTTGGGCGGCAAATTAATTTTGGTGTGCGGGAAAAAAAATCCAGGCCGAAAAAAAATCCTAACCCTAGGCTTCTCGCTCCTCTCTCCCCATCCACCGCACGCCGCCTCCTTGCTCCTCTCCCACCGTGCAGCCCCCTCCGCCTCGGCCAAACCCTCGGCGTCGGCGGCGAGTTCAAAGGTCGAAGCGGTGCAGCCCCCTTTTCCTCCATAGCAACGAAATCCTCCTCCGCTGCCGCTACCGGTGGTGGCCCCACACCCAACTCTGGTGTCCAGGTTTGTATGGGCTAGGGTTTCTTGTTCGGAGATGACGGAGCGTGAAACTCCTCACCAGGAGACCGTGCAGGTCCCCCTTTGCCGGTTCGGCCGGGGGCGCAAGGTGAGATTCTTAGCCCTTGATCTGAGGGATCTTAGCGAGAGAAAACGCATGGACACAGGCGGTTTAGACAGGTTCGGGCCGCTAAGAAGCGTAATACCGTACTCCTGTGTTCTGGTAGATCTGGAAGTGTGAAAGAATCCAGAGAGAGTCCAGCCTCTAGAGTGAGCCAGCCAGAGTCTGATCGATCCCCCCCTTTCCTAGGCCTGGGCCCCCTTTTATATGGCAAGGGGCTACCACATGGGCCACGAGCTGCCTAAGAAAGAAAACATTCTTTTACAATTAGGGCTATCCTACTGCCGGAAGCAGCCTCTGACAGACGCCGCAGCACGCCTCTGCTCAGCCAGTCGACCTATCCGGGGGACGCCCGTTTCAACCTTCATTAAATGGCGGGCGACTTTCTCGTCTCGCCTGCGCCGGAATCTGGAATGCATCTGACCAGGACTGGCGTACCAACTCCACGAGTTGGCACGCCAACTCCAGCTGAGAGACGAGAGACAGACACTACTACAAAAACCTCCATAGGTACCGGCCACATAGGTGCCGGATTTGCTAGAACCGGTACCTAAAAGACAAATAGACCCAATTTTTCCACGAACCGGCACCTATAAGATCTTATAGGTGCCGGTTGAATGGGAGAAGCCTATAGGTGCCGGTTTGCAATAAAAACCGGTACCTATGAGCCCAAAAAAGGTGCCGGTTTTATTTACGAACCGGCACCTATCACATAGGTGCCGGTTCGTAATAAGAACCGGCACCTATGTTACGGCAACATAGGTGCCGCTTTAACCTAATAAACCGGCACCTATCACATAGGTGCCGGTTCTTATTAAAAACCGGCACCTATGTGGTGGCTTCCTTCGGAAGGAAACTAAATAGGTGCCGGTTCATAACATTAACCGACACCTATATCCCCCAAGTCTATATATACCCCTTGTTCACTGCATTCTCATGATTTTGTGGCTTCTCTTCAGCTCATCCAAACGGGGGGAGGAGGTTTTGCCCAAAAATTTAAAAAATATCGAGAGGTCTATGTGTTTGCGTGCGTAAAGGTTAGTACGTGTTGATTCGATATGTAATTCGCAATAATATTTGTCAAGTTAATTTTTTTTTGCAATTTGTTTTGTTGAATGAGAAGCATGAGAAAGTATGATGACTTATTATTTTGGAGTAATTTAGAGATTAATCATCAATGAGTAATGTAACTGTTATTAACATATATCAGAATTTCAATAGATATAGAGAATGATATACGTATGTTAGTGGTTAATTTAAGAATTTTCGTAGGAGCGATGGATGAAGGAGGGATGAACATTCCGCAGCGCGGTACCTTGGAATATGCCAGGAGAGTAACCAACTTCGTGATCGCAGCCACGAGATCCAGATCATTGAACACGACGGAACACTTGCGTTGTCCATGCGCTGATTGCAGGAATGAGAGACAGTTTCCTGCAAAACAAGTTCATGAGCATCTCCTAACAAGGGGTTTTATGCCTAATTACACATGTCAGGACAATCATGGTGAAGATGAGAATCCGGATGTAATGGACGGAGGCAATGTGGAGTTGCCTGCTGACGGAGGTGGATATGATAGTGACGAATCAGATGGTTTAGATCAGATGTTACGCGACGGGGAGACAGCCCTCGACGATGACAGGCAATACGAGAAGTTCAAGGGCATGGTGGAGGACTCAAAAACCCCGCTTTATCCAGGATGCAATGAGCAGCACACCAAGTTACACGTCGTCCTCTCGTTGCTGCAGATGAAATCAACCAACGGTTGGAGTGACAAGAGCTTCACAGAGCTTCTACAGCTGATTGGAGACCTCCTTCCAGCGGGTCATGTGCTGCCAGAAACAACATACCGAGCGAAGAAGGTTGTCTGTCCACTCGGACTGGAAGTGCAGAAAATTCACGCATGTCGAAATGACTGTATCCTATATCGAGGTGACTATGCAGACTTGGATACATGTCCAGTTTGCGGAGCACCGCGGTATAAGGGTGGAGTTAACGATGATGATGATGTTGATGATGACAGTGGTGGCCCGGTCCTGAAGAAGAGGAAAGTGCCCGTTAAAGTTGCGTGGTATTTTCCTATAATCCCTCGGATTGAACGCATGTATGCAAATAAAAAACATGCAAAGATGATGCGTTGGCACCACGAAGAGCGTAAGAAGGATGGAATGATAAGACACCCTGCCGATGGATCTCAATGGAGAAAGATAGATAGAAAGTATAAAAAGCATTTCGCGCAAGAGATTAGGAATATAAGGTTTGGGCTGAGCACGGACGGGATGAATCCATTCGGTGACATGAGCAGTCGACATAGCACGTGGCCAGTGGCACTTGTTATCTACAACCTTCCTTCATGGTTGTGCATGAAGCGTAAGTATATTATGATGCCACTTCTAATCCAAGGGCCCAAGCAACCTGGCAACGATATCGATGTCTACTTCAGGCCATTAGTGGATGATCTTAAGTTTCTATGGGACCGGGGTGTGCAGATGTGGGATGCGTACAAAAGAGAGTACTTCACCTTAAGGGCAATGTTGTTCGTTACCATCCAAGATTACCCTGCAGCTGGTAACACATCCGGGCAAACAGTGAAAGGTGGTTGTGCATGTGTGCAGTGCATGCGGGATACAGCGAGCAGGTGGCTGAAGTACTCCGGAAAGACTGTGTACATGCGCCATCGGAGGTTTCTTCCAGCCGGCCACCAGTACCGTAGCAATACAAGAGATTTTGATGGCACGGTGGAGGAGGGTACAGCTCCAACACATCGTACCGGCAGAGAGATTTTTGAAGAGGTACAAGATATTGAATGTATATTTGGTAAGGGGCAAGGCAATCGAGGCACAACGAGCAAGGGTGGTAAGAAACCTCTTTGGAAGAAGAAATCTATCTTTTGGGAACTACCATATTGGAAAGATTTGGATGTCCGTCACGCGATTGACGTGATGCATGTTGAGAAGAATGTGTGCGAGAGTTTGATGGGACTCCTGCTAAACATACCCGGCAAGACAAAGGACACGTTGAAAGCCCGGAGAGACCTCGCAGACATGAACATCAGGCCCGAGCTACATCCTCTAGAACAGCCCAATGGTCGCCAGTACCTCCCTCCCGCGTGCTACACCCTTAGTGCCGTAGAGAAAATAAGCCTGTTGGAGTGCCTGCAGGGTGTTCGAGTCCCCTCTGGTTACTCCGCGAACATTAAAAGACTTGTCAACATGAAGGAGAAGAAATTAGTGGGCATGAAGTCACATGATTGCCACGTGCTGATGACACAACTTTTTCCTATTGCTATTAGAGGCATTTTGCCAGATACGGTTCGAAACCCAATCATAAAGCTGTGCTCGTTCTTCAATGCTATATATCAGAAGGTGATCGATCCAAGCACGCTAGACAAGCTCCAAGCAGATGTAATCATTACCCTTTGCCAGCTCGAGATGTGTTTTCCACTATCATTTTTTGATATAATGGTTCACCTCGTGTCACATATCGTGAAAGAGATAAAGATTCTCGGCCCAGTGTATCTGCATAACATGTGGGCTTTCGAGAGGTTCATGAGGATCATAAAGAAGTATGTGCGTAATAGAGCTCGACCAGAGGGCAGTATCGTAGAGGATTATGCAACAGAGGAGGTGGTTGAGTTCTGTATCGACTATATGGATTTGCATCCCATTGGTGTGCCGATGTCTCGACACGAGGGCAGGCTACTAGGGAAAGGGACACTAGGGCATAAGGCAATTTTCGCTCCTAGCCTAGAAACATTACGGCAAGCACATTTCGCAGTGCTCCAGCAGTCGGCCTTGGTGGCTCCATTTGTCGACATGCATTATAACACACTCCGCAGCGAGAACCCAAGCAAATCAGAGGCATGGATAGCTAAGCAGTATAGGCTGAATTTTGGAGATTGGTTACAGAAGCATATCATTGCTATGAATACTGATAGTGACCAGCTGTATGTTTTGTCTCGAGGACCTGCGAGCACAATTCATTCATTCCAAGGGTATGACATTAATGGCTATACATTTTACACGAGAACCCAGGATGCCAAGAGCTCGTATCAAAACAGTGGTGTCCACATAGACGCCTTCGACAGTAATGGTGTAGAACAAACGTACCATGGTTATATAGAGGCAATCTGGGAGCTTGAATATGGACCGCTGAAGGTACCACTTTTCCAGTGTCAATGGGTCAAAATTCCAAGTGGTTTGAGGATTGACAAGTACGGAATGTTCATCGTGGACTTAAACAATGTAGGTTACCAAGATGAACCATTTGTGCTCGCAGAATCCGTAACACAAGTTTTTTATGTCAAAGACCCTTCCTCGTTGACCGATCGCCACGTGGTTCTCCATGGAAAGCGAAGCATTGTCGGAGTTGAGAATATCGTTGATGAGGAAGGCTACGATCAAATCGACGAGCTACCACCGTTTGCAACAGATGTAGAAGGAGGTGAAGAAAGTCAGGAAGACGAAGACGAGGAAGAAGCACCATATGTTCGCAGTGACCATGAAGAAGGAGTAATTGTGATAGACCTGCATGTTTGAATTGTACTGTAACAAACATGTAAATTGTGTAATTGGTCCAGCCTTAGTGCAGGCTATTGGTTTGTGTCTCTATCTACCTATCTATCTTGCTATATATCTATATGATAGAAAGGTTGAGAGGTGTAAGTTGTGTTTGGTTTTTTTATCATTGTCAAGTTTTCGTGAGAGAAAGATTCTAGAATTACCAAAATTTGGTAATGAAGGCAAGTTTTGACAATGTTTAGATTGTTACCTTGCCAAAGCTAAAACTTGGTAGGGTTAATTTTGGCAACAAAGTGAACAACTCCTAAGTCAAATATTCCTAACTTTAGCTATTAATTTTTAGAAATTCATATAGTTCAATAATATATGAATTATTTATGTTCTGAAATTATTTATCATGGTGAACCTAAAAACATAAATTTTATAAATGTTAAACTATATAAATTTCTAAAAAATAATGGCCAAAGTTAGTAATGTTTGACATATAGAACAAAGCTGAAACAATAAATAATTTGAAACGGATGGCATAAAGTATTTTTTTAAAGCAATTTATTGAGTAATTAGAAAATAATTTGACTTAACATAACGAGAGATATATTAATTAGTAATTAGGATAGCTTGAGCCGGCATTATATATTTGCTACTGCTAATTAGCTAGAGCAATGAACAATTAAAATCAAACAACTGAACTGACCTTTTAGGTACTGTATTTTAGTGGGAAGAAGAATATTATTCAACAATCTAACAAAATTCAAAATCAAGTATACATACATGCATGGTTCCAACTTGCCACCAAATGTGTTGATATATAACCCCCCCCGAAGCCACATAGGTACCGGTTCGTATTTACAACCGGTACCTATTGTTGTAAAAGGTGCCGGTTTTAAATAAGAACCGGTACCTATGTGATCCAAAAGGTACCGGTTCCAATTTAGAACCGGCACCTTTTTACCACAATAGGTACCGGCTGTAAATACGAACCGGTACCTATGTGGCTTGTATATATGCGGCCGTCGATCGGTATTTCCCCCAAGACACCCCCTGTCGATGCCATTTCCCCCAGACCACCCTGCCGACGCCAAGATCAACCGGTCGCCGCCCGCCGCCCGCCGTCGCCGCCCACTGCCGTCCCCCTCCTGCACCACCGTCGGTCCTCCCCCTGCCTAGATCTACCGCCGTCGCCGTCCACCGTCGTCCTCCTTCCGGATCTGCGGTCCGCTCGCCCGCCCGCCTGCGCCCTCCATCACCATCCCCGTCCTCAAGCGCCGCCGTCCTCCATCGTCGCCGCTGCTCTCCTCAAGCGCCGCCGTCCTCCATCGTCGCCGCCGCCCTCCTCCGCCGCTGTGGTGTTCTCCTCAAGCTGCTGCTGCTGCTGCATTCTTCGCCGCCGTCCTCCAATCTTCGCTGTCAAAGGTGTGCAATTATGTCAATTAGTTGTTTATAGTGAAAGTTGCAGCCTCATCAAGTACTTTCTCTCCTTGAACCCTAAGGTTTGCTGCATTATATATGTAAATATATCATTCCTTTCAAAAATATAATTGGTCATATTAATTAGTTCTCTTTGCTTTGTTGGTCTAAGATGAAATGAACTGCATTGTTTTTCTCTGCAATAGCATCACAAAATATTTAAGGGGGTGTATCACAAAATATAGATTTAGCACTAACTTTATCATAAACTACATATTTAAGGCATATACAGTATCGCAAAACTATACATGCAGTACTAATTTAATCCCAAAACTATTTTTATAACTCCAGTAGAACATTAGTGCTAGGGATAAACTTTAAAATCTGTAGTTCCATGATAAGTCTGTTACTAAGTTTGTAGTTTTATGATATACCATTTTAAATATGTAGTTTTATGATAAACTTAATATTATATATGTATAGGTTTACGATGTATTGCCTTAGATTTATAGTTTTGTGATAGTTTAATGAAGATATATGTAGTTTATAAAAAAACACCATTGTTCTAGGTTAGAAACATGTAATGATTGTATAAATGTGATTTCACTGTAGGCTTATACCCAAAATTTTCCTACAATATTGCTGTGAGCTATTTCACTGTAGGTCATTCGGTTGCTCAATTTGTCTGCACATAATCTGGGCATTTTGTTTCACTTGCTGTCCTACATGCCCTACTTAATTAATGACCACTTTCTTCAATCAATTTCATTCTATCCGGAATAATTGGAATTGCAACGCGGTCGAGGAGGGAGTGCGAAGTGGACAACCGAACAAACTCCCAAAATTTTAGGTCCCAATTTTTTTATATTTTTATTAATGTCAATACGTTCAAATGTATTTAAAGGTTTCTCCTTTTTTTTTTCTAAAAGTTCTACTGTTACTCTTTTTTTAATTGATTTGATTAGAACAGGATTGTTTTCTTCATCTCTGATAAGTGTCCGATGGTAATTATGGCCACTATTTTTCTACTTAACAAAAAAATAAATCACTATGTCAGGACACATTTCTTTTTCCAACCTTCATTTTTTTAAAAAAAAAATCTTGTTTTGACTTAGGTAGTGCACCATCCATAATTTATTCTTTCGTTTCTTGGCATTTGCTAAACATAAGGCCCTCAATTTGTGTTTCGCACTGGGCCACCAAATTTTTAGGTATGGCCATGCGGAATTGTGAAACAAAATACACTACTCCTCTGTTTCAAATCACTCACCATTCTAGCATTTTTTAAGACAAAATATGAAGGTATGATAAATTACCAAACTACCCTAATAATTACATCAATATTTGTACTCCTTTGAGATAAAGATGTGGATTACAATGAGAGGTGTGGATGTATTGATAAGGGATAGAGAGGAAATATTTTAGCTAAAAGTGCTTCGGAATACAATAATGGCAATTATTTTGATTAAAATAAATAACATGCTAGAATGACAAGTAATTTAAAATGGTAGATAAGTAATTTAAAATGGTAGGAGTACATGTAGATTATGCAATATTGCTGTGAGCTACTTCACTGTAGGCTATGCAAAGTACATTAGTACACTTGCTTTATGAGGCTGTTTACTTTTTCATATTTTTTCAATTTTGGATCTTTCGCTTTTCGCGTACACGTTTTCTAAACTGCTACATGGTGTATGGAATTAGATGACATTACTTTACTGTTGGTATATTTGGAAGAATATCATCAAGAGGACAATAAGTTCTTACACTAATTTCTTGTATCTATCTAGCAGTAGTTCTAGCCTAGATCTACAAAAGGAAATGTCAGGGGAACAAGATAACATTAGGCCTACAAATTCTGGAGAAAGCGATGGTGGTAATGGTAGCCCAAGTGGCTTTCTAAACTTGAATCAGCCCGATGTTAACCTGCACAATACAGAGGTAAATTAACCCATCTGGAACAAATAATACCTTGAAACTACATATGAATGACTAATTTATACTGATGTTTGAAGGAGGTTGATCCTTCGGCCACTACGCACTCCGCGAATACTTCAACCTCATCGGCAAGAAGAAAGGCTAGAGGTCCAACTAGGATGCCCTCAGGTCTATACACTATCATGGAGTTAGCTGCAGATGGGACCCCTATAGCTCCAGAATCGGCACTCACCCCATACGGCAAAGCTATAGGTGTCATCGTGAAGGATGACATCCCCATCAAGTACCAGCACTGGAAGAGCAGTGATACAAACGAATTGGAGTGGACGGTACCAGACAGAGACAAGGATCTTGCCTGGGAAAAGTTAAAGCGGACATTCCAGTTTCCCGAGGGACAAGAAGAACTCGCAAAGTCCGGGGCTCTTAAGAAGATGTCCATCAGCTTCAAGAAGTGGAAGACGGATCTTAACAGGAAGTTTGTCAAGAAGGGCCTGACACCAAATTTTGAAGATGCCAACTATCGAAGGTGTCGTCTTTTCTGGGATGACTTTGTGGCCTATAGAACATCAGATGAGGCAAAGGAGATTAGCGAAAGGAACCAGGCCAATGCGGCCAAAAACCGATACCCTCACCGTCTCGGCCCTAGCGGATATGCTAAGAACATAGCCAAATGGCAACTCCGGGAAGATGAGCTGCTGCAAAAGGGAATCGAGATCGAGACGAAGGACTGGTGCCAACGGGGAAAGAATTACCAATACGCCCGAGGTTCAACACTCTCGGATACAGGCGAGTTGGTACACAAGGGTCCTCGAGAGCAAGAAGTGTCCCAGAGGATCCACGAGGCCCATCTAAAGTCCTCAGAAGGTTCTTTTGTTGCGAGCAGGGAGAGAGATGAGCTTACACTTGCATTGCAGAACCCTGAGCATCCAGGACGCACAAGAGGAATTGGCCTAGTTCCATGGAGAGAAGGTTTTCCTGAAGACAGACATAGGTACCGGTCTCGGAGCAATAAAAATTCCAGAGACCAATCGGAAGAGATAAGGCTATTGAAAGAACAAATGGCACTGGTAATGGCAAGGCTTGAAGGTCAGCAAGGAGGCAATGCTGGCCACTTAACCAGTCCAGGTGGGAAGAAAAGCAGCTGCGCTTCAACTGAGGTTCCTCAAGAACCGGACACGGTTCATTACCCCGTGGACCACATCACTGTACGTACTGCATGCAGGCTGCATGTGCCACTTCAAAACATCAGTCAAGAGGTGGCACGCGCGATGGCACATCCCGTAACGGAGGGAGGGACGATACACGGTAAGCCGATACCAAGTGGCTACTCAAGGGTCGAAGTGGAGGACGTGCCGAGGAGGTACAGGGCAGTGCAGCTTGATTTTGCTCCAGAGGAGGGGGTGAACACTCTTGGTGAAGCCATCCACAACATAATCCTGTGGCGCAAGCGTTTCATTATCTTTCCTTCAGGAGATGGTGATGACGAGCCAAGCGATGGCGGGTCTAGCTCTGAAGGACTTCCTCCCTCCCCTCAAAGGATGCCAACTCCACCACCATTGCCACATAAGAGCCCGTCTCCTCCACCGGCGCAACGTAAGAGCCCATCTCCTCCAGAGGCAGCACATCAGAGCCTAGCTTCATCAGACCGGCCGAAAAAGAGGGGACGCCTCTGTAAAACTTCCCAAATGTCTGAACCACCATCTCTGAAGAAGACCAAGAAGACGCCATTGCCTACCAGGTCGGAGCCATCTTTCAAAGTGCCAGTCGAAGTACAGGATCACTTCATTCGCATGGCAAGGCCACCTGCCCGAAAGCAACCTATTACGGACTTCCGACGCACGATCAGGAAAAAGGGATTGCAAGAATTTTCCAAGAAAGAATTCGAGAAAGATGAGGCCAGCAAGACTATGCAAGACTTTCTAAAAGAGGCAGGGCTGAAAAGTTTGGATGATGTGGATAATATTGAGATGGCCCCATTGGCAGCTCAGTTCAAGCTTGGTCATTCTTTGACTACCGACGAATATCGCCACGTCATTGGCAAATGTACTCAAATGAGAAGGGTAGAAGAGTGGTACTTACAGATGGCCAAGGATGGTAAAGAGATGTTCCCCGTCTTTTACAGGGACGAGGACTTTCATCACTGTGATGGTATAGTTTGGGTCCCATTTAGAGAACTATTTCATCTATACAATCTGAGGGAGCTAGACTTATCGGTAATTCAGTTATGGGCATTGTAAGTATACTCGACCTCTCGCCATTTTTCTAAGTAAATATCCTCGTTGCGTGTCTAATTATTTTCCTTATGCAGAATGGGGTCGCTTGAATGTAGAGCGACCCATAACAAGCTAGGATTCCTCGACCCACAAATAGTCAATTCCTGTAATATTGACGCAGGCGAATGGTCCTCCCAAGAAGTGCTGAACTACCTTTACACATCCTTTGTCAAGCTGCAGGACATGAATACCATCCTTCTGCCCTACCACTTTAAGTAAGTGTGGCATTATCGTTGTACCTCCCATCGTTGTACTTTAAGATGTTAATTGTTCTCTTCCCTTGTATGTAGGCCTCACTGGATTCTTATTGCCATCCATTTAAACGATTCCAAGATTGTCGTCATGGATTCAATGAGGAAACCGCAATCCAACTACCAATCCCTCATTGACATCCTAGATAAGGCACTTGTGAAGTACAAGAAGAAGTGCATTCGACACGCTCCATGTGCAAATAAATTCCGAGTTTGGTGCCACCCTTATTGCTCACGTCAGGATCCGGGCACGAGCACATGTGGGTTCTACGTGATGAGATTTATGTGGGTTTTCATGGAGGACGGCAACTGGAACATTACGGATGCTGAGGTTCGCCCTGTCTCCTAAGACATAAATCCAATTTACTAAACACATAGTATCTTTCCACATCTTTAATCCTTCCATTTGCAGAAATTAAAGCTCCCGACAAGTAAATTGCTGCCACATGTTTGCTTGGGCCTCGCTGAACAGCTATGTGGATTCATCTTCGACCATATCATCTCGTCAAACGGCGCATACAACATTTCGAAGGCTCCTGCTGGGCTAGTGGGTTTCATTGAGGCTGGCGGCCCTAGTGACACTTTAGATAGCCGATCAACGCCAAAGCATACAAAGACCTAGAATTAGTGGGCCATACCTTTCAAACATTTTCTAAGTATCTTGTAGATTAGTTATTTGGATTGATGTGGTTTTCTTAATGTCTTCAACATGCATTAAGTTTCTCTATTTGTTAATGTTTATCTATTATTTTTTCACACATATATCTAACCATGTATTCAATTTTCTCTATTTCATATTTTTATCCCTAACAGCAACAGGTGATCTCACTGACTGGATGTGGCATGGATGAGGGAGGCATCATCATTGTTGTCTCTGTAAGCAACAGGTGAGCATGTGTAACTAAAATTTTCATATGAGTACGAGTTTAGAGCATTTGAGATGTTGTAGAGCTCAAGCGAATTTTTGTCAAGTCTCCTGAGATGTGTAACACATCTGGTCGCCGCCTTCGTGTGGTTTGACGGGCACGTCTCAGGCTGAAGTTGACTGGCACGCTGAGTCCCAGCAATATCTTCTATGCTCTTTACTCGAGGCTTCGGGTTTTATATTATGGTTGCTACTTGACTTCATAGTATATGCATATACATATATCTGTTTATACATATATTACTAGTAGTTAGGTCTCTTTTAATCCCTATATGTTAATATATCCAGAAGAATTAAAACAGAGTTAAAATAAAATAAAATTACTTCACCAGTATATTTCTAAACAAACTCAATTCCATAATACAGAAAGATTAAAAATATATGTACCTAAACAAATTACATAACTGCAATTTTGGAAAAAAAATTTTAATTGAAACATTTAGCCAATGCAAGCTTACGTATAATGATATAAATGAATTTATTTTATTAGGTTAAGTTGTCATGCATGGTTATATTCATTTTAATATAGTATATCCACATAAGCACATTATCTACTACATATGACCTGTTTGAAAAAATATTCATAAATTGTTTAGAAGACAAATATATGAATTTTAATTGTTGTACTATTGTAGGTTTAGTATATCCATGCATGGAAAAAAATCTGCAAACAAATAACGTGCATGACTATGGCTTTATTCGATTACATTTATATCTGAAGGTATTTAACTTACTTAAGTAATTTGGCATAGTTTTTTAAATACATTTTCAAACACAATATCCTAAATCAGATGTTTTTGTAAATTTGGGCAATTTTAGTTGAATTTGGCCACATAGAAGTTTATCTATATATGATTTACATTGATATCCAACCACCATGTGTTAATATGTTAGTAACTGAAAATGTAATTACTATTGCAGTTTAATTCTCACTTCATACTACAAATTAAGCCTACTTAAACGCTGACGATTGCCATTCATTTGTGTATAAGCATAACGCCTCTCCTTTGAAACAATGGAATTGAACTACTAATTCGTTTCAAACTATTACGTTTCCAAAAGAGGACTAAATTGTGGGAGGAAACAATATACTAACTATAACTGCTATATGGGCAACTGACGCTCCCACTGTTAACTTTTTATTTTAAAGAAAATCTTCAATACTGTTATAGAGCAATATATTGGGCAGATTAACATCAAAAACAATAAATTAATGATTGAATAATATGTACCTACATTGTGCTGATACATTAAAAAATGGTTGTGCATATATATGTGAATTTGGGATGGCTTCCTATAGACTTCAACATTTTTCTGTCCATTGAACAGATGCCCTCAATTCAACATTTTTCTGTTCATTGAACAGATGTCTAGCTATTTCATTTGAATAACATAGTTTGTCAAGAATTATTTTGAATTCAATCACAGTTTGGATGGTCCTAGGATTTTGTAAAACCTCAAATTTATGGATATTTAGATCTCAGCTATTTTTACCTTATTTGACACAGTATGCTACAAACAATGATGAATTAAATCCAACATCATTGATGGAAGGGTTTTAAATGGTTTGGGAAGTGGATTGAATCCACATGAGGCAAGTAGGTTGGATTGGTTTGGTTTCATTTGGAAAATGGGTTGGATTCTGTGATTTCTGCGATGTGAATGTAATACTGTAATATTCTGTGAATTCTGTGTTTCAGGAAATATTATATGTGACCCTGCAATTATTTTTTTTGTGCTTCAGGACTATAGGTGCCGGTTCTTGTAAAGAACCGGCACCTATAAGGCATCAAAGGTGCCAGGTTCGATCCATTATAGGTGCCAGTTATTTATAGGAACCGGCACCTATAATACTATATAGGTGCCGGTTCCATATTTACAACCGGTACCTATAGTGTTATAGGTGCCGGTTAAGGAACCGGTACCAATAGCTTTGAGCATTAGTGCCGATCAATTGGTGCCGGCTTCGAAACCGGCACCTATGAGGCCTTTCGAACCGGCACCAATGAGTATTTGTGTAGTAGTGAGAGGGCTCTCATCATTCTGACGAGACGGGGCGAGACGTGCTGCAGGCCGCCTGGCGCCACCTAACCCGCGATCTGACCGGTCTGTGATCGGTCACTCGCTGTGACCGGTCACGGACCGGATAGGCATGTGCCACGCCGCATTAAATACGGCGTAGTGCGCTCGTCTGAACCGCCATAAATGCGGTTAGGTGAGCTCTGCCACGGTCACCTAACCTGCACACGTGGCACCAAAACCACAGGAGGTCGGGGCGCCCCAGCCCTCGGGGCAGAATCGGGAGCGGCCCGACCCCGGGGAGAGACCGGGAGGGCAGCCGCCACGTCACCCTCGGGCCCGACCCCTTCGGGGGAACGGGCCACGTGGATCACTGTGGCCGCCCTTCCCTTTGGTCTCGACACCCCCAGTCCCATGTCACCGACAGTCGAGGACACTGGATCTGGTGGTTTGACTTGTGTGTGGGGAGGGAGGGGTTGGTGTTGGTTGCAGGTGGTGGTGAGGATACAGCTGCCATGCCGGGTGGAGAAGGAGGAGGAGGCCGGGGAGGATGCCCGGGCATCGGACTTGTGCAAGTGTAAGGTGGCGACCAACTCGGTCGCAATCCAGGGGCCGGACTTCACGTTCATCGCGGTCGCCAACGAGGTCACCACACAGGTGAGTGAGATTGGTGGAGATTTCGGGGTTAATTTCTGTACGCGTAGGCCTTTTGATGAACCTATACGGGTTGTGAATTTGCTAAATTTAGGGGACTTTCAGGCTGTGTTCGTTAGCCTACACTCCCAACTCATTTCTCTCTTTTTCCACGCGCATGCTTTTAAAACTGCTAAACGGTGTATTTTTTGCAAAAAGTTTCTATACGAAAGTTGCTTTAAAAAATCATATTAATCCATTTTTCAAAAAATAATTAGCAAATACTTAATTAATCATGCACTAATGAGCCGCTCCGTTTTGCGTGCTGGGAGGGCAACTTCCCAACTCAAAATAACGAACACAGCCAGTGTGTTGAGCGAATTAGCAGTTAAATCTTAGCTTTAAATCCCACAAGTGTTATGTATGAGTTGATACTAGTAGAGTGATGGTTTTACTAGAGTAACATGTAAGCTGGGAACTTGTTGATGCAAAAAACACACACTGGCCTGGGAGATCTGCTTAGCTCCAGTGCAGGTCCAATATCTACCATCTCGAAAGGTTTTCATCGACTTGATCATCTAGACATTATGTTTCTTTACATATTTGGTGCTGCATCAGTTAGGTTTGACCTACTAAATCATGTTTAGAACCATAGTTTCTAGCTTGTCTGTGATTGCTAATAGAGATAGCGTCGGGGTTTCAGCCGATCTTACCTGGTTTAATTATCTTGTTATCTTGATATATTAAACCTGCCCTTTATATCGAGATATTAACTTAGTAAAATATATTGAGCTTGTTGTCAAATCTGGTTAGGATCATCTTAACATTAGTTTGACAAGTTGTTTAATATATTTTGTTTATGATAATATCTCTGTATAAAGTAGTATCGGAGTACTAGCCGATACATGTTAGATTTGCTAATCGGCTATGCTATGAACTGGTATAATCTATGCTTTATAATGTATTTAGGCATAAGTGATTTATACTGTCTCGGCGCCCTGTCCGATCTATCCCAATCACTGGTTTAAATATATTTTGAGACTTAGATTATATTTTGTTGATATTTACAGCCGATTGAGTAGATTTAGCTTTATCTTGCTTTATCTGTTATAGCGATTTAATGCATCTTGCATCGGCTCAATGCTCAATGATATGTCATCGGTAAACCAGCCGATCGGCTATCATTGGTGGATTTAACTGCGCTTTCTTTGTTTCTTATTGGTTGCAGGATCAAACCAATTGGCACGCCTAGAACCCGAAAGAAGTCTTTGGACCTGCACTGGAGCTAAGCAGATCTCCCAGGCCAGTGTGTGTTTTTTGCATCAACACGCTTTTGGCACGCCTGGTGGGACNAACAGACACCAACCGATCTAAGTTATATATTGATATCAATTCAGATTATACAATATATATGATAACTCGACGATTCACACAAACAGGATCAGAGTGTCATAAAGATGGAAGCACTAATCCCGAGAGCGCAAGCCGCCATAACAAGTTTTACCTCTTGCTGGAGATCGAAACCGATGCAGCCCAACTTGAAAGCAAGAACTCGTCGAAAACAATGAAAGAGTAAAGGTGGCGATGCGCCGAAGTTGTTGTATTGATCTGTTTTTCTTTACACGAACCTGGGTTTAATTTATACCCAGAACTCCACAATAAGTCCTTATCGGACACGATTCTTATCTCTATTACAACTCATATTAAAGACAATTCCCTAATACAAACTCTAACTGACAGTATCTATTAGGAAACTAACATTATATCCTAAGTAATAGATACAATCCCCTTCTTCGTACCCAATCCGTATGTGGGAATCCTCATGAAGCTCACCAACCGAACCCGACAAAGACTCTGTTATCCTCTCGTCGGAATCGGCTACATCGGCTATCCTTGTCCGACTCTGTCTCAGCCGATGGTCACAATAGCCGACTCGGTCACCAGCCGACACACACCGTAGCCGATTCGGTCACCAACCGATTCTTGCTCTGTTTTGATAACCGCCAGCTTCTTCCAAATCCGCTTCGATTCTATCTTCAGATCCAATATTTGATTTACCAAATTTGGTCGTTAACACATGCCCCCCAAGTCCGCGATATTTGGAATGTTGCGGATTTGCTTGAATCCTCTCCGAATCGATCTAGGGTTTTGTTTCTATTTCAACCGTTATCACACACCTTCTTTAAATAGCAACCACCGCTTGAAGGTTTTCACGCCGTTACTCCCGTTTTCATCGCCTCAACCGTAATCGCCTCCAACTCTTGCAATAGCTTCATCGGATTCTCCGGCGACCACGTAGAGGATTCCCTCGTCAGCAACAACTCCTTCTCCGACGATGTCGTCTTCCGCAGCTCCCTCAAGCGCTCCGGTCATCGAGTTCCCTGAGGTAACCCCATCAGCCGAATCCTCTTTCTACTCATAGATTAGTTTTTCTTCGTAATTTATTTCTTCTCCCCTTTCTTTTCTGTAGCATCTCTCCCACCAAGTTGCAATCCCAAGCCTGGTTCATCCCAATCGGTACTTCTTGGGCCCAATCGGTAACAAAGATCCCACAGAAATCATCAGTGCCGAGACAAACAGGATCCCCTTTAAGTTAACCAACCCTAGTTTGAACCACTGGACCAACACTTTTAAATCCTGGCCATCGGCTGTCAAGACTTGGTCTGAATGGTATAAGAGGATGTCGGCTAGCAAACAAACTCACTGGGAAGAAATCGGCATCGCTCAGTGCTTAGCCCTAACCATAGCCGATTTAGCCAAAGATGAACCCATGCTATCGGCTGCCAGCTATTTTTGGTCCAACACCTTGAATGCCTTCCTCTTCAACCAAGGACCAATGAGCCCAACCCTTCTGGACATCACTATGATAACTGGGCTAGACATTACCTCATCGGCTAACCCTATCAGCTTGAACAGCAAAAACCAATATATTTTCAAAACCAGAAGCATTGGAGGCTGGAATGGATTCATCTCTCTGAATATGGGATCTGGCCCTGTCACTCCTAAAGAACACGCAGCCTTCCTCTTGATGTGGCTGGAAAAGTTTTTGTTTTGTGGTTCAAGCTGCGGTCCAACCACCAACTGGCAACATATAGCCGAAGCTCTAGTCAACAAAAAGCAATTCCCACTAGGCAAATACCTCCTGGGTTATTTATATCAGACTTTGAGCAATGCATCGGCTAAGCTTGCTACCAACTCAGTAATCGGCACAGGTGGACCTTGGTGGCTATTGCAGTTATGGCTTAATCTGCATACAATCAAAATTGCCAAGAGACCAGCCTTGCCCGAAGCTGATTTTCCCTTGGTTGAGCCGACCAAAGATGACGACGGAGACGAGGTCACAACCAGAAGATGTATGTCATTCGGGGAGGCAGCATCTTCATATCCCGGATCAGAATTATCAGCTGAACTCTTCGTCGACTGGTTCGGCAACTTTTATGATGGATTTCCAAAAGATTCCAGAAATTGGTTTGCATATGAATTCTCTGCAGATTTTGAATTGCCAGCCGATTTCAGATTTGATGAAATAAATTCTGAAAAATTTGAGAAATCCAGAGAAGTTTTTACAACGGCTATCACCCCCTGTATCCTTCCTGTTGGCATCCATCAAGGCAGGAACATCCAGATATCTTATGAATTCTATCACCCTATGAGCGCTGCCAGACAAATGGGAATGGGGCAGTTGCCAATCGGCTTGTTCTTTTCAGAAAAAATCCAAGCCAGAGGAGAAATCTCATCGGCTCTGATGATGGACAGATTATTAAGCATAGAAGGACCTCCCCTTGGAAGTTTGGAAAACATTGAGTTGGCTATGCTAAGGAGCTCCACTTTTGATCAATGGTGGGTTGAATGGAAAAAACATCTTTTTCACCAATCGGCTTCCATGTATCTGACTGACATCATTCCAGACATGATTCCACAGGTAAACACACTTCTTTTTCAATACCCTTATCGATAGCCGATTGTCTTTAGAAAATAACTTAACCTCTTTTCTTCTTTTGTTTGCAGACCACAGAGTCTTCTCCTCCTCATGTCAGCAGAAGCGGAATCAATATCAATTATGCTGCTGGAATTCTCCCCAACGGTGGTGGATTGGCTCCTTCAACCATCGGCTATAATGCCCCCAAGACATCTTCCCTACTCCAAGGGCAAACACGTGAGCCGATTCCCTCTGAAACTGGCAAGAGGAAAAGGATCAAGTCATCGGCTATCGCTCCACCGGCTACAAAGAAGAAAGCCACCAAAAAGCAGAAAAACTATGATCCAGATGAAGAAGATATAGAAAAAGCCATCGATGAAGCAGCTGCCGAGCTGAGTGAAACAGTAGAAGAAACTCCAACAATTAGCATCCCTATTCCTCAGCAAACCCCACCAACGCCGATCCACAAGACATATCAACCTCGGGTATGTACTTTGTACTCTTAGTCCTTCCATAACTTTCTTTGCCGATCTCAGCGTTAACCCTTCTTTTGTAGAAAAAGAAATCGGCTGCCAAAAAGAAACCTGCACCGCCTCCATCGGTAACACTTCCTTCAAAATTTGTTTAAACCTTATTTCATCACGTATTAACTCGTTTTATATTTCAGCCGATCCGCTCTCCAACTCCTATTCATCATGATTCAAGTGAACATACTCCATCGGCTAGAGACAGTCACCATATTGAAGACCAGCCGATTCCTCCTATTCCTGTAAGTATTTGTATCAAAAATATAAATCGGCCATTAATATTCTATTAACTAACAATCTTGTCTCTTTCAGGCCTTAGCCGACATGTTCTCTTTTGACATTAGGCAATTCATGGATGAAGAAGAAGAAACATCTAGCAAGGCTATTGCTCCTATAGCCGATGACTTAAAGGCTACCCTCAAGGATATTGCTCATCGGCTTGAAGGTTCCCTTGATGCTTTGGTTGTCAACTGTGGACCAATCAGAGCAAGATTTGAAGACATTCAAGATCAGATCCCAGACGATGCAGCCGAAATCATCTCTCCAGCGGTTTTCCTTGAACAATATCGTCACAAGCTGGAAAGAGCAAGACAGAGGATAGCCGATAGGCGAGAGCGAAAAGATCTTGAGACAACCATCCATGCCAATCGGCAATCCATAAACGAGGAAAAAGCCAAGCTTGATCAGATGATATCTGGGCCAAGTTCTATCCAAAGCAATATAGATCGGCTAAAGAATAGGAAGATTGAACTATTGGCTGAATTAGAAGCCTGCAATGCTGAGTTATCACTAGAGGAACAGAAGCTTGCCGATTTACCAAGAGCCATTGAAGAACAAAAATCCAAGCTGAAGTCCTCGATCAAACACTTAGCCGATCTAAACAAATCCATGAAAGTCATCCCAGGAAGTGATGCAGCCGATGCCCAAGCCATAGAAGAAATAGAACAAATTAGGCAAAGGGCCATATCGGCTATCCAAAAACTTGTAAGATGAATCCGCCGATGATAATATAAACTCCATACTTGTATATTTATTGCTTTGAAACTTTGAACTTTTTGCAACTTTGAACTTTTTGCAACTTGAAACTTTGAACTTTTTGCAACTTGAAACTTTGAACTTTTTGCAACTTTGAACTTTTTGCAACTTTTTGTATATATATGCCCCCTAATTTTGTTATGGAGAACGAAACATCACAAAATTACAATCGGCTAAGAACAAATAACCATGAAACAACCGATTATACTAAAAAGAATTGTGCTAAGGGCGATATAACTTATATCGGCCATCTAAAGGCGATGTCAATACATCGGCTACCATGTATCGGCAACATACAGCCGAATCACGAATTAATCCAAACACTTGGGTAATACTTTTTCAAATATTTTCCATTAAGAGCTCTTCCAAATACCTCTCCATCAAGTCCTTGTAACATGTAAGCTCCTTTAGAAACATATTTGTAAATCCGAAAAGGTCCTTCCCAATTTGGTGACCACTTGCCGAACTTATTATCACGAGTTCCAATCGGCAGAATCAATTTCCAAACCAATTCTCCCTCCTCAAAAGATTTCGGTACCACCTTCTTATTATAATGTCGCGCAACACGCTCCTTATCTTTTGTTATCTTCTGTAAAGCAGACATTCTGGATTGAACCAAGTCCTCTGACTCATCGACCATAAGATTATGATAGTCATCGGCTGTCAATTCATCTTGTAAATCAATCCTCCTTGAGCCGATGACATGCTCCCATGGCAAAACTGCTTCATGCCCATAGACTAACTTATAGGGAGGAACTTGAATTGACCCATGACAAGCCATCCGATAAGACCATAATGCCTCAGCCAATCGGTTATGCCACTGCTTTGGAAAATCGGCAATCTTCCTCTTAATCAACTTAATCAAGCTTTTGTTAGATGCTTCTGCCTGTCCATTAGCTTGCGCATAATATGGTGAAGAATTCAACAATCTGATTCCCATACTCTCCATAGATTGAACAAACTCATCTGACACAAAAATAGATCCTTGATCAGTCGTAATTGTTTGTGGAAGACCAAATCGGTATATAATATGCTCTTTAACGAACTGAATTGCATCCCCAGAATCAACTTTTTTCAATGGAACTGCTTCCACCCACTTTGTAAAATAATCGGTTGCTACCAATATATACTTATGTCCTTTACTCGACGGTGGATTGATCTGGCCGATCATATCAATTCCCCAGCCTCTGAACGGCCACGGCTTGATTATTGGATTCATAGCCGATGCTGGTGTTCTCTGAATGGATCCAAATTGCTGGCAATCTCGACATCCCTTGTAATATCGGAAGCAATCCTCCAACATTGTCGGCCAAAAATACCCAACTCTTCGAAGTAACCACTTCATTTTATGAGCCGATTGATGAGTACCACAAATACCTTCATGTACTTCTCCCATCACAACCTTGGCTTGATCAGCACTTAGACATTTCAGCAACACCCCATCAATCGTCCGATAATACAGTTCATCATCTAACAAGACATATCTCAAAGCCTTATACCTCAATTTCCTTGAAACCGATTGAGAAGGATTCTTCAAGTAATGAAACACAGCATATCTCCAATCATCGGCTGCAATTGTAACAATCCCCATCTCAACATCTGTCATCATCGGCTTGTATCCCGATGCCCCCTGAGCCAAAGCATTAGCCTCTAAATTCTGCTCCCGAGGAACATATCTCAACGTCACTAACCGAAACTCATCTATTAATGCCCGACACTTTTCATAATAAGCCATCAATACATCATTCTTGCATTCATATTCTCCGGCCAGTTCACTAATTATCAGCAATGAATCACCCATGACTTCAATAGCATCGGCTTCAAACTCCTTCAAAAGTTGCAGACCTTTGAGAACTGCCTCATACTCAGCTTGATTATTTGTAGCATATGGCTTGATGGTAAAAGCAAATTCAAAACTTGCCCCTCTTGGTGATATAATAACCAAACCGATGCCGCAACCATGAGTACAAACTGATCCATCAAAAAATAACGTCCAAGGTGCAATATCCACTGAGCCGAACGAATCATCACGATGTTCTACGATAAAATCGGCTATAGCTTGCCCCTTAATAGCTTTAGGTGACTCATACTTGAGATCGAATTCTGTTAAGGCATAAATCCACTTTCCAACCCTTCCTTTCAATACTGGAGCCGATAGCATATATTTAACCACATCGGCCTTACAAATTATAGTACATTCATTGGATAACAAATAATGCCTCAACTTTGTACATGAAAAATACAAGCATAAGCACAACCTCTCCACCGAAGAATACCTGGTCTCTGCATCCAA
Source organism: Oryza officinalis (assembly GCA_008326285.1). Lineage (NCBI taxonomy): Eukaryota > Viridiplantae > Streptophyta > Magnoliopsida > Poales > Poaceae > Oryza > Oryza officinalis. The sequence continues at coordinate 18,157,107 of BDMV01000003.1, read as the reverse complement.
AAGTCTTCTGCTTAAATAAAAGATTACCCTCTCTTTACCTTCGAACTCCTGGATTAGGATCGAGCCGATTGACCTCTCATCGGCTGACAAGTATAATTTGAAAGGCACCCCTTTCTGTGGAGAAACCAAAACTGGAGGAGAACTTAAATATTTCTTAATATTATCCAAAGCCTTCTGTTGCTCTGCCCCCCATGTAAACTCCTGATCGGCTTTAAGTCTGAGTAAAGGTGTGAAAGGCTCTAATCTCCCAGACAAATTAGAAATAAATCTTCTGATAAAATTTATCTTGCCGATCAAAGATTGCAACTGTTTCTTGTCTTCTGGAGGCTGGATTTTCTGTATTGCGCTAATACTCCTTTGCGGCACTTCAATACCCCTCTCATGCACAAGAAAACCTAAAAATTGTCCAGCCGATACACCGAAAGCACACTTAGTGGGATTCATTTTTAAGCCATATTTCCTTGTTCTCTCAAATACTTTTCTTAGATCGGCTATATGATCAACAATCTCTTTAGATTTCACCACTACATCATCAATATAGACTTCAACCAATAAACCGATCAGATCATGAAAGATATAATTCATGGCTCTTTGATATGTAGCTCCAGCACTTTTCAACCCAAAAGTCATGACAACCCACTCATACAAACCGATTGCACCAGGACACCTAAAAGCAGTCTTGTGAATGTCTTCTTCCGCCATCAAAATCTAATTATATCCAGCATTGCCATCCATAAAACTTATAATTTTATGTCCTGAAGCAGCATCTACCAATTGATCGGCAATCGGCATTGGGTATTCATCCTTAGGAGTAGCCTTATTTAAATCCCTGAAGTCGATGCAAACCCTAAGCTTGCCATTTTTCTTAATTACCGGAACTATATTAGAAACCCACTCAGCATATCGGCATGGACGAATAAAACCAGCATCATACAAACGAGTAATTTCAGCTTTAATCGCATCATACATATCAGCTTTACATCGTCTAGGTGGCTGTTTATATGGCCGATATCCCGGTTTGATAGGAAGCCGATGTTCAACAATCGATCGGCTAAGTCCTGGCATTTCAGAATACTCCCAAGCAAAGCAATCGCTGTATTCTTTCAAAAGCTTTAATAATGTAAGTTTGAATTGAGATGATAGATTCTTACTGATGAATGTCGGCCTAAGCTTATCTCCTGACCCAATATCAACTTCTTCTAAATCATCGGCCGACATGAAACCCTGACCAAGCTTACCATCAAGATCATCTACAACATCTTTAGTATAGAAATCGGAACCCTCCACAACACCCTCAAAGTAACAACTGGGGTTCTCCATCTCCAATTGGCTGTATATCACAATCAGATACTTTTAGATAATCTCCTTGCCAGATTTTTCCTGATAAGCAATCAATTCCATCCATCTCCCAAACAGATAAATCGGCATTAGCAACGTGTACTGACCTGTCGGCTGGAACAACCTCTATCTTGTCACCTTGCCATTGGATTAAACTTTGATGCATGGTTGAAGGAATACAACAATTAGCATGAATCCAATCCCTTCCAAGCAGTAAGCTATATGAACCTTTCCCATCAATGACAAAAAATGTAGTAGGAACCGTCTTGCTGCCAATTGTCAATTCTACATTAAGAACTCACTTGGCCTCTGAAGGATTGCCACCAAAATCTTTAAGAACCATATTAGTCTTGATGAGGTCCTCTGAATTCCTTCCCAATTTCTTAAATGTCGCATATGGCATTAGATTCACTGCAGCCCCACCATCAACTAACATTTTGGATATCGGCTTGCCATTAACAAATCCTTTGACATACAATGGCTTAAGGTGCCGATTCTCTGTTCCCTCGGGTTTCTCAAAAATAGCCTGTTCTGGTGACAATACCAATCTGGCACAAGATTCTTCCATGATATCCGCATTGTCTTGATTAGCCCCAAACTCTGCGGGTAGCACAAATACCATGTTGACCGATGAAGAAGCAATGGCTTTTCCTTTAACTACCCTTCTTGCTTCATCGGTTTCACTCTCATCGGCTGGTATTATTTTATTCTTAACACGCCATTCCTGTTTTGTTTTTGCTCTCTTCAGCCGATGATCGATTTCTTGTTCAACTTCATGAAATTGTTCCCTGTTCCTCATCCTCTGAACCCTTCTCTTCTGACTCTTAGAAAAAATCCCAGAAGGACACCATTGAGCTCTTGAAGTATCTTCAGCATCCTCCTCCTGGAAATAATCTTGATGAATTGGGCCCAACCTCTGATGAACAGGCAACTTCCTTTGCATCAGCCGATCCTCTTTAAAACGAAATCGGCTAAAACTCCCATTATAATTCCCATCGGCACTAGTACAACCTGGGCAGTCTTCTATCGATGGTAACCTCATGCCTTTATTCCAACAAAATATGAAAAATTCGTAGTTCCAATGTGAATCAAAGCTATCATCATCCTCATAATATTGCCTTTCTTGCCGATCATATCTCTTTTGATATTTATTGATCATATCCGTAGAGTCAAACTTATTGAGCCGATTGTCCTTTCTGTCGGCTGTCCTCCCACTTGCATGGACCACATTGATAGGAAAAGGATTACCATCAATCTTCATCGGCTTCTTGGAGTCATCAAATTTTATCCTTCCTTGCTCAATGGCTACCTGGATCTGTTGCCGAAACACTTTGCATTCATTAGTACTATGAGACCCTGTATTGTGCCACTTGCAGTATTTCCTCCTCCCTAATTCCTCAGCCGATGGAATCACATGACCAGCAAGCAGCTGAATTTGTTTCTCCCGAAGCAAAAGATCAAAAATTTTGTCAGCTTTATTGACATCAAAATCATACTTCTCCTCTTTTCCAGAGCTCTTAACCCATTGGCATGGAATCACCTTCTTGTTTCTTGCCCATTCGGCTGCTGCTACTTCGGGAACATCCTCTTCCTCAGAATCGGAAACATAAGAACTAATAAAGTTCACCTTCTTGAATTCTCTATTGGCCTCTTGAAATCTTTGTTCGTGTGCTGTTATCTTTTGGGCCAAATGAGCCAAACTATCAAAGTCTTGAGCCGAAAACCTCTCTTTGATTGGGGTTAACAAACCTTGGAAGGCTAAATCGGCTAATTGAGAATCTGTCAATGCCAAGCTGTAACATCTGTTTCTGATTTCCCTAAATCTCTGAATATAATCTTGGACAGACTCTTCTCGTTTCTACCTAATGCTTGTCAAATCGGATAGTTTCATCTCATGAACCCCACTGTAGAAATATTTGTGAAACTGTTTTTCCAGATCGGCCCAACTGTGAATAGAATTGTAAGGTAAAGATGAAAACCATGTGAAAGCCGATCCAGACAGAGACAAAGGGAATAGCCTGACTCTTAAAGCGTCCGTAGCCGATGCTTCACCACATTGAGCTAAAAATCGGCTAACATGCTCATAAGTTGATACATTATCTTGTCCTGAGAACTTTGAAAAGTCTGGAACCTTGTATCGGCTTGGTAATGGCACCCTTTCAAAATACTCTGGATATGGATGCCGATACAGGTTGTCACCATCTCTTGGCTTTAACCCAAACTGTTCTCTCATTACATCAGCTATCATATCGGCCCAAGGTTTCTGCCGAGTCCCATCTTGATGCTGTGGCTGTATCGGCTCATCTTGGTAATACTGCGGTTGATGATATGGCTGAGGAGACGTTCTCTGCCGATATTGCACCTGTGGTGAATGAGGTTGATATTGATAATTAGGATTACCACTTGTGTGGGTCTGAGGCATTCGTGGAGCACTAAAATCTTGTTGATTAGGAACATATTGAGTATTGGCAGCCTGTTGCTAGAAGGTTGGCACTTGCTGTCTTGCTGGTGTATGCATGATCGGCTGAGCAACTGGCTGATTGGGATTGAACATAGTTGCAACTTGCTCAGCTGATATTTGAGGTATGTTATGCCCTACATGCTGAGGTTGTTGTCGGACCAGTACATGAGGATTAAACTCTACGTGCTTCTGTACCGATGCTGGTATATCCTGTTGACCTGTAGCCGATGTTGACGCCATCGGCTGTCCTGGGGCTATATTGGCAGGTTTTGGCTGGCTGGTCATAAGCGGCCTGTATTGCGGGAAGACCCCATCTGGTAAGAATATTGGTCCTTTGGCTTGATGTTCAGCAATAGTACCATCAACCACAGACTTGATCATATTTGTTAAAGTGTTGACAAGCACTCCTGACTGGTTGATCAAAGCATGATGCACAGCATAGTCGATCCGATCTTGCAAATTCCTGGGTTCTTCAGGAGATTCCTCTTTCTTGACCCCTTTTTCCTTCCCAGCACTTGACTCTGGCTCTTCATTGTTGGGCAAAGTTACTTTGTATCTCTGAACCACCGTTCCCGATCTAGTCTGAACAAAGGAATGCAAGTACTGGTTTTGAAGCTTGTTCATTATATCCTCCAGCTCTGCCTTTTGCTCTGACGTCAACTTGTCTACTGTCATTGGAATAATATTCTCTGGGTCAACGTCAGTTGTCTTGAAGTCTACCATGATGAAAATTCTTCGTGTCCCACTGGGCGTGCCAAAAGCGTGTTGATGCAAAAAACACACACTGGCCTGGGAGATCTGCTTAGCTCCAGTGCAGGTCCAAAGACTTCTTTCGGGTTCTAGGCGTGCCAATTGGTTTGATCCTGCAACCAATAAGAAACAAAGAAAGCGCAGTTAAATCCACCAATGATAGCCGATCGGCTGGTTTACCGATGACATATCATTGAGCATTGAGCCGATGCAAGATGCATTAAATCAGCTATAACAGATAAAGCAAGATAAAGCTAAATCTACTCAATCGGCTGTAAATATCAACAAAATATAATCTAAGTCTCAAAATATATTTAAACCGAGTGATTGGGATAGATCGGACAGGGCGCCGAGACAGTATAAATCACTTATGCCTAAATACATTATAAAGCATAGATTATACCAGTTCATAGCATAGCCGATTAAGCAAATCTAACATGTATCGGCTAGTACTCCGATACTACTTTATACAGAGATATTATCATAAACAAAATATATTAAACAACTTGTCAAACTAATGTTAAGATGATCCTAACCAGATTTGACAACAAGCTCAATATATTTTACTAAGTTAATATCTCGATATAAAGGGCAGGTTTAATATATCAAGATAACAAGATAATTAAACCAGGTAAGATCGGCTGAAACCCCGACGCTATCTCTATTAGCAATCACAGACAAGCTAGAAACTATGGTTCTAAACATGATTTAGTAGGTCAAACCTAACTGATGCAGCACCAAATATGTAAAGAAACATAATGTCTAGATGATCAAGTCGATGAAAACCTCTTCGAGATGGTAGATATATTGTATAATCTAGATCAACAGCGATGTATAACTCTATCGGTTGCTTTTCTGTGAAACAGACACCAACCGATCTAAGTTATATATTGATATCAATTCAGATTATACAATATATATGATAACTCGACGATTCACACAAACAGGATCAGAGTGTCATAAAGATGGAAGCACTAATCCCGAGAGCGCAAGCCGCCATAACAAGTTTTACCTCTTGCTGGAGATCGAAACCGATGCAGCCCAACTTGAAAGCAAGAGTAAAGGTGGCGATGCGCCGAAGTTGTTGTATTGATCTGTTTTTCTTTACACGAACCTGGGTTTAATTTATACCCAGAACTCCACAATAAGTCCTTATCGGACACGATTCTTATCTCTATTACAACTCATATTAAAGACAATTCCCTAATACAAACTCTAACCGACAGTATCTATTAGGAAACTAACATTATATCCTAAGTAATAGATACAATCCCCTTCTTCGGACCCAATCCGTATGTGGGAATCCTCATGAAGCTCACCAACCGAACCCGACAAAGACTCTGTTATCCTCTCGTCGGAATCGGCTACATCGGCTATCCTTGTCCGACTCTGTCTCAGCCGATGGTCACAATAGCCGACTCGGTCACCAGCCGACACACACCGTAGCCGATTCGGTCACCAACCGATTCTTGCTCTGTTTTGATAACCGCCAGCTTCCTCCAAATCCGCTTCGATTCTATCTTCAGATCCAATATTTGATTTACCAAATTTGATCGTTAACAGAATTCCATCCATCTTGTGATTTTAGCATCCTTGAGAATTCTACATTTATTCCAGGGCTAAGGTTACTGCCTTAGAATTGTAATTTCTATGTGTCAGGCAGGGCAGTGGGTTCCCTGACCCGGAGAAGGTGTGTTTCGATTTTGGGAAGAAGAAGGCCTTCCTGTCTAGAGAGCAGGTACCTCAATTGCTTCTCGATTTGCTATTTTTGAAATTTTTGCTACTGTTAGTGTTCTGAATTCGATGTGATTGCATTTCCTCCCTCTCCTATTAGCTGTGATGGCAATAAGTTAATCCCATGCATTTTTCCCCTGGATTGATGTGAAGTGGCTAGCTAGATGTTTTTTTGGATATTAGCCTGTGTTGTTCATTAGATGAATGGTTGGTCATTGATAGCTTATCCCTATGTTGTTGTGTATTGTTAGAAGAAGAAGCAGCAGCAGCATAGCAATGTATTAAGATAAGTAGCATGAATGGTCCAGGGGACAGGGAAGGCTGGAATTCTAAAAAAACAAACGGAGAAGACTGGCTCACCTACTTATAACTCACTCACTCGCTGACTAGCACATTACAAGTGAAGTAGTAATTCCATTTCAATCAATGGAGTAGTTAGTTAGTCTAGGAGTATCTTGTATGTGTGCTTCATGCGTGTAATTAATTGATAGCTTCACTCATTTGATCTTACAATCCATACAAAGGGATTAAGTGATTAACAAGTACTAAATAATAAGCACAATTTGTGGATTTTGAAACTAGACTTGTACATAGGCTGAAAAAATCACAGTTGCTCAGCTGTGTTTATGCTAGTGTTTGCTGATTTTGTCAACTAATATATGAACACATATTGTCTTTTGATTAATCGACTTCAAGCATATAGTACTACTATATATCAACATATACTGAAAGTTTTAACATCGTTTTACCTTATTTTTGTTTCTCTCCATATTCTAGTGCAAATTTTTACTGTGGACTCAAGCTAGACATTAGCTAATCATCATGGATAAGGCGTGGATAGATGAGCCTAGCCACACACAGATCTATATACAAGGAGTGGACAATTTTCTTGATTTTGTATTTAGTAAGTCTGCAATAGGAGATAAAATATTATGCCCATGTAGAAAATGTGTGAACTCATCGTGGAGAAAACAAAGTGACATACGTGAGTACTTGATATGTGAGGGGTTTGTAAAGGGTTATAGAACATGGATGTTTCATGGAGAAACAAGTTCCTCTTTTGTTGATAATCATGACTGTGATGAGGTTGACAGTGAGAACTCTAGAGAAGACGATGACATTTCTGATTTGGTTCGAGACTTAGCATATGGATTAGATGATCAAAGAGAATTCAAAGATGATAGTAGTGAGCCCACCAAGGATGATGATTTAGAGGCTCTACAAAGTTAGTAGAGGGTGCTAGTCAAGAATTGTACCCAGAGAGTTAGAACTTTTCAAAGCTACGCTTTGTAGTAAGGCTACTTCATACCAAATTACTTGGGGGCTAAACAAATAGAAGTTTTGACATGCTATTAGATCTACTGAATCATGCCTTGCCGAAGGAATTAACACTACCTAAAAATTACAATGAAGCTAAGAAGTTGATAAAATCCATAGGGCTTGGCTATGTTAACATTCATGCATGTAAAAATGATTGCATTCTCTTCTGGAAGGACAACGGTAATGCAAACGCATGTCCAAAATGCAAAACTTCAAGATGGAAATAAGAAAATAAGAGTCTTGATGGTAAACGTGTACACAAGGTTCCTGTCAAGGTTCTTCGCTATTTTCCAATAAAGAGAAGGCTACAGAGGTTGTTTGTGAACTAGAAAATAACAACTCTCACAAGGTGGCATGATGAAGGACGTACAAAAGATGGTTTGCTTAGGCATCTGGTAGATTCACCTGCATGGAAGGACTTTGATAATAGTATTCTGAGTTTGCTTCTGATAGCCACAATATTAGATGTGCATTAGCTACCGATGGAAGTTACTTGCGCCGTATCGATCCATTGTACGAAGCCACATTTCCTTACGTCTTTCTGTTTTCACAAATACATTACGACCGATGACATATGCATGTATATGAGAATAGTGATCGGTGGGAGTGAGAACTTAACGGTACTTACGATGAAATCGTCATCGACAATGTTAGGACACACGAAACATCTTTGTCCTATAATTCGTTGTCGTACGGACCTTATCACCTGGCAACGGTCTCTACAGCTGCACTCTGGACGCTCTCGCCATGTGGGGAGTCCCAGGGGATTCAGCTGCCATTCTAAGGCTTCTACAGCAAATTATCGTTCGTGCTCATCCTTCCTCCTTAGGTAGTCCGATATTGCTGCACTACGTGGATACGTGCGTGTTCCGTTATGTTGTGGATTTGTCGTATCTACCAACTCAATGAAGTCGCACAACGTATGTTAAGTCTGTAAAAGATGGTATGATTGTGCACAAACATTTAATGGTGTATCTATTATGTATAGCTAATTGAAGTAGATACAAATGATTCTTACCTAATAAATGTTTGGGCATTGGCAGAACCTCCTACCACGGATTTCAAAAGTAAGGGATGTCATAAGTATACATCGATCACTGCACGCGTACAACGGACGGTCGCACCACGGTGAAAATAGACCAGCAATAAAAGGATCCCTTCGCCAGTCAAGATGCTCGTGAAATGGAGCTTCCATTCTCTCGAGATCGATGTGAATGGGGAAGGGAAATGTAGGACCGAAACTATTTGTGGAAATGTTTTACCAAGGTCCGTATATATATAGTGGCGTATCAACTAGAAGAACTATAGGTGTCGAAAGTCGATTGTAACCATGATAGGGTAATCTGTGAATAGACATGACGAGCACGAGCAACCACTCTTTGCTTTACCTATCCATGCTATGCCAAAAGGTGATCGCAACTAGTCGAGCTCACACACTGTCCGTGTCATAACACGTCCCATGCTAAAGTTGATCGTGACAAATGAGCATTGCATTGTGTGTGTGTGTCTGCTCTTTGGACAAACAAATGACATAGGCACCAAAAGTAGATTGTAATCACGCCATGATAACATCTGAAAAAACATGATGAGCACGTGCGATCACTATTTACTTTATCTAGCCATTCTGCACTGAAATTTGATAGCGACTACTCGATCTCGCACAGTGTCCGTGTGATAACTCGTCCCACTCTAAAGTGACTTGTGACAATTGAGCATTGTACACTACTAAAAAACCCTCATAGGGAACGGCTCATAGGTGCCGGTTCATTTAAAACCGGCACCTATAGAGCATTTCGCGATGGAAAAATATAGAACCGGCACATTTAAACACTATAGGTGCCGGTTCTAGCGAAAAAACCGGTACTTATAATATAGGTGCCGGTTTTTAAAATGAACCGGCACCTATAATATATTATAGGTACCAGTTAATGACAAAACCGGCACCTATAATATATTATAGGTGCCGATTCATTTTAAAAACCGGCACCTATACCTTTGAGCCGAGCCGTGAGCCGGCCGAGCCCATCGACGATCAGTAGCGTCGCGCGTCCTTATCTACTCGATCGTCTCTCTGCCTCGTCTCGCTCGTCTCTCTCGTCTCTCGTCTCTCTCTCTCGCTCTCGCTCTCTCGCGGCGGCTGCCTGGCGGAGGCGGTGGGCTCCCGCCGCTGGCGGCTAACTGGCGGAGGCGGTAGCGGCGGCCGCGGCCGCGCCCTCCCCTCCACCAGATCTAGTGGGAGGGGAGGCGACGGGCTCCTCGGCTGGCGGTATGCACCCCACGAGCGGCGGCGGGCTCCCCTTCGCTAGATCCGGTGAGAGGGGAGCCAGCGGGGAGAGGGGCAGTGAGGAGGCGAGGGGCAGCGCCGACGGCTACCTGGCGGAGGCGGCGGCGGCGGCGATGGCCGTGCCCTCCCCTCTGCCAGATCCGGCGGGAGGGGAGGCGGAGGGCTTCGAGGCCGGCGGTGGGCACCCCACGGGTGGTGGCAGGCTCCGTGGGCAGCGGCGGGCTCCCCTTCGCTAGATCCGGCGAGAGGGGAGCCAGCGGGGAGAGGGGCAGTGGGGAGGCGAGGGGCAGTGCCGGCGGCTGCATGGCGGAGGCGGCAGCGACGGCGATGGCCACACCCTCTCCTCCGCCAGATCCGGCGGGAGGGGAGGCGGAGGGCTTCGAGGCCGGCGGTAGGCACCCCACGGGTGGCGGCGGTTGAGTTCGGCGGGAGCCAGCGGGCCGGTGGCTGCATGGCGAAGGCAGCTACGGCGCACCTCGGCGGCAGCGGCGGCCGCGCCCTCCCCATGCGACGACGGCGACAGGAGAGAAGGAGTGAAGGACACCGGTGGCGCGGGCAGGGTGGCAGCCGGCGGCATGAGTTCGGCTCGAATCGAGCCGGCTCTCTTTTTTTTGGGCTCGAGCAAAGGTAAAGGTGCCGGTTCTATATTGCACATAGGTGCCGGTTGCTTTATTAGTGCCGACCAATAGGTGCCGGTTGGAAAACCGGCACCTATAGCCGGTTCCCAACCGGCACCTATGAGGGTTTTTGTAGTAGTGGTAGTCTGTCTATGTGTCAGATGTGCGGAATGATAGAACAAAAGTCATTGGAAAAGTAATACTGGTTCTCCTTCTCGTACACCTGAACGAGAATGGAAAGTGGCCAACAATATTCGCATGCCATCTCAACATATCTTCTCCATGTATCGGTGCAATCCATAGGCAAAAGTTCCCAAATATAGCTCATGGGTTGACGGTTAACCACAACATAAATTGTAAGGTCATGGGTCTGTGGATCTATTTTAAAGCCTCTCATCAACCAGTTGCATACACCCCCAAAACTTTTTTCGACAGCCCTATCAATGCTCTTAGCCACACACTTGAACTCAGACAGATCTACCGCATTCACCGTAATACAAGTCGAATATGAGCTTACTTGATATATCTATTCACGTACTAAAGTCTCGTTACAATATATTAAATTAAACGCAATTTCCTAACTATGTTGCTATATGTATAACTAAATAAACATATCAAAAGAGTTACTTATCATATATACCTACTAGGTCTATACCCCTAACATCAGATTTTTCCCCTAACATAAAATTTCTGTAGTAATTAATAACTAGCAATTATATTGTCTCTACAAATACCAATGTGTTGAAATATTAAGGGATTAAAAAATTTATCTCCAGTCAAGTATCCAATCTGGCAGGGCTCCACCGCTTCCTTCTTACCACTCCCCTCACCCCTCTTTCTTTTTTTCGGGATTTTAGACGAGTAGAATGAGATTTTTGAAAGGGAAAGCTGGCTTTTATAGGTGGGGCGAATAAATCGCCCTCCCCCAGGGCGGGGAATGCCCTTTTGCAAGCGGCACCCTATTCGGGAGGGGACGCCCATGTGATTTTGTAGACGGCCTCTTTCTGAAAATAAATCGCGCTAAGGGAGGGCAAGAAGGGGCCACCTGCAAAATTGCAGCGGCGCACCCCTCTTCCCCCCGCCATGTCACATTGCCCGCCCTCCCTTAGAGCGATTTATATGTCTCCCCTATGGGGGGCGGGAGGAGTATAATTTTGTAAAAGTTTGAAACCAGAATTTATTTTTGTAAATCTCTTAAAATATATATATATAAAAATAAAAAATTTCGTGTGGTGTGTATGATGTGAACTGGTCAGAGGGCAAGTTGTAGAACGAAAATATGGGATATATCCTTGTTCGGCTCATATTCCATACAATTTATATTTATGGCCCAAAATTTTGGTTTGAATTTCTCACCTAGGCACATGTATGTACTGGGTTTGGTACCCATCCAATCGAGGGGACCATTGGAATATCTAATTTGGTAATATGTTCGTATTGTTAGGTATTTTTCATTACCTCTTTACAAATACAAGGGATCCTAGACATGATCCTTTTTTATCGAAATAATGTAAGGACACACGCGCTCATATTACAGATGCACCCTCATCCCTACGAATGCACACATCCAACCTCTATGAGTATCTTTGAAGACTTAGCCGACATATCTTGTTATTAACGAAGTCATCACAAATATCTCATTATTGATGGGTATGTACCTACGACTAAAAAAATAATTAGTCGTTAATGACAGCACTTATGTCAAGACTAGAACTTGAGTCCGGATGGCTAAGTTCCACAAGTAACTAACAAATTAAGCTAAGTTTCATTATATCTATGGAAGGTGTCTTGGATATGACTCTTTTATATATATGTATGTGTGTGTCTATATATATATATATATATATATATATATATATATATATGTGTGTGTGTGTGTAGAGAAATACTACCGGATGCATAGAGCCCAACCTAACCAGACAATATGACACATGATCCTTCTCCCTCGTTATTACCTCTACCTCTGAAATCTCTAATCTTAGTAATTTTTCACTCACATAAACATTGAGACTGGGCCTTACAGGGGAGTGCCAAATAAGAATGTGCTGGTAATTTTTTCACTCACAATCCCACACCCTTGTACATAAACATGTTTAGTAATTTTTTCACTCACCAAGTCAGCGTCTTGAGAAAGTTCGTAGTAACTTTTTTTACTCATGACCCTACTACCACCCTCAATCTTAGTAATTTTTTCACTCACTGGCTAAAACACTGAGCTTATAGGGTGATTTTGTCCCAAAATAACTTCATGTTGAAATAATCATTGCATCGGAGTTTTGTGAAAGTAAAAGATAAATTTATTGAGAGTAGATAAAGTGAAAAATAATTGCATTGAAATTTTAATAAAGTAGAGGTATTCTAGTCTCTTTGATGTTCTATTGGTGTGTGTGTGGGGATATGTGAAAAATGATATTATTTTGGGACGTCGGGAGTAATTAATATTTTTACTAAGCGAGCTAATTAACCGCTAATTAAATTAGCAATCATTATTAACTTCACGATCGTTAATCTACCCACCGCATGTACAAGTCATCGTTTATCAAAAATAAAATGAGTTCGGTTAATGAGTTCGGTTGATGCTGACAAAATTACACCATAATATGTCCAGTAATTTTTGAACACTGAACATATCTGTGTTGGGTGGTGCAGGGATGATCATATTCAATAGTAAGTAATTAATTTACTTGTCACCTTCCACGTACTCTCAATAATTTTTTCACTGCATGAACTTATGGGTCAAATCAGGAGAGGTTAAAAAAAATCTTCCTTTTCATTGAGTAACTTTTGAGGTACAGAGAAATCTTTTTTTTCATTGAGTAATTTTTTAACTACTATATGAGTGAGAGGGTGCGTGCGGGGGTAACAGGTATTGGTGTGAGTCGCGCCATTGCGATGCATAGCGCGCAGCACTCCCTCTAGTATTATCCTAGATATAGACATACTATATTACATATGAGTTGTGTTATAGCTATCTCCTATCTCATGAGATAATAATTTTTTTACCATTGACTCTTAGTGATATTTATATTACTTCCTCCCTCTCCGCGGTACTAACTGTTTACACACTTTTTCCGGATCTGAAGCGATGAACGAAGACGACCTCGGCTGCCCGGGCAACCGACGCCCGTCACCTCTCTCCACCCGCCGGCGTCGACCTCGGCAACCCCTCTGCACCACCTCCGGATCTAGCTGGCCAGCACCGGTAGCCGTCCTTGTCGCCGTGGCGCTTCGCGGCTTCTGCCATCCCTTCACCGGATGATCCTCCCATTACAGCAGCACCGATGCCCTCCTGCTCCCGTCGCATCCTCGACGAATCAGACTTGTGTACATGCATCAAGAGATTGGTTTTTTTTTCTTAGTTCCAATCTTTTTTTTTTCTGACTTATGTGGCTGTTCTTCTTTTTCTTCTCGGTTCTTCTCGGTGTGGCAGGTGTTGAGAAGAGAAGGCGTCGCCGCCGTGCGTGGAGTAGGAGGCGAAGGACAACAGAATCCGGTGGCAGCCATAGCGATCCCTCCACCGCGCTGGCGAATGGATCTGGCAAACACGGCTGGCGGCTTGTTCTTGCGACTGGCAGCAGATCATGTCTTGCTCGTTTCTCAGGTCCGACGGCAGTACTGCTCGTGGTTGGGGAAAGCTGCTTGGCTCTGTTGCCGTATGGCGGCGTGGTTCAAGAATCGGTGTGTTTCTTTGATTTCTTTGATTTCCCTCTAGTTCTCTTTCGATTTTTTATTTCATCTGCCTAGGAAAATGAAGCACAACAATTTAGCAGCAGCTCTGAATATTTGTGGAAAATCATTCAACGCCACCGCAAGTCTACATCTCTGTCGCTGCTCTCTCTCCGGCTGCTCGACCTCCTCCCAGTTTGCCCATGCTCAGCCACGCCGTGCACCTCAGGTCAGCACCGCCCATGAATGCTGGAGCCACAGTAGTTGTTGTCTATTTTAATCGATTTCTGGTGCGGTACTAGCCGCACTAGTTTTTCATTTTCTTACCTGATTAATGATGTTTCAATCTGTCTCGTTCAGATTTTTCTTTGAAATAGAAGAAGCCTCTTGGCAATGTTGTTGCTCTTTGAATGGTGTTTGAAAGGTTGACGTCATGTCTGTTTGGTAAACAAGTATTTAATTTTAAATATAATTTATCTCCGACGAATTTCACCAAATCTGTATATAATTAATTTTCTTCAAGCATCTACGTTTGGATATAGTTGATCTGATTATTTGATTCTGATGATAATTTGCAGCATCAATTACCAGCTCTGCACATTGATGGTTGCACTAGGCTTCAGTGCAGTAGTCAGGTAATATAAATCAATTATCTAACAATCTTAGTTACTGTACATCAATGACAGTGAGTCAGTGATTGTACTGTACATGTGGTTGGTGACTAAGGCTAATGCTTTGTGTGTTTCAGGAGCAACAGAAGCGCCACCATACTGGAGCTGAGGCACAATGGAGAGGGAAGGTTGCTGTGATGACCTGCACATCGTGGGGGGACGCGTTGCGACGGAGGCTTGGTTGCATTAGGCAGGTTCAACAAAATTCGGTGCTGTGACATGAGCTGAATATCTGCATCATGATAAAAAAAATAAATCTTCAGGATAAGAATTTAGATCTTCATCAATTAAATATTCAGGATGATACGCATAACTTTTTATATTCTGATTTTCCTGACTTTTATATTCCTATTGTTTTATTATTTTTACTTCTAAAAATCTTAGGTTGAACAAGCATTCAAGCAGGTTCTCTTCGCCGCCTGATCGCCGTTGTTCGGGGTGTGCTGACCGAGGTCATCATTAGGTCATGGTCGTCCACCTCCGTGGCACGGGCCGTCTTCGCTCCGGTCTCCCTACCAGCTTTGCACCTCCATAGCAGGGCCCTTGGCTCGTCAGCATCTAGTTTCTTATTTTGTTTTGTTTTTCACTTTTGTCACGAATGGCTGTTTAAAAATATGCTGCAATAATTGCTCTCTCACTTGACCTATCAACCTGTAATATGGATAAGAATCGATGTTGGCGCTGATTGTTGTATTGTTTTTTCTCTAATGACTCTATAAGATATATAGTTGCTTTATTGTTGATAAGAATCGACGTTGGCGCTGATTGTTGTATTTTGTATGTCTATATATAAGGACGCGCTAAAGCGCATCTAGGGTGGGCAATATCTAAAACGCTCCCCTCATATACCCCCAACCACCCCTACCCCTACCCACCCCACCCCCACCCCCACCCTACCCGCACTCCCACACCTCTCTCCCTAGGAGCCCCTACAAGACTCATCCCATACCTTTTTATTGCTCATTACGTAAAGACATTACTATTAGCAATATGTAGGCTTTGAAGTGAACTTTTACTATAGTAAAATATTTACTTATGGTTCAAATTGTTTGTTCGCAACAATACAAGTAAACTCCACTCACTTCCCAGGTTCTTCCTTTAGTAAATATTTAACAATTCCATATAGGCTGGTGTCCTTCTATATTTGATCTTTAGTAAAAAAATTGTTTTGATTTTCTCCACTCACTTCTCGGGTTCTTATTTTAGTAAATATTTAACCATTCCATATGGGCTAGTATCCTTCCATATTTGATCTTTAGTAAAAAAATTATTTTGATTTTCTTAGATAAAGGTAGTATTTTTTTAAAGCGTATCTACAGTAAACAAATTACTGCACGACAAAATATGTATAGGGATTTAATTTCAACGGGTCATGCCATCATCATTATAAACACATATATACATGCGTTATCATAGTAATATTTTTACTACCAAGTGTTTTTGTATTTTGTCCTATGTATTCACCCATTAGTATTTTTTTCACAAACAATTATTAGCACATAGTAAATATATCACTAGACGATAATACGAGAATAATAGTTTCTTTTTACAATCAGCCTACATGGTATAGATACAATATTATAGTCTACTGTCTAAGTAAATATTTTACTCCACAGTACAGTCTAAGTAATGACCACATTTCTACACGACAATGTGTGAAACATATTTTTAGATTGTCTTTTACAAACACAGGAGGTTCCATAAAAAAAACACATGCTACTAGAGAAATGTGGTCGTTAAAAACCCAAATGAAGAGACATTCAAATGTGTGGCCACACTATTGAGAAGAAAAAATACGTTAAAAGACCAATAACTGAAAATTAGTGACAATTCTTTATTCATCAAATTGAAATAACTTCGTCGTGGGAAATTTTCTTCCCATACATAATATGTGGGAAATTTAGTTTATTGCTTCTCTTTGTTATTATTGGCTTCCAATATTTGCCCCCTTGAGAATATCAGATCAATGTGTATTAAGATCGAGATGAACATGTAGTATTTAATTTACAACACGGACATAGTAGAAAAAAATCATTTTGTAGGTAGCTTGGTGTACTAGCACGACTATTTTTTCAAATCAATAAGAACTGTTCTAGAGTAGGACCAACAAACAACGGAAAAAAGATAGTAACCCCTCATATGCACTCTGTGCTTTGAAGATTCACAATGTTTTTTCAAAATATGGGTGGGTGGCTAGGAGATCAATACTTCATATTCAAATAAGAATAATCACAAACTTGGATTTTGGGGGAGATGCATGCCACCAATTCAACCCTTTTTTATGAGCACTCATGGAAAGATAAAACCCTAGTCATAGCAAATTACCAGCTGTCATGTCTGGTATCTGTAGCTGCTGTGCACAGTGCAACCTGATCGATACTTAGTGCATGATATTCCGATGGTTTGTGGTTATGTTCTAGCCAACTGAACAACACCATATGGCCAGCAGATGATAGCGGCCAAGTTAGGGCTTTTCGGTTTGAGATTTACAGCTGGTGATTTCGGCGCACGACCATGATGGAAAATAATCAGAATAATCATGTACTGAGGTGCCACCAATTTAATATTTTTTCGGATAACGTACTGAAAGATAGCATCCTGGCCATAGCTGTAGGAGAGACCTGCTATTGCAAGTTGCAATTGCTCTGTCTTGTGTTTGCTGCTACCCTGTGTATACTGCTTTACTTTCTGCAAAAATGGGTTCAGAATAGCCCCTTGTACACATCAAAATTTGGTTATCCTGGTACCCCTAATTCACAACTGAAGAATTCCTCGCCCTTCAAGCATCACCAACACCGTGGTCTGCTGGAATAATGACGCCGCGCACAACACGAATTGCGCAAGCTTTGTATGTTGTTTCCCTGACACTACCCATTCCCATGTAAGAAATTCACAATGCGAATACCACTGTGGGAAGATTAAGTTGCGATAAACCTTTTTGTGTTACTCAGCTCTATATATCCTTTTGCGCTGTAAGCGTAAAATCTCTCCATATATATATCTGTGATAACAATGACAAAACTATAATGCATTGTGCTATATATAAATATCAGAGGAAAAGGGCTAGCAAAGTGACGAGCATTCAAGCAAATGTCAGGCAAGTATATTTCTGGTATACTTGCCATCTAGGTTTTTTTTTTCCTTTGCCACGCATTGGTTGATACAAAAGAGCATGCCCATTGCTTCTGTGGCTGGCGTTCCTGTGAGATCCAACTCTTTCTAATCATGTATTGCTGGCTCCTAGGGCATATGCATTCAGGTGGTTAAGCTGGAACTACTTGTCAGATCTATACTTAATTTAGGGCAAACTTTGTCACAGGATATTGTATTTTTTAGCATTTGTCATGGGACACTCAAAAAACATATCTTTATTATAGGATATTCCGGTTTTATCGTATTTTGCTAGAACACACAATGACCATTTTTAATATTTTCATCTCGACTGGATTGATAAAATTTTAGAAATGACACTTTTACCCCTATGACAAGTTGCATGCTCGATCCGATTTATGTTTGTCCCAAATCTCAAAAATTAAAAATGTTCTAAGGGACCAATAGAATGAAAGTTTTGTAAATTTCTAAAAATTTTGAACAGAAAATTTTAAACTTGAATAAATTTTCTCTGAATATAAACAAATTTGCCAATATCAAAACTTGTCCTAATGAAAAATTTCAAAACATTTGGAAAAGTATAATTTCAATAGACATTATCTGAGTTGAAACATTATTTGAAACCAAAAATAAAATCATAAAAGACGAATTATATCACACCAGATGCCCGAAAGAGTTGAAATTTTGGAAGTTTTAGTCGAAGTACAGAACCCTGCCTTACAATTTGGCACAGGACCATAAGTGACCTTTCTATTTTTTCATGTCTCCAATTGAACCAAAAATGTGAGAAATAATGGCTATGGTGTGTTTTAGCAAATTGTCACAAAACCAGAGTGTTGACGGCAAAGCTTTTAAGACATATTTTTGGAGAGTTCTACGGCAAATATAATGTCACAAAACTACGGTGTCCTATATTATTTTGCTTTAATTTAACTAGTGTCGCTAAGTCCAGTTTTAATTTGTGTGTTACAGAGTTGTTTAGCCCTGATATTTCTTTTCAATGTTGAGAATAATATTTGTTTCCTTGCTGCTAGCAAGAGATTTTTTACCGAAACTAAACATTTGAAGTTACTATTTGCATAGCTGCTGAATTTTCTTAGCTCATATGTTTGTTGCTGATGCCCTGACATACTCTTACCTATATGCATCAGATGTGGTTACAAGTTTTGATTACTTGCCATTGTTTTTACCGTAAGACAAATGGACAGAATAGGACACAAGTTAAGCTGTCCAGAGCGGCACAATAAAAATTTACGGCTGCTGTCCAGCAGAATTGGCTAGCACAATTTCCATGTCTTTCGAGCATCACCACATGACACCGCCCATTCCCATGTAAAGGAATTCGTGATACTAAGGCGATGTAAGCAGAGTAGCTATGTATTCTGGTTAGAGAGGAGGAAAGTGTGTGCAACCTCTATTTGTGGTACTCAACTCCGTCCCTTTGCATTAGGCATAAAATAAAACCTCTCTATATATGAGTGATAACAATAACAAGACATGAATATATATATGTTGTGCTATAAATATCAAAGGAGAATGGTTAGAAGTGACAAGTAGCCCTGATAATGAGTTACTGGTTCATGACAGTAAAATATGCTATTCGATCCGTGGATAGTTGCTATGTATTTATATTAAGTAGTACTATTACCTTTCTTTTTTATTCACTGTTTATGGCATCTACACTACACCTACATGCTTTCAACCATTGCACTTATTAGTTCTACTACTCATTTTAAAAATATTGCTACTTCTAAATAGAGGCGAACATATAAATATATGTAAATATATATATATATACATATATGCAGAGAAAAAACCCAATCAGCCTGGTAAAAGAATTCAACACATTAAGCTTATTTTATCTTTAGGAAACCTGTGTAGTGTCCGATTAGGACTAGTATCAACCTGAGGGTATAAATATGTACATCCGGAGTCTTAGTAAACTATCTTCATAGATCAATACAATTACTTTCGGCGCATCGCCACCTTTTATTTTGATGAGTTTTTAGTTTCGAGTTGGGCTGCATTGGTTGAGTTCGATCTCCAATGAGGAACTAAGTTCCGTCCATTTTGTTTGTATCGGTGTGACTATAACTTTCTCGGTTAGGTCCGATATTCTATTCAGGCTAATGCAAGCGTTGCCTATCTGATATATTGATTCTATCTTTGACTGCATCATTGTTTAGAGTTGTATCAGCTTAGTTAGGACTTTCACGGTTTGGTCTGATATTATGGCTAAGTTAATATTTCGTTAATCGTACTGTTGTTCTAAATAGATTTGTTATATCCATCACGTTTATGTAGATCTATCGGCTAAATAGGTTTTTCTTATTATCTTCAATCTCATACTGTCTCGGTTAGGTCCGATCTATTAGATTGTTGCTAATAAGTTTAATTCTAATCAGTCGATAGGTTTTTATGCAACTATTGGTATTTCTTACGTTCACAGATAAAATACGCAAGCACACGGATATACCGCTGTAGCACTTCACCAAGGAGTATTCCAAGGTATCAAATTTCCTCATGGAACATGTGTGTTCAATTCTTCTTTAGGTTCATCCAAGAACACAAGACAAATGTAGGCTAAGGGATAGAGAGGATTTTCTAATGTGGTATAAGATCGTTTAGAAAGCTTAACTTTAATCCTATAGCTATGCTTCAGGCACTGGCTTGCTCGCTGCTACCAGAACGCGCTCTACTCTGTACCCAGATAAGGAGGGCTACGGTGATCTTGAGGGCTATCACCACCTCTACACCAACCTCTAACGTACTATGAGATACGCAACAAACACTGAAAATTAAGAACCTAGACACCACGTCTAAGATATTAATTACTACTTTAATGTTTATAACTCACCAAAGCAATGACTATGAGCAATAGTGAACAATGATCCTGCAAGCTAATAGGAACTAACTAAGAAGTATACCACACAAGATAAATATCTATTACTCAATTAAAGTAAAGTAATTGATAAGGTACAAAAGAATAGAGAGAGATACCGACAACTCTGGAACTCCTCCAACTCTTTCTTCCTTACTCTCTCCCTTATTCTAAGTATGAAAGAATACAAAGAGCCTCTTATAATTCAGCTCAAGTCTTGGTGTGTTGTGAATGTGGGAGGAGGGGGGTATTTATAGGAGGAGATGTGAGATTTATCCAAAGTATACTAAGAGCATCTTTCTTCTTCTCTTGCCAACTGTCCTCCTGAAGTCAGTAGTTGCATGAGAAACGGTCACAACCATCGTAGCAAGTCGGTAATGATGTGCACGTGAAAGTTATGGCCGAGAGGAGCTAGGCCGGGCTCGGCCGACCCCTGGCAGGCCCATCTGGCCTTGATCTTTCTCTTGTGTCTTAGTATTTGATTCCTCACAATGATTTTTCGGGAGTTGGCCCATCTGCATGTGATTTTGTAAGATTTATGGGTCCAAGACTCCATGGGCTTGAATAGGCATGTAATTCTTCCCATCTTTTATGTGTATTTTTTTCCAACTTTGGTAGTTTGTCATCTGCATCCAAATATACACCAACACTTGTGGAATTTGTTAGAAATTAACCCTACCACTATGTTGGATGTTGTTTTTGTGTAACTTTCCGCAGGTATTGATGGCCTGAAAATGGACTTTAGTGGCTGTCAACAAACCCCCACACTTAGCTCTTTACTCGTCCCGAGTAAAGTTTAAGGAGTATTGTGGAATAAAACTCCCCAAGGTAATGCTAGTATACAATTTATTCTAAGCCATACCTGTACTTGTGAACTTTTGAAGTGTGAGCCCCCGGTTTTGTATACCGGGAACCCCATATGTATTACAATACCATTCCCTGGATCAGTAGATGGTACACACATGGCACAGTTGTATATCTCAAGCTGACATCGTTTTACAGGTCTTACAATATATTAATAATACAAGGGTAGCCCCAAATGGAACCCGAATAGACCAAGCATGGTCGACAGCAACACAAAATACCAAAACAACTAAATGAAGTAGCGGAAGCGAAGCAGCGGCGGTCCATCTTATCCCATACGCATCGACTGGTGAACCTAGGTCCCTATTCCACCGTCCTCGGTAACTCCTTGCCAGCATAGCACATGTACAGGTCGACACCAACACCTTTCTAAAAGATGTAAATAAGCAAGAGTGAGTACCAAC
This sequence comes from Oryza officinalis, assembly GCA_008326285.1. Classification (NCBI taxonomy): domain Eukaryota; kingdom Viridiplantae; phylum Streptophyta; class Magnoliopsida; order Poales; family Poaceae; genus Oryza; species Oryza officinalis. Next base: position 18,135,006 of record BDMV01000003.1, on the reverse strand, counting down.
CGTAGTCAGCAAGCCACCACTACAGAATGCATATAATGTTCATAGGGGTTCAAGGATGGCTTGGTTTATTTGCACAAAGCTAGTTTTCACAAATTATTTCACAAACCTATGCCATAACAGTTTTAACTGAAAACCACGTTAAGTTGAAGTTACCATTAACCTGCGAGGGTTCATCCACCTTCCCCAAGCCTCGCTTGGTCCGGTTTACCCTCGCATCCAATTTCCACAGTTTTAACCACTACGACCTTTTTGCACATCAGGCAAGGTCACGCCTTCCATACCCATCATATTTTAGCAATATTACAAATTGACAAGGCTAGTCAAGAGTGATGCAAGTCCCGGCGCTCATTAACCGCGAGCACGGCTATTCGAATAGTTTAATTTACTCACACTGCAGTGGATGTACGCTTTTAATCCCACACTCCCTGACGCACCCAACACATGAGACTTGTCACGGCCCGGTTTTTCAGTTACCCTCGCATGGCGGCACCCGCTCCAAGGACTATGAATCCCCATTGCACCCCCGGCGCCACATTCCTACCTCGAGCCGGTTGTGAGGGGAGTCCTGGCGCTCCCGAGATTGAAGGTTACATCATACATATATAAAGCTTGATGTCATTAAACCACACACTTCCACATTTCCATACCGATATCCAGAACCTACCACGTTTGGGGTGCCACCCCACGAGAATAACCTAGTCCACCGGGTCTAACCCCACTCAAGAAGTGTGGTCGTACTCGGTTCGTTTCCTGCTTAGCTTCTTGACTCGGTCCTTAACTGACCAGGGTCGGCGGCTTACCGTTCCCAGAACCACCCATATTCTATCCGTGCCGCCCCAGTCGAAATCACTTTTGTTTAATTAAGTTTTTGGGTTTTCGCAAAGGTTTTCATGTTGTGGGTGGCGCTTATGTCTCCACCCGATCTCTATCAATCACTCCCATCGAGTGATCAGTGTAACCACATCCACATATCCCACATATGGAGTGTATAACGTCTATGTAGGCAGGGCTAAGCAGGGAGTAAATAATCACGCGTAAAGTAATATACTCAGGTAACAAAGGTGTGTAAATACATAGGGATAAACAATATCAAAGGTAAGGCTTTAAGCAAATGTAGGTACGCGTTTTATAATTAGCATGCAATTTTATTTGCAATCAACACATTTATAAAAATAGGATCAACATGTTCGAGGAAGGGGGCGTAGTGACTTGCCTTGCTCAATTGGGGGTTCGTTCTTGATTAGCTCAGTTTCCTCCTCGCAGATGTACCCTGTCCAGTTGAATACTAACGTCACAAACTACTCGCTAACACAAAAGAGCCAAAAATTCTAGAACAATCAAAAATAACCAACTAGTGCCATTGCGTAGATCTTGATTTTAGAAAGATTTTGACGAAAGTTTCGTTCAAATCCGACTTAAAACGAGAGAGATATGGAATTCGAAAGATTCAAAAAGTTTTAAAACAAAGAAAAGGGAAAGGTCTGACGGGTGGAACCGCCCTTAACTCCTCACGTACAGGTTTTGTTTTTAAAAGAGTGTGCGCATGGTGAGGTGAAGGGCTTGGGCGAGCTACAAGCGAGCATGCATATGCATACACACGGCTAGCTAGCTGCATGCATGTGAGCTGCTTGCATGCATGCACACGTACAGCCAGCTAGCTGTGTGGCGCATGCATGGCCGGCGGCACAGCGGTGGTCGCTGCGGAGAGCAACCGCGTAGGAAACGGGTATGGTGTTGTGCCTCACAACATCACCGTGCCGCGGCAACAACGGCGGTAAGGAAACAAAAGCAAGAGGAAGAGCAGGAGAGGAGCTCACCTTGCGGCAGCCGGGTAGCGTCACACCGAGCGGTGGTCCTCACATGAAACTACGGTCGTCGATGTACAGCCTGGGGACAGTCGGCCCGCGGATCGTCCTCGCACACCACGTGTTCGATCAGTGGCAACAAACGAACACACAGCGTTAAGGAATAAATGTTAGCGGGTTAGTGCAGGTTAGGGGTTAGGGGTTAGTGAGTTAGAGGTCAGCGGGTTAGTGAGTTAGAAGTCAGCGGGTTAGTGAGTCAATGGGTCAAATATTAGATGTTAGAGGTTAGCCGTTCAATAAGTTAGTCGTTCTCGGGGTTCAGATGACGGCGCGGCGCACGGCGACGTCGTTGTCGGAAGTAGTACCGGGGAGGAGCATTAGATTTTATCTTTTCATTACCAACCCAACAGGAATGAATGGCCTGGGGAGGCAAGGTGGACTTCAATAGAGGGGTTGGGTGAGTAGAGGGATATATGTGAGACTTTGGTGAGGAGGATGGCTTGTTGGTGGACTTCGGCCTGGAGGATATGATATAGACTTTTTGCAGAAATGGATTTTCTTGGACTCTGCCCGAGGAGATGGGGAAGGTTATCTAGACTTTGGTGGAGGACTTTATGGGCTTTGGCCCGAGGAACAAGAGGGATGTGATATGGACTTGTGGATAGAGTATCAGGCCGGTTGGTCCAATGAAGTAGGGGAGGTGATGTAGACTTTATAGAGAATTTCGTGGGCTTAGCCCGACAACGAAAGGGAAGCAATATAGACTTTTTCAAAGTCTTTGGTCAAGGTGGGGCCCATGGAGGGAGAGTCAAGACAATGGGGCCCACTGGCGGTCCCATCTCTTTTACTTTTTCTTTTTCTTTTCTTTTTTTTTTCTTCTCTCTCCTTCTTATCTCTTCCTTCTCTCTTTTTCTTGCTCCTGCTTCTCTGTTTCTTCCAGAGGAGAGGAGAGTGCCACGGCTGGGGGAGAGCGGCAGGCCGGGGCACGGGGCAACGGCGGTGTTGCGGCGCGGGCGCGCGGGCGCGGCTCGGCAAGCGACGGCGCGGAGGCTGGGCGGTGCGGCCTCGGCAGCGCGGCGCGCGTGCTCGCGGGCGCAGCGGCTGGGGGCCAAGGGCGACGGTGGCATGCCCGGGGTCGCGCCGGCCGGGGCGACGCGTGCAGGCCAGGCTACGTGGCACGGGCGCGGCGCGGCGACGGCCACGGCGCTCGGCCGGGAGCGGCGACGCAGCTTGGCTAGGGCGCGGCAGCGGCGGCCACACGCGGCGGCCGGGGTACAGCGGCTACGGCGTCGGCGTGCGGCTGTGGCGCGCCGCCGGGGAGGGCGCAGGCCGGGCGTGGAGGTGCGCACGTCGCGGTAGAGGCGGCGCTGGCCGAGGTGGAGGGGGCGCGTGACGCAGAGCGGCAGTGCACGGCAAGAAGCGGCCGATCGAACGACAACGGTGTCCGGCCCGTCGGTGTGATGGCAACAGTGAGCGAAAAAGGGCGGCTTTTATAGCCGTCGCAGCCGGCGGACGGCGACAAGGGCGGCTCGGCCGAGCGGGGCTGACGGTCCTGTTGGGCGGTCGCAGAGCGAGGACAGTGGCCGGTGCGGCATGGGTGATCTCGGTTCACACCTTTCGGCGTGGACGAGTGACACCGGCAAGCTCGTTGCGGTGCCATGGCGCACTGGACAGTGTGCAGACATGGTCGTATGCTTGGCGGAGAAGGCGGCGATGGTGCCTAATCATGCTTAGTGTACAGTGTAGGACGGTGCCTAATCTCCGATTTGCAGGGACGGTGCCTAACCATTGTTTTGCAGGGAGCTCAGGAAATAAAGAGCCGAAGGACGTGTGCATGTATGCCTGCTGGGAGAGTAAGAGAGTTTGCTTGTTGTTGTTCTGTGTATACAGGGAGGTAGATGAGTATTTTGGCTTGCAATGAATGGAGTGAGTAGAAAGCAAAATAATTTAGAACTAGTAAAAATTGGACGAGCGATTTAGGACGCATTTCGGATTCCAAAATCCAAACACGAAGATTTTATTTGGAGAAAAGATGACTGGAGGAAAAACTCGGCTTCTGTAGGTTCCATCGGTTCACGATTAAATTCGATGAGAGAAATGGCCGTCGAATTTTGATATGTATCTGCACAAAAACATTTGTTGGCGGTAGGATTCCAGAACAAATATTGCTAGGATCTCCGGATGGAAGGAAAATTATTTGGAAAGATATTTTGGAGGGAAAAGAAATGTGAGTCTACAAGGAAAGAATTAATTGAGATCTTTGGCACAAATTCTAGAGACACACAAATAAACAATTAACAAGCAAACTAAAATTATGCCTAGGACTAGACTTTGTCTGAGGAGGTTATATCTTTGAAAATAGACTATTAGGAATTTATATTTTGCAATTAAGCTTTCTAGTAAATATTTTACCAATAGACATTATTTTGCAAATAATTTACAAAAGCTTATCACTCTATATAAAGGTTCATACAAAATAATCAAAGCTATTTCTTTTTAGTGGAACGGTATTTGTTTTAATAAATTATCCCTTAATGGGTTTTATCCAAAATGGTGATACATATAGATATATAGCTTTATTTATAAAGTAAATATGCCCGAGGGTTTTTGTTTTTCGAAAATAATTGGCATATGCAAATCATAGTTCCTTGAATAAATAATTGTTTGAAATAAAATACCGACATATCCTCAGACGTTCGTCTATTAGCCCACGTATAAACGAAAAACGACAGATCGAATTAAATTAATTCAGGCATGAATGTATTTTGAAAAAGATTTTTGGTTATTCCGAATTTTTAATTCCGTATTCCAAAGTCGAAATTTTCAGGGTGTTACATGAAGTGTCTATCTTACCATCTTGGGTAATTGATAAATGGAACGGTCGTGACTTAAGTCATTCCTGTTCCTCCTGTCAATTACTTGGGTTTCTCATATATTTTTAAAATATAGCTATACTCCTCAAATGACTCTCTCTTGAGTCACTCATTTTGATTTTGGATCCTCACCAAGGCATGTATTGCCGAATTATCCTTATGCTAAAAGGCTATATATGTGGAGCTCGGTAGGATCAATCAGGGCGTACTTGCATCACATATCTTGCCAAGCCAAAAGACCGGACCCAAGAAGATAGCAAGTCATACTTTCTGATCAAGAATGTGCATGTGTATGGTATGGTGATGGAAAAAGGAAAATGATAACTCCTTTTGTATACCTCTTTCTCCTTCTTTTGAAACTTGAGGGAGGACATGTCTACCTTTTTTTTTCTCTTCTTTTCTTTCTTTTTTCTCTTTTTTTTCATCATGTCTCATGCTTGTATAAGCAAGATTTTATTTCTCTTTTGCATAGCCATGTCTCCTTTTTCTTGTGAATGAACTTTGGAGAAAAAGGCATAAATAACCTGGAGTGTTTATTTTGTGGATGATGGCTTCCAGTATAGAAGTTTAGCATATGTGGATGTATGTGGCGTGCGTGATCTTAATCATGAAAGTATGAAAAGCATCTCTCACACGGGTCACAATATTTTGACAACGCTCAATGTAATGTCAAGCAACCAAAATAAATATAAGGTTTGCAAAATGAATCATATTTGGCCTTAGTAGGTAATCACATAGTCAATGAGGAGTATTGCTCGAAAAAATTAAATTTTCGCAAAGATAAAATCCCAAGTATCATGGTTGTTAGACAGGAATTTCTTTTGTCATCTCCATATCACAAATATCAATTACTTAGATTAGCAAGGGTTCCTATGATAAATATATGTTCACAAGTAACAAATGTTAGCAAAGAACAAAGAATATACATGCCAACCATAGAAAATTTTATTTGTTGAGGAGCATTGTTTTTAATTTGGACTCAAACTAATTTTTATTCAAACTTTTCATGCAGAATTGACTCGCAAACAGGGGAGGATAAAGGAGAAAGCTCGCAAACCAGACTACATGGTGAAAGAGTGACAGAGCCGGGCTAGACCGGGGTCACCCGACCCACAGGTTCGAATGACCTAGCCAGGTCTCGGTTCTGGCTACTGAAATTTATGCGCGGCTGTGGGTCTGTGTTCATCATATTGATGGGTTGAGTTGATGTTGTTGTGCGTCGGAAATCCGAAATACTCCCCCTACACTTGCTTTTGTACCTAGACTTTATTGAATACAAAGAAACAAGGGCTTCTACTGAGCTAAAGTACCAGTGAGGCAAATTTTTATTCAAATCAATCTAAAATGTAAAGGCACTTTTTCTATTTTTATTATTTAATTATTTTAACAGGGGAAAACAACAATTTTACAGAGTTGGGTTGAACTTTAGACAAAATCAATGTGGTTCAAAATCGATTAACTCGATGACGTCCACTTCTTCATCTAAAAATTCATTTGAATCTAGGAAGACTTTTAAACGTTGGCCGTTTACCTTAAAATGGTTACCTGTGTCGTCCCGAAGTGTGATGGCTCCGTGTGACGAGGTGTCGATGACGTCGAATGGCCCTTCCCATTTACTCCGAAGCTTCTCGTGGCCAAATAACTTTACCCTGGAATTAAACATTAATACCTTGTCCCCTGGCTTGAATTTCTTAACCTTGATCCTCTTGTCGTGCTAGTGTTTAGTTCTCTCTTTGTAAATCTTTGAGTTGTGGTATGCTCTGTTCCTCCATTCTTCTTTCAGATATTTGCATTTTTCTCCATTCTCCAGCTCCTTCAAAGTCCATATTCCAATTCTGGATGGCCCAATATGCTCGGTGATCAAGTTCTACAGGGAGTCAACATGACTTCCCGTAGATTATCTGATATGGGGACATACTGAGTGGTGTCTTGTAAGCTGTTTGATATGCCCAGAGAGCATCGGGTAACTTGTCCTTCCATCATGTTCTAATTTCAGGACTGTTTTCTGCAGGACGTTTTTGATTTGCTTATTTGAAGTTTCAGTGTGACCATTTGTTTGAGGATGGTAAGGTGTGGCAATGTTGTGTTTAGCGCCTAGTTCCCGTAAGAGGCCTTTGAAGGTTTTATCAATAAAGTGTGAACCACCATCGCTTATAACCATTCTTGTAGTTCCAAAGCGAGGGAATATTATCTCAGAGAACATCCTCTTGGCATATTTGGCATCTGCAGCTCTGCATGGCATTGCTTCAACCCACTTGGACACATAGTCGACTGCCACAAGTATATACTCGCAGTCACGGGACTTTGGAAAAGGTCCCATGAAGTCGATGGCCCACACATCAAATATTTCTACTTGAAGGATGTAGGTGATGGGCATTGCGTCACGAGCAGTTATCCCTTCATGTCGCTGGCAGCTCTGGCATCTTCAAACAAACTCCTTGGAGTCTTCATACATCGTTGGCCAATAGAATCCGCTCTGCCAAATCATGGCTTGCGTGCGGAATGCACCATAGTGCCCACCATATGGCAACGAGTGGCATCTCTCAATGATTTTCAGGCCCTCCTGTATTGACACGCACCTTCCCAACAGTCCATCTGAACAGATTCTGTATAGGTACGGCTCATCCCATAGATGATGACGACTTTCATATTTCATCTTTCTTCTATTCTCCCCTGGTGGTACGTAGCCTGAAACCATGAAATTCACAATGTTTGTGTACCATGGGTTGGAGTTCGTCACCGTCATTAGCATGTCGTCTCGTAGGAAATCATTTATCAACGGTTTCTACATGTTAGTGATTTGCAAGTGTGACAAATGATCTGCTACGGAATTCTCTACTCCCTTTTTATCCTTAATTTCTAGATCAAATTCCTGGAGTAGAAGAATCCATCTTAACAGACAGGATTTAGCATCTTTCTTGGTGAGCAGGTATTTTAAAGAAGCATGGTCACTATAAGCAATCACCTTTGCTCCTACCAAGTAAGATCTAAATTTATCTATAGCAAAAATAACAGCTAGGAGCTCCTTTTTAGTTGTTGCATAATTTAATTGAGCTCTTGTCAATGTTTTGCTAGCATAGCAGATTGCATGATGTTTCTTATCCTTGGTTTGGCCTAAAACCGCACCAATAGCATAATCTCTCGCATCACACATTATTTCAAAGGGGAGCGTCCAATCAGGGGGTTGAATGATTCGAGCTGAGACAAGTGCCTTTTTAAGGATATCAAAAGATTTTAAGCACTCATCATTAAACTCAAAGGGTGCATCCTTAGCTAAAAGATTTGTCAGGGGTCTAGCGATCATAGAAAAATCTTTGATGAAACGCCTATAGAACCCCGCAGGACCAAGAAAACTAGGGATTCCCTTAACATTCATAGGAGGTGGAAGCTGATCGATTACCTCTATCCACCACTATTCCCCTTTTGGACACTCTTTGCCCTAGTACTATCCCTCTTGGACCATGAAATGGCACTTTTCCCAATTAAGCACCAGGTCCTTTTCTTGGTACCTCTGCAAGACCTTGTCCAAATTTTGGAGACAATGATCAAAAGTTTTCCCATAGACGACAAAATTGTTCCTGAAGACTTCCATGATTTCTTTGATCATGTCAGAAAAGATAGACATCATGCACCTCTAGAATGAGGCCGGTACGTTACACAGGCCAAAGGACATTCTCCGGTAGGCGTAAGTTCCATATGGGTATGTGAATGTGGTCTTGCTTTGGTCATCAGGATAGATGGGGATTTGATGGTAGCCAGAGTACCCATCAAGGAAACCGAAGAAGGAATGATTCGCTAGTCGTTTCAACATTTCATCAATGAAGGGTAGCAGGAAATGATCCTTCTTAGTAGCCTTGTTGAGCTTTCTGTAATCGATACACATCCTCCATCCCATGACGGTTCGTTGCGGAATTAACTCATTTTTAGCATTTTCAACGACTGTCACTCCTCCCTTCTTTGGCACAACCTAGACTGGACTAACCCACTCACTGTCCGGCACGGGATAGATGATTTCGGTGTGCAGGAGTTTCAAAACCTCTTTCTTAACAACTTCACTCATCGTGTTGTTTAGCCATCTTTGGGGTTCCCTAGATGGCGTACTCTCGGGCTCGATAGGTATGCGATGTGTGCAAAGAGCAGGACTAATTCCCTTGAGATCTTGAAGAGAGTAACCAAGAAAAAAGCGATATTTTTCTAACACAGCTAGAAGACAAATGGTTTCATCCTCAGAAAGCTTGTCACTTATGATGACAGGAGCTTCCTTGTTGCTATATAGAAAAGCATAGTGAAGGCCCTGCGGAAGGGGTTTTAGCTCGATCGGAGGCCGTGGTGGCGGTTTTATGGAACAAAGAGTTTGCCTGATTCTTCTTCTTCTTGGATGAAATCAGGGGCATCTGTTCAAGAGAAGATTCAGGGGGCTCATAAGGAAGAACAGCCATCACTTCCTCTGCGGATTCTTCTTCAGGAAGGGCGTCAGTCAAAGCATTTCTTGACCATGAAAATGGGATAGAAAACTTATCCCCTCCTAAAGAGATTTCAAGGCTTCCTAAAGATGGGGTGTCGATGACAAGTCTCTCTATTGGATACCCTATTAAACGTCAAAGTCTTGGATCTCGAAAACATGAAAATCCAGGATAGCCTCTTTGTTGTTGTACTGGACAGGTACGTCTTGTATGATCCCAAATCCTTCAATTAATTATCCGGCTGGGTGTTTGAAAAATTTGTTGGTTGGTGTCAGTGCTCTATCTCCTAAATAGGCGAAAGCGAATGATTTTGAGATAAAATTAGCACCAATCGTTGGACTATACAAAATGTCTATTGTATTCCCTCTTATTTAGCAAGGAATGGTGCGAGAAGAGGGATTAATCCGAATTACTTCGAAAGAGAACTCCGCCTCTTTTAGCCATTCATTGCTCATTATCGTGGTTAACTCCCGAACAGTTTCTTTGAGAAATTCATCTTCAAATGGGTCGGGAGGTGAAGGAATAGGTGGCTTCTTTGTGCTGAAATAATTCAGGGTGTTTCCGTAATCTTCATGAAGATCATCCCTGAAGTCAGGACAACATCTTGGAGTTCGAATTTCTTCGTTCTCCGGTGTTGGTGGTTTGGGAAAGGACTCTTTAGTCGAATCTTTTGATGTGGAAAGGTCAGGTTCGGGTTCGACTAGTGAAGGTTCCTCATGATTTGACATGGATGCCCTATGGAGGGTTCAGAAGATTGCTCAACGAAGGAAGTGTTTTCTGAGATTTGATCTAGAATTTCTTTGCCTTCGTATGGGGTTTTATGCATGAATGACCCTTCGCAGTGATGTCGAGATGAAATGCAGACTCCTTGTTTAAACCCGTATCGAAATATTGTAGCAACACATAATCCGGTATAGGCAAGTCTGGACCAGATCATACTAATAAAGTAAATCTGGCTCAAGCTGCACCGATCGATTCTTTCTTGCTCTGCTGAAAGCTGAGGATTTCTATCCGTAGGGCTATAATACGGGTTACAGGGAAGAAAGCGAGGCAAAACCTGTTTCGCAACTCTCCCCATTCATCGTTTACATTCCTGACGGTAAGTGTGTGCCATTGCTTCGCTCTCTCTTGAACAGAGAAAAGGAACAACTTCCACCTTATAGTTTTATGTGACATGCCTTGAATCATGAGGCATGAACGCAACTGCTCAAACTCTCGCAGGAGATGGTATGGATTTTCTAGTGCAGAGAAAGATTTTTCCCTAACCATGTTTATGAATTCAGGATGAATTTCGTAGCCAGGTGGAAGATTGGCTCCGATAAAGGCGGTGGCTCATAAAATTCGCCCCTAGGAGCAGATAAATTATAAATAGATTGGTGCTCCATGGTATAAAGGTGTTTACACGAAACTTCTCAAAGGGTAGCGGGGATAAAGGTAGACAGAAAGAAAACTAAAAAGATACGAGAATGAACAAAGTTCAAAGATAAACAGCAATCGTTTGCCGGCAACAGCGCCAAAAATGCTTGTAGGTATTTCTTACGTTCACAGATAAAATCCGCAAGCGCACGGATATACCGCTGTAGCACTTCACCAAGGACTATTCCAAGGTATCGAACTTCCACAAGTAACGTGTGTGTTCAGCTCTTCTTCAGGTTCATCAGAGGACACAAGACAAATGTAGGCCAAGGGATAGAGAGGATTTTCTAATGTGGTATAGGGTCATTTAGAAAGCTTAATTTAATCCTATAGCTATACTTCAGGCACTGGCTTGCTCGTTGCTACCAGAACATGCTACACTCCGTACCCGGACAGGGAGGACTATGGTGATCTCGAGGGTTGTCACCACCTCTACACCAACCTCTAACGTACTGTGGGATACACAACAAACACTAGAAATTAAGAACCTAGACACCACGTCTATGATATTAATTACTATTTTAGTGTTTATAAATCACCAAAGCAATCACTATGAGCAATAGTGAACAATGATCCTGCAAGCTAATAGGAACTAACTAAGAAGTATACCACACAAGATAAATCTCTATTACTCAATTAAAGTAAAGTAATTGATAAGGTACAAAAGAATAGAGAGAGATACCGACAACTCCCGAACTCCTCCAACTCTTTCTTCCTTACTCTCTCCCTTATTCTAAGTATGAAAGAATACAAAGAGCATCTTATAATTCAGCTTAAGTCTTGGTGTGTTGTGAATGAGGGAGGAGGGGGGTATTTATAGGAGGAGATGTGAGGTTTATCCAAAGTATCCTAAGAGCATCTTTCTTCTCCTCTTGCCAAGTGTCCTCCTGAAGTCGGTAATTGCACGAGAAACGGTCACAACCATCATAGCAAGTCGGTAATGATGTGCACGTGAAAGTTCTGGCCGAGAGGAGCCAGGCTGGGTTCGGCCGAACCCAGGGGTCAGCCAACCCCTGGCAGGCCTATCTGGCCTTGATCTTTCTCTTGTGTCTTGGTATTTGATTCCTCGCAATGTTTCTTCGGGAGTTGGCCCATCTGCATGTGATTTTGTCAGGTTTATGGGTCCAAGACTCCATGGGCTTGAATAGGCATGTAATTCTTCCCATTTTTTATGTGTATTTCTTTCCAACTTTGGTTGTTTGTCACCTGCATCCAAATATACACCAACACTTGTCTAATTTGTTAGAAATTAACCCTACCACTATGTTGGATGTTGTCTTTGTGTAACATTTTGCAGGTATTGACGTCCTGAAAATGGACTTTAAAGGCCATCAACAGCAACGTTCATCGGAGTTCTAGCTGATGAGTTATCATTATTGTGTGCTTCAACTATCGGATATATCCATTAGTTAGCCGATATACACTTTAATTTACTTACATCGGATCTCCAACTGATGTATGTTTTAACCATCGAATTTACATCTATCACACTATATCAGTTTTGACCGATTGGTTCATATTATACTATCTCGTTGCATCTTCTGAGTCTTATCGCTTATACTCAAACTTGTATAATCCTTAGTTAAATCTATCTTTATCAACTTGAATCATATTTTGATAAAGTACGGTTTATTGTTGATTATGCATAATTTAGTTTCAACTGATGATAACATAAATCTCATTGTTCATCTTGAAAGGATCTCAATGTCGCCTAGAAAGGGGTGAATAAGCAATTTAAAATGGAATACGAAAGCTAAAGCGAAACAGGGTCAGATTGTTCGATACCACGTTGGACGGTCTAATGTAAATCGAATTGTCTCAAGTTAGATCGGACTATCTGACTGTTGACGCAAAATCTGTCCCGTCGAGCGTGCCAAAAGATATGTTGACGTAGATCCCGTATGTGGCACACGAACGCCTGGGAGATCTGTTTTGCTCCAATGCAGGTCCTAGAATTGATGAGATGCGAGCGTGTCAGTCAGTTTTGATCCTGCAACTGACAAAATATATAAACAGCAGATCAAAGAGCCGATCGGTTGACAAGTCGATGGAGTAATTCCAGTCGATGTCGATACTAGCCAATGTCGATAGGGTTTTGAGCAATCAGCTATATATCCGAGGTAGATTCTGACACTTGATGTAAATAACGATATAAAGACGATCGGCTGATGATAATGCAATAAAACAATAATATAATCCAATAGAAACCAATCGGCTAATAGTGATATGATAGAATAAGCGTTGATCCGAAGGTTAAAGCATACATCGGCTGGAGGTCCGATGTCATTAAATCCAAACGATTACATAATAAATGAAACCTTTGTTTCATCAGCTAAATCCAACTTCTATGTAATCCTTATGAGCCGATGCAATGTCCAGATAACTCATCGGCTGAAACCCCGATGAAACCCTTATCGGCAATCAAAAAGCAAGCTAGAGATTATGGTTCTAAGCACGAGTAGCGTTGATGCAGCACAAAGTATGAAAAGAAACATAATGTCTAGACAATCAAACCTTCGACTGACTTTCAGGATGGTGGATATCTTAGCTAATCTGATCTGGCCAAGCAATTTAGCCGATACCGGCAAAAACCCTAAAGCAAATCTCAGCCGATACAAGTAAATTGAGCTACCAAACTGGATTAACTAACATATATGATAAATAGGTAGGCAAATATATCAACCAAACCAGAGCGATCCAAGAGTTCGAAGCGATGCAACCTTGAACAACACCAATGTAGCCGATACAATTGCCAAGGCCGATGGAACGTAGCACTTACCCCTTCGTCAGAGATCGAAAGCCGATGCAGCCTCACGTCAGGTGCCAAGTTCCGTCGGTTGATAAATAAAAACCTCGAGAAAGAGGATGGCGATGCACCGAAAGTTGTATTGATCGAGAGATATTTTACATAGACCCCATGTGTACATATTTATACCTATGAGTAGGTACTAGTCCTTATTGGACAAGACACAAACTTTCCTAAAGATAAAGCAAAAGATACAAGCCATATTCAGACTCTAAACAATCTTTCCTACAAGTAAAAGGAAACTAATTGACTTCGCTTAATTAATAGATAATTTGCAATGCTGCATCCTCCTCGAACTTGGTCTCTTCTAGATAAGTTTTCTTTAATTGATTAATTTCCTTAACCGAATCCATCAAGAATCCAACTACTGACAACTTGATATGTCCATCGGCTCATCTTAGGACTCTGAAGCCGATACGATTACTAAGCCGATGATGACTTCGGTGCTAACCAAATTTTGGCTTTAACACATGCCCCCCAATTTTGGAATATGAGAACTCATGCTTCAAAATTATCTTCTTTCTGATCTTGATAACTCCAAAATTGATCCTCCTTTTCTTCTTGCCATTGGCTCTCATAAGCCGATACCGTCTGCATTAGATGAGCTAGGCTGTCAAACTCGTGGCAAAAGAATGTGTTCCTGATAGGTGTTGACAATCCTTGAAATGCAAGATCTGCTAGTTGCTCATCACTTAGGCTTAAACTATAACATCGGCTGCAGATATTACGAAATCTTTGAATATATTCCATAGCCGATTCTCCCTCTTGCTGCTCAACGATATTAAGTCTGAAAGCTTCATCTCATCAAGAATCCAACTGTTGGCAACTTGATATGTCCATCGGCTCATCTTAGGACTCTAAAGCCGATACGATTGCTAAGCCGATGTTGACTTCGGGGCTTACCAAATTTTGGCATTAACACTAACCTACAGAGCAACAGCACAAACAAGCAACAACATAAAAACTCTAGATCCAAACCACAAGCAAGGAGGTGAGCTTAAATAGCAACTAGATTAGAGCGGCACAAAGCAATGCAACAAGAAAGTAAAGAGAGGAAGGATATCACTGAGTTTTATGCAACGATGTATTTCCCGGAGTTCAAATCCATGAGGGGATTCTAGTCTTCGTTGAGGAACTTACAAAGAGCTGGGGCTTTTTCAATCCTATTCTCTTGAGGTTGCACAAATGCCCTCCTCCTTCCACCAAGGGTATCTCTTTTCTTGTGGAGGCGAAATCTGACCTTCACAAACTTCCCTTGGCCAACCACAAGTAGAATGGTGGCCCAAGAGCGACTCCTAGCCATCTAGGAGTCCTCAACCTCCAAAAGTAATAAACACCACACAACTCTTCGACAAGTCCTAGTGCTCACAAAAAACAAGGGGGTTTGAGATACAGAGGGAGAGAACTCAAAGATCCAAAGCACTTAGCACAAAGCTCAACCCAAAGACAACAAACTATCCGATTTCACATTATCTATTACTCAAACTCATAGCAATGGTTAGCTCCAAAATATGTTGTCATTAATCACCAAAACTTCCCATAACACAAGGTTAGGGGACTAGATCTTTCAATTTTCCACTTTTTGGTGATTGATGACAACACTATCATATAATGATGACTTGTAAAGAGTGAACTCTAGTATATGTCAACATGAACATGAAACATGTACTAGAGAGTTAGTTTCAACAAATGAAGCAAAAATACACTTCTCCCCTTTACATTTCTTACTCTATATACTTCTCCTCCTTTGGCATCAAACGCCCAAAAGATTATATAGGAGGTTAAAACCATAAAGATAAAAAAAAGTATAAAATGTATTCAAGAACTACACAAGTCTTATATACCTCAAAGGAAAAGACCAACATATCTTTGGTGTTCCATTTGAGGCTAATTAAGATGAAACTTAAACAAAAATATTCGTTTCAAGAAAGCAAAGCAACATAGTCTCGAAAGGTACATCATAAGATAAGAAATGAAATCATGTCCACCCGCACCAAACGAAAAAAGCAATTGAACAAAACTCCAATTTAAAAGAGTTGGAGGCCAAAGAAACACCAATCCAAGAGTGAGCTCCTTTTTGGACATGTGCAAATGATCCATACCGATTGATATGAGAAGGTGCCAATCTCAAAAGAGATGGTCCAATTTATAAGTCAAAATTGGGAAAAGAAAACTCATATGCACATACACAAACAAAATGTTTAGAGAGACTCACTCAACTTTACAGCAAGGCATAAAGCCAGAATTTGAGAAAGATTTTTCTTTAAAACTCACACTTATTCTCAAACACCTTCAAAATCAAGGATACAAGCAAATCGGACATATATGTACAACACAATTCATATATGCTCGAAAGTGGTGTGTTATAAACCAAAATTCATTAAATTAGTGAAACAAAGAAACATATCAAGGCTTATGAACCTTTAAAACATAGGATGAACTCCCTAAAAAAAATATGTGCAACCAAAGAATAAAACCTACTCATGCACACATTTTGAAACAAGAGGTAACCAAAAGAGTTCATGCTATATTATCAAACCAAAGGTTTCAATAGAAAACCATAAAATGTTAACAATGAAGCATACCTTGAGATTCGTCCACTTATATTACGAGACTACAAAGGTCAACTCAATTTAATCATTAGTCTTCCAAGATATAGAATAAGCTCCCTCTCAAGGTGTGCATACAAAAATATGTAGGACATACATATGCACTTTTTGCTCAAATGAGAATATGTGAGGAGTTTAAACTATATCTTGGATCACGTAGGCAAATATCACCAAAATAAAGGAATGAACTTAAGAACTAGAATTGTAAAGCACACTTTCATAAATCTCAAACCTCATGATGACGGTGCTTAATCAATCTCATCCTTCATCATCCTTATCTTTTGGTTGTTGTGAATATACATCTTCACTTGATCCATCATTACCTCTTTTCTCTATTTCAATAAATAGAAAAGAGAAAGCATCAAAAACACAAGAGTTTCACAAATAATGATTCATTGGAAGTGAAGAAAAATTGGATCACTTATTTGTAAAACCTCACAACATAGACTAAATTCCCCAAAAGTAATGCACACATATGACGGAAGGCAAATTTATGTACACTATTTGGCATTTAAGTCAAGTGAGGAAATTTAAGCTATGCTATGGAAGGTAGCTATGTAAATTGAGATATAATACCAAATGAAGAGATGAAATTATAGCATACCTTCGAACACGTTTTTCACCTCCCATGAGACTAATAACAAAAATGCACTAAATAACAAGTTAGTCTCAAAAACACAAAACATAGGATTTACTCCCCCTAAAAGTGTGCGTCCAAGTTCTTGAATTACTTGTAGAAATGCACTTGTTTAATGAAAACAAATGGGCAGTGTAGCCTATATTTTGAAGAAAGGCACATAAAGGATTTTCAAGAACATACTTGTGCCAAAACAAAACACATATCATAAAGAGAGCATGTAGATTGCCGGAAGATATTGAATAAAGGCATGGCAAGCTACCATATGAAAGACTATTTATGTTACATGAGGTTCTTGCAAAGAAAGGGATGTTAACCTTCAAGTATACATGTTCCGGTTAGACCGAAGCTTCTAGTTCTGAAAAATCTACAATAAATCTTGTAGATAGATCATAGAACAATGCATATTTTTTATTTTATAAGTTGTACCGAATTCTCAACCAATTGGATGCCACAAAAATCACAAAGATTCAACAAACTAAAAATTATTTTAGGATTTTCAGATTTTGGAGATTCAAAATAAACTTGAAAAGAGCATTGAAACACCATCCTAATGACCTTCTAAAAATCCAAGTAAATTTATCAAAGAAGTCCAACCATAGCGGATGAAAAGTCATTATATAAACTACTTCCCGTTTGCAACCAATTTTGAGATACTAAAATCACAAATCAGTCAAAAACCATGTATTTTTTGAAAATTTCAGCAACTTGAGCAAAGTGAGAAAAAGTCAAATTCTTTCCAAATTAAATCCAAATGACTTGAAACCTTGCAGAAATGTTCTTTTCATACATGAGATACTTTTCCAAAAAGATTTTCTCAAAACAGATTTTCCTATCAAGTGAAATGCCAAAAAAAACTTTGTTGGCCATTCAAAACAACAAATCTCAACCAAAATACCAAATCACATTCAAATAAGATTTTTATGAAGTTTGACACTTGAAAATTCTTAGATGGGTTAGAGATACTAATTCAAGCCCATAATCACGAAGATTTTCATGAAATTTGACACTTGGAAAGCCTTAGATGGGTTAGAGATACTAATTCAAGCCCATAATCACAAAGAATTTTTTGCTCAAATAGTTCAACCCACCATATGCAAGTTTTGGCCAAAAGAGGTAAAGTCAAGATTTTGAATGAACTTCAAATGGGTAAAACATTTGAATGGTTGGTCTTTTCAAAAATATTTGAACTAAAGAAGAGTTTGAAATGACTAACTCTAAAAGTTTTGTATTGGAAACTTTTTGAAAAACTCAATAGATTTTGATTTGGGGCAAATTTTCACTTTTAGCAAAAACAAGATTGTTAAACATCCTATGGAGCATAAAAAGCGGTTTTATTTTATAAATAAGAAATTTTACTCCAAAAGCACTAAAAAACATTTCAAACACATGTTGAAGAGATTTTCACAAATTTTGGTCTTTTACATAGAATTTTGACTTTTGACCGAATAGGCTCTTTTAAAAGCAATGGATGCAACTTTTGAAATTTTTTATGTTTTGAGAGCAAGAGGTACAGGAATATAGTCTACATAGATTCACCCTAATATACCTCTCGCTTGAAATACATGAATTCAACTTTTTGGGTTAAATCACAAATTTGAGGAAAAGATACATAAAACTCGCTTTTCAAAAGCCTTCATCCAAAAGTGCAAAAAATTAGCAAATGAGATGATTTTTTAAATGGAATGCATATGTATGAGTTTGAAAAACCTCCATGAACCAATATATATCAAGATACATGATTCTAGTAGCAAAACTCACTTGATGTCATAATATGACCAAAATAGCATTTTTAAGACTATCATAGCATCAATTTGATGCAAACACATTTAGAGAATACGAATGACAAGAGGTTATAGCACTCCACCTAAATGTGATAACCAAAACATCACAAAAACTAATGAAACAATCAAGCAATATTCAAGAATAACCAATGTGCATATGAGACATAACCTACACAAGGTTAGGACATATATATTTCAAAGTAAATACTTATTACCGAGATGACATTGGTTATTGATGCGAATTATGCAATGCTTGGCTCCAATTTCTGAACTTGGTGAGATCCATCTTTTCTTCCATAAGCCAAGCCTTCAAAGCCTCTTCGTATACCTACATTCTCATTTTAGCACATTTTGGTCCCCAACAACATTAGGTCCATAGAGCTTAGTCACAAAAGACTTTGACATCCAAATAACCTTTGTGCGAGCATGTAGTGAACTAATCACCCTAGTAGCACAAATGTCATTTGTGGCATTCCTAAGCAAACTATGATAAAATGAGGAGTTTGGCTTAGAAATGTTACCCATGAGACAATTTTTACTAATACGTCCCTTAGCTTGGCAATTGTAGCAAAGTTGAGATTTACTTTTATCTTGCATTTTGGTTTGCTTGTTGCCGGTTGGCCTCTCACTTGATGGTTTGCATTTTTCATCCAATGTGCACGGACAACTTGAGGCAAAGTGTCCTGCTTTGATGTACTTGAAGCACTTGATGTGAGCAATGCCCTTCTTCTTGCTCAACACCTTTCCTTTCTTCCAAGGACAATCTCTAACATGATATCCCTCTTTCTTGCACTTGAAGCAAGTAATAGAGCTCTTGATCATCTTTTGATTTCGTCCCTTGGTATGGGCATCGATGGACTTGTTATCCCTTTTATGAAGCTTGGTACAAGCTACAGTTGATCCCTTCTCAAGCTTCTTTATCATGCCCTCACGGTTATCTTGAGAAGGTTGAGCAATGCTCACAAGTCCATGATCCATGTGTTTCTCCATTTTGCCTACACAATCCAAGTCACATGTAGTGCTCGGGGAAATGTTTACTTTGGAGTAACAAGTGTTAACACAAGTAAGATCAACTCGAACATGAGGTTCATAGGATTTTACCGTTGTAATTATCAACTCATAATCTATCTCTAGCAGATTCTCATGAGAACACAAAAATTCATCATGTTTTTCTTATAAATACACATACTTGCTAGTGATCTCCTCAAGTTGAGATTTAAGCTCTTGATTTTGCTTCTTCAAGATGCTACACAAGCAAATTCATTTTTCAATTCTTCATACCTCATAATTAATGAAGAATGAGAGCCATTGAGTTTCTCCCAAACTCCAAATCCACACTCCCAAATATCCAAGTCACAAAGAATAAGGGGGTTTGAGATAGAGACGGAGAGAACTCAAAGATCCAAAGCACTTAGCACAAAGCTCAACCCAAAGCAAGATTAGAATCAAATGAATTGGGGTCACCCTAGAAAAGGGTTGGTGAGGGGTTTATATAGATCCTCCCAAAATATGGCCGTTGGAGGGGAATCTTTCAGCCCACATCGGATAGTCCGATACAAGATCGGATAGTCTGACATTTTAAACTTTCAAGACAGTGAGAGACAAAGAACGAAGTTTAATGAAATTTTGGACTTTCTAAGACATCAGACTATCAGACTATCCGATGTGAAATTGGATAGTCCAACATTTTAGAAACAAAAACTTCGTCCTCAAACAGAGACTTAAGTTTCATGAAATTTCGGAGTCTCTGTGTCATCAGACTATCTAACCCATAATCGGATACTCTGATTTACACTTGGATAAACTCACTCGAGAGGATTTTTCAAATCAAGATAGAAAGTGATGTTCTGTGAAAAATCGGATCTTCTGATTTCAAATCGAATAGTCTGATGTTGCTTAAGTAAAAAAGCAATAACTTTTTACTCCAGAGCCCAATTTTGATGATCTTGCACTCTATGAAAAGCTTGTTTTGTGGACTATCAAACCTAGCATAAAACATAGTCCAAAACCTTCAAGAGAAGTTGAAAAACTTGCAGAAACCCGGTGTAAGTGTTGTGACATGTGAAACAACCTGGAGTTGGAATTTTGGCTTAGGTTTTTCAACTCACACAAAGATGAAGCAATTTGAGCACTAGTATTCGACCAATTACATGCATGTAGTATCCCTCTTAATAGTATGATATCCTAAACTCAAATGTAAAAAGAAAAGCTATACCAATAGGAATACTTTCACACCATTTTCTTTCTTCACTTGGAGGGTTACCAACATCAAAGTCGTTTCATCATCGGGACTATCCTCAAATCATATCTTCTTGATCTTTGGCATTTCATCTTTCATTTTTCAAATGATTGATGTGGATAAACCATAGCTTCAAATAGCCTCGCACTGTCCATCATGACAAAGTCTTCACTCGCCCTTCACCACCAGCTTCAGTTTGTCAGCGTCAAGCCCCTTGCTTGCCCTTCACCACCGCATGGTCCATCGTAGCCGAGCGTCGCTTTGCACTTCACCGTCTTGACATAGGTAGCCGCTTCATACCCCGTATCTTCAATCTCTTCTATTTGATTCTCATTCATCAATAAAATCTATCTTCTAACTTCTCACACCATCTTCATTTTTATCAATCTTCAACCATGGTATATATCCTTCGACAAGTCCATCAACTCATGATTTAGTCTCATCAAGCATCTCGTTGATTCATAATATGTGAGGCACATCTCTATATATTACACAATAATCTCATCATTGATCCTCAACATATAAGCCATCAACCTTCTTGCTTGATGCCAAAACATTACCTATTACTCAAACTCATAGCAATGTTTAGCTTCAAAATATGTTGTCATTAATCACTGAAACTTCCCATAACACAAGGTTAGGGGACTAGATCTTTCATATCTGATTATTTGAATCTACATTTGAATTTATGGTCGATTGATCAAAACCCTATCGACATCGGCTGACATCGGCAGCGACGGCGGCGGGCGAGGAAGCAAAAGGTGGAGCGCCGGATTCATCCGATGTTTTTGTGGATTTATGGATGTTTTTGTTGTTGAGTATGTTCATTCTGTGATGTCAATCGATCTTGGTGGCGATCTAATTTTGATTTGGGGATTTGGGGATTTGAATTTAGATTTGGGGCAATGGGAGCAACTCGATGCATCGGCTCGCATCGAGCCAATTTTTTTTGGCTCGCGTGCACCTCAAAGGTGCCGGTTGTGAAACCGGCACCAATTAATCGTAGCCATTTGTGTCGCCTTCATGCTGCCGGTTGAGAAAACTGGCACCTATGAGGGTTTCCCAACCAGCACCAATAGCACTTTCTATACTAGTGAATCAGCCGATGAATGTTTATTTTTTCTTGAAGAGAAACACTATAGGGAAAGCCCCCACAGTAAGACATTATATTAATAAATCAATAAGAGTAATTACAAAAGAGTTAACCAATCAGAAAGAATTTACTTATCATTTACAGAAAGACAAAAAAGAAGAAAAAGTTCTTCCATAAAAAAAGCCTTCCAAGAATGAACAGATGGATTAACCCCATCAGAAATAAGCCCATTTCTCTTCTTCCAAATATTCCAAGCTGCATAAAGGATTTTTTGAGTAAAATGAGATGATTTGTATGTCCTCTTCACTTGAATTAACATTTCCTCAAAAGCGTCTTTGCTGATGAAAGTTTATTAAGAAGAGATTGAGTTAAAGAAGGAATCATGAAAACCGCAGCATGACAATCTAATTTTATCTATTAATTAGGCAGGATTTAATAAGTTTTCTTTTATTTTTAAGAACTTTTATCTAGTGTCTAATCAGGACTTGTATTTTTTTCTTTTATCTCTAGGAAACTTGTATCGTGTCTGATCAGAACTAGTGTCAACCCGAGGGTATAAATATGTGCACCCGAGGTCTTTGTAAATTATCTCCACAGATCAATACATTTAGTTTTGGCGCATCGTCACCTTTTATTTCGGTGAGTTTTTAGTTTCGAGTTGGGCTACATCGGTTCAGTTCGATCTCCAACGAGGAAGTAAGTTTCGTCAACTTTGCTTGTATCGGCGTGACTAGAACTTTCTCGTTAGGTCCGATATTCTATTCAGGTTGACGTAAGCGTTGCCTATCTGATATATTGATCCTATCTTTGACTGCATTACTATTTAAAGTTGTATCGGCTTAGTTAGAACTTTATCAGTTAGGTCTGATATTCGAGCTAAGTTGATATTTCTCTAATCGTACTGTTGTTATAGATAGATTTGTTATATCCATCACGTTTGTGTAGATCTATAGGCTAAATAGATTGTTGCTAATAAGTTTAATCTCATACTGTCTCGGTTAGGTCTGGTCTATTAGATTGTTGCTAATAAGTTTAATTCTTGTAAGCCAATAGATTTTTATGCAACGCTCATCAGAGTTCTAGCAGATGAGTTATCATTATTGTGGGCTTCAACTGTCAGATATATCGGTTAGTTAGCCGAAATACACTTTAATTTACTTACATCGGATCTTCAATCGATGTAGGTTTTAACCATCGGATTTATATCTATCGTACTATATCAGTTTTGACCGATTGGTTCATATTATTCTATCTCATTGTATCTTCTTAGTTGTATCGGCTTATACTCAAATTTGTATAATCTGTAGTTAAATTTATCTTTATCATCTTTAATCTTATAATGTCTTGATTAGTCTGATCTATCCAGATTGTTTTTGATAAAGAATGGTTTATTGATGATTATGCATAGTTTAGTTCTAGCCGATGATAACATAAATTTTATTATTCATCTGATTATTTGAATCTATAGTTGATTGATCAAAACCCTATCGACATTGGCTTGCATCACTACATCACATCAGTTTATTGGCCGATCAGCTTTTTGATCTTATACGGTCAATTTGTCTATCTTGTTAGTTGCAGTATCAAACTAACTAGACACGCCCTGAACCCGATTGATAGCACCTGTATTAAAGCTAAACAGATCTCTTAGGTCTTAATGTGGACGACGAATTTTGCATCAACAGTATGTCAACGTCACAATTCATCATACGTGCTTTGATTGAGCAGCACAATGACGATGAGACGGGATAGGCAGCACAGGTTAGTTTTGGGATCTCTGTGCACATCATCACGGTCCAACGCCACAATGAAAATTTACATATGCTATACCACAGACATGGCTAGCACGATTTCCATGTCCTTCGAGTATCACCTACGCGGTGCTCTCCTTGAATGAAACCTGGCGAAACACAAATGGTGCAAGTGTTGTATGTTCTTTCCACGACACCATCCATTCTTATGTAAAAGAATTTGCATATACAAGGCAGTGTAAACCGAGTGGCTATGTATGTATTCTTGTAAGTGAGGAGGAAAGTATGTGAGACCACTATTTGTGGTTCTCAGCTATGGTCATTTGCACTGCAGGTGTAGAATATCTCTATAAATGCATGATGACAAAGACAGAGATGAATACATTGTGCTATATAAATATCAGAGAAGGGACAGTAAAGTGACAAGTACCCCCTTGCAATGAGTTAGTAGTTTATGGCAGTACATACTGCTAATGAGTGGATAGTAGCTTAGGGTGAGTTTTTTATCCAACTTTTTCAACTCACATCTCTCCATTTTCGTGCGCACGCTTTTCAAACTACTAAACGATGTGTTTTTTATAAAAAGTTTCTATACGAAAGTTGTTTTAAAAAATCATATTAATCCATTTTTCAAAAAAAATAGTAAATACTTAATTAATCATGTGCTAATGAGTCGCTCCATTTTTCGTATAGAAAGAATATTTTTTCAAACCTAACAAACGAACACAGTCTTAATGTAGCATTTTTAGAAATAAAGAATAGCTTTGTGTAGCTAGAGTTCAAATAAAATGCTACTTTCATTATTTTTTATTGGCTCTTTAGGACATCCATACCTATGACACTTTCAAATAATGAGAAAAGACCGACTGCACTTATCCTGAAACATCCATACCTATGTTTGGGATCTAGGCAGGCCTCATCCACTACCCAGCCAACATATGGAACAGATCATGACGAAGAACAGTGTGCTTGTCTCTTCTTGCTGATGACACCCATTCCGATCCAATGCAAATAACACAATGCTTCCACAGCCAGCACTAGCTAAGTACAACAGTTAAAGCAAGCTCATATTTGCTTCGTGTGTAACAAATTAAGAAGATATGTGAATAATGGAGAAACGGGCCGTAGAAAGCTAGAGGCAAAGGTAAGGAATGATATATATATATATATATATATATATATATATATATATATATATATATATATATATATATATATANATATATAGACCCAAGACTTTGGCCCACCCTGCTCACCTGTCTGAGCTCACATGTGAATGGCACTTAAAGAGGGTAGACATGTTGTACTGCCTGTATCAAACAACGTTGGTGGCCTATCTTAGTGGATTTTGCGTGGTCTATGAAATATTTCTACTAAGTTTTTCACATACAACACAACAATTATTTTTTTTCTCAAACTTTTACTAACAGTATTTATTCAAATTAAGTAAAGTAAAAATGAGTACCATTAGATCTAGCTATCATCAAAAGTACTTTGTACTTTAAGCATGTTTAGTATATTTGTCTGTTTAGGTAAATATTTCTTAAAAAGATGAATTGGTCCAACGTATTAAATAAGTCAACTGCATAATATATTAAAAGAAAGAGTTAGTAGTTCCACCGCTCGATAGAACGGTGGCATGGCCTCTACAATTTTGAGCTTTTGACGGTACACAACTCAAAACCTAGGGTTCATATGCCGGTTGCCGTTTACAATTTTGTGGTGAATGGGCACATCAACGAACATTAATGCATGTGAATATGTGATCAGGCACAATTGAGAACCTCTTCAATTAATGCATGTGAATATGTGATCAGGCACAATTGAGAACCTCTTCAATACTGCATGTTGCTCACTGACATGTGGGCCTGAGGGTCTGTGGGGCCCATATGTCAGTGAGCAGTAGTACTACAGAGGACCTGCATCTGATCAGGCATGGGTGCAGAAAAGTCATTGTCACTATACCAGAACCTTACATCTGTGACGGCATACCAGTGACGGGCCTATGAATTGGTCACAGATGACCGTCACCTTTGACGGGTCCTTATGTTTGCCGTCATCGGTGAGACATCCGGCTGCGGCCCGTCACAGGTATGACCTCACCTGTGACGGCTTGGAATCATAAGCCATCATAGAAATATCAGTGACGGGTTCTAACTCCCTGGCCGTCACAGGTATCACCCCACCTATGACGGCCAGAGAGTTAGAACTCGTCAAAGGTAATTGGCCGACATCTTTGACGGGCTGTATTTATTTAACCCGTTTGAGGTGAGTTGGATCTCTATAAATACCACCTAACTGCCAACTGCTTTCCATCCCGACCAGTGCACTGTTCACAATTCGGTTGGGAGGGTAAGGGGGGCGAATTTGTGCTGAAATTAAAGGTAAAAAATACATTATTATCTCTTCATTCCTAATTGATCATCATATAGTTTTTTTCCTATGTCGTTGATTGCAGATGAATCGTAGTTGGATGTACCATGTTCATCGTTCGTCTAAAGAGTATAGGGAGGGGGTCACTGAATTCGTCACATTTGCGGACAATGACAGAAAAAGCAGGATGGCCATGCACATATTGTGTCCATGTAACGACTGTAAGAATGAACAGATGTTCCATGATAGTTCAGATGTGCATTCTCATTTGATAAGGAGAGGTTTCATGGAGAAATATACATGTTGGAGCAAGCATGGAGAGCAAGAGGCACCTGATGTCGCAGCTGAAGAAGGCCCGGATCAGGATGTAGTGAATGCCGCTGCAGCTCGAGAAGGCATGTTTGTACCTTCTCCGTTAGGCGGAGAGACCATAGATTTGGACACTCAAAGTTTGTTTGAAATGTTGCATGACGTTGAAGAGGCAGATGACAACGACAGAGATTTTGAGAAGTTTAGTAAGTTGGTGGAAGAATATCATATGCCTTTATATGATGGATGTAAGTCGAAGCATAGCAAATTGTCATGCGTGTTGGAACTCATGAAGCTTAAGGCAAGTAGTGGTTGGTCCGACAAGAGTTTTACAGAACTTCTTGAGCTGTTAAAGGACCTGTTGCCAGAGGGGAACAAATTACCGCATACGACATATGAAGCAAAGCAAGTGTTATGTCTGTTGGGCCTGGAGGTGAGAAGAATTCATGCTTGTCGAAACGACTGCATTTTGTATTACAAGCAATATGCTGACTTGGATGTTTGCCCTGTCTGTTGGGCTTCTAGATACAAACGAACAATAAGTGAAGGTAAAGAAAGTAAGTCAAAGAGGGGAGGCCCCGCAAAGGTGGTGTGGTATCTCCCAATTGCGGAACGCATGAAAAGAATTTTTGCGAATCCGGAACAAGCTAAGCTAGTACGTTGGCATGCCGAAGAATGGAAAGTCGATAGTAAGCTTAGGCACCCAGCAGATTCAGTACAGTGGCGGACAATCGATAGGATTTACCGCGAATTCTCAAATGACCCAAGAAACATGCATTTTGCCATGTGTACGGACGGCATTAATCCATTTGGTGATTTGAGCAGTCGTCATAGTACATGGCCAATTCTTCTTGTGAACTATAACCTTCCTCCCTGGTTATGCTTCAAAAGAAAGTACATTATGCTTGCCATGCTAATTCAAGGACCAAGACAACCTGACAATGATATCGATGTGTTCCTTGAACCGATAATCGATGACTTTGAGAGGCTATGGAATGAGGGCACACGAACATGGGATGCATATGCACGAGAATATTTCAACCTCCGTGTGATGTTGTTTTGTACCATCAACGATTATCCGGCCCTTGGCAACCTTTCTGGCCAAACTGTCAAAGGGAGATGGGCATGTTCGAAGTGTATGGAGGAAACAAGGAGCAAATGGTTGAAGCATTCACGCAAGATGGTCTACATGGGTCACAGGAGATTTCTCCCAAGGTATCACCCTTATAGGAATATGACAAAGAATTTCAATGGACACAGAGATATAGCTAGCCCCCCGACAGAGCTAACAGGGACAGAGGTACACAACTTAGTGATGGGAATAACCAACGAGTTTGGAAAAATGAGAAAAGATGGAAAGACAAAAGAGAAAAGCATGTGGAAGAAGAAGTCAATATTTTGGAGACTACCATACTAGAAGGATCTTGAGGTTCGTCACTGCATAGATTTGATGCATATTGAGAAGAATGTATGCGAGAGTTTAATGGGATTACTGCTTAACCCTGGTAATACAAAGGATGGTCTCAACGCCCGGCGAGATCTGGAAGACATGGGTATTCGTTTAGAGCTACATCCCATAACCACGGAGTCGGGCAGTATGTACCTTCCTCTAGCTTGCTACACTCTCTCGAAAGATGAGAAGATGGATTTGCTAACATGTCTGAGTGGTATAAAGGTTCCATCTGGGTACTCATCAAGAATTAGTAAGTTCGTTTCACTGGAAGACCTTAAATTGATAGGAATGAAGTCGCACGATTGCCACGTCCTTATCACACAACTGTTGCCCATTGCAATAAGGAATATTTTGCCTCCTAAGGTGCGACACACGATAATGCGATTGTGCTCCTTCTTCCATGCAATCGGCCAGAAGATCATTGATCTCGAGGGACTAGATGAACTACAGGCAGAAATTGTGAGAACCATATGTCATCTTGAGATGTACTTTCCTCCTACTTTCTTTGATATAATGGAACATCTTACTGTGCACCTTGTTAGACAAACAAAGTGCTGTGGTCCTGCTTTCATGACGCAGATGTATCCTTGCGAAAGGTACATGGGGATCCTGAAGGGTTTCGTACGGAACTGATCCCTCCCCGAGGGGAGCATCATTGAGAGTTACACTACCGAAGAGGTCATCGAGTTTTGTGTTGACTATATGTCAGAAACCTCTTCAGTTGGATTACCACGATCTCATCACGAAGGGAGGCTTGATGGTGTGGGCACTGTTGGAAGAAAAATTGTAAGGATAGATCGTAAGGTGTATGATAAAGCTTATTTCACGGTACTCCAGCATATGACTGAGGTAGTGCCGTACTTTGATGAACACCTATGATTTCTCCGACAGGACAACCCAGGGTGATCAGAGAGTTGGGTCAGAAAAAAGCACATGTCTTCTTTCAACGAGTGGTTCAAGAACCGAATTGCCAACATGCCGAACTTGTCAAGTGAAACACTGAAGTGGTTGTCACAGGGTCCTGAATGGAGTGCTACCACCTGGCAAGGATATGACATAAATGGGTACACCTTTCACACGATCAAGCAACACAGCAAATGCACAGTTCAGAACAGTGGGTTACGCATTGAGGCCGCTAGCGACGGTGGTCGGCGTGATCAGTACTATGGCAGAGTTGAGCAAATATTGGAGCTGGATTACTTGAAGTTCAAAGTGTTGTTGTTTCATTGTCGATGGGTCGATCTTCGTAATGTAAAAGTTGATAATGAAGGTTTCACCATTGTCAATCTGGCTAACAACGCGTACAAGGATGAACCGTTCGTTCTCGCCAAACAAGTTGTTCAAGTATTCTACATAATTGACCCGTGTAACAAGAAACTGCATGTAGTTCGTGAAGGGAAAAGGAGAATTGTTTGATTGGACAACATTTCAGACGAAGATGATTACAACCAGCACGTGCACAGCATAGGTCAGGAAATACCTACAGAATTGGAGGAAGAAGAAGATGAGGTTCAACATGCACGCGTCGACCACAAGGAAGGATTATTTTTGTAATTTATGTCCATTTTGTCTAGTATATGTATGACTCTAATATGTTTGCAATGATCATTAGTGTATTGCTTACAAAATAGTTCATGTAAGTCAAATGAAATATTAAGCACAATAACTACTATAAGTGAAATAAAATAATTAAGTAAAATAAAATAATGAGGTAAGTAAAATATGGTGAAGAAATACTGGAGTCAAAAGGTCAAATCCAGTCGACCTCATCAATGACGGGCTCTAACTTAGATTTAGTTGGAGGCCGTCACAGGTGTCATCACCTGTGACGACCGTTTAGTTGGAGCCCGTCACAGGTGTCATAACCTGTGACGGCCATTTAGTTGGAGCCCGTCACAGGTGTGGTTGACTAGGGTAACATTGGTGCCTTTTCTAGATCCAGATCCACTTTACACACCACAGTACACTGCCTCGCTGCCGAACTCGTCCTCCACCGCCGTCGCCGCCGCCGAACTCGTCCTCCACTGCCCTCGCCCTCCTCCACCGCCGCCGAACTCCTCTGTCGCCACCGAACTCGTCCTCCACCGCCGCCGCTGAACAAGCCCTCCACCGCCGCCGTCCACCACCGACGCCGCCGTACACCACCGACGCCGCTCCACGCACAAGCGCTGCGACCCCAATCGCCACTCCAAGCCCTAGGCCGCTACGCCGCGATCTGCCGTTGCTGCAGCAAGTACAAGGTACATTACATACTATCACTACCCACCCTTCTCCCACCTCAATCATTGTAGAATTTGAGAAATTTGCTTGATCTATTGGTCAGGAGATGTTTGGTGTTGTCGAGATGTTTTAGATTAGGCCTGAATGGAATCTTAGCTAATCATAGTGACCTCTTTGGTGATTTATGGTTTGTGTTCATTGCTTGGATCCTGAGATTCACAATAGAATTTTGGTCCTATGTGCAGAACTGAACTTCTGAAATATCAGAACAATCATTTGAATGTATAGATCCATTTGCTAGACAATGATCGATTTACTTTTGCAGAGAATATAAGTACTGAGTTGCCTCTTCTAGTTAGCTAGTTGATTAATGATACATTATTACTTAAATCAATCATGTAGATGTATGAATATTACTAAAAAATTACTTCTCTGCAATGGTGGGTCTATTTGATCTACTCTTTAATTCTCTGTTTTTTTCCGTAGTGTCACTCATAATCGATAATTAGGCTAGAGGGTAGGGGCCTATTTATAAACTCTATTTTTAGATATACATGATGTCTGTTTCTATATACAAGATTACTTCCAATATAATCATATGAGTCAATAGCTTACCGAGTCAATCATGTAACAAACCTAGTTATTTCACCCTATGCTATACCCACGGGTATAAATATGTACATACATATGAATTCTAGTAGAGTATATCTCAATTAATTTCTCCATTGTATCCACCTAATTTGAAATTTATAAGCGTATTCAAATTATTTAGTCGATGACAACGCCCGACGCATCCCCGTCCTCAACGACGCTTGCGAGGATACAGGTAGAAGCAGACCCAGCCACGGTTTCCGCAGGTCATCCGTCGACGACGGTAGCCGAAGAACCCGAACCTCGTGGTAATTTATAGGATAACTTTTTAATAGATGACAACAAAATTTGTAGCTACCACCCCTTAGCAAATGCTCCTTCTGTCTTAGCTGCAGAAGTGCCTCAAGAACAACAACCGTCGCCTTCGGCCGGGACAAGTGCATCTAGGTCAAGTACAAATCCCCGGACACAAAATAGATGGCCGACCACAGTGCAGATTATAAGAGAGGTTGACGCAAGTGGTAGGCCCACGGCGCTTAGGACTGTCATAGGAAGATGGTCTAACTACTGCGGGCTGGCAGCACGTGAGAATTTCGGCATCCTCCACAAAAATATCGGAAGGGTCCCAGAAGCTGAGATGGAGCGAGCTTGGACGGCTATGGAGAAATGGTTCACATTTCCGGATGAAGCAAAGGAAAGGCTTAAGCGGAAGGCATTCCATAAGATGGGTAAAGCCTGGAAGAATTGGAAGTGGAAACTCTTCACAGAGTATGTCATCCCACCCGGCAATCGTACTCCGTTCGTTGAGTACCCTCAAATAACGGAGACGGTGTGGGAGCAATTTTGCGAGCTGAAGAACAGCGAAGATTTTAGGCAGTCAAGCGAGGCACATTGCCTACTGCAAAAGCGGAATGAGCACCCGCATCGACTGGGCACGGCTGGGTACATCGGCAAGGAGCAAATATGGGCCCAAGAGGATGCAGCCGCTGCAGCAGCGAATGTCCCTGCCCCATTCGCCGACATCCCTGAACGAAGAGCTCGCAACTGGGCGAGGGCTAGGGGTAAGGTCAACCCTGACGGCTCCATCACATTTGAGAATCAAAGCGACGCCAACGTCTATCAGGAGCTGGTGAGTTCGCTAATTAACCTCATTAATTTCCGTTCATATTAAGCAAATGATTTGTAACAACGAATCCTGTTTTTTATAGTTAGGGTTGGTTGTCGAACAAGCTTCGCAGAGCGAGGTGGAGTCCACACCGAAGAGACGCGAAGATGACATCCTCACGAAGGCGCTCGGAACCAAAGAACATCCTGGCCGGACTCGAGGAATTGGCGTCAATGTGCCCTGGAAGCATGGCCTGCCCCAGTACAGCTCCCAATACAGGAAACGAAAAGTCTCCAAGGAAGAGAGGGATTCTCGTTTGAAGGCCGAGCTTAAGTTGGAGGTCATTCAAGAACTCCAAGCAGACATGGACGCCAGGGTGGAAGAAAGGGTTCAGAAGGTCCTCGCCGAGATGAATATACGTCGAGCCGCAACACAAGTTGTCCATCCAACTCCTCCTGCACAACACGAAGCGAGTCCGTCACAACACAAGAGTAGCTATGCGTCCACAGAAGTGCCAGCCCCTCATCTCCCGGTCACACCAATAGATGCGGTGGACAACATAGAGGTAATCGATTATATCCGATCCATATCTACTCAAATACCTTTACATGTTCCAATATTAAATTCATACTTTAAAAATGCAGGACGTAGCGCAGTGTGTCCTAGTGGTGAGGGTCCACCCAACTTTCGCGGCTGAAGTCGCTGAGGGCATGGCTTTCAATCCCTCGGACACAGAAAAGGTGCACGGCGTAAACCTACGTCATGGGTATGCCAAGGTGTCCATAGATTCAGTCAAGGACAACTGGTCAGCCTTTCCGCTGCCTGTGCCCCCTAATGATGAAATCACGACTTTGGGCGATGCGTGCAAGACGTACATACAATGGCCCAAAGAAGACATAATTGTGAAGATGACTCCTCGTCCAAGTCGACCGACGGAGCGAACACCTCCCACGTCTAAGCTATCAATTGAGGCTCCCCGTGGACCGGCTTTGTCAGAACCCCATTCACCTGATGCAGCCGATATGGATTTGACACACATAGCTCAAAACCTGCCTCCAATAAAGACCACAAGGAAGGCTGATAGCTCTCCACCCATTGTCAAGGGACAGAAACGTGAACGCGGGGGTGCTATAGGCAAAGGGAAGGTCGAGGAGTCGGCGCCGGTGAAAAAAAGGGGGAAGGCTGCAGCGTCGGCACCGTTGACCAAAACGGGGAAGGTCGTGAAGGCCCCGGCACAATTTGAACTAGGCATGCCGTTGGTGGAGGACAATGTGTTGGCCGTGATGGGTATTGCTTGCCGAGAGCTACACAAACAGTACATGGAGCTAAGCAATGCCAAGCGGAAAATGAGGGAGTCATCCATAGTTGGACATCACAACCACCAGCCCTTCCTATCGTCGCCTGCCTATGTAACTATAGGCTTTGATGACCTCTTCAACCTATTCAGGATTCGGAAATTAGACACAGGACTTCTAAAATGCTACTCCTTGTAAGTGCAAACCTTCCTCCTTGTGATATTAATGGACTATCGTCTAAATTAGTGCTAATACGTAACTGTTTTAAGGTTGTGTTGGATCGAGGGTCGTCGCCTTGGTAATCAAGTTGGGTTCCTTGATCCATCGATGGTCAATGAGGTCAATCTGCAAAATAACTTCAATGAATTGGTTGACTACGTGAACCGGTGCTTATGGGCCTACCAAGACAAGGAGTACATCATGTGCGTGCACAATCAAGAGTAAGAAGACAATACTCATTTCGTGTATATTGTTGTTGAAGCTAAGTTTCTTATTACTAATGCTACATAACCACCGCGTAGGCGACATTGGGTTCTCCTAGTCATCGTACCTAAATGGAGTAGGGTCTACTACCTTAACTCAAGTAAGGCAAAGGATTATAATTTCACTGAAATCACCAAGGCCTTAAATATGGCTTGGGGCCCATATGTGGAAAAGGGTGGTAGGTACAAGGAGGGCAAGGACCAACTTTATCATGACACCAATTTCGCATGCGCACAACAGATCGGGGACCAGTGCGGTTTCCACGTGTGCCACAATATGTCGACACTTCTAAGAGAGGTCAAAAATTTCGACCCTGAGGTTGTTGCTAATGGCAAATTCGAACATTTCAATACCAAATATTAATCTTATAAACGTGCTAACTTTCGTATTATTGAACAGAAAGGTAGAGCTGGCTGGAAGGTTTCACCCATCAACCCCCCTGCTATCAGAGGTGAACTGTGCGCCTTCATTCTCGCCGAAATAATGAACAAGAAAGGACGTTTTCACGTCTAATAGATGATTGAACTGGGCTAGTTGTGATGTCGTGAACAAAACAGTTATCCAATTTTTTGTGATGTAAAAACAGTTGTTTCTATGGTTCTGTGGTACGGAATGCTATGTAATTTACTTTCATATGTGTAATACTCAAGGGAGTTTGCCAAATTGTCATCAAATTTGATCAACTACGATTTACGTTGTACTATTCAATTGTTTTCTCTATTTTTTAAATGACAGGTCGTCGTGGAGGTTCAAAAGGAGATGGATCGATCAGAAAGTTTGGTAAGTTTGTGGTTTCATGAGCAAGGTCCGAAATTGAATAGTATCTGTGAATTTGCTAGGCACAATTGCGGTATCTGTGGTTTCATGAGCAAGGTCGTAATTTGCTAGGCACAATTGTGGTATTTGACGGGCATGTATCTGTGAATTTGTTGTGCATGATTGTGGCTTTCATATGTGAATGATGTCAATTTTGAGATGTTATCACCATATATGGTTATGCATGTATCTGTGATGTTTCTGTTTTTCAGAGGGCATGGCTAGCAAATTCTGAGGCTAGCCAATATTTAGCTTTTATTTTTTTCGGGATTTAACACATCAGTGACGGGTCATTAAAAAAAGACGTCACAGGTAATCATCCTGTGACGGATTCGTAAACCGCGGCCGTCAGAGCTGACTCTCCTGTGACGGGCCTTTACTTTCTTGCCCGTCACAGGTAGCCCAGCTGTGACGGATTCTAACTACCGGAGACTATACCTCTGACGGCCTTTTGTTTAGCTGTCCGTCAGAGATAAGACGCCTGTGACGGGTTCTAACTGGTCCTAAGCTAGGGGAGACCAACACCTCTAACGGACGTCTATTTATTTGCCCGTCAGAGATGTGTGTCACCTCTTACGGCCGGCCACCCGTCAAAGGTGACTGGACTCACCAGTGACCACTGATCACTGACCAAGCCCAAACCCGTCAAAGGTGAGGGTTTGGGCCCGTCACAGGTGATCTTATCCAGTGTAGTGTGTATTCCAGGAGATTTAAAGGTAAGCGTTGGAATTATTTAACATGGCAAGAGGATGACTCAACAGTTCATGGTGAGAATTTTTCAACTTCCCCAGGCTACGAGCAAACGATATAGAAAGACTTTCATACTAACCCATCCGATGTACTTTGTGCTTTAACATTCATGAACTCTTAATTAGCTGGGTGTCTAGGCGATTAATATTTCATAGTCATGGGGGAATCGAGTCATAATAATCATGACCTGGGAGTCTAGGAGAGAGACGACACCAGTCCATCACTTTTTGTATGATCACTCACAAAAAGATAAAATCCTGATCATAGCAAATTACAAGCTACCAGGCATTCTATTTGCAACTATTGTGCAAACCCCGAAGGACAACCTGGCTTTACTGTGGCACTTCGGTAGTATCACTTTCAAGCTTTTGACATCAAAATATGGTTTTCCTGGTGCTTCTCATGTTGGTGATATACCCTAGAGGCAATCATAGAAATGATTATATCACATACTATGTTTACATATTTATCATGCGTTGTTCCTTGATATAGATAACTCATTATTAGTTAATAAATATGTGATTCGTTCATGAGACTCTTTATGTTGTATGTTACTATTTCTAATGGATTCCTGATCAAATATCATATGTGGAACAAATATAGTTTAATGACCAGCATATGTATTGATTGATGATCATGTCTTATGGATCATGGTATGGAGATACCAAATTAAAAATGTGGACACATGTTGGGAAACATGTTGTTAGATAGACCCAACATTACACTGTAAGTCCTATATGTGATGTGTCATCAGTGGTCTCATTTAGTGTTGGTATAGAATTCTTAGACCTGATATTATCATGGTTCCCGACATGTGTAGTAGCTTACTCAGGAGCTGCCAAACACTACTCCGTAACTGGGTAGTTATAAAAGTAGTCTTCGGGCATGCTATGAAACATGTAGTAGGATATAAATAATCAAGATGGGATTTGTCCCTTCTCTGGAAAGATATCTCTGGGCCCCTCGATGTTATAGATTATGAGAGTGTATGGCCATGCCAAAAGTAATTGAGGAGTCAATCGTAGGTTAAGTAATCTATCACAGGATTGAGTGAATGATTGAGCTATTAAAGAATGGCACATATCTAGTCTTGAGCTTAATCGATATCGTGAGTCAAAGGGGTTCATACAAGTATGCACTAGAGGTTCGGCCGATATGATCTTTATGTATGACCGGTGGGTCAATATGTTCTACTAGGAGCCACTGTTGGCATGTGGACCGAAAAAGAAGTTTTCGGGTTGCAGCCGAGTGTACATAAACCTACAGGGCCACACACTTATCGAGCCGAAATAAGAGGATTGGATGGAGATCCAATGTATGCTCAATTCGGATAGGGATCCGAGTATGACTCCTATGGGCCTTGGAGGCCCAGTTATGGATCCTATATATTTTTAGGGTGATCTGACTGGTGTCTATGTAAGAAACCCTAGCCATCACTCCCCTCCCGAGCCAAATCCCACGCGTATCCCTACATCCCATTCCCAAGGAATGAAGTACTAAATGCAACCCATGCATGAGCGAAGTTTGACCTAGAAAAAACATTTTAAAAGAACCTAAGAAACTAAAGAAAAGAACAATAGTAGTGGACAAATACATTTGGCACACATATAGTGGCATTCTTTTATGGCTATTCACATATGAGATGATCAATGAACTGGAAAAGAAAAGATGGAGAGAGCCAGATAATTTTGATCCTTGATCAGAAATGTGAGGAGCAGTGCAGAGCATAGAAAGCTACATATATATAGGACAAGAGAAGTGACTTCACCCAGCTACCATGAAGGTTTTGGCTAGCAAATGTATCAGTTGCATTTAGGACCCAATGAATTGATAGATAGAAGGGTTCAGATGGATATCGAAACCATACTCTATATGCATTCACATGCATGACACTATATCAAATTGATTCTTATAGATGGTCAGTGGAAGAGAGAAGAAAAAAACTGATTGCATCTCATCAAACATTAAGTATGCAGGGAACGAATTTGTAATTATGTATAACATAATCTTTTGTAATGGTAGCTAGGAAACGATTAATTGGAGATCCACACCACAAATCAGCAATCACTACTCAAACATTAAGCAAACAATATCAACTGCAGCCACTCCCACTATCATCATTTGTTTCATTTCCTTATTAAAGTTATTCAGACACGGCCCAAAGAAGTCTTGCATGTTCAGAATTAGTTTACGATTGAAAGAGCAGATAACAACATTCCTAATTAATCTTGCCATTGGGCACTCAAAGAAAAGGTGTTGTATTATTTCCTCTTTGTCACAAAACAGACATTTTTTATCCCGTTTCATCCATTCTCCTCTATAATTATATTGTCTTTGGTTAATATACTATTTCTATGTATGAACCAA
Source organism: Oryza officinalis (assembly GCA_008326285.1). Taxonomy (NCBI): domain Eukaryota; kingdom Viridiplantae; phylum Streptophyta; class Magnoliopsida; order Poales; family Poaceae; genus Oryza; species Oryza officinalis. The sequence goes on along the minus strand of BDMV01000003.1, from coordinate 18,097,768 downwards.
AGGAAAACCTCAATTTTCAAAGGAATCTTGCATCTCCAAAGTTTTTTATGATAGAAATTTGTCTCTTGCAGTTTGAAAGCCTCAAGGATTTCACATAAATTTTTCCATCTTTTGTCAAGCTCCATGACAATTTGTCTTTACAATTCTCTTGGATTTGCATCATAGTTTGCCAGTCTTTCCCCATCCAAATTTCTTCTAAATTTGAACACACCCTAGCCTTCCTATTTCACTTTTGCCAAGGTAATGTTCATTGTGAAAGTAACATTAGACAGATTTGGGTGTAGTTCAGCCAAGGGTTTTCGCCGATGCCCCTCTAGATCTCCATATGGGGTCCAAAAGGAGATACATTTGTGAGAACACTATGCGGGACCTAACACACCGCCCATCTATGAAAACCTTTCTTATCATATACGATATATATTCTTTTCACCATTGCAAGTCTCACTATGCATTCCCACTGCCATGGTTTATTTTAGTTAGGATGTGTTTGGTCAAAAGGGTTGAGGGTGAATAGGATGAGATCATACGTGATGAATGGGATATAAGAACTACACAATTTGAGTATTCATAACTCCTAAGTAGATGATACCATAGCATCCGTCAAATGCAAAAATAAATGGTAGATATAATGTAGACATTTTTTTAAACATGCAGGAGATCTATGTATCATTTCATTCAACAAGAACAAATAACCGAAAAAAGGTCTTACAAGACACCCACACGGAAAAGAGAGAAAAAAACAAAGAGAAAGAAACACCAACTAACAAACAACTCTATGAGCCCTCGGCCCCAACCCTAGCGACCAGCTCCTAAAGGTTGGCAGCTCCTGCTATGCACAAAGGCAGCCTTCCCTAGCGATAGCTAGGAGGACTTCCTCAATACTGGGGGTAGCACCATTAAACACGTAGTTATTCTTGTGTTTCGAAATTTCCCAAGTGACCAAAATGATCATAGAATTGAGCCCTTTCTTTTGTCTTCCCTTGACCATGCTTGCCCACCAACAAGAAAACTTACTTGTGCCCTGATTTGGTGAGACCTAAAGGAGCCTAATTCACTGCAAAATCAGCGACCACACTTACCGACTAAAAACACAGGACACAAGTATATGCCGAATTGTCTCGTCGGCTTGATCACGTAAGGGGCATGTGGGCGGATGTGGCAGCCCCCGAGTGGCGAGTCGATCGGCAGTCCAACACCGATTGTTTATCACCAACCATACAAAAAACTTGCACTTACGATCTTCCATACGCTTCTACAAGGAACAAACTGAATGGTACCCACAAAGAAGGCCTCATAAGCAGATTTGCTAAAGTAAATTATGGTGTTTGAAAGTCTCCAAAGGTGCTGATCCGAGGTACCTTCTACAAGGGCCATTGTCTCCACCAAGTCCCAGATCTGAAGATATTCGACCATTATTTGCACTGTCAAAGAACCTTTGATATCGGAAATCCATTCATTATTGGCCAAAGATTGAGCTGCCGTGCACATTTTGATCACTTTCTTGACGACCAAAACGATTAAGTTGAGACCCAAATCAGCAATGGTCTTACCTTGCAGCCATTATCCGTTCAAAAAAGAGAAGATTATCCATCCCCCTTGAGAAATTACTGCCATTTTGAAAAGGTCATGCGACATGTGTGGAACTTGGACGAAAAGACCATGCCATGCACGGGAGATATCTATTTTTTTTAGCCAAAGCCATCAGATTCGGAGAGCCTAACTCATGACATCCAAGTTCAGATCTCTAATCCGTTCTGAGATATACACATAACTATCCTCCTATATTTTTATTCATTGATTACTCCCATCTCCGCTCTTTAATAAAAAACAAATAAATTTCTACATACCATAAACTATTTTTTTTAGAAAAACTGGTTTCATGGCATCTCAATTTTATACGAGTTTAACTCACCACTCAAAGATCTAAATACACTTTAATACCACTGGAATTTTGCACAGTTCCTTTCATTACACAGGTCCTAAGCCATCCGTTTCCGAACATCACTGCCAGTTCGGAACTCCTTAGCGCCACTGCCAATGTGGGTCCGAACCGAAGAGAAGGGACCCACCGCTCAGTGTAACTACCCTCTCTAACTCCAATAGCCCAATGGCACACAGCTAGTACTCCTCTAGTGTGGGCCCCACGCGCCAGCGACCCAAAACCAAGCACATGATAGGGTCGTAGCCCTCGTCCACGCGCACGCGCACGCCTCGCCGTCGTCTTCTTCGTCGCGCCGCGGAGGTGGAGTGGAGCGGATTCCACCGGCCGCCGCGCGCCAATCCCGAATCCCGGGGGGATCGGGTCGTCGATCCGGGGATGGCGGGGAGGAAGCGGAAGGCGGAGGCGGCTAGGGTGGCGGAGGAGGAGGCCGACCGGGCGCTGTACGGCGCATTCCGCGGCGCCGCCAACTCGCTCTCGCAGCTCTACGCGCTCGCCGGTGCCCACCAGCGGCTCTCCTTCCACGCCGGCGAGCGCCACGCCTTGGTACTATTACGACGCGCGCTCAAATCCCCCTACCCTTTCCGGTCCTCCTCCCCGGCTCGGCCGCCGCGCTTGCGGGGTCGTTCTCTCTCGCCGGACGGCGGGGCATCGTGCCGCGCCGCGCCGCTCGATTGCTAAGTGCTTGGGTGAACTTCCGGTCCGTTTTACAGCCGAAAGATTAGATTATTTGTTCTTTTCCCTTTTCCACGATTCTTTCAGTTCTTGGATAGAAAGATTTTGGTGTTTCGTGCGGGTGGAACAAGGGACGTTTTGAGTCATGAGCCATGTTTCTTCGGAATTTTGGTTTCCACTACTTCTATTTTGTTTAGAATTGAACTCTCGAGATTCACCTTTTGCCTAGGTTGTGTGTATAAAGCTGCAATATTACTATATCTTGTCTTCTGCTGTGGTGAAATTGTGCGGAGCTTTTGATTTTGATGCTCTCTCAGCTATGCATGTTTGGTTTTAGTTGCCACTGATGAAAACAATTGTTTCTTGGTGCGAATTCTGCTCAATGAATTAACACTTTTAATTTGTGTGGCACCATCGAACTATCTGAAATTGCAGTTTAGCACTACTTCATGATGACTGAAACCCAAATGTATCTTTGTTTTGATGATTGGCATCTCTTTTAATTACAGAAATCGCGGTTTCTTATGAATTTGTTTATCATCAGCTAGTAAAACTTAGGTGGAAATGTTTCAATTGTGTATTGCAATATACAAGTTCGACTGTGTTCTTGTCGTTCAAAAAAAAGTTAGGTTGTGCTAATAGTAATACAGAGATACAAAAAGGGATTGGCTTACAGAACAGAATAGAGAAACGTATGGGACAGGTTTCCTTCTACACTATTTCTAAAGGATCTTTGCCAAGTTTCCTTTTGCTTGTTTGGTGTTCACTATTAAAAAGTAGTACTGTTAGGTGTAGGGATGCTTTTCTAATCTTAAAAGGCATGTTTTTTTTTTCTCATCTTAAAGCATTGAAATCAGCAAAACTAGGTTGAAGATCAGCCAAAATTATTCCCCCTATGATAGATTTTTGCTTTAATTTTTTTGGTGCTGTAAGACAGCTTGCTGGGAGTGCTCTTTAAGTTTTACTAGTTTGCCTTCATCAACTTGTACTAAACTAGTGCACCTGTACTACATGTTCTGTTATTGTGCATTAGTTCATTTTGGTTGTGGCTAAATCTTCTCCTATAAGTTTTTGAATGACTTAGAAGAGGCGATACTACCATTGCCTACTGAAACACCAATTGAGATTTAAGAACTGATGGACTTCTTGGTTCACCAACAGGCTGCAATAGTTCATGGGAGGATACAGTGATATTGTGTAATGAATTTGACATTCTTGAATGCGTTGTTCCTTATAAAAAGCTTAAGTGATGGTGGCACATTACCAAATATATAATTGGTTTAGTCATCTGGTCCCCCATTTGTGTTAATGTGTTATAAATAGACAAGTATTTTAGCTGTTTAAATCAATTCTCAGGGATCGTGTCCATACAACAGGACAATAATTGGTGCTATGATGCACAACCCAATTGCATATACTGGCGCTTAACATTTTTTGTGCTCTTGTTTAGATTGATAGATTGTGCTTTATGGTAATAATGTGCAGCCATTTTACTGTATGCAGGAAAAACTCTACCAGTGGATGGTGCGACAGCATGAAAGTGGCTTGAGGCTGACAGTCTCTGACGTAGCGTCCCACATCCAGGTCCACATTTCTCTTTGTAGACTACTCACACTCTTATTGTACCACACGTTAATTCACTTTCATGTCTATGATCTGTTCACTGAACCTCTCAGTTAGGCTGTAGTATTATCAGCAATATTTCATCACATTTCATTATTAACTCATGTCCTTCCTTACTCCTTGTCCATGTAGTCATGTTTATGGGTTGTTCTTGAATGTAGCACGAGATTGAGTATGGAAGTGACAATGCATTAACTTCACCGAGATCACAATACACGATCCAGAATCTCCAAGCTCCAATGCAGCACATCCCCAATACAAGCACGCAGCAACCACCATCGTGTTCAATCACCCCATCAAACCGTTCCAAGGACTCGATGATCTTTTCGAAAGCGCTATCCAGCCCTGTCCGGCAAAACCTGCAACTGTACCATGTACAGCAAGGCGGTGACACAGGATGCTTTGCAGATGGCATTTTTTGCACGGGAAACCGTGACTTGGATCCTGCAGCATCAAATGATTCGTCGGTGGATATGCATTCAGATAGCCCAGATCATGACTCATGAGGCCCTGATTCCCGAAGAGCAATTTCCATTTTCCAGTTTGATTCCATGAACTGCAATCAACAAACTTGCAGTAAAGAAGTGGAATTGCCCTCACACAATCAGGGATTTCAATTTAATCCCTCACCCAAGTTAACTTGTAATTTGTAACTAGCTATTGGCCAGTTACTTCAGATGTAACGTGCACATATATATCATCATGTATGTACTTTCAGGTTAAATAATAGCTAACGTATCAGCTTCTTTTAGTACTGAACACTGAGCAGTAATTTCAGATTGCAAAACTTTAAGCTAGCTTAAATAGCTGTTTCTTCGGTTGAGTGTCGCAAATGTTAATCGTACATAATTTCTTTGGGGTAAATATGTGGTGAAAACTCGTGTAAACACCAATCAAAAATTTGTCTAAATTTAACAAAAAAAAAACAAATGTTGATATGATGATATTATGTAACCATGTAAAAGATCTTATTCAAATTTGATTTTGTTTGTAAGAAATAAAAATAACAAATTCCAAAAAAAAATTATCCTGATGATTTGTTCAAAAATTGTTATTTTTATATCTCACAAAGTAAAAGCAATATATAAATTCAGATTACTTTTAGTAATTATTTGTGTACCCGGGGTAACTCAGTTTGGCAGAAGCTATATATCGTGGCCGTGGGAACCAGAAACCGTACGATCTTTATGGTATGAAATGCATAAACAACAAGAACAATGCACTAATGCATCTAATGATCACATTATTTATATTTGTAGAACAATAAGATTGATAATTATATACTTCACCCATGAACAAATAAATAAACTATGAGCTACAAAACAAGGACCCCAAACATCCTACAGTCCTGAATGCAACAAATTAAATCACTGTAAAAATCCCTGTCATTCTTGCATCTGTAATCGTCAAGCTCTTGTCTGCCACCAAATAGAGGATGTAAGCATGTTGTATCTATCATCAAGCACTTCCTTTACCACAAAACAGAAAAAAATATACTGTTCTAGTACAAACATATCTATATGTAGCATTATACCTAGAGATAAATTACATGAAGACCAATCTAAATTCATCCACTCTCAGAATATTCTTCTTTTTTTGGCACTCATCTTGCTGTTGTGACCTCATTCGGATCAATGATGTACCCAACAGGGTTTCCACGGCCCACTGAGGCCCTACGAGACAGCGAAAGGGGCCGACCCAGCTGAACATTGGCTGGGACAGGGATTTCATCAGAGTGACCAGAAATGCAGAGTGATCCATTGTCATCCTGATCCCAGTAAACTTCAACCATCACGCCTCTTGGATGATCCTCTGACTCGGTTCCAGGAATTCCAACGAAACGAGCCCCCTTGGGTATCTGCATTTCATAGAAAATGTTGGTGAAATCAAAAGAAAGATTCAGAGTTTTCTGAAGAAAGCTCTACACAATCAAATTACAGCATAGCAGCAATTTTCAGAGGCTCAGAGTTTTCTGTACAGTTGCTGCCGTACAGAAGTTCTCTACGTAGCAGTGAGATTCTCCTTTTCATGTCCAAGATTGCAGCATTGTTCTTAGGGTTACTAAGGAACAAACCTGAATAGATGAACCTGATGATAGGTTCAGAGTAACCAGGGTGCCTTCAGCAGTAGAGCTCTCCAGTTCTGCCTGCTTTGCGATGTTCAGGAATACTTCTTCGAGTGTCGTGAGGCCGAGTTGAATGTCTGAGATACCGAATTCCCGTTCCCTGTCTTGGAGTTCCCCAAAGAACTTCTGCTTAATGAAAAATATATTAGCCTTTCATGAAGTTAAAGTATGATGTATATATGCCAGCCAGAGTTTTGGGTGAGGAGGCAGTACCGTCAGAAGTGGTTCTTTCTCATGGGGGATGACGAACGTTAAGAATGTCCTGCTCTCCTCTTTTGGGTCCACATCAAGCCGCTGTTTCAATAAATTTCACATGATTTACAACTCCACTATATGAAACGATAATTCTGAAGGGTATAGGATTTAATGATGAGCCACATACTTCCTTGAAGAACCATTTGACTGATTCTATGTTAGGATTAACCGGGACTTCAGTATTGCCGTTGACGTTAGGGCTCTGTGTATGACCATTTCCAGAGAAATTCACATTAGCAATATATCCAGTTCCAAATTTTGACTTCAGCCTAATTGAAGTCCCAATGCACCGCAATTTCCCTTTAGCCATGATAGCGATCCTATCACTCAGAATGTCAGCTTCCTCCATGGAATGGGTGGTCAATACAATGGCTCTTCCTTTCTTTGCTTCCTCTATGATGTCCCAAACGTGCCTCCTTGTTATTGGATCCATGCCAGTAGTCTGTGTAGGATATACATTGTTAGATCAGCACATGATCAGGGATCTTTGGAAGGAAGTTTGTAGTAAATTTGACAGTCTTTACCGGTTCATCAAGAAAGACCAATTTTGGATCACCGATTAGAGCTATTGCAACACTTAGCCGGCGTTTCATTCCTCCACTGTAGCTACCTGCTCTAACATTAGCTGCCTGGCTGAGCTTCACTTGGACTAAGGATTGTTCTGCTACCTGCATTAGTTGAACAACCAGAGGAAGATCAATGCAAGACCATTAAGTGTTTTAGGGAAGAGGTACATGTTAATGAGTTCTTAAGAAACATACCGACTTGATTGTTGATGGAGGCAATCCCTTGATGCTAGCAAACAGCTCCATGTGTTCTTTAGCTGTTAGCGCGTCCCACAAGATGTCAAACTGCAAAGAAATAAAACAAGAATGTTTATCTTCCTTTGATCAATTCACATGCATCAGTAATATAACAATGTCTAAGGCACCTACCTGCGGACAGACTCCGATCATCCTCCGAATATTCGACATCCCAGCAGTGCTTCGAACAGAATGCCCGTAAATCATCGCTGCCAATGTTCAAAGTGGCTTATTAGAAATTAAAAAACATTACAAGCTTTTTCTTTAAGAAAGATACCAACCATCGCCTCCTGTAATTGGCGTGATTCCAGTCAGGCAACTGATTGTTGTTGTTTTACCAGCTCCATTGGGCCCAAGAAGGCAAAATAACTGGTCCTTCTCAAGGTTCACCCATAAACCCTGGAGAATTTTTTTGTGATCAGTAATCAGAATAAGCAAATCTTCCATGTTTTACACAACAGAAGTGACATATGGACTTACTTTGACAGAATGAAACGGTTTAGTTGTCCTGCATCTGCAGCAACCCATACTAAAACTCCCTGGATATGTTTTCCGCAAACCACATATTTGAACTGCAACACCAGGATCTACTTCATTGTTTGCAGCTTGTTGTTTTACTAGGTTTTCCTCGGCAATAACATCCTCATCAGTAGGAGCAGCATCATCAGCTGGGCGGTTCGAACCAAAAAAGCTAAAGAGGCCTCCCTCTGTAATGGAACATTCAGATTAGCAAGCAATGCAAGAAACTATGGCTAGAACATTGTCCAGAACTACCAAGAACTTCAAACAACCCTGACCTTGCAACTTTCCTCCTCCTTTTCCTGTCCAGTATGAAGGCATCAGAAAGTAGAACACTGACTTTCGAACACCATTGACATTTGGAATTATGTTGTCAAAGTAGATCGCCAGGACAAACCACAGGAAAAATGTGGAGATGAGCCATTTGTAGATATCATCCTATGAGATGGTTGTGAACATTCAGCTTGATATTTGCACAAGGTTTAAGAATATAATGTCTAATAAGCAATGATTTGTATGTACAATAGTAATGACGCAGTCCATCTCAAAAGATTGGCATTGTCCCCGCTGATTCCAGCTGATTCCTTTGTCTTCAGGAGTGGCCGTTGCCTTACCCAGAATATTGAGGGCTTGGGCAAAAACATCAGGTGGAAACAAGGACCATATTGTCCGGTAGGACTTCTGGTAGGAAGTTGAATATGGAAAGCCAAAGGTTGTAACAAGCTGCACAACGAGAAAATTAAAGGGTTCACAATTTTTTTTCTGAGAAATTTAAGTACTGGATCCATAAGATTACGATTAAGAAAACTTACTTGTGTCAAGAAGCCAATAATGAATATTGCAAATCCAACAGTAGTAGCTGATGCTGCTTTTGTTACAAATGTGGATATCATGAAGGCAAAACTAAGCTGCAGCAAGGATAATATGTTAGAAACTTTCTTTGCAAGCTGTAACTCGAATCAGGAAATGTGTAAAAAAAACAACCACGCAGGCATATACTTTTTTTATCTAAATTTACATTTAAAATGGAGAGCGGACTGCTGATTATTATGTGAAAATTACCATGTTCAGTTGGAAGAGGAAGAACAGGAGGAATAGGATCCCAAAGTTATTGTTCAGAAAGAAGTCAAACTGGAACATCATCCCAAAGAGCACAGTGAGAAGTGCTGAAAGTAATGTGACAAAAGCCTCCCAGGTTAACCAAGACAACCAATACGCTGACTCGTAGAGCCCCATGATAGACATAGCCTGCAATTATTAACCAAACTTTGAGTGGTGTCATGTAAATCTTACAAACACTGGCAGAGGATGGGGGAGCTCAAACCTGACGAAGCTTAAGCTCTTTCTCTGTCACCAATGCACTGATTTGAAAAACGAATCCGAACATAGCAATGGCAAGGAAGAAAGTTGGCCCAGCTTGGGCAATAGTAGAGAAGGTTTCTGTAGCTGGGTGAGCGAATTCCTTGAACCCCACAGTCCAGCTAAAATTTGGGTCTGTCACATTCATCAAAGTATACTGTTATTTGCCAGGACAACTATCAAACGGAAGCAAACATAGAGCTAGCAGCTATTTTTTCGCAGCATAACATAAATAGTTCAAATTAATCTAGTCAAAAAGCTTCATGAATTACTGAACAACAGGAATTGATGTCAAAGGGTATGATATAAATGGTACCAAGTACAAAGCACAGAAGTAACAACGTCCACCAGATAAGGCATGGAAGTAGCAATACCTCCAATCAGCAGCCTCGCCATTTCCCTCTCAGCTGCAATTTGAAGTGGTATCTGGAACTTGAAGGTAGGATCCTCATATGTTCCTCTCCGAGCTACCGGAGTGGAGTTCGTCTGAATACCATACTTTATCTGAGTGTCGTTTATAACTTGAAAATGTAAGGCGCCAGGGCAGCGCATTGGATTTTGAAAAAGCCAAGCATCAACTTCATCTGGAGTATTAAAACCCAAGACCTGAGAAATTTAGCAGAAACAGTCAGACAACATGTTCAGTGTAACAATAATTCTAGGGACATGTATCTTATTTAAGCAATACAGAAGAAACTACTGTAGTTACAATTGCGTTTGCAATTTACCACTAAAGCGAAGCTTATGTCGATTGGTAATGAATGGACACATGAAGACATGCAAATAAATTAAGTAATCAAATCCTCAACGAACAGGAAGTTTTATAAATTTTGTCCAAGTTCTTGACAACAGAATTTCAGCATTTACTTTTCAAATAATCATAAGTTAAATATTCGTTTGGAAATAAGAAAAGTATCCATGTTCTTATACTAAAGACCAACACTCTTAAATGTGTACTAGTATCAATCTATCATCCAATCTATGCAAACCATGTAATTTCCAAAAAAAAAAGTATACTCCCAGTAAAAATTTCCAACGCACAACATGACCATCTTTATTTCCAACAAGACAAGGCGTTATACACAATGGATCAACAGACCATGAAAATGACATCAAGTGTACTTACGACAAGCCTTAAATGAAGTTAGATGTTCCTAGTGAACTCTAATGCTTCCCAATCGACGTTGACAACAAAATAAACATCGTTTTCATACTTTCTTTGAAAAGCTCGCAAGGTCCACCATCTAGGTAAGTACTTACTGCTGCCGTCCCCGCACGGAACAAATGACAAACTAAACTTGCAACATCAGACCGAAATGATTATCTCAGTTCAACGTCAAATCAGCATGTCTGCTCCAAAAAGAGTATAAGAACTTCTCTTTATTTTTATTTTTTTTTTAAAAAGTGACTTTGCATTAGAATCAATCTCTCCTTATCAAATTTTCAATATCAAATTTTTGCTCAGAATTCACAAGTACATCTCGCCCAGACAGGGAAACACATGGTAAGGTTCCAAACTCATCCAGTTCTAGGGACTAACAAAATATTTTGTAGGAATAGGGAATACAAAATTCAGTAATGCAAAACCCAAGAAACAGACGTCCCTAAGATACAATATACATCCTCGAAATGCTTTGAATTCCTCCAAATTCAGTATGTGTCAAGCAGTTTCGCAATCACAAAAACGCCAAAGAAAAAAGAAAGAAGCAAAATTTTTCTCCACCAAAACCCCAAAATCTTCACACCAAACGTGCTTACGCCGAATTATTCGTAATCCAGACTACCCAAAACACAATCCGCACGCCCAAATCACACACCAATTGCGCCCAATCTACAAAAACAGAGAGAAAACGAAACAAAAACCGAATCTTCTTTTCCCAACCGAAATCCACAGAGATAAAAAAAAAGTGATAAAAGGATATATAGAGAGAGAGAGATCGAAATCCGCAATCACCTTCTCAGCGGGGATCGGCCTGCCGGGGTTGTTCCTCCGGATGGCCTCGACGATCCTGGCGACGCGTCCGGCGCTCCCCCCGCCGCCGCTGCTCCAGAGGAAGTCGTAGCAGGGCTCCCTGACGAAGTACTTGTCCTCGCACGGCGGGATGGGGGGCGCGACGAGGGCGGCCGGGTCGGGGACGTTGCGGTAGGCGGTGGTATAGGAGAAGCGGGACCGGATGGCGCGGTCGATGCAGAAGATGAGGAAGATGAAGACGAGGGAGGAGAGGAGCTGCAGCGCGGCGGAGCGCCGGTGGCGCCAGGTGAGCGTGGCGTTCTTGCGGAGGAGGGAGCGGTACTGCTGCCACGCCAGCGCCGCCCCGCTCAGGAGCTCCATTGGAGGCGGAGGCGGAGTTCTTGGCTTGGCTTGGACTTGGGGGGGAGTTAGATGAAGAAGGGGGCGTTAGTGAATTTGGTATTTATAAGGGGGGCATTTGTAAGAAAACAGCCGCAGGGGAGGTAACGGGCGCTGCCGCTTTGGCGTGGAATCCTCTGCAGGTCAATACTGCTCGCTGGCACGTGGGCCCGAGGGTCTGTGGGGCCCAGATGTCAGTGAGAAGTACTGCATCCTGCTCCTGCTTGTGTTTTGCGGTTGTGTTGCGTGCGCTCTGCTTGCGGTTTTTTTTTGGCCGCGTAGAGTGATGTGGGTTTTTTCTTTTTAAGGGAATAAGAGTGAAGGCTAGCGTTGTGGGCTTGTGGCTGGTGCTATGTTGTTTATTAAAACAAAGGTATAAGTGAAAATAACCTATGAAACTTATAACCATGTGATTTGTGTGTCGTTGATTATATATCATATCGTATATATTTTATTTCACGTGTTAGAAAAAACGCTAATATATCTATCTGTGACTTTGCACGAAGAAGATATTTTGTTTCAAAAAACTTCGGTATATGATTCGTAAGGACTGAAAACTTATGTCCAACTTAAATACGAGCCAATTTTTATACTATATTAAAAAGAGGTAGTGGTGGTGGTTCCACCAACATCATCACCGATCTAGTAGTGGGTCCATTTAGTCAAACCGCTACTCTCTCACAGGCATGTCTTTTTATATAAATGGTGGATAGAATTTTAACTCATTGCATTATATCAAGGAAGTGTGACTAATGAATGTTTATATAATAGAAAAATCATAAAAATCATAGAAGTGTTGTTTGTTTTGGTGTTACATGTGTAATCGACTTACTATGATTGATAACCCTTTCTTCTATTAAAAAGTTCGTTGTAACACACAGAGGTTATTTGCTAGTAACAAACTGAACACAAAGTTGCTCTATTTTTCTATATATATTTTTGAAGTTATTTGTAAATGGAATTTTAGGTGTTACATGAAGTCCATATAAAAGGAATTGAGCTATCCAAAAACAACGCAAGCACAAAGTTTGTTTTTTTTACAAGCGCAAAGTTGCAAAGTAGAATTGCTGATTTCTTTTAGCCCACAATGTGGACAAAAGACCAAATTAAAAGCCTTAATAGGAGTGTATCATACCGCGTCGTTGTCTATCTTCAGACGTAAGCATTGAACAGAGTAATGAGTACAAATTAATTAATATATAAGGTATAGCCACATTATGCAATAAATACCAGAACAAGTGTATCATGGACATTTTGCACTATATGGTTCGCATTTAATGAAAAATACCATAAATTCATTCATGAACATATCCTTTTGGGGATCACATTGTCTCCGAAATATAATTTTGGAAAAGCTATACTTACAAAAAAAAGACTCTTTCCAACAAATTTTGCACATGATTTTAAGTTCTAGTCTACTGTAATATACTTTTAGAACCAAGCATATTATGATATAATAAAAGCAACTTTTCAGCGCAAATCTAGACATACAATTCCATACTAATTGTTTTTTAAAAAAAATATTTGCATTTCAAAGGTCTCAAATATATACACGTTTCTTTGCTCTGAAGGAATAGCAAGGAAGTATCCTACCTACATCTAAGCCAACAAACGGCAGACGTCAATGTTAATCGTTTGATTGTTTTCTGAAACTAGCTATATCCTCAATGTGAAGTGAAAGCAGCCGTATGTTAAAATTGAACGGTCATAATAAAAACGGGACACACGAGGTATTTAGAAGAGATCATCTGCAAAGCAACAAAAATTACTGTAGTTAACAATTTTTAGGCGGCTAATATATAGTAGTAAGCTGTGAGACTGCGTGAGCCAGAGAACAGTTAAGCCCTCTGGATTCTAAAGAAACACAGAAAGGTCCATAAACCAGGACTCGAGAAGTATTATAAAAATTGTGGGTGTGTAAGTGTAGATAGATTGAACGAGTTCTGTTTCTGTAACGTGTTGCCGTCGACGTACGTATTTGTGAGTTTCCGAGGCCGCGGCCTGGTGGTTAGAGAACCGTACCGCCTAGTGATTCGTGCAGGTTTGACCTGTGTATTAGTACTAGGACTACTTGCATTAGTCTTCCATCATGTCCTTTTCTTTCGGTTATCCCCTATAACTAGTGATATTTAACCCGAGGGCTCTGATTGGTTGATAACGTGGAAGCATGTAAAGGGTAGATGCGGGCGCATGATTTTGATGGTGGGTATTTGAATTTTACACCAAATCCGTTATTAATGAAAAATAAAATATATTTTTTGAGTTTTAAGCTTAGACAGAAAGCTATTTTGTAAAAAAAAAATACCGAACAAGCTTCATAATAATTATAACTATATTGATACCAACTATCTATACTCTTCTAAAAACTCTAATGGTGGGGCAAGTCCAATGGAGTTAGGGTTTGGGCGGCGCCTGGGTGACCGGGTGGCGGCGGCCGTCGCTCACGAGGTGAGTTGGTTTTGGATGGAGTTTACATCCGATCCGCTGAGGAAGTCTGCAGGGTTTACACTTGCTTTTGGTAATTGTTTTGGTCGCAATGATCTTGCGGCTCTGTTGGCAATAAGGTTGGATGTTCGTAATATATCCGTTCTTCTCCGCCCTTGGAAAGTTCGGGGTTCAGAGGGGAAGTTTGATCCGTGCCGGTTTCTTTTGGAAGAAGTAAAGAGGATTCCGATACCCACAAATATTCACTATAAAGTTGAGGGTTTCGGTAGGCCAAAAATACGATACAAAGGTTTTCGGGTTGTACCTCTGCCTAACTGCAATCTAGGTTTTGCGCTTCATAAACTCAAAGGACGATCCATGGCGGCCATCGACAGTAGGGGTGACAATGGGATTGTCGGTGAGACGATGACCCACCCGAAGCTGTTCGGTGTTGGCATGGTTGATCCTGTGAGCTCGGTGTTGAAGACAAAGGAGGCGGGTCGATTAGATGCAGGTCATGGAGGACAGGAGTTGAATCAAGCGCTGGTAGTGAAGACGGGGTCAGCGGCAGATACTGGCACCAACGCCTTCCTGGGGCCAGAGAATTTTACAGAAAGGGACTTGATCGAAGAGGAGGAGGATGCGGTTGAGGTGATCCTAAAGGAAGATGAGGTCCAGAAGGCTGGTTAGTGGACAGTGCTTGCAAGATTCTACTCCCTGAGAACACCGAATCATGTGGCCTTGTTCGACGACATGCGGAGAGCGTGGAGGCTTCGCTCGGATTTGAGTTACAAGTCGCTAAAGGATAACATGTTCATCATAACCTTCAGTGCAGAGGGAGATTACGAGTTTGTTATTCAAGGGGGGGCCATGGATACATAGATGTGATGCTCTGCTGGTGGCTAAATTTGATGGATTAACAAGCCCATCATAAGTTCCTCTTGAATTTGTGCTTATTTCGGTTAGAATTTATGACCTCCCACTGGTGTTGATGACAAAGGCAAGGGGCGTGTTCGTGAGGTGGATGTTGGTGAAGATGCGCGGAATAGGCAAGACTTTTTCAGGATACACGTGGACTTATCGGTCAAAAGACCTTTAAAGACAAAATTGGCTATAAAAATCTCAGTTCAAGGCAATGAGGTGACACGAAGGTTTGATCTCCGTTACGAGAGGGTACCACACTTTTGCCTTATTTGTGGTTTCATTGGCCACTAAGACAAGGAGTGTGTGAAGAGATCAGTCAATGAAGATCACCCCTTTCAATTTTCTGTGGAATTGCGGTGTTCTTCCCTGAAACCTTTCGAGAGGAAGGTGAGCAGGGTTAGGGCAGCTCCATCAGAAGGTGTGGCTCGTAACCTGTTCTTTCAGGGTGCTGGGAGTGCTAGCTCCTCGTCGTCAAGAAGGAAGCAGGGAGATCAATGGGTTGAAGGAATCCCAACGAGAGTGGATGCGCATGATGGTTTTGAAGTAAGGGAAAAGGAAGGGGACAGGGAGATAGATGAGCAATTGGCTGAATATGCTCAGAAGCTAAATGTAGAAGGAATGTATAATCAGCAAAGCTCGATGCAAGGGAAGGAGTCAGTACACCAGGATAAGGAGACCGGGAAACCTGCTGCTGCAGAGACAGAAAATGATATGTCCCTCTCTCGTGAGATGATCCCTATTATGAAGTATATAGACCAGCATGCATCTTTGGTGATGGTTCTTCTGAAGATGTCAGTGGGGATAACCGTAAGAGAAGTCAAGAGCAAGGGGGGGCACAAAGGACTGGTAGAGTCAAGCAGGCATTGCTGGAATATCAGCGAACAATGGAGAGTGGCAGCAACTCTTTACTGGAACCGACGAAGACATCCCGTGCTCTGAAGAGGTTCAAGAAGACAGAAGGTGAGACAGCTAAAAACGATTTGGAGGCAACCAACCCTAGGGCCGCTGGTCAACTGACGGGACCTTTGGTAGGGTCCCGTCAGGAGCAATGAGTTGTCTAGCTTGGAACTGTCGTGGTATTGGGAATGCTACGACAGTTCACGATTTATGTGCCTTGGTGAAAGAGGCCGGCTCCCATGTCGTGTTCTTGAGTGAAACAAGACAAAAAATAGAAAGGGTTAGGCGTCTGCGTTCAAGGTTGGGACTAAAAGGCTTTGTGGGGGTTAGTAGTGAGGGGATGAGTGGTGGGCTTGCTTTATTTTGGCATGAATCTGTTCACATGGAAGTAAAGTATTTGAATGAAAGATATATTGATGCGTATGTGCGTTTGTCCACTGATGGTCCGTTGTGGCATGTCACTTTTGTGTATGGAGAACCGAGAGTGGAAAATAGACATCGTATGTGGGCTATGTTAAATGCAATTAAACAAACATCACCATTGCCATGGTTAGTTACGGGAGATTTTAATGAGGTTCTCTGGCAATTTGAGCACTTCTCAGCTAAGCGAAGGAATGAATCTTAGATGCATGCCTTTCGGGATGTGTTGCAAACGTGTCAGTTGGCTGACTTGGGCTTCACAGGGGTGCCTTATACTTATGATAACAAAAGAGAAGGTCGAAGCAATGTTCGGGTGCGTCTTGATCAGGCACTGGCTGATGAAAGCTGGAGGGATATTTTCAGCAACTCCCAGGTTGTCCACTTGACATCACCGTGCTCTGACCATAACCCCATATTGTTAAAGTTTACTATGAAACATGCCTCTCACTGCCGCAAAAAGTGCTTGCACTATGAGATTTGTTGGGAACGGGAAGCAGCTTCTGCTGAAATTATCAAGGATACATGGATTGACTCAAGCCATAAGTTTCATTTAGGTGACATTAATAATGCCCTGGGGAAGGTTATGGGGGCCCTCCACACTTGGAGCAAGGTAAAGTTTAAGAATGTTGGTAGAGAGCTTGAAAAAGCTAGAAAGCACTTAGCCGGATTGTCAGAGAGAAATGCGATCCGAAAGGAAATCCGATGAGCTACTGATCACATGAATGAATTATTATATAGGGAAGAAATGCTCTGGTTGCAAAGATCTAGAATAAACTGGTTAAAAGAAGGGGATCGCAACACCAGCTTCTTTCATAGCAGAGCGGTGTGGAGGGCAAAGAAGAACAGGATCACTAGGATTCGGTCTAGCGATGGTACTGTTTACAGTACGACAAAAGAGATGGAACATCTTGCAACGGAATATTTCAAGGGAATTTATACTGCGGATCCTTCTTTGGATCATTCCAGGGTATCACGGCTATTCCAGAAGAAGGTGACAGCTGAGATGAATGAAATGCTATGTAAAGAATTCACCGATGATGAAATTGCAGATGCTCTTTTCCAGATCGGCCCTCTTAAGGCCCCTGGGCCAGATGGTTTCCCGGCAAGATTTTATCAAAAAAATTGGGCGAGTATTAATTCCGATGTGACGAGGGTAGTAAAGGAGTTTTTTTGTCGGGGCATATGCCAGAGGGGACAAATGAGACAGCTATTGTTCTAATCCCAAAAATAAATCAACCTGTGGAGTTAAAAGATTTTTGGCCTATTGGTTTGTGTAATGTCCTATACAAAATCGTCTCCAAATGTTTGGTGAATAGACTTCGGCCGTTTCTGGATGAGTTGATTTCAGTGAACCAAAGTGCCTTTGTTCCAGGACGGATGATTAAGGACAATGCACTAGTTGCCTTTGAGTGCTTTCACTTCATTCAAAAGAATAAGCAACTAAACAAGGCAGCCTGCGCTTATAAGCTTGATCTGTCGAAAGCATATGATCGCGTGGATTGGAAGTTCTTGGAGCAGGCACTGTACAAGATAGGTTTCGCTCAACGCTGGGTTAGTTGGATTATGACGTGTATAATCACGGTGAGGTTTGTAGTCAAATTTAATGGAACTTTTCTCAACACATTTGCTCCAACTCATGGTTTAAGACAGGGAGATCCATTATCACCCTTCCTCTTCCTATTTGTGGCTGATGGTTTGTCTTTGTTGTTGGATGAAAAGGTTAGTCAAGGAGCTATTACCCCAGTGAAAGTTTGTCGTAGTGCACCAGACATTTCGCACCTTCTATTTGTGGATGACATGCTTCTGTTCTTTCAAGCAGAAAATGGGCAAGCAGAGGTTGTAAGGGAGGTGCTAGCTAATTACGCTGTAGGTACTGGGCAATTAATTAATCCGGCTAAGTGCTCTATTATGTTTGGTGAATCTTCCTCCCCAGTTAGCCAGGCTGCTATCCGGAATACCCTGCAAGTTGGGAACAATGGTTTTGAGGATAAATACTTAGGCTTCCCAACGCCCGAAGGAAGAATGCATAAAGGTAAGTTTCAAAGCTTACAGGAGAAGATCTGGAAGAGGATTATTTTGTGGGGAGAGAATTATCTTTCCAGTGGGGGTAAGGAAATCATGCTTAAGGCTGTCATTCAAGCAATTCCAGTTTATGTGATGATCATTTTTAAGTTACCTGACTCTGTGTGTATTGAACTCAATAAACTCTTATGTAATTTCTGGTGGGGAGCTGAGAAGGGGAAGAGGAAAACCCATTGGAAATCATGGGATCACCTAACGAGACCAAAACAATGTGGAGGCTTAGGTTTCAAAGATTTCAGACTTTTCAATCAAGCTCTGTTAGCAAGACAGGCTTGGAGGCTCATTGACAGACCAGATAGTCTATATGCATGGGTGTTAAAAGCGAAATATTATCCAAATGGGTCATTAATAGACACAAGTTTTGGTGGAAATGTTTCTCCAGGGTGGAGATCAATAGTTTATGGTCTAGAGCTATTAAAAAATGGAATTGTCTGGAGAGTTGGTAATGGGTGTTCAATCCGTATCTAGCGTGATCCATGGCTGCCGAGAAATCACTCTCGAAGACCTATAACAATGAAAGGAAATCGCAGAGTGAAATGGGTGTCAGACTTGATCTCTGAAACTGGGAGCTAGGATGAACAAATAGTTAACCAAATTTTCTTGCCTGTTGATGCTGAAATGATACTAAAAATCCATCTGTCATCTCGTGCGAACGAGGATTTTTTGGCATGGCATCCAGATAAACTAGGCTTTTTCTCAGTGAGAAGCGCTTACAATCTGGCCCTGATGTTATCAAATGCGGAAAATAGTTCTAGCTCTTCCGATGAGAGAGTCAAGGAAGTTTGGAATAAAATCTGGAGATGCAATGTGCCACAAAAGGTCAAAATTTTTGTATGGAGATCTGCTACTAACAGCCTAGTGACAATGGAGAACAAGAAGAAGAGGAACTTGGAAATCTCAGATATTTGTGGTATCTGTGGCATTGAGAAGGAGTATGTTGCACATGTCATGTTTCGTTGCCCCCAAGCAAAAAATCTGTGGAATGCTATGAGGGTCACAGGGATGGATGTGAAGGAGGCTAATGGGAATTTTTCAGGAGCTTCTTGGATACTAGATATGTTTGAGCTTGTGCCGAACAAGGAACAACTAATGTTCTTGATGGTACTGTGGCGTATTTGGTATATTCGCAATGAAATTACACATGGTAAAGTGCCGCCCCTAATCGGGGTGTCAAAAAGGTTCGTACAAAGCTATGCCAATTCATTGGTTCAAGTGAAGCATAACCCTCAAGCAAACTTGGTTACAGGAAAGCAGGTTCTGTACAGTAAGGAGCGAAAGATCCCAAAACCCAAGCAGAACTCACAGAATAACACAGGCCGATGGAGAAGCCAAAACAGGGATGGATGAAACTGAATGTAGATGGATCGATTGATGTAAACTCTGAAAATGGTGGCATCGGTGTTGTTCTCAGGAACAATCTGGGGATGGTAATTTTCTCTGCCTATGGATTCCTTAACCGGTGCAGCAGCCCATTAGAAGCAGAGCTACTTGCTTGCAGGGAAGGAATTAACTTGCTCTTCAGTGGACACTCCTACCAATTATAGTGGAAACGGATTGCTTGGTGGCGAAGAACCTCATACATTCAGCCGTGCAAGGACAATCTGAGCTTGCATTCATCGTCAGGGACATTAGAGAATTACTGTCAGGAAATAGGGAAGTAGTCATTGCGAAGATTCAGCGAAATCAGAATATTGTTAGCCATTCTCTAGCTAATAGAGCCCGGTGTGAATCTCTTACTGAGTTCTGACTGGATGACAAATGTACTTTCATCTCATATCTTGTTTGTGAGGACTCTTTAGCTGAGTAATATTTTTTCCTTTCCCCGCAAAAAAAACTCTAATGGTGGTGGTGAGTGATGAATCTGTCACCACTCACCAACTGACATGTGGAGACTTGAAATTGGTGAATTTGTCACCTTCTACTCCCACCACCAGCTGCCATGTGGGTGCCACCGAATAGTAAGCATGTAGACTATTCATTCTCAAGCTATGAAATCTGTACTTCTTTAAAAAAAACTCTAATGATGATGGTGAGTGGTGAATTTGTCACCAACTACCCAACTGACATGTGGAGACTTAAAATTGGTGAATCTATCACCACCTACTCCCACTCTCATCTGACATGTGGGTGTCACCGAACAATGAAAAATATAGACTATTCATTCCGAAGCTACGAAAAGAAAAAAAAAGAAATAATATATTTAACCTCCTTGCAACACAACACACGTGTATTTAACTAGTATTAAAAGAAGAAACTAAATGATGTAGTTCCAGTCTTCCAGATAGCTAAGTAGCACTTTTATTTTTTATAAGTGTATGACAGGTTTTTGGTATTGAATGGTTCGTAGAGCAGGTATATTTCAAGTTATTTGTTAAATACGAAAAGGTTAGCCAATATTTTAGTATAAGATTACACACAATTATAATCTTTTGTGAGAAATAAACCTTTGATCTATATGGTGGTTCGTTTTAAAAAATTCCTATATTCTTCTCAGAAATAAAAAAATAGACCATCTTACAATGTCACTCATAATGGCGTGCTGCTGTACAACGTGGAGAAAAAAAACCCTGAATTTTGGTAATTGCAAGAGCCACTACTTCATCCCAGTGGATGGTAGCGCAATTGGTAGTGTAACGAAAATGTTTCTCCTCCTAAAATAAATGTTCCTTTTTAACAATTAAAATCAAGGAGTATGACCTTACATATATGCTCTCTATTACACCAGGGATAGTTGGAAGTGAGATAATAATTAGGATAAGATGGGAAAAGTTGAATGAGAGGTGATTGGAGGATAAGGACTACTCTAGAATATCATTCTTATTGAGACACATTTAAATCCTAAAATAACAATATTTTGATATGGCTAGAGTATTTTCTTTAAAAAAAATGACACGGCACGATACGGCACGTAAGTTATTTTTTTTTCTAACTACTTCATTAATTATTTAAAAAACATTAGTTACATATGTTTGAATGTACATTACTGCATTTCCTGGAAAAAATGGTACATTATTATGGAACGATAGACGAAAGGCTGTGTCTGGCTCACGCTGTGTTTGGCTCAGTGTGTTGGGAATTCATTAGCATCGCACGGAAAACACAATACCTCATTAGCATATGATTAATTAAGTATTTTTTTTTTTTGAAAAATGGGTTGATATGATTTTTTAAAGCAACTAAACTTTTTACGAAAAAACGCACCGTTTAGCAATTTGAAATACGTATGTACGGAACACGAGGGAGAAAAGTTAAGAAAACGTTGAGCCGAACACAGCCAAGATGCTTGGAGGTGAAGAATTTGACGCGTCTACTGCTGCTCGCTGCTTAACTTCGTGGGAATTTCTTGGCCACTAGAGTGTGTTGACCTAACAACAGGAGCTGACAAACTCACCTTAATTAGTGTTTTATGGTAATGATGGGCGCTACAAGCAATAATTTCAACGGTCATAATAAGATCGAAGTCAGCTGCATGATACGCTAATTAAGCTCATGGAAGAAGATTATATTACATCTGCATTGCATATGCAAGCAAAAACACGCTTTTGCTTTGAATTGAATTATCCAGGGAAGATCAGTAAGTAGGATCTGGCTATGATATTCTTCAAGCAGAGTTTTCTGATAGATATGGAAGGAGAGGCTCACATGACTTGAATTTTCTATGTCAAATCCTTGACCAGAAGAGCAATGTGTCATTGTCCCTTAGTGAGTTTTTGGTATTTCCGCGAGCCAGCCCAAGGGTAAAATATTTTTGAAACTCGAAAGGGTCTGCTAGTAAAGTAGGATTTTTACTAGCAAGAAGTTTGAAAATCAAACTTGCTAGTAAGAAATCTTCTTTGCGGTAAGAAATCTTTTAGTCCAAATCTAACCTTTTTTTTTCATCTAACTTTTTAAAACTTGATGAATTAAAGGTACTGGCGTAGCTTCATTTTTATTTTCCTTTATTCGTCTTAGCTTTTGGTATTTGTTGAAAGAAAAATTTAGGACATGGAATATTGCATTGGCCGATAGTTGAGAACGTGGAAAATGGGAAACATCCAACTGGCCTCTGTTTTTCTCGCTGTTATTTTTAGTTTTTGAATATTTTCCCCCACTTAATTATGTTCTTGTTTTGTTTTTGTTTAAGCCTATACTGTACACAATAATCCTATTCTCATATACTATTTTGTTTCTTGTTACAACTATCTATTATTATAGTTTCACATCGAGTCAAACCTCAAACCGAAGGAAAAAAAAATAATGTCAGCTGTACTTAGGTCAGAAGCAAGATCACATCCTACCAAGCCGATTAATTACTGGTTGCCATTATCTGAAGCAAATGTTGGTCTACGTCCAAACAATAATAATATACCTGTTCATTTCTCGAAGGAAGTGTTCTTGGCGACATGCATGCAAAGTTTAGGCTCCAAAGAAATCAGATCGACCACAATTCACTATATGTTGTGATCAACCAAAAGTTTAGGCAATTATTTAAAAAAAATCAAATGTCACAAGTTAAAAAATATTGTGATCGACGCATCAAGCCACAGATTAATGTTACATCAGTTCTTGATTGATTGGAATGATGTGCTGCACATGTGACACATACAGAGCGCAACTTGCATGAGAGATCTATCACCGTCAGGCAAACAAGATCCAATCAAACAGTGTCGGCCTCCAACCCTGGATCGGCGCTCGGCGGGTTGGTGGCGGCGAGTCCTTCTTGAGCTACGGAGGACATGGCGAAAGCGGTGAGCGCGATCATTACGAGTAAGGCCGAGAACCATGTCAAGGATTGAATCGAAGGTAGGCATACCTTCGTTTCTTTTCCTCTGATTTTTCTGTTTCTCCTTCTTTTCTCCTTCGCGAGAGCGAACGTGGCTGATAACTGATAACGTGTTGAGAAGGGATTGTGCGAAAGAGAGGGAGAGAGAGACAGAGACTGAGCGAATAATCAGGATCTTCTTTATTGATTAATACGATATAATTATATAGATGAGGAAGGGATGGCAACAATGGATGTGATGGTTGGGAACCATTGCGTCCGTTGCAGAGGAGTCTCGAGAGGGGAGAAGGCACGGTTGCCTTCGGTTGCCAATCCCACCTTTGTAGTGGATGAGATTATTCTAATAGTTTCTTAACATAATCTATTTTTTTTCTTTGAAAGAAGGTGTGCAGTTTTTTTTAAAAAAAGAAGAGGAAAAGAAACAGACGTTTCCAGCTGAGTGAAAATTTTATTGAGTCAGATTATATTTACACAATCTGTGGCACATGTGTGCAGACACATGGCGAGAGTTCCTCTAAGTTGAAGCTGCAAGAAACTAACAAAAAGACTCAAATTTACGCGCACACATATATAGGAAAGGCATTTTCAGGATGGTTTAATTTATATCCATACGTACATATGGATATAGGTTTGTCATCATCGTCCCTCCAGTAGTGGAACTAAATAATAGAAGCACTATGATTTAATTCATCTAAAATTTCTTCGGATTCAGTTGAATTCAATGGATTTTTAGTTTTCGTCAAGTACCCAGAGGATCTGAAACGAATTTTCGGTGGGATTGAGGCTTGCCTACGCCGAAAACAGACAGCCTATCTGCTCATGGTTTGTTTCTCGGTTTTAGATCTAAACCTAATGTGCGTGTGACAAGCACACACCTGTGTGTATATATATCTATCAATTAATAAACGCAGCTGCATCTGATTATCAAGTGATCTCCATTGACTTGATGCAAGCATAGGCCAAGATAATTAAGTTCATGTGTCGCACATTAATTACTACTCCCCAGTCCCAAAACATAGCAAGACTAATAATGAAGCTAGGGGGTAGTATAAGGTAGCTTAGAGGTAAAATTCATCTTTTATAAATAATAGGTTGCTATATTAGAAACAAAATTCAGTGCTATAGATCGGCACATCAGTGTAATTTTGAACATCAATATCTTTTTAAATATTTGGACTGCATGTGCGAGAATCATATGTGTAGGTTTACCTCAAAAAGTTCTTTCGTAGTAATATTATCAAGGTTTTCAAATATTTTCTTGTATGAATAATCAAAATTGCATTTCGAAGATCACGTAGATATATATATATATATATCCAAAACAGAATGCTATTATTGTGACCAGAAGAAATAATATAAGACATTAATATATATAAGGAAGTGTAACTCATGAGTGAAGGCACATGTGTGACATACATCTCATGACATAGCCAGAACCACTGTAATTTACTTCCTATGTCCCTCTGTCCACAAAGTGCTAATTTTTTATTTGTTAGTAAAGATTAAGGTTAAGAAGAAAAGAATTTAGTATCCCTCGATAAAGGATTGATAGTGTGGACCGATGGTTGGAGGTAAAATATGAAAAAATTTGCATAAAACGTTAATTGATACGACTAGTTTTCTTAAGATAAACGAAAACTCAATCAATTATATTAAGTTACGTAATATAATCATACTGAGAATAGTTCTGACCTCTACATAACTAAAATCTAAAATGTAAATATCCATAATATGTAAATATCCATAATAAGTAGTTCATATTTATGAACAAATTTTAAACGTTTGGAATGCTTATATTTGTGAACAGTAGAGGAGGTATTTGGGGACACGAACATTATAAATTTACCTAAACTAATTTATTCAAATTCAAGTGGATTTAATGGAATCTTTCATCCAGTCCTCAAGGATCCAAAACGAATGTTCGGAAAGATTGAGGCTGCCCACACCAAAAACAGACGGCGTATCTGCTCACGGTTTATTGTCTGCCATGTCAATCAGTCAATTAACAATCGCAGCTGGTTGCATTTGATTATCAAAAAGTGATGCCATTGACCTGATGCAAGGGCATGCCCTGATCAGTTCATGTGTCTCACAATATTAATTGCTAGATATATAGTGTGATAGAGCTGCCATGCAAGTTGCACTAATTAAGTATTAGTTAGTTTGAACAAGTCGCACGGTCAATTTTAACTGTACTTTTATTTTCCCCTTGGATCATATCCTTTTCTTTTGTTTTGTTTTGAAAATAATTCACGTTGGAAATTGGATGCTTGGAGATGAAGCTAAGCTAGCTAGTGGTGGTTAAATTCACGTCGTCATGCTTGGTTTAAAGAAATTGTATGGAGATCGACCATGGATGATGGATCCTTACTATAAACTGCATTATATTGATGCATTTTTACTTCATTTCCTAGCTTGCATTGGTTGCTGCATCCCGGACAACTTTCTGCTTAAGCAACTAAGAAGATCAACTTGCATTTAATTAATTGCATACTCCCTCCGGTCCTATATTAATTTATTGACGTTTTGGACATGATTTCAGATATCAAGGAGTGATTAATTAGGATGTTTTTATTAGTTATGTTCGTAGCATGTAGTTAATGTGATTTGCATGTATGCAAAGGGGTATAGCAGTGAGTGTGTGAAGGTCAAAGATCAAGCTTTTGAAGCCATTCAGCCCAACTCCAAAACACCTAGCTTTTGAGGACCGGAGGGAGCAGAAGTACTGATCATAGTGACGGGAAAAATTGTGATGGTATCAGATGACCAAAGGGTCTATTGGAAAATGACTGTACTACCCTTGCTTCATCTTATTACAAATAAATGTCATTACTTATTTTACATATCGACATGAGTGTCCATAAATTTGTTTTATCAGTATCATACCACACCGATCATGTCTTAAAGTCATAAAGTTGTGGTATGACCATTTTACATATAACCAGTCACTACTAAAAAAACCTTTTTTTTTTTGCATACGGTCAAAATCTATTTTTTCACGTGTTTAGACCGTCCGTCTACCCGGAGATGTCTATGAAAATAGCGATCTCTCCATGCGGGTGATGCACTCGCACGTGAAAATCCGTTTTTCATTTGCGGGTGCTTATGTCGTCCCCATATGAAAACAAAAACTCGCAAAAAAAAATAAAATTCCCAAAAATCGAAACCTGAAACCCTAGCCCTGCTGCCCCTCATTCCTTTGCTACCGCCGGTGGATCCCACGCCCGCTGGCCGTCTGAGCTTGCTATTGCCCGAGCTCGCCACCACCGCTGGATCCGCCTTGGCCGGATCTTCCGCCCTGCGCCCTCCGGTCATTGGGAGAGAAGAATCCGAGGGAGCACTACCGTGGGATCGACTATCTCTAACGGGCATTAACCCTCATCACTATCGGGTAGGGCCCCGTCACTGACCAAAGGTCAGTGATGTGAGAAACTATCTCAATCGGGCACAAGGCCGTCACGGATGAACGTTATCTCAATCGGGCCTAACAATACAGCCCGTCACAGATAAGATTGACCAAGAAATACAAGTCAAATCAGGTTGGGTAGAGCCCGTCACGGATGACTAATCTCAATCGGGCAAAATACTCAGCCCGTCACCGATGACTAGCATCGCTAACGGGCTTTACCAAAGAGGCCGTCACCGATAGGTTTGACCCCACCTGTTGATTCAAAATATTCCTGGTTGGGATGACTTATCTCTATCGGGTTTATATTAGGAGCCCGTCAGGGATGACTATATCCCTATCGGGCTTTCTTAGGAGCCCGTCACGGATGATTATCTCTTTCGGGCATTACTAAAATGCCCGTCAGGGATGACGATGTCAGAAAAAAAAATAAAATTCGTTTTTTTGGCTAGCCTCAGACCTTTGCTAGCCATGCCCACTGCAAAAAATGACAATCCCAGCAACCCCATTCCCAGCATTCCTGATTCACAGCAAATTCACAAAATTCTCAGCCAATTCACAGCCAATTCACAGAATTCTCAGCCAATTCACAGTCAATTCACAAAACCGCCAACATGCATCAAAACCTGTAAAACTGAGTTATAAATTGGAACAAGTACATATGTAATTAAGAAATGCAAATATATACAGAAGAACGTGCATAATTGTATTACAAAGAATATTTACAAAAATCAAATATTTGTCGTAAAATCATTTGTTTCCGCTAGGACTTGACTCTAAACATTCCTTTCGGCGACAAGAGGTCATCTAATATGAATTGTGCTATCTCCTCTCTAATGATATTGAAGTTGTTTTCCGGAATTGCCAAAAGTTTTTCCTGCTTGCGAGGCGTCAAGTTAGTCTACATAATTGGAAAGTTAGTATGAATCGTGCTATCTCCTCTCTAATGTATATAAACAACTGAAGCACACACCTCAAGGTCGAGCAATGTCACCTTGTCTGCGAGGCTCCTCATGTTATGGCAGACGTGGAACCCACACTGGTCGCCAACTTGTTGACGTACTGAAAAGTCCTTTTTGTGACCGAGTGTGGGATGCCCTTCCTTATGCCTCCCGCCTTTTGCCACGTATTGGTCCCAGGCATCGTTTAAGGCAGCCTCGATCGCCGACCAATCGTATATTTCTTTTTTGATATTGGAGTTAAGGTAGTATACCAAACTCCACTTCGGCACTATGACCAAGAGAATCCAATGACGACCGCGACATTAATAAATTGCAAGTTAAATACTAAAGCTATACGTGTCGCAGGTTTGACTGTAAATAGGGAACACGCTTACTGTTCAGAGTAGGCACACATAATGAAGTCCTTGTCTTGGCGGGACCATAAGCAGTCCTTGATATATTCTACCATGCTGGCTCGATCGTAATTCATAGTTGTCTCGTTGACGACACTTGGATCGAGCAAAGCAACATGGGGAGCATTACGATGGACATGCTTCCAAGTTAACCTAGAAGCAAGACAAGAATTAGGGTAAGCGTAATACAAGGATAGGTTATTACCATATCTCGTATGCAAGAATATTCACAAGGAGTAGCACTTAAGGAGGTTGGTGTCAACTGCTCGCACCCTGTAGAGGTCCCATAGATCTTGAAAGTCTACGGCGATAAAGGATTCAGGGCCGAGGAACGGCTGTCTATCATGTTGGCCCGTCATGAAGGTCTCTCTATGCTTCCTCCTTGCGTTGGATCTCTCCATGTAGTACCCGTGCAACTCCTTGCATGCAGGGCCCATCTTCGATAAGGCGTCGTCTCCGACCAATGGCATGCCTAATGTGAATTCTTTAGGAGGAGCTGACGGCGCCTTGCCAAGATCTAGCTTCTTTGGAGCCAGAAGCGGCCCTTCCATATTTCCTCTTCCTCTCCCCCTTCCAGCAGCTCTTTTGCATGATCCAAGCTTGGGTGGAGAAGATGTCGCCCTCTTTCTTTTTGTGGAGACTGGGGGGAGGAACGCTCTGCTGCAGACCTCTTGTCCGTCATCCCCAAAATCTGTATCATACAACAATTGGAGATCTTGATCTCCTTTTTCAACGGCAGGAGGGGCAGATACAAGAGCTGGAGGGGGACGTGGCGGCGGCGGCGCCGGACGAGCACTTGGTGTTGGCCTAGGAGTTAAATTTATCTGAATGTTCTGCTTGGGCCATTGGATAAAGGTCCCGCGTGCAGCTCCAAGGGTCAGAACCTCGTCATTTGGTGGGAGCGGGAGAGTGAAGCCAACCCAATCGGGCTTCACCATGTCCACTTGAACTTTTGCATGGTCGGCTAGCAGCTGCCCCCCATGCACTCGGGTCTCCGGCGTGGGCTTGAACGCTAGACCCTCTACGGCAGGAATTGCAAAGTCCTTTGTCACCCTAACGACTAGGGTGCACGATGTGGGTCCCTGCATTAGATTCATACGTATCTTTATAATATGTAATAATGTACTGTGGTTAGGGGAGAACATATACGTTTTGTGTTGGTTTTACCGTTATGTGGTCCACCGCATTGGGGGCTGGTGTTTCTTGTGCCGCCGCCCCAGTAGATGCGCAGCTGCTACGCCTCTGCGTGGGGCTCGTTTCTACTATGGGAGCGGCAGCAGGCTCGCTTTCCCTGAGGCGTGCCTCCACCCGAGCCTCCACTTGTAACAACTTGTTATCGAACTCTTCTCGGAGTTCGTTTCTAATCTCATCCCGAAGTTGTGCCTTCAGGCGTGCATCTTTCTGCGCTTTTGAAAGCCTGTGCTTCCTGTACTGCCACGCGTATTGGGGAAACCCAAGCTTCCATGGAACATTGGAGCCAATGCCCCTTGTTCGTCCACGGTGTTCTTCGCTTCCCAACGCTTTCGTGAGGACGTCATCCTCACGTCTTTGTGAGCAGACCTCTTGGGAGGACTGTCTCTCAGCAGTCAGGTCGACCTGCGATGCAGTTAGGACGAATTTATTCAAGAGTACGATACAACCTACCGAAACATAATCTACGTGTGGTACTTACGATTTTCTGGTACACCGCTTGATCTTCGGGATTTGGGAACGTTAGTGTTCCATCACTATTCTTCTTCACCCTCGCCCTTGCCCAGTTCCTTGCTCGGGTGGTCGGGATATCACCAAATACTGGCAGCGTGTTAGATTCAGCAGCAGTTTCGTCCTCCTTGACCCATTCGTGCTGCTTCCCGGCGTAGCCTCCGGTGCCAAGCTAGTGCGGGTGAACGCTTTTTGCCTGCAACCTCCTATAGGCCTCGCTTTTTTCCCGAGACTCAGGGGTTGACTTTGCGGCATGGAACTCTTCCCACACGACCCGTGAGATGAACGGGTACTTCCCGAATGGTTTTGGCTGGGCGGCGTTGAGGACGTACTCGGTGACCAACGTGGTCTTGAAATTTTTCCACAAGTTACCCATCTTGCGGATAGCCTGCCGCTTGAGTCTTGCCTCGGCCTCTGGGGGGTATTCGAAGCTTTCCTTGAACTGCTTCCAGGCCTCATCTTTTTCTTCTTGTGGGACCAGATTGATGTGGTCCTTCAATATGGTGAAGTTCCGCCTCCCAAGGATTCCACATATTGTGGCGAACTTTTTGACAGCTTTCGCAGGAGCCGTCGGAAATCCCAGATCGTCCACCTCTGTTATGGTGTACATTTCCTTATGGATCTTACTCTGGGTCCTAGTAGCCTGGCTCGATGTTGTCCCACTAGCAGTCGCTGACATGGGTTCGCCTTGCTGCGACATTTTCTATACAACTGTTGTACGGCAAGAAAGATATGATAGGTCATCTCAATCGGGCCTAAAGCTGAGCCCGTCACAGATGAGTGTCATCGGTGACGGGCTATGTGTACTTGGGCCTGGAGTATGACTGCACAAGTACATCTACAACGGCGTAAATTTAGGCCCGATTGAGATGACTTGGTTCTGACGGCCCAATAGTCCAGGCATGTGAGGGCCCGTCAGAGATAAGAGGATCTGTACTAGTGGAGAGAGAGAGAAGAGGCGGCGGGATCCGTGCGGTCGGAGGCTGAGCCCGCCGTCGCTCGTGCTCGCCACAGCAGCCACCACTGCTCCCGCCGTTGCCCGAGCCTGTCATCGCTAGATCTGCCCTGGCTGGATCCACGGCCGACGGATCCGCCACCCTGCGACCTCCGACCATCGGGATCGAAGAAGACGAGTGAGAGAGGGAGAAGAGGTGGCGGGATCTGCGCTGTCAGAGGCCAAGCCCACCGCCACCCGAGCTCACCACCATGCCGCTCCTATCGTCGCCCGCCTCCGCTAGATCCACCCCGGCCAAATCTGCGACCGACGGATCCGCCGCTCCGCGACCTCCATTGTTGAGCCCGCCACCGCTCGTCCTCGCCGACATCGCCGTCACAGCTCCCGCCATCGCCACCATCAGCAAAGCCCGCCAGCCCGAGCAAAAGTGGGAGAGAAGGGGAGAAGTTGGAGAGAGAGGGAGGAGAAAAATGAGTAGGGAGAGAAAAGGTGAAGGGATAGGTATGGGGAATTTTAAAGATGCTAAGAGAGAAGAGAGGAGGAAGGTCAGACTTGTAGGTGGGCCTCTCGCCTGCGAAAATGCATTTTCGCATACGGCCGCTTAGGAGGTTCACCTGGGAAAATAAGTCTATTTTCATATATGGGCCTCTTAAGCGCTCGCATGCGGCCCTCAACTGACCCCCGAGGGAACGATTTTTGCAGGCGAGAGCAGTTATGACCCATCTGTAACCTAAAGGAGGTCTTGTCGAGAAAAATCAATTATGTAGTAGTGAGTCTCACCGCAAGATTAGTCTGTAGATATCTGGTCTCGCATTACCCTAGTGCTAAAGATCCATCCTTATTGACACACCATCCAAATTATCATAACTACGAAAAAAATTTATAATAGGATTTATTTGAGAGCTTAAAAATGTAATATTGCAAGAGTATTTATTTTGCAAAATATTTTTGATATGGTCATATTATTTTTGTAAGGACAATTGAAGCTTCACAATTATTACTTTACATACCTCGATCTCGGATCTGGCCACTCTACTCATGAATAATTAACCAATGATCATTGGCTTCTTTTAAGTAATGACTCATATATATATGCACCAATGATCTATTTGTTTGGCAGAAAAATATAGACCGATTAAAGATATATTAATGGGACAGCAAAATCACTAACAATCATCATTAGCTTCTTTTAATAGCAGAGGATTAGCTTCTTTATATAGTAGGGATAAATTATATATACGTGGGTTATAACACAAGTTGAGCCTTAAGAGTTAAGGCTTATATAAATTTAAAGATGCCACCTAATTATGCATGTATAGCTTCATCTGATAATTAATCCTATGAGCTTAAGTTAAACCCCAGCAGATGCCTAAACTTTCCAATCCAATTGGCAGTCCCAGGTTATGGGCCTTTAATTTAACCTTTTGTTGAAACAAAATCCAAAATAGACTCGCCAATGTCTAATACCATAGGCATCTGGCCAACAGTTCATGTTTGAGAGCATAATTAAACTGAACGAAGTATGCATAGGTATATGCTCCAAAATAATGAAACTTCCACCAAAGTCAGTGCTTTGACAATTGAGTTCAGACAAGTAAGCCTCACATGGATATAGTTTTTTGGGAGGTACAGATACATCATCTACCTACAAAGATACTCCTATTTGACTATAGTTTAGTATTTTCCAATGCTTGGTAAGCAACAACTACTAGCCTTAACAATACCAACATTCCACAACATGACATGTTACCATGACATGTGATCTTATAAATCTACACAATAACTTGGACCATAAATAATCTAAGTTTGAATTGCATGTGTGTGTGATGGTGACAGATTACATGTGCATGATAGCTAGGCAGTAGCTATTACATATGTTGGCAAGTTTGCTGTTGTCAATGTGTGTTTTCAGAATATACTAATACTCTATATATATCTTCTAACCACCTACGGTGATATCCACAACTAGGAGAACTCAAAGGAAGGTTCCTAAAACTGATTAATAATCACAACAAGCTCGACGTGATCTCATGATATATAGTCACTCAAATTAGAAATTAATATATGTGATGGCACGTACGACCATGTGAAAAGAACCGTTATGCCATATTTGAAACTTTGTGTTGGATTATTACACGCGGTAAAGAACAAATCCAACATGAAAATTCTGCAGCATGATATGATAGTTTTGACATGTCTAAATGCTTAAATTCTACTTGATCTGAACGATCAGATGCAAGTTTTGTGAGTTGTGACCATGTGTTTGATGGTGACTATTTGGACTTCTGTTTCTCTGCTGTGTAATATACTCTTTTTGGCTCTTCTTGAATACCAATCTACATAAGGAGCTACTGGTTTCTCTGTGTTTTCT
Source organism: Oryza officinalis (assembly GCA_008326285.1). NCBI lineage: Eukaryota > Viridiplantae > Streptophyta > Magnoliopsida > Poales > Poaceae > Oryza > Oryza officinalis. Next base: position 18,064,824 of record BDMV01000003.1, on the reverse strand, counting down.
CAAACAATAGTGAGCCTGTAACTTTGATATGTTATCTATTCAAAGATCATATGGAACATTCATAACAAAAATGAAATGTTTTTTCCCAATTGCAATATGCTGATCTGTCCACTCCTAGAGTTGCTGATGTGCAATAAGCACAATATATTGGGAAATTTAGTAATTAAAAATGTAATTACTAATATATACCAAATATGGCACCCTAATTAGATAATGCGGCATGTTAGTACTTAGTACCAATAGTTTTCTTAGGTCTGTAAGAAGGTACTAAGTTACTGCGTTTTTAGTGTTAAATTTCTGGCATATCTATATGTCAAATATTAGGAATAGGCACCCCAAATGTACATCGTAAATTCCTGTTTTGTGAGAAAATTTTTCATTATTATTATAAGAGTATATATAGAATGCTCATGTACCTTTTCTGTTGATTTTACATCGATCATGATCTGCAGGGGGACAAATTCATATCTCTTCAGCCACAGATAATTCATAGATAGGCAAGTAATTGGCCCTAGTCTCCCACAAATTATCCAATACGTGTGGCTTGTAAATGTACAACATAATTGGGATCATAAATAATCCAAGAATTGCATGTGTGTGTGATGGTGATAGATTACATGTGCATGCTAGCTAGCCAGTAGTGCCACATATGTTGACGATTTTGCTGTTGTCAACGTTTGTTTTCATAATATACTAATGGTCTTATCTTTTGACCACCTACGGTGATATTTACAACTAGCTATGAGAACTCAAGTGAAGTTTCCTAAATCGATTAATAATTACAATAAGCTCGATGTGGTCTCATGATAAACACTCGAATTTGACATATATATGCGAGGGCACACCATGTGAAAAGAACCCTTTTATGCCATATTTGAAATTTTGAATTGAATTGTTACTAACGGTAGCGAAACAAATTCAACATGAAAATTCTTCAGCGCGTGATATAACAGTTTAGTTTTGACATATCTACGTGCTTGAATTATACTTGATCTGAACACTGAGATGCAAATTTTCTGAGTTGTGGCCATGTGTGTGATGGTGACTATATGGACTTCTTGTTTTTCTTGTGTGTAATATACTCCTACTCTTTTTGCTTTGGGGCTATCATACCCTGCTTGATTACTAATCAACGCCAAGAGCAACATGTTTCTTCTGCTTTTTTTTTCGTCAAAAGCTACTTGTTTCTTGGTGTTTTCTCTAATTATGTAGTGAGCTCATCGCTTTTGACATTCTATCTATTATTCAAATAGATCAAATGAATTTTCCCCTCTAATTATACAACAATCATTTGTCCACTCCTAGAGATTCTGGTGTGCAATAAGCACATAATACATTAGACAGAATAATTAGTAAAAAAAATATAATTACTAATACATGCCAAATTTGGCTATCTAAGTAGATAGTAATGTTGCACCACGATAAATTCAAGAGTTTTTTAGGAGAAATTTTACAGTTCTTTCACATTTCCAGCATAAAATTTGGAACTAAGCTTGTATCATATTTTACACTAGGTGAGATAAAAAATTTACACTAAAATATGTGGTATAAAGTCACTCTTTTGGAGGTCTTCGAGGAAGTATTGCAAGGTTTATGGTAGATATTTTTTGTTTGGATAATTTCTATTATTATTCTATAAGTGTAATTTACTTTGTCTGCCAATTCCACATCATTTGCAGGGGATGATAGTTAATAGCACAATCAATTAAATATTAAAGCACTGTCTTAGTGTCTTGTTGCCCAAGGAAATGATAAACAAGTAATTAGTCCTACCCTTCCACAGATTATACAATACGTGTGGACTTTTTGCAATCCATGTATATGGAATCCCATCACGTCTCAGAGCATCATTTTTCCAACTAAATAACAGAGTTGTTTAAACAAATTCAACCTATACCACACACTTGTAGTCCATTGTCACTTTGTGAGGTACAAGTACAAGCCCTTGTACGAAATCCTCCCTCGCTCTACATGTTTGACTTTGATTTGGTTTGGGTATTTGATTTGATTTGTCAAAGATTCTCTTCATGATAACATGGTTTAGATAACGTTGCAATTACTTTCTCCTCTTCTTCTTGTTCTTTTACGCAGATTTTGTTCTTTCTTCACCTTGAATCCAAGCCTAATGATAAGTGAATACCAATAGTAGGTTTAATTTTTTACATAATGCTCGTCAAATTCAGGGTGTAACAACAATGGGCTGACACTGAGTCTCTCGACAAATGCTTCAATAATTAGTTTCGACAAAAAAAACCGCTTGCATGCGCTTGTTTCAACACTTAACACAAGTGGGAAATGCTAATCAAACATGATTAACTTTCACCAAATAGCAACTCCTGATCAATTTGTCCGTAGCAGTACATTGGCACTCATCCTAGTGAATTTCTTAACCTTTTCTTACCAAACATGCTAACGGTATTCAGATTTCAGAAGGCAGAGTGTGCTGAACCGTGTGCTAACGGCCTCCATGACGGAGGACAGTGACCCTAACGGTAACAGATTTTGCATCTAACCCCTCGCAACTTATCTTTATTACAATAGAGTCCCTCGCGGAGAGAGACACAGACCACCACCCCTCACGGCGGCGGCGTGACGACGCAGAATTGGCGGGAGCCAGTTGAAAATGGCGGCTATAAAAATCCGGAGAGCAAGGCGATCGCCGGTGCATCTTCTCCCCTCCTCCGCCTCCGCCGACGATGGCCGACACCTCCTCCCCGTCGAGGGGCGCCGCCGGATTCGCCACGCAGGCCAACGCCCTCCTCCGCAAGAACCTCTGCTTCCAGGTCCTCCTCTTTCTTGGTGTCTCCGATTTCGCAGGTTGGTTCGATTTCTCACCGTTTCTTGCTTGCTTGCGATTTCTTGCTTTGATGCAGAGGAGGAACATGAAGACGAACGCGTGCATCACGGTGTTCCCGGTGTTCCTCTGCGTGATCCTCGTGGTGCTCCAGGGGGTGCTCAACCACGAGCTGAACAAGCCCAAGTACCAGTGCGGCTGCGCCTGCGTGGACACCGCGCCGGGCGGGGCCTGCCGGAGGACGGAGTGCGGCGTCGAGCACTCGACGCTGGACCAGGTGGGGAGCTGCCCTATTCCGAGCCCGACACCATGGCCGGCCCTGGTGCAGGTTCCCCGCCCTGAGTCCCGGGCCGTCAGGATCGCCTCCCAGCCGTTCGACGGTTTGCCTGACCCGACCTGCAGGGACACCGGCTCTTGCCCTGCCTCTGTCCTCGTCACCGGAATGAACCGCTCGCTTGCTCAAAGTATGTTCTTAGTTCCAAAGCACACTAGAAGGGGAACAAAAACGTCTGATTTGTTGTTCAATCTTTCGATCAAAGTGTTCATTAGTTCATCGATGCTTTTACTGTTGGCAGGTGTTTCTGGTGGACTGTTCCCTGCTGTGCCTCCCTCTCTGAATTTCACGGATTATCTTGATGCGTTCTCCAAGATTGTCGCTGTGAGTTTCTTCACGCCTAATGGCAGAATTGCTTGTACAGTCATCAGTCATGGTCACCATGTTCTCTAATGTGTGAAGCTCTTGATTGGATTTATTCGTCTTAGGGCTCAGACACGTGGACATGGACAACACAGTTCATAGAGCCAGTATTTGCCCCAGGGCATTCTCTATATGTGGTCCAGCCTCAGTGTTCGTCCAATTTGTCACGGACGATTTCTAACAAAGCTGGACCCGTACCCGTTCAACTCAGTAAGTTGCTTTCTTTTCACAGTTTTTTCTTTCGGCTGCATCTTTGTTTGAAGGAAACAGGTAGCAAAAACAGGGTAACTTGCTAGGCCTAACTTATTTAATTTAATATGTACTAGGACATAAAGGCATATGGTATACTGAATAAGTAGGTAATTATGATAAAATTATAAAAAAATCATTGGCATTTGGAATTACTACCTCAGCACTGGTCACAGTTATATTCTGGGACCTGGTACTTGCACAGTATTCCTCGTCATTATCAATAGTCAGACTTAATGCCTGGTAAAAAGAGAAGTAGTCGTACTTGTGTTATTTGCCAGTTATGCCCTCCAGTAAGAAATACAGGTCGTGTTGAAATGCTCTTTTGTAATATTATAGTTTTTCATGTTTTATAAATATATTGCAACAGAAATTAGTGGTCAAAGATGCATTTTAGAAACTGTGTATATGTTCAAGACAACATGTATTTGAGACTAGAGGAGGAATTATTAAATAAGACATCCAAAGTCATATTGGCATAAAGTTCTATAACCTCATTTGACTATAAAAATCTAGATTTAAATATGTTTGATTCGCAATGTTCTGTTGATGTTGAATTCCAGTGTTATACTTCGGCCCCCATCGTTTGGCTTTTTAAAAGTAAAAGTGGTACAGCTTATTAGCAACCAAAAAATAATTTATGAATAAAACTTTTATATACGTGTCCATACCGATTCAAAAGTCAAGGCTGTAAAATAAACTGCGAAGAAAAAACCACAACATCAATTTTAAAATTTAAATTTTGGCTGAAAAGCGGTAGAAGAAGCGAAACAATGGGAGCCTTCGACAGTAAGACTAAAGTCTGTCAGTGTCCCTTCAATCTTTCATATATGTTTCCTACACCTGTGAAAATGTCCAAATCTGATATGCATTTTGCAATGTCCAGATATAGACTGCGTTCAAGGCTTATCATTATGGCGTGAAAGTGCATCACAAATTAATAATGAACTGTTTAGAGGTTATAGACAGCAAGGTGGAGGAGGTGGAGGAGGAAAGACAAATGAATTTATTGCAGGTAATCTCATCTTCTGATCCCCTTGGAGAAAAGTGTCTGCCGCCATTGATATAATGGTTCCTTTCCTTATGTCTAAGTTTGCATTTTTCCAAAGGCTATGATTTTCTGAACACAAACAACAATGGCCTTGAAATAAACATTTGGTACAACTCTACATATAACAACAACACTGCATATGACGTCATCTCACTGCTACGAGTTCCACGCTTGGTTAACACGGTACGTTCGCTGAACTTTCACTACCTCATGTCTAACAATTTTCACGTGCGCTACAACTACTAATACAACTCATTCCATCTTTCCTATAGGCATCCAATGCATACATTAAGTTTCTTAGAGGAAGTGGAGTGGAAATGCTACTTGAATACGTTAAAGATATGCCAAAAGTAGGAACCAAACCAAAATTTGATCTCTCTTCTCTTCTTGGTGCTCTGTTCTTCACCTGGATCGTTGAACTACTTTTTCCAGTGAGTATGAGATGCAACCTTTCTTAACTCTTACGTAAGTTGCAGAGGACGTCAAATTAGTTGGTACTTCATTTTGTTCCCAGGTTATCTTAACATATCTCGTGTACGAGAAGCAACAGAAGCTGAAAATTATGATGAAGATGCATGGCTTGAAGGATGAGCCTTACTGGATGATATCATATTCTTACTTCTTTGCTCTATCAGCTGTCTATATGATAGTGTTTGTGGTATTTGGAGCCTTGATAGGTAACCAACTGGAAATTTCTTCAATCCATTGTATTTTTGCAAATTAATTTTCATACTTACAAAATTAACTTTCTTCCTTACAGGTTTAAATTTCTTTAAAACAAATAACTACGGCATTCAGTTTGTTTTCTACTTCATCTACATAAATCTGCAGATCGCACTTGCATTTTTTGTTGCGGCCTTCTTTTCTTCTGTAAAAACAGCCACAGGTTTGTAATTCAAATGCTCAACTTCCAAAGAAGACTCATGGATGATTAATTTGAGAAATTTCTGTGCTGCAGTGGTTGGTTATATATATGTATTTGGTTCTGGCTTACTAGGGGCATTTCTTCTGCGCTTTTTTGTGGAGTCTACTAGTTTTCCGAGTAGGTTTCTTTTCTATTTATTTTAGCTATTATCTTTTATATCTTATGCATGACAAGCATTGTTTTCTCCATTCAAAGAGGGTTGGATTGTAGTCATGGAAGTCATCCCTGGATTTTCGCTGTACCGAGGGTTATATGAGCTTGGTCAATATGCATTCTCTGGAAATGCAATGGGAACAAATGGTATGGAGTGGACTAATCTGAGTGACTCTGAGAATGGAATGCGCAATGTCTTGATTATCATGGTTGTCGAATGGGCTATACTGCTCCCATTGGCATTTTATTTGGATAAAATCTCATCATTGGGTAGTGGAGCCCGTAAAACACCCATGTTCTTCTTGAAACGTTTCAAAAATCGTGCTGTATCATTGCGGAGGAGCTTTGGGCGACAAGGGTCTAAAGTAGTTGTTGAAATGGACAACCCTGATGTTTCACAAGAAGTAAGTTAATCCTGATTTTGCATATATGTTGAAATCGTGTTGTTGCATATTTCTGAAATTGCATATATGTTTCATTCCTGATTTTGCTAAACTGTATCCAGAGAGAGGTAGTTGAGCAACTTCTGCTGGAACCAAATGCAAACCAAGCAATCATATGCGACAACCTAAAGAAGGTTTACCATGGAAAGGATGGAAACCCAGACAAACTTGCAGTTCGAGGGTTGTCTCTTGCCCTCCCTAAAGGCCAATGTTTTGGTATGCTTGGCCCGAATGGAGCTGGGAAAACATCATTTATCAGCATGGTACAGTGGCAACACGTCTTCAATTCTGACAAAAAATTAGACAATGTTACATGCTCCTTACTTGGCATATACTTTCCATGTTTTTTCCTCCACAGATGATTGGGCTCATTCCACCCACATCTGGCACTGCATTAGTCCATGGAATGGACATAAACACTGATATGGATAGCATCTACACAAATATGGGTGTATGCCCACAACACGAGTATGATTCTTGCTCTGAAACTCATTTATTTAGTACCATTTTTATGGTTGTCCATTGCAAAGCATATCATGATTGCTAATGCTGCTTAAAATACAGCTTACTTTGGGAAACATTGACGGGAAAAGAGCATCTATTGTTTTATGGGAGACTAAAGAATCTTAAAGGCGCTGAATTAGAGAAGGTATAGTTATCTTCACACTCATCTCTTTATTTACCTTCACTGTAAATTGGTGTGCTACATGCTGTGTTAATTTTGTCTTGTGGTAACAATTCCAATACTATATACATGAATATATCAATATTTGAACTGACAAATAGCATACTATCAGGCAGTTGACGACTCCCTGAAGAGTGTTAATCTATTTCACGGTGGTGTTGGAAATAAGCAAGTGGGGAAGTACAGCGGTGGCATGAAACGAAGGCTTAGTGTCGCAATCTCATTGATTGGGGACCCCAAGGTACTAATATGATTTGTGTGTTGATTTTCAACTGCACAAAATACAATCGAATGTGCAACTGAAGAAGTTCTTTTAGGTTGTTTTCATGGATGAGCCTAGCACTGGACTAGATCCAGCATCAAGAAATAACTTGTGGAATGTTGTGAAGGAGGCAAAGAAAAATCGTGCTATAATTCTTACAAGTAATGAACTTTCCTGACCTTCTCTAAATTGCTTATATGAACAATAATTGTGGATAATCCTGTATGTTTTTTTTCAGCACATTCAATGGAAGAGGCAGAGGTGCTATGTGATAGACTCGGTATTTTTGTAGATGGTGGTTTTCAATGCCTTGGGAATCCAAAGGAGGTAATTTACATAGTTACCTGCAAAAACAAATAAATACACTTTGCATAACATACCTATTATAAACATTTGTTAATGTCTGAATATTTGGATTGCATTCTTTTTTGGCAGCTGAAAGCTAGATATGGTGGCACATATGTGTTCACAATGACAACATCTTCAGAACAAGAACAGGAGGTCAAACAGCTGGTTCAGCATTTGTCACCAAGTGCAAACAGAATATATCACATATCAGGAACGCAAAAATTTGAGCTACCAAAACAGGAGGTGAAGATAGCAGACGTTTTCCATGCAGTTGAGAGGGCAAAAAAACAGTTCAGCATACACGCTTGGGGCCTTGTCGACACCACCTTGGAGGATGTCTTCATCAAGGTTGCCAAAGGAGCACAAGGAGTCAATGTGATCACGTAAATAGGATCATGTGTTGTATATAGTTGTTTTGTTTGAACTATATACTAACCTTTACTTAGCATTGTGATTGAGGTGTTCATGTTATCATGTAGTATGGTAAAGTTGTATGTTTAGCAACTATGGGATTCATATTCAGATGTATAATGGCTATTAGTGAGATAATTCATTTTTTACTAAAAAATGGTTGAGTAAAGTGTGCATATTAAAACTAGTTACGATTTTATTGTAACGGAAACCCTTTTAAGAATGCTTGTTCTATTTGCCTTTTTCATTTATGCTCATTTGAAGCTTCCATGAACTAAAACGAGGCCATTTATTCTGATTTTGCACTGCTTTAGTAACCAATGCTCATTGTGCAGTTTCATTATATTTGGAATAGGATGGATCATGGATTCAAACCTCACTTTCTTTCCATAGTGAGAATGTGAGATGTTGTGCCTATGAATAAGGTCTCGTTGTTTGGTCGATCTTTTGAATTTTATCAGTAACAAAAGGCACTGGTCATAACTGAGATTGCAAGCAAAATAGCATAGGGTACTGCTCTATCTGACTAATCTATTCGATTGGGGATTTCAAATGCTGTAAGTTTACCACATGGAATATTTTTTCCTTTGTAATTTAGTGTGTTGATTCCAACCACAAGAATAAACTATTTCCATTAGCAAATAAACAGTCAAATAGTTATCTTGGGGTGTTAAAAAATAGGCACCTGATTGTTTTCGTTTTCAGAGTCCTTTGAGGAAAAAAAGAACATCTAGAGTCCCTGCTCTGTTTGAAATTTGACTAGTACAGGATTTACAGAACTCACACAGCTGCACCATTAGATTTTAGGCTATAAAAAATAAAATCTAAATTCACATATGATACAAAGTCATATCACTCTCATATACTCCCTCTGTCCCAAAAAAAATCAATCCTAACTATGAACCTGGACAAGATTGTAGATACGGTTCAAGAGTCCTCAGAGTTCAGACATATGTCAACTGTCATATCTGTGTTGCTTAGTATGCCATCTCTGTAAGAAGAACATATGTCTCTTCCCTGGTTCAGATCTGGAATGCTGAATCAAATGTTGGTAAGTGTGCTTTCCTTCGGGATCATCTTTTAATTTGCCAGCACCAAGGATGATTTGATCACTCTACAGTACTGATCCCTTTCGTTCAAATGAAGTTATTGCATTACTGATGAATCGGCACGCGCAACGGAGATAAACTCAAGGTAAGTACTACTCAACAACCTAAACCTATCTACTAATATCATTTAATACCATTCTTTCTTCCTACCAATGAGATCAATGTGGAGACCATTACTTATGTAACAGAACACTTGCGTAACAGAGCATCAGAGCTAATATAATATTAACAAGGAGAAAAATTGGAAGCAGCATGAACTGATAAGCTACATCTCTTGAAAGATGAGTCATGAGAAATTGAGAAGTACTACAACCACAAGATTAGTCCATTTGGCACTACCGTTTGAAGCGATGAACACAAGGCTTGTCTTTATTCCATCAATCTCTGTCCCTCTCTTCTTGATGTCTCAGCTAGCTAGCATGAGTTCAGATAACTCCCAAGTCCCAAACTGAACTCCAAAACAAGAAAGGTTGCTAGTAAACTGAATTAAGATCAGAGTGCTCTGAAGTGACAAAGTCTCTGCATATGAATTCTGAAAGCTCCAAAATAAATTCAGTACCAGTCACTAATTCTCTATATATTTGTATATATATGTTACTTCTTGCTAGACACATGGCCCCAAATCCCAATGCAGCCATGCCATTGTTAATCTCTCTGCTCTTCTCATGTAACTGATGAAGCTAACTTCAGTTACTGCAAAGCTGAGTTAAACAATTAAAATGGAAGCGTAACATCCGCCATAGTTAAGGGATGACGCAGCTTTTCTTGGAGTGAGATCAGAGTGCATATGCTCCTGCCATGGAAGGAGTGAAGCTTCATCTGCAATCCTCCGCTCTCTCCCTGTCCGGCGCCTGATGCCCCGGCGGCAACCGACGCGTGATGCTCACGGCGCCGCGCTGTGGTAATCAGCTGGTCGGTTGAGTTGAGTCAACTGCAAAATCGTTGCTAATTTGCTACTATATATTTGCGAGATGCTGAGTGGCTGGTCTGGCTGATCGATCGTTGTCTCGTTCGTTGTTGTTGTGTCGAGTTCGAGCTGTCAGAGCTCGGAGAAGCTTGCTCCAATGGTGGCGGCTGGCTCTTGCCGCATGCGACGACGGCTTGCCAGGTTCTTCAGGCAGGTCCATGCGCTCCTCCTCAAGAACCTCTCTTTCCAGGTAGGTGATGCTGATGCAATGCTGTTTCATCCATCCACGAATCGGTTCTTGAAATCTATTTTTAACTTGTTCTTGGATGAAGACATGTTTGATTCTTGAGATGTTATCAAGAACATTAATTGCTGAATTTTTTGCGTGTTCTTGGATGGCGTTATGGGCGATGGCAGTGGAGGAACGCCAAGGCGAACGCAGCGATCGCGGCGTTCCCGGCGCTGCTGTGCGTGCTGCTCGTCGCGATCCAAGCCGTCATCGACGGCGAGCTGGACCGGCCGCCGTTCCGGTGCGGCTGCGCCTGCGTGCGCCGCGACGGTGGCCGCACGGGCGCGTGCGCGGCGACGGAGTGCGGCGTGCAGCACTCCACGGCCACGCAGGCGCTCAGCTGCGCCGTGCCGGCGCCGCCGAGGTGGCCGGCGACGACGCAGGTGCCGGACGCTCCGTACCGCGCACTGACACCCATGCACCCAGCACGGTGCGGCGGCGGCGCGTCGGAGGCGCCGTGCCCCGTTGCCGTGCTCACCACCGGCCAGAACCGCCGGCTGACTGAAGGTGCATGCAAACCAGCAAATGTAGTATACTTTTTATGTTGATTATATAGCTCCCCTGCATCTTTTTTTCGATCTTTTTAATTTGTTTTTTCATTATACGGAAGATGCACACGTATACACGGGAAGCACATCCTCTGACTTAACTGTACATGCAGCAGTTGAATAACTGACATGTGAGTCTCACTTTGTTATAATTCACATGTCAGTGGCTCAATTACACATGCAGTTAAGCCAGAGGAACATCAAACATGTTTTGCTGCAACTTTTGCTTTTTGTTGTTGTGACTGAAACTTTCTTTTTTGTCAGGCCTTGGAAGGGGATTGTTCCCAGATGTCCCTGCTTCATACTATCTTGGTGTGCCCAATTCCAAGAATTCATCTTATCTTGATGAGTTATCAACAATAGTCCCTGTGAGTTGAATATTTAAAATTTTGAGTGATCAGTGGCGTTTTACGTGAAAGATTCGGTGCTTTTTTAACTCTGATTTGTGATGGAAAGGGTGATACTGAATATTTCTTTTTCCAGGGTACAAGCACATTACCAGCGCATGTATTGTTCATAGAGCCAGGATTTGTGCCCAATAGTACCCTGTATGTGATCCAAAGAAAATGTATATGGGATTCACGCAATATTTCAGGAAGTTCTGATGCGATGCCAATTCAACTCGGTAAAAGATTGTTTATTTCTTGCTTGTATGAAGTTGTAGCAACTAGCACGAAATGTTTTCAACCCTTAATTACTTGTGCATTTTGTGCATAGTACAATAACAGTCTTCACTCCTTTTTATTTTAATTGTAACAGATGTGAAGTGTGTTCAAGGTTTGTCACAGTGGTGCCGGAATTCAGCGGTGATGAATCGCCATTTGTATAAGGGTTATAAGGGTGGGAATAAGAGGAGGACATTGAATGAATATCTTGCAGGTAGCCTCGTCTGAATTTAGTTTTCCTTCCAACTGTACTACTAAAGTAGCAGTTCAGTTTTTTTTTTGGTTGAACAAATACCTTATTTTAAGGTCCATTTTTGCAGGCTATGATTTTCTTGACACGAGCAAGAGGCGGTTTCATGTATATGTCTCATACAACTCTACCTTCAGCAGGGACAATGGACATCACCCCATGACAGTTTTGCGTGTTGCACGGTTGGTTAATATGGTACTTAACTTGCCTGTTGTGGCACATTTTCACTTTTAGGTAGAGGAATTTTCCATTGATATTAAAGGGCATTTATCTGAACTAGAGAATCAATCATCATATAGTAAGAACCGGAAAACATGATTTTACCATTTAGCTTAATGGAAAATGGGGATACCCGCATTCGAAAAATATATGGTAAGAACTAGAAATGGAAGGGCTACACAAGAGGCATGGTGCAGTCCTGTAGTGTTCCATCATAATAAGGCTACTGTAGCAAAAACAGCACAGCTTCTACAACAGCACTTCATGGTTCTTGTCATTTGTGTTGCTTTTGTTGCCCAGATGGATATATGTGTCAATTTTTTCACTGTCTTTTCCTAAAAATGAGTTCATTTGTGATAGGTACTAAACAACCTTAGTATTATCACTACTACTAATTATGCATTTTAATTGCAGGCATCCACCACATATCTGAAGTTTCTTCGAGGACCCAACGTGGAAATGCGCCTGGAATATTTGAAAGAAATGCCAAAAGCTGCAATGAAAATCAGGCTGGACCTTACCACTCTCCTTGATGCACTATTCTTTACATGGACAGTTCAACTCCTCCTTCCAGTGAGTTAACTTTATCGCGTCCCACAATCGATCTCTTATCAAAGCTATGTTGGATCATACACAAGTTATTTACCAATTTATTTCAATGGTTTTTTCAGGTAATGTTGACATATCTTGTTTATGAGAAGCAGCACAATTTAAGACTGATGATGAAGATGCATGGGCTAAAGGATGGACCTTATTGGATGATATCTTACGCCTATTGCTTGTCCCTTTCCACAGCTTACATGATGTTCTTCGTGATGTTTGGGTCCCTTATAGGTACTGTGCTAGTTAACTACAGAGTATGGAAATTGATAATTTAACACATTCAAGTAAGCTTCGAAATCACTGAGAAAACTCTTTTTGGTATTGCAGGGCTAGATATCTTCAGATTAAATAGCTACAGCATACAATTTGTATTTTATTTTCTATATATCAACCTTCAAATCGTGCTCGCCTTTCTGCTTGCGTCTTTCTTCTCATCTGTCAAGACTGCTAGTGGTTAGTAAAATTCAAACCGTCTGTTCTGTTCATTCTGTAGCTCTTCTAATGACCTCAGTATTAATATTTTCTGTGTTACAGTAATTAGCTACATCTATGTCTTTGGATCAAGCCTCCTTGGAGAAGCACTTCTGCAGTTGTTCATTGAAGATACTACATTCCCAAGTAAGTGTTTCTTCCTAGCATTTCTTTTGAATAAAATTTCACTGAATACTCATCAAGAATTACCATTTTACATGTTTATTAGGACAATGGCTTGTGACAATGGAGCTTGTTCCTGGCTTCACCCTCTACCGAGGATTTTACGAGCTCGCAGAGAACGCATTTGCAGGAAGGCAAATGGGAAAGCCTGGGATGCAATGGAGGGACTTGAATGACCCCATCAATGGGATGAAAGATGTTTTGCTGCTAATGTCTATAGAATGGATACTTCTGCTTCCTGTGGCATTTTTACTGGATCATAGACCTACATGGCATCCACTGTTCCTCTTTGGGTTTATGTCAACAAAGCACTCTTCGCCGTCATGGAGACCAGATAAATTGAAACAGAGGTCCAGAAAGGTTTTTGCTGATATGGCAAAACCTGATGTTTTTCTTGAGGTTAGTTAAGCATACATCTGAATGAGTGTTCTTCTTTTTTCAATCTGAAATAAGTGTGATTAAATACACATCTATAGAAGTTTATAGGTAGTGTATTCCAGAAAAGAGTACTGAAGTAATGCACAACTATAGTATTCAATAAGGTTAATTACTGTCATAAATTGTTGTTGAAAATTGTGGTTTCAGCGCAAGGTGGTGAAAAAATTACTAAAGGAAATGGACATGAGGAATATGATCATCTGCCATAATCTGAAGAAGGTGTACCCAGGAAAGAATGGGAACCCTGATAAGCTTGCTGTTAAAGGATTGTCGCTTGCTTTGCGCAAAGGACAGTGTTTCGGAATGCTTGGCCCCAATGGGGCAGGCAAGACATCCTTCATCAACATGGTGAATATTTCACTATATTCTTTTGGTTATTATGATGTTTTGTCAAAATAGCATTTACGAAGTTATTACTTATTCATGATATCTGCTTCACAAACACTGTAAAGTAGTCTCATTTTTCACATGAATCAAGTACTACTTAAATCTATCCATTTTTCCTTATAGTGCAATAACTTGAATAAACCAATGACAGATACACTTTTTGCACTAATTTATCTTTGCAGATGATTGGACTAGTGGCGCCAACCTACGGAACTGCCTATATACATGGGATGGATTTGAGGAGAGATATGAATGAAATATATGCAAACATCGGTGTATGTCCGCAGCACGAGTATGATCGCAAGTGGCTAGTTCTAGCTTTTTTTTTTATCTTTCTGAAGATGGTTTTTCAGTGATATCATGCCCAAAAAAAAATTGTTCAATGTGTGTGCAGTTTGCTTTGGGAAACTCTGACAGGAAGAGAGCATCTAATGTTCTATGGCCGACTGAAGAATCTCACAGGTGCTGCTCTACTGAAGGTAATTTAATTGAAGCCATGAACAAGGAAAAAACATGTAAAATTACAGCACTAGCTTTGCACAGTCAAAATGCAAGTTTCCTACCTGATACTGCTGCTTACAAATAAAATTGCAAATGTTTATCTTTTTCCCCAAAAAAATTGCAAGCGGAAACAATTCTAGTATTTGATCATCACATTTTTCTTGATCCAGGCAGTGGACGATTCTCTGAAGAGCGTAAATCTGTTCCACAGCGGTTTCGGCGATAAATCGGTGAACAAGTACAGTGGTGGCATGAAAAGAAGGCTTAGTGTCGCCATCGCACTGATCGGCAACCCAAAGGTTAGTAAATTTACCATGAACAGTTCTTCATTCCCTTCCACTCACATCTCTGAAAAAAACTTCAGCTGTAACTGTCTTTCATTGATTCCATTGATGTTGAAAAGGTTGTTTACATGGATGAACCGAGCACCGGATTGGACACGACATCCAGGAGCAATCTCTGGAACGTCATTAAGAGAGCAAAGAAGAAGTGTACCATCATTCTCACCAGTAATTAATTAATCCTCCTCTTGGTTAATTTTTCTTTCCAGCTATACAGGCAAACTGCAATATTAGTGACTAATTAACAAGTACTAGACCTGAATTAATATATGTGAACACTGAACATTTCAGCACATTCTATGGAGGAGGCCGAGGAGCTCTGTGACCGCGTCGGCATCTTCGTCGACGGCAATTTCCAGTGCCTTGGAACTCCAAAGGAGGTAACAAAATTTAAACACATCAAAAATTAAGTAAAAAAACAAATTCAGGATTAGTTCATCTCAAAGTTTGAGTTCTTTTTTTCCAGCAGTTTAGTAATAAGAGCATTGATTGGTTGATGTTGCAGCTGAAGGCGAGGTACGGTGGCGTGCGGGTGCTGACGATAACGACGGCGGCGGGGCACGAGGAGGCGGTGGAGCGCGCGGTGGCGCGGCGGTGCCCCGGCGCGGCGAAGGTGTACGGCGTGGCGGGGACGCAGCGGTTCGAGGTGCCCCGACGCGGGGCGCGGCTAGACGGAGTGCTGGGCGCGGTGGAGGCGGCGCGGCGGGTGGCGCCGGTGCAGGCGTGGGGGGTGGCGGACGCGACGCTGGAGGACGTGTTCGTCCAGGTCGCCATGGACGCGCGCGCCGCCCACGTCCTCTCGTGACCTTAGCTTAGCTTTAGCTATCTCGCGATGGAGTGGCCGTAGCTTAGCTAGGCAGCGGACGGGCGATGGATTGGGGAAGTGGAGGGTAATTTCTGGTGTTCACTAGGATGACATTTGCAAACTGTACAAAACTTATTTCTGGTTGCAATAATAAGGCAATAAGAGTATCTGGGGCAATAGCATTTACCTGCTACTTTTTATGATTGTACGAAAGACACGTGCAAGTATACCACTCTAGCCATAGCACTTGTACAAATTTATGAATTTGCATACGATAAGAACATCACTTCTTTGAATAAACATTTAGAAAGAGACTCGAAGATGTAGGTCCGATCCATATTAAGTTCTAGAGTCTACCTCGAAATTCAGGAGTAGCATGTACTAAAACCATCGCTCAGATCTCATCTGAACTCTCTTGTTGACGTTCTACATATGTATGAAAAACTAAAAAAATCACATTTCCAATAAGACTGGTCACACGTCACAATTCCTACTAAGTCAATGGAAATTATCGAAACAAAGAGAGCGTACAAATTTTGTTGCCCATAGAATTACATGTGTATAACCCCATCTACTAGGTTTAAATTACATGTATATACCCCGCGACATAGAAATACATGTGTATAACCCCATTTACTAGGTTTAAATCCTATTAATCATAAATATTATGCGCACACACGACATATTTTTAATAGGAATTTAGTGAAGTCAGAAATTTGCCAGACCCTGTCCCTCCAAACATGTGCAAAGATGCTGATAAGGACTAGGGTGACGATCTTTCGAAAAATATTGATAAGTTAATTATGAAGACTCAACTTTGATGATCCAAAGGCTCCGATCAGGACGATCAAACCCATCACAATCACTACACCACTTCTCTGTTGGTTACCAACCGAGCCAAAACACGATTAACCTCGCCGATAAGGCTATCTCTTGCAAACAAATTGAGAACACAATCAAGCGAGTAAAAGAAGCAATATGAAAATATTACGAATATAAGATGAATCTCACAAGTTAGGTTCCACAAACTGAACTAGCTGTGAAACTATAATGACAGAATAATCTAAGTAAAACTCAATCCTAATTCGATGACAACTACTAAATAAATAGTTCCTTAATGGACTCTAACATGATACACGGCCCAACAGGTACACATGTTTCAAGTTTCAGCCAAAGCTAGTACACATGTACATTGTAAAAGTACGGTTTTATTATGTAGAGTACTATGGTATACAGTCTGGTCAACATCAATAGTGTCGACAGGTTATACCCGACAATGGTATTTGTAAAGTATGAGGGTCGTTAGTATCTAAGTATATGCAAGATCTGTAGTAAGGAGACCAGAGACTAGGGTTTATACTGGTTCGGACTCTCGAGATGAGTAACAACTCTACTCCAGTTTATATGTATATCTTGAAAAAACACCACACATATGACAAAAAAAAAGAGCAAGTTAGCTAATCTAATCTGCCGACTAGGATTCGTCGAGCACGACTCGACGAGATGTTATTGGCGACCAAGGCTCTAACTGTGAGCCCCCGGTTTTGTATACCGGAAACCCCATGTGTATTACAATACCATTCCCTGGATCAGTAGATGGTACACACATGGCACAGTTGTATATCTCAAGCTGACATCGTCTTACCAACACGAAGATTTTATTTGGAGAAAAGATGACGGGGGAAAAACTTGGCTTCTGCAGGTTCCATCGGTTCACGATTAAATTCGACGAGAGAAATGGCCGTCGAATTTTGATATGTATCTGCACAAAAATTATTTGTTGGCGGTAGGATTCCGGAACAAATATTGCTAGGATCTCCGGATGAAGGAAAATTATTTGGAAAGATATTTTGGAGGGAAGAGAATGTGAGTCTACAAGGAAATAATTAATTGGGATCTTTGGCACAGATTCTAGACACACACAAATAAACAATTAACAAGCAAACTAAAATTATGCCTGGACTAGACTTTGTCTGAGGAGGTCATATCCTGAAAATAGCCTATTAGGAATTTATATTTCGCAATTAAGGTTTCTAGAAATATTTTACCAATAGACATTATTTTGCAAATAATTTCCAAAAGCTTATCACTCTATATAAAGGTGCATAGAAAATAATCAAAGCTATTTCTTTAGTGGAACAATATTTGTTTTAATAAACTATCCCTTAATGGGTTTTATCCAAAATGGTGATACATTTAGATATATAGCTTTATTTATAAAGTAAATATGCTCAAGGGTTTTTGTTTTTCGAAAATAATTGGCATATGCAAATCATAGCTCCTTGAATAAATAATATTTGAAATCAAATATCGACGTATCCTCAGACGTTCGTCTATTAGCCCACGTGTAAACGAAAAACGACAGATCGAATTGAGTTAGTTCAGGCATGAATGTATTTTGAAAAAGATTTTTGGTTATTCTGAATTTTTAATTCCGTATTCCAAAGTCGAAATATTCAGGATGTTACAAACCTACCCCCCTTAAAATAATCTCGTCCCCGAGATTACTTAGGGGTTAGAAAAAGAGAGGGATGGTTGCACTCCGGGAGACTTCTGAAGAAACACAGAGGCTGAGGTACCATGAATTTTCCAAATTATACAGGTTCGGTGCTGGGCTGGTGAAGAACATCCTGGTTCACTGTCCTGACCATTTTAAACTCCTTTTTCACGCGGATAAGCTTGCACTTTTTCTGGGGACAGGCGTCGGTACCTTTATCTTCTTTTTTTTTTGTGATTCATATGCATGCGCATGTGGCAGTGGTTGTAGCGCGCAACGACTGGTTGTCGCAGTGGTACCTTGTGTACTCTGCGAGGTTCATAGCCATTAACCGGGGCATCCAAATATTCAACGGCTCGTTTCGAAATACACCGGTCTATCCAAAATTTCAAATCGCCCTGTACACTTGGGTAGTTGCTTTGCCAGGCGTGCAACTTTTGATAAAAAGGGGAAGAGAGAGGGGGCTGCTTTACGCCTCTTTGCGCGGTAGCCCCGAGCGGAGTGTGAGTGGAGGGTGGTGTAGCTCAACTAAGGGAGGAGATGGAGCGGCGGCTCGGCGGTGGAAGCGACCTGGATGGCGGCGAGCGCGGCGCTAGCTACCACGGTGCCGGTGGCGGCGCGGAGCGAGGCGCTGCGGCGCAAGGTGCTCCGAGCGGGGGCGTTGCGGCCAGGGGTGAGCTACGCCGGCGGTCGGGGTCGGCGACTGCTGCGGTTGAGTCGCAGCGGCGTGCTTCTTCTCCGGCGCAGGCGGCAAGCGACGCCATTGGGGGCGGGGCTGCTGTGATGATGGCGCGGGGACATCCCAATCGAAGAGGGACCTTCTTGTCGTGGGTGTGCATTGCCTTGTACTGGGTGTGGGTATGGTCCGGCCTACAGTTTGTTAGCGCAACTATTTGCGCCACTTTATCTTGGTTGGTGCGTCCAGTGGTCATCCTTTGGGGGTGGTGGCGCGTGCTTGTTGCGGACGAGTATGCCGACCACCTATGTGAGGCGGTGTTCCTCCTCATAGTGTTGGCGCCCATCGTCTTCATTTCCGTTCTGAAGGCGATGTTAGAGTAGGTAGTTGACGACATGGTTGCCAAACCTTGGCATGTATCCCCTATGTATCGATCTTCATAGTCCATCTCTTTAATCTTTGGCCTCTCGTGTCATTAGTATGGTTGTCTCTAGTTTGTACTTGTGCCTGACTTGGCTTATCCGTTGATGAGGCTTGATTACTAACGGCATTATGGGTTTTCCGAACAGGTTCATGCCTGTTTTAACTTTGGGTATCTAGGGGTTGCTTTCTCATTAGACGAGATTATCGTTCAATCTTGAAATAGTTCAATCCGTCGGATGGCTTTCTATGGAAAGGGCAGGTCAGCCTAAGTGTGGACACAGACGACCCTTTCTGAACAATGGATTCATGGCAGGCAAAAGGTTGTGTTACCCTTCATCCAATTTCTCCTTTGAACGAGATAAAAGGGGAATACATCCTTAGTGAGGAAAAGGGAGAGTTGCTACTACTGGATAAGACATTTCCCAACAAGGGTCTACACACATAGCTTGCTCATGGTGACGGTGGAGGCGAGAGTGGATCGAACTCCAGCGGAGGCTTCCTGCGAATCCTGGTCAACTTGTGGCCTTGGATGCGGCGAACTATCTCAGATGCTTGCAAGAGTTGTATGGTAGTGCACTCCAGAGATAAGCGCTGGTAGCGGGCTTCTAGATCGGCATACCGATCTCGAAGTTCATCCAGTTCTTCGAGGGCCTGCTCATAGGCGTTCTCAGTGGTGCAGGCTAGCTTGGAGAGGAGAGTGCACCTGCTCCCTTCGAGTTGTCCAGTCGAGCGGAGGCGGCACCGGTTGTCGTCTTCTTCGCGATAGGGGTGGAGACCAAAGCTGTCGGCTACACCCAAGGGGACGCAAATCTTGCAAAGCCGTAGGAGGGCCTCACGAAACACATCCTTGATGGCAGCTTCAGAGGTGATTCGAGGATGGCGAGTCTGGAAAGCGACCACTTCATCTCCTTGGAAGTGGAGGAAGACTTTCACCTTCCAGCTCTTCTGGGATCCCTGGACGATTTGCTCGCCACAGTAGACGGGCTCCTCAAAGAAATCGAGTTGCCGGAGTAGGTGGCCTAGTTGTTCGGCATACCCGTTAGGGTTTTCCATGGCATGCCCCTCCATGGTTACGGGTGGGTTTTCCATGGGCTTGGGTTTCTGGCTAGCTTAGACCAAAAGAAGGGTGCCCTTTATCGTGGTTGCTTGGGGTTCCTTTTGTAGGCACCATCTTTCGGTGGCTCCTGTTATGGGGTCAGCATCTCCAGTGTTTGTGCTTCTCACGGTAAGTCCTGTTCCACTTACTGGTGGTGGACAGTATCTTGTCATGTATTCCCGAGGACTGGTGGTCATGGTTCTTGTCAGCCTTGGTTTGACGGGTCTTAAGGCGATTACATGCCCATAAAACTGGATTATCTTATGGCTGGGCATTTTGCTGCAGAGTCAGTCCTTAGAGTGTCCAATGAAATTTTCTTGTTCTTCCTGTCATGGGCATGGCTACTTCGGGTCCTTAATGAGTCGTCTGGGGCCGCTTGTTGATGAGGGCTTGAATACTGATTTTATTATTAGTTCATCGCCGTACTTACATCGCTTCCTGCTCGGGTAACGGGGGTCGCTTCTTTCTGTTAGGTGTGCTTATTAACCAAAACTTGGAATAACCCATACTGACAACAATGGGCTTCCCAGAGGAAGGCATGATGATCTAGCTACGAACAAAATGTTCAGCTGCAAACCATGAACTTATGACGGACCAACGGTTTCATTCCATTCATAACAGGATACAGGGGTACAACTCCAGGGGTAGGGTACAATTCAAGGGAAAGGGAAAAGGAACTACTACGCTTAACAGTGCAAAGCCTAATAGAGGTTTGCACACCTAACGGTACTCATGGCGATGGCGCAGGGGAGACTAGATCCATCCCTAGGGGGGACTTCTCGCGTTTCCTGCTCATCTCACCGGCTTTCATCATACTGGCCGCCACATTCGCCTGTGCAAGCAGTGCAGAGGTGTTCCTGTGGGTCAGCCGCTGGTAACGGGCTTCCAGGTCTGTGTACTGGTCTCGAAGCTCGTCCAGCTCCTCGAGTGCCTGCTCATAGGCATTCTCGACAGTGCAGGCTAACTCGGAGAGGAGAGCGCACCGGGTTCCTTGGTCCTGTCTGGTCACGCGGAGGTGGTACCGGTTGTCTTCTTCGGTGCGGAATGGGTGCAAGCCATAGTCATTGACTATACCCAAAGGGGCGGAGATCTTGCAAAACCGATAGAGGGTTTCACGAAGCACATCCTGGAAGGCAGCTTCAGGGGTGATCCGGGGATGACGTGTCTGGAAGGAGATCGCCGTTCCTTCTCCTTCTCCCTGAAAGGAAAGAAAGATCTTCACCTTCCAGTACTTCCGGGATCCTCGGACGATCTGCTCACTATGGTAGATGGGTTCAGTGAAACCACCTAGCTGCCGAAGTATGCACTCCAGCTGTTTGGCATATGCATTGGGGTTGTCCTGAGGTGGACAATCTGTGGTTACCATGGGGTCACTGTGAGGGGGGTTCTCTGTGGTTGCCATGGGGTTGTTCTGAGGGAGACTCCCTGTGGTTACCATGGGGTCTGCCATGGGGCTAGGGGTTTTTTTTTTCTGGCTAGCTTGGTTCAAAAGAAGGGAGAGGAGTGATGCATTTCCCTGGGGTAGCCTGGGGCTCCCTTTATAGGCATCGACCACTGGCTACTGTGATGGGGTCAACAACTCCAGTGCTCGTGTGTCCCGGTGTGGCCTGTTCCAATTATTGGCGACGAGCAGTATGCTATTGTGGATCCTGTCAATCGAGGCTCCTGTTGTGTTCCTGTGGGTACTGTTGAAATATGGCGATTCCCGGGTCTTCCGGAGTCCTTGGTCGGTACTGTTTGGGTCGCCGTCCTTGTGGTCGAAGCTTTCGGCTGAGGTCGCACTCCTATCTTCGTAGGTTGCCGAATTCCCAAGTGGTTTTGTTGTGGTCGGCTTACTGTGGCTGTACCGGGTGGGGTCTTAACTTAACACTTGTCGATCCTAATTGTACTCATGTTGGTAATCATCCTTCATCCTGACAACACCGGTATTTGGAAGATTAGGGAGGCATGAGAAAGTCCATCGGGAAGAAAGAAATAGAGTTTTCTAAGAAAGGGCTGCTTAATGGGAAGTTTTAATTGTTCGGGTGATGTGTATCATATACTTGGTGAGCACACAAGGGAGGGGGGGTGAGTAGTTAACTGCTTAAGAGCTACTACACAACAAGAAAATCAATGCACAAAACGATGGGTTGCCACCCCATACTGCAATAACTCACAATAGGAGGTGGCTTATGCACAATACAACGTCTACGACACACATCTAAGGGTATTTAGTCAGATCGGTTAGTGGTTCATGAGGTCCTAATAAACCAGCTATCTCTTCATCCTTAATCCTTATAGTCTGTATAGGAGTATTTGAAATTAGAGTGGTGAGTAGGGGTTGGATATAAATGAATTTTCAAAATTACTCGAGAAAGAGGAGTAGTAAGAACCCATGGCTTTATCAAAATAGTTTTTGCAAATATATAGCTTGAGGGTAATAGGCTGCACTAAACCAGTCCTAGGTTTTAACGGTGGTTACAAGGGTCCTTAGGTCCTGCAGTCGTCTTGCTCTGATACCAACCCTGTGAGCCCCCGGTTTTGTATACCGGGAACCCCATGTGTATTACAATACCATTCCCTGGATCAGTAGATGGTACACACATGGCACAGTTGTATATCTCAAGCTGACATCGTCTTACAGGTCTTACAATATATTAATAATACAAGGGTAGCCCAAATGGAACCCGAATAGACCAAGCATGGTCGACAGCAACACAAAATACCAAAACAACTAAATGAAGTAGCGGAAGCGAAGCAGCGGCGGTCCATCTTATCCCACACGCATCGACTGGTGAACCTAGGTCCCTATTCCACCGTCCTCGGTAACTCCTTGCCAGCATAGCACATGTACAGGTCGACACCAACACCTTTCTAAAAGATGTAAATAAGCAAGAGTGAGTACCAACCGTACTCAGCAAGCCACCACTACAGAATGCATATAATGTTCATAGGGGTTCAAGGATGGCTTGGTTTATTTGCATAAAGCTAGTTTTCACAAATTATTTCACAAACCTATCCCACAACAGTTTTAACTGAAAACCACGTTAAGTTGAAGTTATCATTAACCTGCGAGGGTTCATCCACCTTCCCCAAGCCTCGCTTGGTCCGGTTTACCCTCGCATCCAATTTCCACAATTTTAACCACTATGACCTTTTTGCATATCAGGCAAGGTCACACCTTCCACACCCATCATATTTTAAGCAATATTACAAATTGACGAGGCTAGTCAAGAGTAATACAAGTCCCGGCGCTCATTAACCGCGAGCACGGCTATTCGAATAGTTTAATTTACTCACACTGCAGTGGATGTACGCTTTTAATCCCACACTCCGTGACTCACCCAACACATGAGACTTGTCACGGCCCGGTTTTTCAGTTACCCTCGCATGGCGGCACCCGCTCCAAGGACTATGAATCCCCATTGCACCCCCGGCGCCACATTCCTACCTCGAGCCGGTTGTGAGGGGAGTCCTGGCGCTCCCGAGATTGAAGGTTACATCATACATATATAAAGCTTGACGTCATTAAACCACACACTTCCACATTTCCATACCGATATCCAGAACCTACCATGTCTGGGGTGCCACCCCACGAGAATAACCTAGTCCACCGGGTCTAACCCCACTCAAGAAGTGTGGTCGTACTCGGTTCGTTTCCTGCTTAGCTTCTTGACTCGGTCCTTAACTGACCAGGGTCGGCGGCTTACCGTTCCCAGAACCACCCATATTCTATCCGTGCCGCCCCAGTCGAAATCACTTTTGTTTAATTAAGTTTTTGGGTTTTCACAAAGGTTTTCATGCTGTGGGTGGCGCTTATGTCTCCACCCGATCTCTATCAATCACTCCCATCGAGTGATCAGTGTAACCACATCCACATATCCCACATATGGAGTGTATAACGTCTATGTAAGCAGGGCTAAGCAGTGAGTAAATAATCACGCGTAAAGTAATATACTCAGGTAACAAAGGTGTGTAAATACATAAGGATAAACAATATCAAAGGTAAGGCTTTAAGCAAATGTGGGTACGCGTTTTATAATTAGCATGCAATTTTATTGACAATCAACACATTTATAAAAATAGGATCAACATGTTCGAGGAAGGGGGCGTAGTGACTTGCCTTGCTCAATTGGGGGTTTGTTCTCGATTAGCTCAGTTTCCTCCTCGCAGATGTACCCTGTCCGGTTGAATACTAACGTCACAAACTACTCGCTAACACAAAGAGTCAAAAATTCTAGAACAATCAAAAATAACCAAACTAGTGCCATTGCGTAGATCTTGATTTTAGAAAGATTTTGACGAAAGTTTCGTTCAAATCCGACTTAAAACGAGGGAGATATGGAATTCAAAAGATTGGAAAAGTTTTAAAACAAAGAAAAGGGAAAGGTCTGACGGGTGGAACTGCCCTTAACTCCTCACGTACAGGTTTTGTTTTTAAAAGAGTGTGCGCATGGTGAGGTGAAGGGCGTGGGCGAGTTACAAGCAGGCATGCATATGCATACACACGGCTAGCCAGCTGCATGCATATGAGCTGCTTGCATGCATGCACACGTACAGCCAGCTAGCTGTGTGACGCATGCACGGCCAGCGGCACAACGGCGATCGCTGCGGAGGCATCCGCGCAAGGAACGGGTACGGTGTTGCACCTCACAACGTCACCGTGCCGCGGCAATAACGGCGGTAAGGAAACAAAAGCAAGAGGAAGAGCAGGAGAGGAGCTCACCTCACGGCAGCCGGGTAGCGGCACACCGAGTGGCGGTCCTTACACGAAACTATGGTCGTCGATGTACAGCCTGGGGACAGTCGGCCCGCGGATCATCCTCGCACACCACGTGTTCGATCGGTGGCAACAAACGAACACACAGCGTTAAGGAATAAAGGTTAGCGGGTTAGTGCAGGTTAGGGGTTAGGGGTTAGCGAGTTAGAGGTCAGCGGGTCAGTGAGTTAGAGGTCAGCGGGTTAGTGAGTTAGAAGTCAGCGGGTTAGTGAGTCAATGGGTCAAATGTTAGATGTTAGAGGTTAGCCGTTCAATAAGTTAGTCGTTCTCAGGGTTCAGATGACGGCGCGGCGCACGGCGACGTCGTTGCCGGAAGTAGTACCGGGGAGGAGCATTAGATGTTATCTTTTTATTACTTAACCCAATAGGAATGAATGGCTTGGGGAGGCAAGATGGACTTCAATAGAGGGGATTGGGTGCGTAGAGGGATATATGTTAGACTTTGGTGAGGAGGATGGCTTGTTGGTGGACTTCGGCCCGAAGAACAAGAGGGATGTAACTTGGACTTGTGGATAGGTTGTAAGGCTGTTTGGCTCAATGAGGTAGGGGGAGGCGTTGTAGACTTCTTGGCGGACTTTATGGGCTTCGGCCCGACAAAGAAGAGGGATGCGATATGGACTTTTGTAAAAGATTTCATGGACTCGGCCCGATGGAAGAGGAGGGAGGTCTTATAGACTTCCTAGTTGGGTAGTCCAAAGAAGAGGGACCTGATTTAAACTTCTTCAAAGTTTGGGGGCCACGGAGAGAGAGAAAGGGATGGGTCCCACTGGTGGGTCCCACCTCTCTCTTTCTTTTCTTTTTCCCTTTTTTTTTTCTCTCTTCTCTTCCTTATCCTTTCCTTCTCTTTCCTTCTTCCTTTCTCTCTCTCTCCTTTCTCTTCTCTGCTGCTGCTTCCTGGGGAGAGGAGGGTGCCGCGGGAGGGGGCCGACGGCTGGGGAAGGCGGCCGGCCGGGCGACGGCGCGGCACGGCCGGCGGAGCGGCGCCGGCGTGCAGGGTGGCCGTAGGCGGCGCGCGCGGCTTGCGCGCGCTCGGCCGGGGTGGCGCGGCGGCTGGGAACGGCGGCGCCGGCTCGATGCGGCAGAGCGGCGTCGACGGCTGGGAGCGGCGGCGCCGGCTCGGGGCGGCAGAGCGGCGTCGGCGGCTGGGAGCGGCGGCGCCGGCTCGGGGCGGCAGCGCGTTGGCGCGGCGCGACGCGCTGGCGGCGCGGCCGGGGACGGCGCGCAGGCGCGGCGCGATGGCAGGGAGTGGCGTCGGCATCCCAGGGCAGTGCCGGCCGAGACGGCTCGGCGCACGGCAGGGGCGGTCGGCTGGCGTGTGGCGCGGGCGCGGCTGGGAGGCCGGCGGCTGAGCGGCGTGGCACGGTGCCGACCACGGCGCTCGGCAGGGAGGCCGGCAAAAGGGAAGGGCTCGACAGGGGAGGGCGACGGCTTGGCCTGGCCGGCCAGTGGTGGCGCCGACTCGGCCGGTCGTGGTTACGGCAACAGTGAGCGAGAAGGACGGCTTTTATAGCCGTCGCGGCCAGCGGATGACGACGAAGGCTGCTCTGCCGAGCGGGGCCGAATGCTCTGTCCGGCTGACGCCAATGGCAGGGCCGCACAGGGGCGAAGACGGTGGACGGTGGTCGATGGAGGACGGCATGGACTCGGCGTTTGCTTTCGGTGTGGACGCTTGACACCGGCAAGCTCGTCGCGGTGCCATGGCGCACTGGACCGTGTGCAGAGATGGTCATATGCTTGGCGGAGAAGGCGGCGACGGTGCCTAACTATGCTTAGTGTACAGTGCAGGACGGTGCCTAATCTCCGATTTGCAGGGAGCTCAGGAAATAAAGAGCTAAAGAACGTGTGCATGCATGCATGCTGTGAGTGTAATAGAGTTCGCTTGTTGCTATGCCTTGTGTGTTGGAAAAATAAATTTGCTTGTTGTTGTTCTGTGTATACAGGGAGGTAGATAAGTATTTTGGCTTGCAATGAATGGAGTGAGTAGGAAGCAAAATAATTTAGAACTGGTAAAAATTGGACGAGCGATTTAGGACGCATTTCGGATTCCAAAATCCAAACACGAAGATTTTATTTGGAGAAAAGATGACTGGAGGAAAAATTCGGCTTCTGCAGGTTCCATCGGTTCACGATTAAATTCGACGAGAAGGTTCCATCGGTTCACGATTAAATTCGATGAGAGAAATGGCCGTCGAATTTTGATATGTATCTGCACAAAAATATTTGTTGGCGGTAGGATTCCAGAAGAAATATTGCTAGGATCTCTGGATAGAAGGAAAATTATTTGGAAAGATATTTTGGAGGGAAGAGAAGTGTGAGTCTACAAGGAAATAATTAATTGGGATCTTTGGCACAGATTCTAGACACACACAAATAAACAATTAACAAGCAAACTAAAATTATGCCTGGACTAGACTTTGTCTGAGGAGGTCATATCCTGAAAATAGCCTATTAGGAATTTATATTTCGCAATTAAGGTTTCTAGCAAATATTTTACCAATAGACATTATTTTGCAAATAATTTTCAAAAGCTTATCACTCTATATAAAGGTGCATAGAAAATAATTCAAGCTATTTCTTTAGTGGAACAATATTTGTTTTAATAAATTATCCCTTAATGGGTTTTATCCAAAATGATGATACATTTAGATATATAGCTTTATTTATAAAGTAAATATGCTCAAGGGTTTTTGTTTTTCGAAAATAATTGGCATATGCAAATCATAGCCCCTTGAATAAATAATTTTTGAAATCAAATATCGACGTATCCTCAGACGTTCGTCTATTAGCCCACGTGTAAACGAAAAACGACAGATCGAATTGAGTTAGTTCAGGCATGAATGTATTTTGAAAAAGATTTTTGGTTATTCTGAATTTTTAATTCCGTATTCCAAAGTCGAAATATTCAGGATGTTACACTAACTTCTTCCGGATTGCCTCTCAATATGAATCTGGCTGTAATTTGTGATTCGATGCCTTTCGTCCTTAGAAGGCCTTGTATTTATACCAGTAGATGTCTTTTTCTTCAAGTAAAACTCGGAGAACCTGATAGGACACGGGCCAAGGAAACCTTCTCCTTCCTGTGTCAGACTTTAACACCTTCTATTCCCATGAAGACAGTTTACTTCCTGGCACACTTTATTGTCATATTTAAATATACTTTTTCATATAATATTAGGTATATGGTATTTTCGCGTGTTATGAACCTATATATAGAAGATATATCTTATCCGTAACAAAATTATTATTTTTTAAAAGCAAATTTCACAAAACTTCAGATATATCAAAAAAATGTATGATACATTCGATCATTTATCTTTTCTAACAAAATACATAATCATCATTTGTTTTATATATTGTCATTTGTCTATTATTAAGGCCGTGTTCTTTCCCTTCCTTTTCCAACTCACCTTTCTTGTTTTTCACAGCATGTTTTCCAAATTGCTAAATGGTATGTTTTTTAAAAAAATAAAAAAGTTATTTTAAAAATCATATTAATCTATTTTTCATAAGAAAAAACCTAATACTTAATTAATTAATCATGTACTAATGAGTCGTTTTATTTTGTGCACCGGAGGGGTTAGGTCTCAAACCAAAGAGCCGAACACAATCTTAGTGTGCTTCAAGTATCACATATATTTTCTATATTTGCAAAAATAAAAAAAAATAAACAAATGGGATCATATCTATGTTTAGATGTCATTGAAAAACGGAGGTAGTAACAGACTTCGATAAGACGGTATACACATGTATGTACGCGTAATCGCGTATATATAATAGTCTCGTACGATCTGAACGCGATGACTTCACCCGGCAGTGCCGGCCGGGTGGTCGCGTCGCGCGGCAACACATGCAAACACGCAAAAGCTAGCGCGTCCGTACGTAGTGAAACTTGAGACAGAGGAGGAGCCACGCGGAGATGGATTTTCATCCCTCAAAAAAATATTTTTTTGTTTTTTTATGTCATTTAAATAGTCATCAAAATTTTTTTAAAAAATAACAACATAAATTAATATGAAATATATCACTTCACAAACATGCAATGTCAAATTCAACTTTTATAAATTACAACAAAAAAAATAAATTAAACTAAAAATAGTTGACGTACATTCACAGTTATATTTGTTATTTTTGTTATAATTTGTAAAAATTGAATTTGAACTTGTATATTTATGGAGTGATATGTTTCACATTAATCTATCTTGTCAAATTTTTTTAAATTTTTTAATGACTATACAGATGACATACAAGAAATAACAAAATATCCCATCAAAGAGATAAAAAATACTTTCCTGAGCCCGAGCCATGCCTCTTGTCACTTCTGCTAATCAATCCTGCTCCGTCTAAAGTGAAATTGTGAAATAGCCTTAAAAAAAAAGATGAAGATGATCTGGAACTCTACCAAACACATCCATACGTACTGAATTTCCGTGTATATTTGTGTCACGCTGGGTTGATTGAAACTAATTTATGTGAAGTCATGCAAATGAAATCATTAGATTGTTCGTTTCGAGGAAAAAACATTGGGTTTTTTAATGGTTTTTTTATAATTTAACTTTCTCACCTACAAATTTATACAAAATTAAGGTTGTATTCGGTCTAAAAGGATGGAAACTAATTCTTCATGCGCCTAAAAGTGAGCGACTTATTATCGTATGATTAATTAAGTATTAATTTTTTAAAAATAGATTAATATGATTTTTTAAAACATTTTTTTATAGGAATAACTTCCTTCGTCCCAAATTATAGGACATCCTTATTTTTAAAAAAATCAATCTCGATAAACTTTGACTAACAATCATACTAATTATATCTATACTAAGTATTATACATGTTATATCGGTAGATTTATATTTTGAAGTACTTTCGTATGATGCTAATTTTATATTCACGAGAATATAACATGAAATAAATTAATGGTCAAAGTACGTTATTAAAGATCATATAAAAAATATATACCTTATAATTTGGGAGGATGGAGTATTTTAGAAAAATACATCGTTTAAAAATTTAAAAAACATGCACATGAAAAAAGGAAGGAGAAGAGTTGGGAAGATGCACTAAAAAAATACAACCTAAATGTTTGAGACTACCATATATGGTATGCAACCTCTTTTAGTCTCGGTTATATAGGCCCTTTAGTCTCGGGTATTAACCGAGACTAACAATCCGGGACTAAATATGATCATCTTTAGTCTCGGTTGAAATAACCAGGACTAAAGATCTATCTTTAGCACCGGTTGGTGTTACCAACCGGTGCTAAAGATATTTTTTCTTAAATGCTTTATATTGCTTGCTGCATGTATATATCTATATACAAATATATATGTGTATATATATATATATTTATATATATTCATGTATATATATATACATACGAATACAAACATATATATATAGATATATATATATATATATAAAAGTAAATAAATACAAATATATATTTGTATAGCATCACATATATATAATTACTGGTATATATTACTTATGTACAATGAGAATTACTTATAAACATATACAATTGTTGTTAATTTGTAATGTTTCATTATATATTACAAATTAGGATAATTCATCTCGAGGAATGGGTTTTTCATCATCATGAAATTCTCTCACCGGATTAACAATTTCATCCATAACAAATCCCATGAGTTGTTCTTGAACAGCCTTGATGTAATCCTCCCGGGGGAGTTGGTCCTTCATCCACATAATCTATCATTTTCAAAAAATGTGGTATGAATATATTAAATCAATGAGAAGAGTGTAAATAATGTACGTGCAGGTGTTTATGTATTTCGATATCCATATCAGTGTTAACGTTGTGTGTCATGCGGTGAATAAATTCACAAACATAGTAGCCGCACAAGATTGTCCCCTGTTCTTGTCGTAAACACTAAAAGGAGAAACGAATTTATGAAATATTTCTAATATTGAATAAATGAGATTTATAATTTTGGACCATGTACGTACCGGAGAGTTCATCTGCACTGACAATTCGTCCTTGAATTCCCCGCGGACATTTGCATGGAATCTTACCCACACGCTGTAGTTGCAAACGAATTAATGACGCTTTGATCCACATAGTAGCGATAGCAACAATCATAACGAGAGTAAGAGCGAATCACATTACCTGTTAATCATGTCAATGATATCGTCAAAAATATCTCTATCTTTGCGCATAGAGTCCATGATAATAATCTGGCCTTTGGTAATCTCTATGACAAAGAGGACCCAGTGAAATCATGCAGAATTCATGAAATATGATATACATATTAATTTATAAAAACGAGAAGGAAGTTGCTACAACAACCGGTAAAAACTCACTTTATGTTGTATGGCAATAGTATGTACTTCTTGAAATGTTACTGCACCAGGAATTTGTAAATGTTACTCTCGGTTTCCACTGGCCAACATTTTAAGGTATTCTCATTGATTACGTACGGGTCCATGAAACTGCACTTAAAGTATCCTTCTCTCTGGCATCTTTGAATCACCATTCTATGATGAAAAAAAGATGTTAAATTTTTTATGTCACATACGACGAGCAAATGAACAAAATTAAATTAAATGATACTTATAGAACCCAGCAACTCATAAGAAAGACGTCAAGGGCGTCTTGATGGTATACGTCGTGGCAATCTTCCCAGCGTATCCACATATCGTATGTCCCACAGAAGAAATGTTCATTTCTAACCCTTGCCGCGAACATCATCCTACCCTTAGCTGATTGATCCATGTACCGTTCATGGAATCGGTACATCTGGATAGAGAGCTTGGAGACCAACTCTGGCTTGACAAGTGGTTTGCTGAGTACGTACTTGTGTTTAAGATCTGCGCTCTCTATAGGAGCATTCCCCAGCAGTTGCTCCTTGCTCAGATTTGTATCAGCTATAAATTGTTGTAAACTGAAGTCGTAGTCCGATGGCATCGGTTCAACCATTTGTTTATTTTGCGTTCCGATCTAAGGGACAGTCTTTGCCTTTGTCTTTCTTCTCCTAAAGGACTTTTGAACTGAGTGGTCATAGTCTGATAGTAAGTTCTTTTTCGTGGGTTCGCTCATCTTCTGAAAGAAGACCTTAGTCATCGGGTCTATTGGAATCTTCTTCTCTAGAACCCGTGGCCTGAAGTGATCCTCCACTTGTTTTCTAACGATCTCGTCAATCTCCTCGTCTGTCCTATCATACGTTCTTTTCTTGAGCGTGGGTAGTTTTAGCTCGGCAAGTCTTGGCTTCTTTGTTTATTGTGTGGACTTTGACAGTGCTGGACGAGGTGAAAAAGACCGCTTGGTACTTGCAGCTGCTTGCGGTATTAAAGACCGAGGAGACTGTGCAGGCAGCGGAGACGGTGGAGGCGAAGGAGACCGCAGTTGCAGAAGAGATGATGCAGGCAGAGGAGACTGCGGTTGTGGAGGAGATGGTGCCGACGGAGGAGACCGCGGTTGCGGCGGAGACTGAGGCTGTGGTGGTGGAGATTTAGGAACGGCCATCGCTACTCACCTGGAAAGCACGATGTAGTGCTTGCACCACAGTATAATGGCGTGGGCTATCTCTCCTAGTTTCGTCTCCCCATCTCCTCTGGGGATTTTCAACTCGAGATCCTCAAAGCCTTGGACCACCAGCTCAACTTCAACCTTTGAGTATCGAGATGGAATCAGTCTACAATGGTACGTCTCGTCTTGCTGTACTTGTATGGCCATGCCCTCCACCACCTTCATGAAAATCGAGGTTAATTAGTAATTAACTATGCACAAACATTTGCAATTTACAAGCCAGATATTATAAAACTACGAGCATACCTTGATTGATATGTTCCTGTAGGGAATATGCAGCTCACACGGTGTCTACTCTGTGATTTCATCCACAGGGCAAGGTGGTTCGTCGCTAGCTAGCCCTACTGCAGCATGGATGCTATGTTTCCCTACTTACCCTGTACAAGCGCAGCTGCTTCGATTGCCTGAGGGGCTCACCATGACGTGAGGAATAGACGGCTGGGTCTGCTGGCTCCGTTGTTCACTTAAGCGTTGTTCCACCTGTCTTGCCGCCTCCTCTTGCAACCGTGCGACGTGGGTCGCGACCTTCAATTCAAGATCTGCCAATTTTGTATCTGTATCTCTCTTACTCCTCATGCGACTCCGGTACGTGTGGATATCTTCTTGAAACCCATACTTCCATGGAATCACGCCTTTTCCGCACGTTCGTCCTGGGTGCTCCGGATTTTTCAGTGTGAGCGTAAGCTCATCCTTCTCTCTGTCCGGATGGAATCTTCCCTCAGAAGACGCCTCTAGGGTATCCACGAGACGGTGAGCTGCTTGCCGTGTGTCATCGCTAAAAATCAGGGAGCCATCATGTGAGCCCCCGGTTTTGTATACCGGAAACCCCATGTGTATTACAATACCATTCCCTGGATCAGTAGATGGTACACACATGGCACAGTTGTATATCTCAAGCTGACATCGTCATACAGGTCTTACAATATATTAATAATACAAGGGTAGCCCAAATGGAACCCGAATAGACCAAGCATGGTCGATAGCAACACAAAATACCAAAACAACTAAATAAAGTAGCGGAAGCGAAGCAGCGGCGGTCCATCTTATCCCACACGCATCGACTGGTGAACCTAGGTCCCTATTCCACCGTCCTCGGTAACTCCTTGCCAGCATAGCACATGTACAGGTCGACACCAACACCTTTCTAAAAGATGTAAATAAGCAAGAGTGAGTACCAACCGTACTCAGCAAGCCACCACTACAGAATGCATATAATGTTCATAGGGGTTCAAGGATGGCTTGGTTTATTTGCATAAAGCTAGTTTTCACAAATTATTTCACAAACCTATCCCACAACAGTTTTAACTGAAAACCACGTTAAGTTGAAGTTATCATTAACCTGCGAGGGTTCATCCACCTTCCCCAAGCCTCGCTTGGTCCGGTTTACCCTCGCATCCAATTTCCACAATTTTAACCACTA